>CM021107.1:57240150-57630143 GCA_007115665.2 Sequoiadendron giganteum | reverse complement strand
ATTATATTTTTTTGTTTTAGATAAGTCTGCTTAGATGATTTTGTTTGGCTACTTGTTTATAATTTTTGGATTTTATTTTAGAATCATTTTTGTCATGTTTGGAGAACATGTTGGGTCTAGAAAATTTTATTTCACTTAAGAAGTGTTTCTAGATCTACTTCATCTCTAATCATGAAGTCAAATTTAGTGATGTTATCAAATGCCACCTTAAATATCAAGCACATTCTATTTCTATCATTGCTTGTGGTAGTTGAGTGAAAAAATAGGTAGGTTGCTTGAAAGGAACTAATATCAGTCTACTTTCCTTGCTCAAAAGGAGAATATTTCTAAATAATTAGCACTATAAAAAAACAAATAGGTGAGTTCAAAAATATATAGGTCTTGCACCTGCTTGACAAGAAGGTATCAACAAGAAAATTCATTACCAATAGAGCTCTTAATATCTTGTATCTGATGAGCTTTGCTGACTATTTGTTTTCTATTGCAGGGTGTATGATGAAATCCTAGATCCACATTGGGTTATTTATATGGGTAGTTGCGCAAATGGTGGAGGCTATTATCACTATTCATATTCTATTATGTATGGATGTGATTGAATTGTTCCTATTGATATATATGTTCCAGGTTGTCCTCCTACTATAGAGGCTTTTCTTTATGGTCTGCTTCAATTGTAGAAGAAAATCCATCGGTGCAAGGATGTTCTTATGTGGTGGACTAAGTAAGATATATGTCGAAGGGTAAATGGCATTGTAGAAGTTGTCAAAACTAACTTCAGACTCCAAGAACACCTGCATGTAAATGAATACCTATCACAAGGAAGAGAATGGATGGAGAAATTATCTTATCAGAACAGAAAGGAATTATGAATATACAATGGATCAATCCTTAAGAAGGAGATCATGCAAACCCTAAAAGAAACCCTAATAGGAAAACATTTAATAATTAATATAATTATTAAATGTCACTTAATGCAAACTAAAGTGAAATCTTAAGAGAGGAATAAAGGTAACTTAATTAACACAATTAAGTTAAAACCTTTACTCTAACACCCCCCTTAAGATGAGCAACAGTGCAGCTACAAATAAGTGCAAGAAAGAAAAAGGTAACTACAATGCAGGAAAGTAAATATGGGTCCTGGAAACTAGGCCTGATCAGGTACCCAAATACAACCAAATCTCTATAAAGTGGAAAAATAGAGAAAACCTCATGGGAAAAACTCTACTCCAAAAAGAGATGCTGAAAGCCATGAAGAACATCACTGAAGAAGAAGAAGCTGCAAACAATTGTCAAAAGATGACTACTATGGTGTTGAAGAACATCCCCTGAAGATAAGATGATTAGGATCAAGAAGACAACAATCTACATGAGTGCCCCAAACGACACTACTCGAATTAGATGGCAAACAAAGGAAAACACCTGAAAAGAAGATACAGATGGCACAAGTACCAATAGTCGTAAAAACACTAATCAACTAAGAATGGAAGATTCCTTCCAAGGTGAAACCAAGTAAACATTAACACGAATAGTATAACACCGCCCCATAATGCTGAACTAGGAGACCCTGACAGATCCACTGAAATGTTGTGTAACACCCTATAGTGCATGAAGGAGAAGAAACAACATTTGAAAGTGCACAAGAAAGCACTTGCAACTGAAAAAGTGGTGTGCAAAACAAAGCACACATGCATGAGGCTGAAATCATATGGATCCACTGTCATCGTTGAGGGACACTCACTAGAAAAAGGTGTGATGGCAAAAACAAAGGCACTACACAACCCCCCCATGGCACAACCTTATGTGAAAAATCCCCAAAATATATGTAAAATAGTGTGGCACTTTATCTCAATGCATTTACATAGAATATTGCTTACAAATGATGCTCAAAATTCCCTCAAAGGACAAAAAACTAGAAATACATGAAGAACAGCCAAAAACTGAAGCAACCCATGCAAACGAGAAGTTCCCAAGAGCTAATATGTCCAAGTAATTCACCAGAGTGTGAAAACACAAAAAACTGAATAAAATATACCTAGAGGCAAATCTAAAAATATTGCATGGATGGAACGGAAGAGCTCTGAAATATGGTTCGAATGCCGCTGAGATCACAAAAAATGAAGAAATTGGTCAAAAGTTACAAGCTTGGGACTGAAAACAGCTCCTTTGACTTCAACTGGCTGTAGAATGCACCAACAAAAAAATGAAGCGATGAGGCCCACACCATTGAAAAGTCGATAGAACTAGCTTTCTGATGATATCTCATTTGCCAAAAAACAATATCGTATGCCCAAGTTATGGCCTCTGGAAGAAAACAACTCCAAAGGGGAAAAAATACATTGCTAAATTAAATTTGATGGTCATACGACCATCACAGCAAAAATTTGAACCTAAAATTGATGGCCAAACGACCGTCACCGCATTTCTTCAATTGGACTTATTACAATTAAAAAAAACTGTGATTTTTTAAAAGAAAATAATCGTAAAAAATAGGGTCTGCGCTGGCGGCCTTTGTACCGCCATCGGCGGTACTGTTAGACTGCCTGTCGGCAGTACGCCACTCAATGTACTGAGGGGCCCGCAGGCCTGTGTACACAGGTACCTACTGGTACCCCAGTACCAGGGCCTAAGCAAGCCTTTAAAAGGCTTGTTTTTTGTTTTGATTTTAAAAAATAAAATAAAAGAAAAACTTTAAAAAAAAAAATTTTAAAAAATTTCTGATGAAAATAAATGCAAAATTTTTATTTTTTACCAAGGTGAAGATGGACGGCCATACAGGTAAAAAATTTTGCCTCTCAAATCAACTTTGTCCAAACTGGACGAATGAGTAGTCGATTTAGGGGTTTTGGACCGCTGCGGATCCAACGACGATGTCCATTTGGACTCAAAATTCTTTGAAATTGCAGGTGATTCCTTGGATCAAAAAAACAAACCCCAAAACTATGAATGTCTGATCCAACCCTTGTAGCTCCAAATTCTTCAAACAAGAACAAGCATGTAGCAGGAAAGCTTTGATACCATGTAGAATTTGTCAAAACTAACTTCAGACTCCAAGAACACCTACATGCAAATGAATACCTTTCATAAGGAAGAGAATGGATGGAGAAAACAAATAAGGGTTTGAAGCTCTGAAAAATGGAGAAATTATCTTATCAAAACAAAAAGAAATTATGAATATACAATGGATCAATCCTTAAGAAGGAGATCATGCAAACCCTAAAAGAAACCCTAATAGGAAAACATTTAATAATTAATATAATTATTAAATGTCACTTAATGAAAACTAAAGTGAAATATTAAGAGAGGAATAAAGGTAACTTAATTAACACAATTAATTTAAAACCTTTACTCTAACAAGCACTACTTCATCCCATAAAAAAAAAGTATAGAGAAATGTTCATTGAGATATAATGTAATAAGCATAAGATGTGCCAAGCTCTGAAGAAACTTTATTGATCTGTAGTCTAGGATATCTCAATTTGTATTGTGATTGTGTGATAATTTGGTAGCTATAATTTTGTAATAATAAAAATATATAGCTCAGAGAGCTATGAATTCTGGTTACTGCTTGTTGATATTGAGATTGATATTATGAATTATTCCCAAATGCAATTGCTAATCTTTCACTACGGTGGCGGATAAATAATTTTTTCTTTTAAAACTACAATGCTTCATTGAAATTTCAATGAACTAGATCAACGAAACAAAAAAAATTGTGACGAGGTTGCTATACCTCCAACACAATTTTTGTCACAAACTCAACTCCTCCTGGTTGAAAAAATGACGAATGTTTGTTGTTTTTTCGATACTTTCAAATGGAACTCTGTAACATTTTTTTGTTTTTTGTCGTCAATAGATGGATGAAGTTTCATAAATTTTGCGATGAAAAATAACCAACATTTTCCATGGTGTTGACTGACAATGCTGGGTCATGGTTTCAATGAATAAAATTTGGTCGTTAAATTGACGAATTGTCAACAATGAAATTGAGAATAGTTTCTCATCAGAAATTCGACAATAGTTTGTCAAAATTTTGACAAATATTCATCAAAATTTCTATTCAAATACAATAGTGAGTGTACCAAACACAATCTGATTATAACTTTGTCTTTACAGTCCATAGCATTATATTGAGTAGCTTGAGTAGGATCTATAGGCCTTGAAACATTCTCATCAACAACATTCCACATATCTCAATCTATTAACAGATCCTCCATCTTCAGCTTCCACATTTCAAAATTATTTGTAGAAAATTTATGCAGCTCTATTCTCCCTGATGAACTAGCCATCTGAAAATTCCTACAATAATATCACAAAGTATCTTCTGCACAAGCTCCCACTCAAACTTAGATTAGTCCAAAAAACCCAAAAAACCACAACTAAAACCAAAGGTGATCAGGTTCTAATACCATTTGTAAGGAAGCTAAGGTAGTAGAACAACTTCCTACACTAATCTTGAGAGGAGAATAATGAAAAAATATTATAGATCTTTAATAGATACAAAAAATTAAATAAAGATAAACATAAATATCATGTGGTTATGTGCAGGATCATCATGGAAAAAACAAGCCCTTAAGTGGCGATGAAAATTCAGAAAATTAGATTTCGGAAAATTGACTTAAAAAATTGAAAATTTATCTATATTATCTCAAAAATATGTAAGAATAGAATCTATAGAAAATTGAATTTAGTTTCTAAACTACTAGGTTTATTTTAATTTTTAAAATCTATATGGTGAAAATTTGAAATTTCAATGCAGTAGTACTTAAGTTTCAAGGAAAAAATAAGAAGTAGGTGTCTTCTAACCACCCTAACCATAATAAAATGATAATATTTTTTTATAATATTTTAGATATAAGTAGAGGACTCATGTCTCGATGTGATGCATATTTTTTTGTAATTTTTTTCCAACTAAATAATTAATTACAAATTTTTTATTACAACTTAAAAAAAAAAAAACTCGTATATCTGACCACCTTAACTTGGTTAAAACTTCATGAAATTCAATTTTTTTGAATCTTATAGTGTGTGAAGCATAGAATGTGACACATGTTTCAGATTCAAAAAATTTAATACCGTTTGAAAGCTATAGATGTTTTTCAATCAACCTATCAATCAGGACTTTAGTTGTAATTCAAATAAAAAATGAATAATAATAATTTATTAAATTCAAAATAAAGAATTATTTATATTGGTGGAAAGTTAAGAATCTCCTTTAACTACCCTTTTCGTTTCATTAATTTTGGGTAAAAAAAAGGTCGTCAGCCACATGGGCCATCATATCACTTACATATCGCCACTTTTTGGCCCATCATGATCCTACACATACCCATGCATACCATGAGACAATTATTTACGTGCGGAAATCGCTTTCGAGAGAAAAACCACACACTCCAAAAGCTGCCCAATATATTATTTAGTAAATCACAAAGATTACAATATACTTGCAGAGAAAGCTTTTCACAAAAGTATCACCACTTAGAGATCAAGAGACAATACAACCGCTATTAGACTCTCAGAAACAATCAAAATCTCTACAATAGTCATAATAAAATGGCCTCATAAAATAGAGTTACATTTTAGGGAAAGATGGGCCAACAAAATATATTTCATTAGATCTAAAGCCTAATAGCGAATGGTCTATATTTATAATACATCATTTATTTAATGTATGTCGGTGATTCTAGAAGTTTCTTGAAAATTTTAACACGCTCACATTTCTCTCTATGCTACCATTGTATACACCTATTGGTGTAACTAGGGAACATATATATAAATATATATACATCCTATCAACAATAAACCACATATTATTACAAGGTTGAGACACATTTTCCCAACACATCTACAACTGAAAGGTTACGAATTTGCTACAATAAGCATAAAAGGTCAAAAATTAATTAAATGGCTACACCAAAGGAGACCGAGAATTTAAATTAGACCTTTTTTGCAAAGAAGTGACTCTTAGACACCAATTAATTGAAACATTCTTCACTTGTATGATCTTATTATTTTTTCGTGCATACCTTTTAAATTAGTGTCCATATATAAGATATGAAAGTTGTGTTAAGATTTATTCTATACATTTTTTAGTTATGTCTTTTTTTAGAATAATCCTCTTCCTAATTAATAGGAATGAGTGACATGTTTAGTCTTGAGTATAGAATAATTAGAGTTATTTAGTCAATAAATACATTTTTGTTGAAATGCACAAGACAATTGAGAGGGGGGTGAAATAGTTGTATCAAATCACTTTACTTTTAAACTTAATATTTTCACTTTAACTTCAATTTGTTATTAAGTGTATACATAAAATGAAAATAACAGAAAGAAAACAAAAGAGACACCAAATTTACGTGGAAAAACCAATGAGGGAAAAGCAATGGTGAGGATTAACTCACAATATAGTAGGAATGCAATATCGGATACAAAGGATCACTGCCAGAGGGCTCACTGCCTAGATACAAAGCCTCACTACCAACAAAGGACTCACTGTCTAGAAGGAGGCTCACTGCCTACATAAAATAAAAGATAAATGAAGATCCACTGCTATGCTTCCACACATTCACAACTTTATCAGAAGATTGTAGACACCATCAACTCACTGTTTTCAGGAATCTAGCACCTGAGAGTACCATTGCCCCAATTCTCTCTTCTACTCTCTTCTTTTCACACTTGTTCACACACTTCATTTAATTTCTTGATTTGTGGATGGATGGATATCAAATTCGCTACAACTTGATTTTCTTTTATACCATTTTCAACCCTAGAAACATTCTCCAAGGTCAACTATACAATTTTATTTACAAATTAAAAGTAGGTCGGCTACTCAACATTCCCGTGGTGGATAAGAATGAGAGAGGACAAATTACATATTTAATTTAGGACCCAAACAACATCTTGGATAAATCACACACTTCCTCATATTGATACAAAAGCTTAATGTAACATGTAGACACCAGGTCGGCCAAAAATAATGATAACACCAATGATATTTGAAGTACACACATCTCCAACAAGATGATCACACGTGGATCACTCAACACGCTTCACCAGACATTTTACCATCTCTGACAATACCTCAAATATATCCGCACAAATTACAACAAACTTCATTCATAGAAAATTCTTCAATAGTCCAACTCGACTAACCAACAAAACACAAGAGCTATGGAGCAAGTCTTCGAGAGCACCAAACCACAAGAAAAAATTTTAGAACACAAAAATCATCAGAAAGAGTCATCTCCCAGATTTGCAAGATCTAAAACCAAATATTAGAAGACTGCAAAGCCAAAAAATTTCTCCCAATCCACAAATAAATAGTTTTGTCAAACCAATTCACACACTAGTGAACATATCTTTTACTCCCCATCAAACTAGAAGCTAAAACTCAAGATATTTTATCCATTGAAACTCATGAAAATAATTAAAAATCCACACAAGTATAGTATCAACACAAAAGAAATGCAGAGCACAATACTAGAGAAAACTCAAAACACATAGTTCAACACTACCTCCATTATTTCTTATTTTTTCTCAAAAGAACTTGACAAAAATACAACTACAACTTCATTTATATAGCTCCATGTAATCTAAGCATTTCTACAGTATCTCAACTATACAAGTACCATTTGTACTCAACTTGAGCTATGTTTACATCAATAAAAACACCATCAAACACATCCATACTTGTAACAGTATCACCCTTTATCATTGATGGCAACACATGATGTGAAAAAAATCAAAGATAGCATACATGATTCTCAGAAGTGACAACCTATCAAGCATAAAATTTTCACATGATTCTCTCTCCCCCTTTGACATCAATGAAAAATAAAATTCTTGCCATATAAATATTTTTTCACTCCCCCTAATGAGTACACCAACACTACAACAATGCACTTCTCTACTACCCCTAAGGAGTAGAACTCAATCATTAGTCTAGATCAAAAAGAGTCTTTGAATCCATTAGACTGATGAACCTCCATGTGCACTTAGTTCAAAGAAGGAGGGGTAGTAAACCCTAAATTCCCTTAGAGATACTCAAAAATATTCTTCAAAAGGGTCTTAGTGAATATGTCTGCAACTTGTTCCTTGGTAGGTATATATTCAAGTCTAAATTGATTTTGCAATACCGTCTCCATGAAGAAGTGATACTTGATAGATATGTGATTTATTCTGCAATGAATCAATGGATTCTTTGAAATTTTTATAGCACTTGTATTGTCACAAAATATAGAGGTAGGTTCATCACTCACCACACCTATGTCCATCAAGTTTTGTTTCATCCAAATTACCTATGTACATCGAGATGTTTCTACAATATACTCTGCCTTTTTAGTGGATAAAGAAACCGAATCCTATTTCTTGCTCAACCATGAAACTAATCTTCCTCCAAGGAAGAATGCACTTCCACTTGTACTCTTTTGTTCATCTACATAGCCAGCCCAATCTGCATCAATGTAGGCATTCAATGTGAAATCATTTTCCTTCGGATACCATAGTCCATAATCTGGAGTTCCTTTAATATATATTTGAATATCCTTTTCAGAGCTATAACATGTACTTACTTAGATTTTTCTTAAAATATTGCAACTAAACATTCTACATGCATGATATCAGGTCTAGTAATAGTAAGATACAATAGTCCACCAATCATAGATCTATACATGCTCTGATCAACTTTAGCAGATTCATCATTCTTACTCAGTTTACATCTGGTTACCATAGGTGTACATACCAGTTTGGAGTCATCCATTCAAGACTTATTTAACAATTCCTTAATATACTTGGATTGCGATATGAATACCCCTTTCTTAGTTTGAGTTACTTGAATTCTAAGGAAGAAATTAAACTCACCAATCATAGACATTTCAAATTCTTTTTGCATCTCTTCAAAAAAATTCTTACACATACCTTCATTTCGACCAAAGATGATGTCATCAACATATACCACAACTATCAATACTTCTTTTTCTCAACCTTGAAGTAAATATTGATGTTTCCAGATCCTTTGTTGAATCCTTTCTTTGTCAAGTATCTATCTAATCTAGCATACCAAGCTCTGGGAGCTTGTTTAAGTCCATATAATGCCTTCTTTAACTTACAAACCATGTCTAGTTTTTTTAAAACTGAAAACCTTTTGGTTTCTTCATATATACTTCTTCTTCTAGTTCTCCATTCAAAAATGCAGACTTTGCATCCATCTAATACACTTTGAAGTCTGTATGAGCTGAAAATTCCAAGAACTTCCGAATGGCCTCCATTCTTGCTACATGTGGAAAATTTTGTTCAAAATCTATTCCTTCAACCTGTGAATATCCTTTACATACAATTCTTTCTTTATTCCTTACCACTTCACCATCTTCATTCAACTTGTTTCTCAATACCCATTTTGAACCAATTACATTCTTGTTTGCAAGTCTAGGGACTAGTTCCCCTGTCTCATTCTTCTCTATATAATGTAGTTCCTCTTTCATTGCTCTAACCCAACTTTCATCATTACATGCTTCATTCACAATATCAGACCTTCTATCTTAGAAAGTAAACACTAGTTTACCTCAACCACTTTGCTTCTTTTCTTCACTGCTTCACTCATGTCTCCAACTATCTATTCCTCTAGATGATTTCTTTGTACATATTTAGGAGTCTTAGGTGCAAGTTCCAAAATTTATTTTTCATCACTTTATTCTTTTTCTTCCTTTTCTTCTTCTTGTACTTTCCCATAGATAGGATCATCGAGTTCAACTTCATTTATTTCCACTAGTCTATACATAGCTTCATCAACCTTTACATCAGTAGTTTCAATTATTTTCCTTAGTCTCTTATTAAAGCATCTATATGCTTTGATGTTATTTGAATATCCAAGAAAAATTCCTTCATCATATCTAGCATCAAACTTTCCAAGATTTTAATCATCTCTTCTAATGTAACATCTACTTCCAAATACCTTAAAGTATATAGCAGTAGGAGTCTTACCAGTCCAAAAATCATAAGGGGTCTTAGTGTCGTTACCTCTGATCTGAACTCTGTTAAGAATGTAAACAGTAGTGTGGATTGCTTCTTCGACAGCCTCTTGAATAGTTTGATTATTTCTTTCCACAACTCCATTCTACTGAGGGGTTTTAGGAGTAGAATAATGTATTTTTATGCCATGCTTTTCATAGAATGCATTGAAATCGCTAGATGTAAATTCTCCTCCTTTATCATACCTTAATAATTTTATTTTTCAGGTTTGCCTCATTTTCTACTCTTTCTATAAACACTTTGAATCTATAAAGAGACTACACATTTTCTCTAAGAAATGTAACCCATGTCATCCTAGAGTAATCAAAAATCAAGAGCATAAAATACCTATCACCATTTAGGCTTCCTATTCTTATAGGACCATAGAGGTTTATATGGATTAATTCCAGCATTCTAGTAGATGATTGTTCCTTTTCTTTAAAACTGTTTATTGTTTGTTTGCCCAACTGGCAACTTCTGCAAATTGAATTTGAAGGATTTGTGATTCTAGCAAGATCTCTGACAACTTCCCTAGAATTGATCCTGATAATATTGTCAAAAATAATATGTCCCGTCCTCGGGTGCCAGGGCCAACTCTCATTAATCTGAGAAACAAAACACTGACTATCACCACCCTTAAGTTGATAGATGTTTCCATGATTTCTTCTTCCAGCTGCTACCATAGTTCTCAATCCTTTTCTGATCTCACAAGTGTTATCCTAAAACACAAGCTTAAAACCTTTGTTGCACATTTTTCCAACACTTAAGAGATTATGTTTTAAGCCCTTTACATAATAAACATCATCAATATTATGTTTTCCATTAAAAATAATTGTTCCTTTACCAACAATATTAGCTCAAGATTCATCTCCAAGAATAACTATTCCTCCATCATACTTCTCAAGTTTAGTAAACTTACTCTTATCTCTAGTCATATAGTAAACTTACTCTTATCTCCAATCATATGATTTGAACATCCACTGTCAATTACCCAAAAGTCTTCATCCTATCTAGTTTAAATTTTCTTTACCATAGTACCTTATGTTTCATCCTTCTTGCTCTCTGAACCAGATTCCTTCACATATATTCCATGGTTAATACATACTATATTCCAAGGCTAGAAACAAACAATCATATTTATCCTCCTTAAAGTCAAATTCATTATCAAAAATTCCTACATCTTCTTTGACCTAATATAATTTCTTGAAATTCTTATCCTTTTTATCCTTGTGATTATTGTTATTTTCCTTGTTCTTATTGTGTGTAGCTCTACTAGGACATCTTGATGCATAATGACCAATATTTCCACAACTGAAACACTTAAAAGGAAACTTACCTTTGTATTTACCAGTACCTTTCTTCAATCTTCTTGTGAAATTTTCTTCCAAATCTTCTGAATCATCATCATCTAAGCCATATCCCATCTTCATTTCTTTAAACTTTGTTTCAACCTTCTCCTTCTCTCTTGAAACTTTTCTCATCTCGAATGCAGTCAAGACACTGAATAGATGCTCCTTACTAAATTTCATTGGATCATATGATTCTTCAAGAGAAGATAGTTTGTCACTATAATTGTTTTGTAGGTTCATCAAGATCTTCTCAACTATATCTTCATCTAACATGGTACCACCTTGATTCTTGATTTTAGTTGCAATAAGTTCAACTCTCTAATAATAGATTGCAATGTCTTCTCTCTCTTCCATTTTCAAGTTCTCAAATTTTCGCTTACCAATTAGTTTCCTTGATAACTTTACTCTATCATTCCCTTCTCTTTCAATTTTATCCATACTTCATGAGCGGTGGCTAGAGAATATATTTTGTTCTTTTTGTTTTAGATAGAGCACTGAAGATAACATACCTTTCCCTTTCATTCTTCTCATAAGTTGTAATCTTAGCAGAGGAAGGACTAGCTATAGGTATCACATACTTTGTCCACACAAATTTCTAGGTATTGAAACTAAGTGAAATCAAATCACTTCTCATATGTTCTTTCCAGTCACTATAATCAAACCCATCAAAAATAGGAATCTGCAACTTGTGCACCATCTGATCTACCTCAAGCAGTTAATATTTTCACCTAGGAACCAGAGCTCTGATACCAATTGTTGAAATGAACAAAACAACTGAGGTGAATCAATTGTATCGAATCACTTTACTTATAAAATTAATCTTTTCAATTTAAATTCAATCTATTATTAAGTGTAAACATGAAATGAAAATAACATAAACCAAACACCAGAGACACCAGATTTATGTGGAACAACCAATGAGGGAAAAACTACGGTGAGGATTAGCTCACAATATAGTAGGAATACACTACTGGATATAAAGGCTCTCTTCCAAAGGGCTCACTACCTAGATAGAAAGGCTCACTGCCAACAAAGGACTCATTGTCTAGAAGGAGGATCACTACCTATAGAAAAGAAAAGATAAACGAAGATCCACCACTAGGGTTCCACACATTCACTACTTTCAAGAATCTAGTACCTTAAAGTACTATTGCCTCAATTCACTTTTCCACTCTATGCCTTTTGCACTTGTTCACACATTTCACTTACTTGCTTGATTCATGGATGGATGGATATCGAATTCACTACAACTTGATTTTCTTTTATACCATCTTCAACCCTAGAAACATTCTTTAAGGTCGGCTATACAATTTAATTTACAAATTCAGACTAGGTCACCTACTCAACATTACCGTAGTGGATAAGAATGAGAGAGGAGTAATTACATTTTTAATTTATGACCCAAAAAACATCTTGGATGAATCACACACTTCCTAAAATTGATGCAAAAGCTTAATGTATCGTGTAGACACAAGGTCGATGAAACCTAATGAAAACACTAATGATCTTTGAAGTACACGCATCTCTAGAAAGATTATCACATGTGGATCACTTAACGTGCTTCACCAAAAAAATTACCATCTCTGAGAATACCTCAAATACATTTGCATAAATTACAACAAACTTCATTCATAGAAAATTATTCAATAGTCCAACCA
Organism: Sequoiadendron giganteum; assembly: GCA_007115665.2. Classification (NCBI taxonomy): domain Eukaryota; kingdom Viridiplantae; phylum Streptophyta; class Pinopsida; order Cupressales; family Cupressaceae; genus Sequoiadendron; species Sequoiadendron giganteum. The sequence goes on along the minus strand of CM021107.1, from coordinate 57,617,137 downwards.
GACCAACTAGACAAACACATGAGCTTGAGAGCAAGTCTTCCAGAGTGCCAAACCACAAGGAATTTTTAGAGAACAAAAAAACCATCAGAAACACTAATCTCCCAAATCCAAAAGATCTGAAACAAAATATTAGAAGACTGTGGAGCCAAAACATTTCTCCTAGTCCACAAATAGATAGTTCTGTCAAACCAGTTCACACACCGATGAACATATCTTTTACTCTCCATCGAACCAAAAGCTAAAACTCATGATATATTATCCATTGAAACTCATGAACACACTTACAAATCTTCATATGTATAGGATCGATACAAAGGAAATGTAGAGAACAATATTAGAGAAAACTCATAACACACACTTCATCACTGCCTTCATTATTTCAACAAGTACCATCTATACTCAACCTAAATTGTGTTGAAATTAATGACAACACCATCAAACACATCCATACTTGCAACAATTGATTGTTGCAAGGTGTGACCCTTGGTCTCCTCTTCCTATGGTAGGCGTAGTCAAACATGGTGCTTGGTCTTTGTGACATGGTTTAAACGCCTCTTGTGGATCTTGATCTTGTATAAATCCAATGGTTGTATCGGGCATTAACAGGTCGATCTTTTGGTGCAATGATAGTCACTTGTGCAACAATTGGTATTAGAGCCAAGGTCATAGGTTTGAACCCCGTGCTTGCATTGGGGGGGATTGTTGCAAGTTGTGACCCTTGGTCTCCTCTTCCTATGGTAGGCATAGTCCAGGGCAACGCTTGGGCTTCGTGACATGTTTTAACTGCCTCATGTGGATATTGATCTTGTATAAATCCAGTGGTCGTATCAAGCATTAACAGGTTGATCTTTTTGTGCAATGGCAGTCACCTATGTAAAAATTGCAAAGTTCTACAAGCCAAAGGTAGTGTGAATCTCCAAGAATTTTGTAATTTCCATTTTAATGTAACCAATCAAATAAAGAAAAGTTTATATGTATTTTTGTAGAATTACTCGAATGAATAATTTATTGTTGATTGATCAAATATCTTTGAAAATCAATGCAACTACCCTAAAAAAGGGACCACTTGAGGTATCTTTCCACTTTTTTAAATAATCCTAAAAAATCTCAGCAACACCCATTGAATGTTTTAGGAAGCCCCCCTCCATGGGACCTCACTCTTAGTATATTTGTAATCAGATATATTTTCATATATTTGATTTCTATTTTAAGATTTATAATTTTTCCTCTCAAGTTAATCATATAATGCTCATTTAAAATTTGAAGAACTGACATTGATCTCAATTTTTAATATGTTTGAAGTTTGAATTTTCAATTCACACCCTTCTCCACTTGTATTTAGGAAATGAATTGATAGCATGTTTCTTGCAAGTATGAGTAGTTGGAATTGTCATTGATTTCAACAGTTTTGGTGTCAACAAGTTTGGGGGAGATTGTTGTAGGCTTATGTTTGTGTTGTCATTGATGATTGATTTTGTTGATGTTGTGATTAGTTTTATTATGTTGTCATTAGTAAGTTCTACTAGTGTCAAACTTTAATGTTTCTTTGATAAGATTCTATTTTTGGATGTTGTTGGTTTAGTGATGATGACAATGTGTCTCTGGTGCCTAGTTTCCAAGTATTTTTGAAAAAAATTGAATAAAAGAGGAAACAATGTGTTGCAGAGGTGTTCTAGTGTATAGTGTGGTATTTTGTTTTTTCACATTTTGTTCGATGATTATGGAGGCATGGTGTGGCATATATGTTTGATCTAGGCCTGAGTTAAGATATGGAGTGGTTCAATTTCATTCCTTTCCACCATGGAAATGCTTAGTGCTGACCTAATTTAAATTTGAATAGTTGAGGTGCATAGCTAACCTTGGAGAAAGTTTTTAATGTTGAAGAAGGTATAAATAAGTGACGAGTTGATGGAGAATTACATAGTGAAACATGTGATGTGAATTGCAGAGTTGTGAAGCATGAATTTGTGAAGTGTAGTGTGAGATTAATGAGTAAAACTACTGGAAGTAGTGAGAAGAAGGTGTCTAAAATCTTCAAACAGACTGTGAAAGTTGTTGGTCATGCTATGGTGGATCTTTTATGTTGCACTGAAATGGATTTCTCACTATAACATTATTCTTTATTCTTTTTGTAATCTAGTAGTGAGCCCTTCATTTTTTTGGATATTGAGCCCTTTGTATTAGGTGTTGCAATTATTTTATATTGTGAACTAATCCTCACTGTGGTTTTTCCCTTCTTGGGTTTTCCACATAAATTTGGTGTTCTATTGTGCATTGTGTTGATATGTTTCAACTTTTTGTTATTTTATTTCACACAAAATCATTCTAATAGATTAAGGGTTAATTAAGTTGATGTGGATTGAATGTTTATGATGGTTTTGAAGTTTTAATGTACAACCAATTCACCCCCCTCTTAGTTGTGTTGTGTGCAGTCAACAATTGGTATCAAAACAAGGTTCCTTGCAAGAAAAATTAACTACTTGAGGTAGATCTAGGATGGCACATAAGAGGGATTCTCTTTTGTTTGATGAATTAGAGTATGGTTTCTAGAAGACAAGGATAGAAGGTTTCCTAGTATCTCTTCGATTTGGAGTTTGGAAGTATATTGAGATTGGATATACTATGCTTTTGGGGGGTCTAAAGACTGATGATGAAATCAAGGCCTATGAGAACAATGGTAGAGCAAGGTATGCTCTTTCAAGTTCCCTTCTAATACTGAACTTGTGAATGTTATGAATTTGAAATCTACTAAAGAGATCTAGAAAAAGTTGGAAAGTATCTATGAAGGAGATGATAAGGTCAAGCAAGCTAAGATGCAGAATCTAAAGATCTTTTTTGAGAACCTATGGATGTGTGAAGATGAAAAAATACAAGCTACATGTAAAAGGAAGATGGAGTTATCAATTCCATCAGAGGTCTTGTTGGAAATGTTGAAGAAGAAGTTGTAAAGAAGGTATTGATACCTCTTCCTAAATCTTATAGTCATAAATTTTACGCTATTGAGTAACTTCAAGACTTAAGAAAATATTCTAGAGATCAATTGTATGGTGTTTTATCTACTTTTGAAATGAGAGAATTTGGTACAAGTAATGCAAAAGTTGAGACTACTCTTAAGGCTATAAAATCATAAAAGACCAAGGAATCAAATCAAGATGATCTTGATGATGCTGAAGAAAAAATTGTGAGGAAACTGAAAAAAGGTACTAGTAAATACGAAGGTGAGTTTCCCTTCAAATGTTTCAATTGTGGTAAGATAGTTCATTATGTTTCAAAATGTCCAAACAAAGCTTTTAATGATAAAAACAAAGAAAACAAAGGTAAAACAATTAAGAAAAGTTATTATGTTAGAGAAGATGCAAGTATATCTAATAATGAATTTTATTATGGGGATGATGAAGGTAGTGCATGCTTGTTCATGGCTATTAAAGATGAAACTAATTTTGCTAAATTTGAGAGATGTGTGAAGGAAATTTGTCCAGAAATAGGTCACAATGCTATGGTGATTTCTCTTCATGATATAAAGGAGAAGAACTATTGAATTATTGATAGTGGATACTCAAATCATATAAACGGTGATAAAATTAATTTTGTTAAATTTGAGAAATATGAAAGAGGTCTAGTTAAGTTTGGTGATGATACATCTACAAAGATATGTGGAAAACATTCTATTGGTTTTGATGGAAAGCATAATATAAGTGAGCTTCTTTATGTTAAGGGTTTAAGACATAACCTCTTGAGTGTGTGACAAATGTATAGAAAATAATATAATCTTGTGTTTTAGGATGATGGATGTGAGATCGGAAAAGGCTTTGGAATTGTGATTGTTGTTGGAAGAAGGACATATGGAAATGCTTATTAATTTGAAGGTGCTAGTAGTCATTACTTTATGACTCAAACTATTGAATGATGGTTATGGCATAGAAGGATGTGTCATATTATTTTTGATAACTTAGTGAGGATCATTTTAGTTCAAGCTATGATAGATCTACCAAGGATTACACAACCCATTAATGCAATTTTAAAGGAATGCCAAATGGGGGAGCAACCAAGAAGAAGTTTCAAAGTCAAAGAACAATCTACTATCATACTATTGGAGCTAGTGAATATAGAAATTTGTGGTCCTATCAGAGTAAGAATTTTTCAAGGTGATAGGTATTTCATGTTATTGATTAATGATTATTCTATAATGACATGGGTTACTCTTCTCAAAGAAAAATATGAAGCTCTAGATAAGTCTAAACCATTAAAAGTTATGGTTGAGAATGAAATGGATATGAAAATAAAATATTTGAGGTCTGATAAAGGTGTTCAATTCACCTCCAATGAGTTTAACGAATTTTGTGAGAATCGTGGGATAAAGAGGTATTTATCTGCCTGTAGGACTCCTAAGCAGAATGGAGTGGTTGAAATAAATAATAGAACTATTTAGTAAGCTACAAGAACAATGATGAAAGAGGTAAACCTAATAGAATTATACTAGAGAGAAGAAATTCATACTATCATCTACATTCTTAACAAAGTTCAAGAAAGAGAAAATAGTGTAAAGACTCCCTATGAGTTGTGGTACAGAAGGATTCCTACTGTCAAAAATTCTAGTGTCAGGAAGTGGATGTTATATTAGAAGAGATGAAGAGAACCTAGGAAAATTTGATACAAGATCTGTCGAGGGTATCTTCCTTGGATTCTCTACAAGAAGTAAAGCTTACTATTGTTATAAGAAGAGGTTGAAGAGGATTATTGAAAGTGAAAATGGAAAAGTGGGTGAACAATTATAGATAATTATGTGGTGATAGATGTATATGAATCATATGAGTCCTCCTATAGAGAAAATAACGAAGATAAAGGTAAGGAAAAATAATTTTAGATTGAATAGGAATAAGCTCTAAAAAAGATCCCTAAGACTCCTAAGTATGTGCAAAAGAATCATTTTGAAGATCAAATCATTTCTGACAAAATAAAAGGTGTCGTGACAAGAAGAAAAGCTACTATGACTGAAGAACAGGTAAATCTATGTTTAATTTCTAAAGTTTAACCCAAAATAGTGATTAAAGAATGTAAGGATGAATATTGGTTCAAGGATATGGAAGAAGAACTAATACAAATTGAGAAGAACTAGACTCAAGAACTTGTCTTAAGACCAGCAAACAAGAATTTGATTAGAACTAAGTGGGTTTTTTAGAACAACTCGAATGAGAATGGAGAATTAGTAAGAAACAAGGAAATGATTGTGTGTAATGGCTACTCACAAGTAGAAGGAATAGACTTTGAGGAGAAATTTTCTCCGATGGAAAGAATGGAAGCTATCAAGATTTTTTTAGATTTTACAACACATAAAAGTTTCAAATTATATAAGATGGATGTGTAGTCTACTTTCTTGAATGGTGAGTTGGAAGAAGAAATATGCATTAAGAAATGAGAAGGATTTCAGTTATCAAGAAAACTATATATGGTTTGTAGATTGAAGAAGGCACTATATGGATTGAAGCAAGATCCCATAGCTTGGTATGTAAGGTTGGATAAGTAATTGATACAAGAAGGTTTCAATAAATGTATTGTAGATAGTAATCTTTATTTCAAAGTTGAAAAAGATCAAATCTTAATTGTGGTTGTGTATGTTGATGATATAATCTTTAGAGGAAATGAAGCTCTATGCAAGATATTTGTATAAGAGATGCAAAATGAATATGAGATGTCTATGTTTGGGAAGATGAATTTCTTCCTTGGGATTACAAATCAATCAGACAAAGAAATGTATATTAATTTCAAAATCAAAGTATGTTAAAGTAATGTTGAGGAAGTTTTGAATGGAAGATTCTAAACTGGTATGTACTCCCTATTGGAAAAACAAGGATAAACAACTGAGAGGGAGGGGGTGGGGGTGGCATGAATTAGTTTTGTAGAATTTAAGCTTATTCAACCTTAGACAACCTTTAATATCAGATCTAATAATTAATAGTGAAAACATAAATCAACAATACATCAGAAACACATGAAAACAAAGATTTTATACGTGGAAACCCTCTTAGAGGAAAAACCACAGTGGATTTTAGTCCACAAGATTATACCTCGTTAAAAGTATAATGAAGAGTAAATAGGGAATACACATGCATTCAGGAACACTACCTAGAGCTCAATGCTCAGAGGAAGGCTCACTACCTTACATAAAATAATCAAATTAAATCCATTTTTTGAGGTTGAACTGAGAAATTAGCTTCTTCAAAAGCCTGATGATAGTTTCAGTTAGGCATATACAAAATTCTACACACTCTGCTCAAACTCCTTCACACTTTGCTCAATATCTTTCACACTTTGCTCTACACTTGAATTATTTGATCTTTATTCACACATATACTTCACATACATACACCGAGCATACACACACACCCTTCAAAAATAAAGAAACAATCATTCCTATATATCCGCTATAGGAATTTACGTCAACAACTCTATTGGCCAAGAATAAAGAATAAATTACAACTGTCAGCCTCAATACATAAATAAATATTAATGCGCATCAACACAAGTTGGTCACAACATAGTGAGGACCCAAAACAACACCCTCTAAAATGCCAAACAATAAAAGATTAATCCTCATGGATCCGCAACTACCACCATCATGTTAGCCAAGAACATGAAAATTGGAGCACACATCAAAAAAATCTCCGATCACGGTCACACCAAACAATGTGGATGTGCAACAAGGATAGAGCATGATCTAGAATCATCCATGAACATTACTGGAACATGCAGAACAACTAAAATTGCCAGAACTTCATCCTCTTCTTTAAAAAACACCTTCTATAGTAACAGAGTGACTGTAGAAACACCAAAATATATAACCTACACAAACCTTGGTGCGTACCATTGAAACTTCTGGGGTATAACCTAGATAGACTTAGAAACAAACCCATTTAAGATAAACACTTGAAACTCAACATTCACAACTTATCACCACTTGAACTTTCACAGCATCAAAGATTTCCTATAACATATTTATTCTAATTTTCTCAATATGCTTGACATATATAGCCTTCGAAATCACCAATGCCAATAGTGTTGACATGAATGAAAACTATAACATTAGATTAAAAAGATGATCTTTCGAATGATGAGATGGATGATCTGCAAATAGAATAAAAAAGTTAATACTAATCTAAATAATAATCTAAAATCAAACAAAAAAGAACGAATAAGTAAACATATTAAACTAAACAATTTAATGGAAAGCTCTCACCGAATATGCATTCACTCCTTCGAATTATCTTGATTGCTCTTCTCCATTTTTCCTTTTTAGTATTCTTGCCCTCAAATTTTTGTGTTTGAATGCAAGCATAACTTCGTCGAGTGTCTAAGCAAAATATTGAAGATAAGTCTCTTCTCAAAAGTGTATGATTTTGGGAGGAGGAATAATGATAATGATAGGCCATTTTATAGATTTTGGGTTTTTGAATGATTGGCTCAGATTGAAAGAGAGATCGATGGATGAGATTGATGAATGCCATGTGATATGAGTTTTATCTCAAATAGAACGTGAGTTAGAACATGGATTAGAACAGGAGTTCAGGAAAGACTGCAAGATAAAGACTAGTAAGAACACGAGTTAGGACACGAGTTCAGGATCTTAATCTTCAAAACTAGAAGAAATATACTTTGTATGCAAAAGCCAAAGTTGGAACTCGAAGACTAATGCATTTGAATGCAAACAAGAGTTAGAACTAGTTAATCGACTAGTTGTGACAGAGAGTCTTCTCGTAGAGATAAACAAGTGTTGAATCCGGAGATAACTGGAGAACCAAAAATAGATCTCGAGTCAAAAGGTGAGTGAATGACTTAGATAATCGAATGACAGAAGAAGGTGACATAAATAATTAAATATGAATTAAATCCTAATTTAATTCAACATTCAAAAATGAATTGACTTTAATTAAATAAATAAAGTAATTTATTTAATTTGACTCTTTGAAAAGGACAATATAAATAATTAAATAATAAATATTAAACTATAGATAAAAGGAGGTTAAATAAAATTAAATAAAGATATTTAATTATAGTTGGAAAAGTATGATAAAGGGGGTAATTAAATAATAATTATTTAATTGATAGATAAAGGGGGAAGAATTAATTAGTTCGCAACATAATTAAATAAATAAAATTTATTTAATTAATCAAGTTGAATAAAGGTTATTTATGAATTAATGAATTAATTAAAAGGGGTATTTAATTAATAGAGGAAATATGTGTTAGAAAGGTTAATTAAATAATAATCATTATTTAATCAAGACCACAGACTATAGAAAATTATGTCGAATGTGTACTCACAAGCCTAGACCAATTTTTGGTATCTATAGTTTGCCCCTCTTTGATATAATGTTGGTACAACATTGTGTCAAAGAAAATATGCCCCAATCGTGCCCCAACATGAAACAGGTTAAGGTATGCCCTCTTGGGAAAATTGACAAATTTTTGAAAGTTAAAAAAAAAATCAGGAAATATTCCCGATAAGTCAATTTGATAGTCAGAAATGCTACGGAGTTGATGGAATTGAGTTTGGAGTTGATACAGATGAATATGGTTCATTTGAAGTTGAAAGGTTAAGTGGTCAATAGACTAGGGCTGAGAAAATACCATTCAAACCCTACCTATAAATAGGAATTAGGTCTAAACCCAATTCATTTGCACCCAAAGGAGATAGAAAAAGAGGAGATTTTCTTTGACTAGCTGGCGAAAATGACACCCATTCCATATGCTGCACATCGTGGATATCAGATCCGGTCGTTTAGGAGGCCAACCGACATAGGACCACCAGTATGTACCCGAAAACGAACTCTTGAAAATTATGTTTGCACATAGTTTTAGGCGTTTGAAAAGTCAATTAGCAAATATGGTGCATCGTGAATGACGCATATGCCGTCGTATTCACCACATTTGACTGCGAAACAACGCATGTGCAGAAACATGCCTAGGCTAGGTTAGGCCAATTAGGGAATGAACACATGTGAAGTATATTGCACTGCATGTGGTTTAGTGAACCACATGTGCAGTAGGTTGAAAGGGGTTATGGGAAATATGCGACGCATTTGCAATATGCACCGCAAGTGAGGCTTTATGCAACACATTTGTAAAAGTGCACGACATCTGTTAAAGTGAGCCGCATTTGAATAGTAAAATTTTTGAAATTTTTTTCTAAGGAAAACTTGAAAATTCTTGACATCATGGTTTAAATGCAAGTGGTTCTAGATCCTATATACGCGGGAGTCACATCCAGACACATTCGGTCTTAGAGATCCGCTAATGAGTGTAGAGATTCAGCTTCTATGGAGATTGGGTCTACGCCACTGTTTGTCGATGCCCACTATTCGGGTGAATAGGGGTATGTTGACGACATTATGTGAGCAATGGTATTCAGAGACATCATCCTTTCATTTACCGACTGGGGAGGCCACTGTCACATTAGAGGATGTGTACAAGATCTTAATACTACCTATTAGGGGAGAGCAGGTTGTGTATGATACCCAATGAGGATTGACCGAGTTGGCGAGGTTCTATCAGGTAGATGACATCAATAGGCTTCACATCGAGCACTATGAGATTAGATGGCCAGTGTTAGCAGACATATACGATAGGATTGATTATATTTTATGTACATTGATTGGGGGGATAGTTCTTCCAGTGGGATGGGATGCTATATTGGTTGGTATGTGAGAGAGCGAGACTAGGTATGCATGGGGTCCATGTCTGCTTGGGATGTTATACTTTCATCCATATGAAATTTCTTATAGAGATGCACAGTCATTGAGCTGTGGGACTACCCTACTGATGGTATGGGGTTGGGAGAGGATAGCTATTTTTCATCCTCTAGTTACTGTAGAGAGACTAGAGAGATACCCATATGTGTTCCGATATACAGGACATGTTACTCAGACACATGTGGGACACACAGGGTACTAGAGACATGGATTAGATATTCTGGATCAGTTTACATGGATTGTGAGGAGTGGGTGGATGAGGAGGTACAGTTGGTATTATGAAGATAGACATAGTACCTTATTGGGAGGACTGTTTCTAGTGTACATATCATTGAGCGACACTTGCCAGACAGAGTTCTGAGACAATTCGGCGAGGTTTAGGATGATCCTTAGAGTAGAGTAGAGTTTTCTCATTCATCCAGAGAGGTTTCATATTGGGGACCTATGATACCAGTAGCTACTACTGAGGCAGAGATACAAGCATTACAGCTAGTACAATAGGGTTGGAGAGATGGAGTAGTAGACCTAGGGATTACAGTTGCGTATGACACATGGTGGATAGAGCATTGGCCTATTCCTTATATAGATCCGGATCAGTCGACACCTATTGAGAGATGAGGCACAGGACCTAGAGGATGTCAGAAAGGTGGAGGTGCTAGAGTAGGGAGAGTTGGTGGGAGAGATGGTGATCATAGAGGTGGCTGACGAGGTTGGAGAGGACGGAGAGGGGGTCGGGTACATGCACTATCACCTATCCATGACATAGCAGCAGAGGATGTACCAATGTTAATTAGAGGGGGAGTGGATGTACATGCTGGGGGTGAGCATGCTGCAGAGGAGGTAGTGGTTGAGGAGCATGTAGAGGTGGATGTTGGAGTAGAGGATGTTGCAGAGGATTTAGATGTGGATATGGCTATAGACCCTCTAGGTGTTTTCGTAGGATACAAAGAGGATGATGTAGAGGATGATATTGAGGATGACGTTGAGGAGGATGCACCGATGGAGGAGTAGGAGAGAGAGCTCAGAGATTGGATTATGGAGGGGAGATGGGAGGAGGATGCTCCTAGGGATGGTGAGAGGGAGGCTTTGGAGGAGAGACTCAGACTTATGACGACAGAGTTTGATGCAATGAGGTTAGCGAGAGACAGTGCCTACATAGAGAGGGACAATGCATATGTAGAGAGGGACAATGCTTGTATAGAGAGGGACAGTGCACTTATGGAGAGAGATCAGGCTATAGCTCAGAGACATGAGATAGAGCATAGAGGTTAGACGCCTTTGTAGTGGGTCCTCATCTGATGGAATGGTACGAGAGTTGGTCAAATCGGTGGAGAGAGCCACCTATTATAGGGAATTATATGAGGAAATCATGCCAACAGAGAGACAAGATCCTACATTTTCAGAGGTGAGAAGTCAGAGGTCACAGAGCAGGAGTCAGAGGACATAGAGTACTGAGGGGGTGGTAGGACCATCGAGGGTAGGTCCATATGAGAGGCCTTCCACCTCATAAAGAGAACCTTCGAGAATTTTCCCACCACCTTCACCATGTGACAACAGTGGTAGTGGGACACGATGATAGGGCATCATATGTAGACATTATATTTTGATTAGAGAGCCTGCAAGCTCATGTTTTATTTATGGTTACATTCAGACATTATACTATGACACACTATTTTTGAGCGATATATATATGGTTTTGGTGGCTTCTACATGATATGTAGTTCTATTTTATGGATGATGCATTATGTCTACATGATTATGTTTCCTAGATGATGTATATACATGTGTTATAAATGAATGTTTCTATATGTTATGAGTTATGCATTTTATAATGTTATGGATGTCTTAATTTACTTATGATAATGAATACAATGATCTATATGATGGTTATTTATATGTGATGGTGATATGTACATGCAATGTTTACATTATTTATGCTATGATGATGAAATGACTATTATGTAATGTGTGAAATGCAATGCAACTATGTGGAATCCTTATGAAATGTATGCAAATGCAAATGATCTAATTTTTTTATTCTGTCATAGGAATTTATCATTAAAAGAAGGGAAATGTTAGGATGATATGAATTCAGAATGTTAGTAAGAAATAATTGAGGTTGATTGATTGAAAAAATGATCTAATCTTCGATATATTTCCAAATTATGCTATGCTTGCTTGTTATCATCATTGGGCGGGACATGACACAAATGGATAATGCACACTATGATATGAGATAGACCATAGTGTACAAAGTCATCCATCTGCAAAAAACAGACAGTCACAGAGGAGTGTCTTAACTCATACCAAGGACAGTAATTTCCCCAGTCATTTTGTCGAGACAAATAAAAGATGAGTCATGAGACGTCATTGCTCCTCTAAATACTTGATAGGACATCCTTGAGGAAACTAGTAACATGACTCAAAAACCAATGTTGAAAAAGACATTTGATGGACAACAGTCAAAGAAAAAGAGTCCTAAGACATCATAGCTTCTCTAAATCCTTCAAGGGACATCCTTGAGAAAGCTAGTAACCGGACTAAATCACAAATCGATAGAAAGATAAGATAAAATAAGATATAAAGTCATAAAGCCAAATAAATGTATTCGCGAAAACTTGATCTTGTGGGATGGTTTGATATTTGATGTTTGACATAGTGTAATGTGAGAGATGACACATACAACATAAGACATTGAGTCTGGTTTTGACTTGGTGACTTCTGTCTAAGGCATGACAAAGCCTGGTTTTAGAAAGACACGTGTCTTATAAGACGTTGAAGCCTAATGATGTTGAAGTGACAAGCCACATGAGACTATGACAATTTGATGACGTCTGTTGAAAAGAAAGACATATCTTGCTTAAGACCTAGGTTGATTGCTTTGACAATGTATTTGATATTGACTTGATGACAGTGAAAGATGTTTTTCCTTGTTGATGCATGACTTGTTTTGATTCCTTAACTGACAAAAATTGTGTGTGTAGACAGTGTATGACATGAGATGATACCTTAAAAGACTAACCTAAGATAATGATATGCAATGTGTGTGATAGTGAATGCAATAAACCCTATTGGACTGAGCTAGTGCGATCTCGGGGGCTCATCGATTGATTAGCCTTGCCTACGTTGTACACGTAGAGACCTCATAGTTCGACACAACCAATGACTTTGAATGTACAAAGAGTCATGATTTTAAAATGTGTGTGTGATACATGACAAACCTAGAATGACAGACCTAATGCCTTGGGGGAACATCAATTGATGGCCTTGCCTATGTCCTAGTCATAGAGGCAACGTAGTTTGACTATGACTGACTGAACATGACTGACTTGACTCTGTTTTTGGTATTTTTTGACATGTTTTGATTTTTTGGATTTTTGAAGTTTTCTAATGTTTTTGGGATTTTTTTAGGACATTTTCGATTGTGTGACGTTATGTACAAGGTGTTAGGGCATAGAACAAGGATTTTCCCCCAGTTAGGAATAAGACTTGGAAGATGGAGTGGATAATGTGACAGAATGGACATTAGATGTCAATCATTCCAAGGAATGGATAAGACAACCATTTATTATGAGATGGTGAAAAAGTCTGAATAGAATGATGGTAGACGGAAGAGCGAGCTTGACTACACATGGTGCCTATTGCTAGGATTTCACCATGGTACTTATCCATAGCACCACCAAAGCGGTTTTCACTATTGGATGGATTTATTTCTCTTTACTTTTTTTATTTTCTCAATTTTTTTGGTGTTACAAAGATGCCTGTTTGCCAGGTTTTCATCAAGGTAACCATTTTTTTGTATTTTTCTAGATTAAGACATAGATTCTCAGAAACTAAGCATAGAACCTCTTTAGATTCGTACTATTGATAGGTGACAAAAGCGACTCTCCTTCAGGAGTAGAGAGTTGGTACGCTCTTGATCTAAAAGCTTCGGTGACAATATAGGCCCCCAACCAGTTAGGTTCAAACTTACCTGGTTTCTCTCGTTCAGCTTGGTTCTTAGGATTCTCCATTAATACTAGGTCACCAATGTCAAAGTGTCTATTGAGAACCTTCCTATTGTAGCTACGACGAAGAAGATTTTGATATTCTTGCAAATGATCTAATGCTTTCTATCTTTGCTCATCTAGCAATTCTAGCTCTTGTAACCTAGAGACACGATATTCTTCATCATCAGTATGACCCTTCAAGGATACCCTTAGGGAAGGTATTTCAACCTCGATAGGTAAGATAGCTTCGGACCCAAATACGAGGGAATATGGAGTGGCACCGGTGGGAGTACGGATACTTGTGCGATAAGCCCATAAGACAGGGTTAAGCTGTAGGTGCCAGTCACGACCAACGTCATTGATAGTCTTCTTAAGGATTCTAACAATGGTCTTATTAGATGCCTCGACTTGGCCATTACCTTGTGGGTAATATGGGGTGGAGAAATGGTTTTTGATGTGGAATTCCTCACATAAATGGTGTACTTCTTTGTTCTTGAATGGGAGGCCATTGTTTGTGATTATGGATTGGGGTACACCATATCGACAAATGATATTGTTTAGGATAAACTTAGATATTTGTGTGTTGGTGATGTAGGTAATGGGAATAGATTCAATCCATTTGGTGAAGTATTCAGTGGCGGTGATGATAAATTTATGGCCATTGGATGATGGAGGGTGTATCTTACCTATGAGGTCAAGTCCCCATTGGGAAAAGGGCCATGGTTAAGTAATTGGATGAAGCTCTTGTGCTGACACTCTTATCAAGTCTCCATGTATTTGACATTGTCTACATTTATTTACAAAGATGTATGAATCTTTCTCCATTATAGGCCAATAGTAACCTAGTCTCATAATCTTATGGGCTAGAGTAGGACCACTCGAATGAGATCCGCATATACCCTCATGTACCGCTCACACAGTTGTTTGTGCTTCCTCAGCATCAAGACATCTCATTAGGGTGTTATCTAAGGTACATCTATACAGGGTTTCTCTGATGATGGTGTACTTAGCTGACTTTTGGATGAAGGTTTGACGTTGGTTATTAGACAAGTCTTGAGGTAAGGTTTGGTCAGTGAGATAGTCGAATATGTCTTTATACCAAGGAGACGTAGGACCAACAATGGTACACACTATCACAATATCAGGGACATCATAGGCCGAAACCAACAACTGTTCAACCAAAAACTCGAACTTAGGAACATTTCTCAAAATATCCAACAAAGAACCCATGATTGCCATAGCATCTGCAGCTTTATTTTGGATATGTGGTATTTGATGAAAAGTTATGTTATTGAAATACTGCTTGAAACTATCATCCATTTGCTTGTAAGGTGCAAGATTTTCATCCTTAGTCTCATAATCATCATTTACCTATCGGATTACCAGTTGAGAGTCGCCAAAAACATGTAGGCTCTTAATTTTCCACTAAGCTGCCATTTTTAACCCTATCACTAAAGCTTCATATTCTACTATATTTTTGGTACAAGGGAAAGAAATCCTGAATGATTTGGGAATGGTATCACCTTGAGGTGTAACAAATAAGATACTAGCTCCTGAACCACGATTTGTATGTGACCCATCAAAGTACAGTTTCCATTTGGTTTTAATGTCAATGTTGAAGAGAAACTCATTAGGAAAATCTGCCACTAAGGGATGATCTGCCTTCATAGGTGCATCGGCTAACTGATCTACAATCACCTATCCTTTTATAGCCTTCCTTTCGACATACTGAATGTCATACTCGCTAAGTATCATAACCCATTTAGCCAACCGGCCTGTTAAAGTTGCCTTACTTAGGAGGTATTTAAGTGGATCAATCTTTGCAATTAACATTGTTTGTCGATTGAGCATATAGTGTCAAAGTTTTTGGGTAGCAAAAACTACCGCAAGATAGGCACGTTCTATGTTGTTTTAATTCAATTCATATCCCACTAAGATACGACTGATGTAATAGACAACTCTCTCATGACCTTGATCATCGTGTTGCACGAGAAGAGCCCCTAATGCCGACTAAGTTGCTGAAATATATAATATCAATAGTTTTCCCTTTGTAGGTGGCATTAAGACTGGTGGAGTAAGAAAATAGTCCTTGATTTGCTGGAAGGCTTCCTGAAATTTTGGTGTCCACACAAATGGTACTCCTTTCTTGAGTAGATGTTGAAATGGGTGTATTTTATCTACCAATTGTACTCTGAAATGCCTAATGGACTATAATCTCCCTTGTAGGGTTTTGAGTTGACCAATGCTGACTAGAGGAGGCATTTCTATGATAGCTCTTACCTTCTCTGGATCTACTTCAATGCCTCTTCAAGAGATGATATACCCTAATAGTTTCCCTGATTTAACTCCAAAGACACACTTCTTTGGATTTAGCCTAATGTAATTCTCTAGCCTCTGGAATATCTTGTCTAAAACCTTCAAATGATCTTCCCTTATTTCTGATTTAGCAATAATGTCATCTACATAATCTTCCATGAGGGTATGTACAAAGTCATGGAAAATCATAGTCATTTCCCGTTGATAGGTAGCTTCTGCATTCTTAAGGCCAAATGGCATAACATTCCAATAGTATGTACCCCATGGATACGTGAAAGCTATCTTGTGTTGGTATTTAGCTGCTATTTTAATCTGGTTATATCTAGAGAAACCATCCATGAGGGATAGCATCTCGTATCCTGCTGTCAAATCTACTATCATGTCGATGTTCGGCAAATCAAAGTCATCCTTGGGACATGCCTTATTGATGTCTCTAAAGTTTGTGCATATGTGAATGCCCCCAGTTGGTTTAGTCATTGGTACAAGATTTGATATCCAATCTGCATAATCTATCGTCCTTATGAATCCTACATCCAAGAGTTTCTTAAGTTCTTCCTTAACCAATAGAGAAATTTGAGGATGCATTTTCCTCAACTTTTGTTTGACTGGCTTAATACCTAGATATAGTGGTAAATGGTGCAATATTTGGTCTGGATCCAACCCAGGCATGTCAACATACGACCATGCAAAGTTTATCTGTCTCTTTGTGAAGAAGTCCTTAAACTCAGGTTTTTCTGTCTTTGTTAAAGAAGCTGCAAAATATACCTTTCGAGGATTCTCTTTTGTACCTATGTTGACTTCAACAGATTCTTCTACTAGCATTGGTGAATTTTCCTGTTCAATGGGGAGAATATTTAAACCTCTATCCTTGGGTTCCTCTGAGAGGTTTTCACCCTTGGATAAAACCTTTATTTTGAGTTTTTCTTCATCCAAAGGTGCCTTTCGGTTTTCACCTAGGGACTCATCATTTTATTTTTCATTGTCCTTTTGCTTTTTATTCTCATTTTTGTGACTAGAGGTGTAAATCGATTCCCCAAAATATGCTTTATCATCCAAGTCTATGGTAAAACCAGCTTTATGATCCCCTCATGGTATGCCTTCTCTAAGTCCCATGAACTCAGCAATTGCTTCGTTGTTCTCGAATGTATCTATGATAGGTGTAACTTGTTGATCCTAGTCGATAAGTTCAGGATATATAAGGGGCATGTCATCATTGGAGTTTTTAAAGGTAGCTACAAATAAGGTGAATATAGAATGGTTGACATGGTCACAGAAGTTTTGGACTAACTCCTTCTTTTTTTTCTTCCTAGGGGTAGGTATACTCTGATATGGGACTATAGTAAGGGCGGAATTGTCAGAAGATGGTTTGTTAGGTGCCCAAGATGCATGATAAAGGGTTTCCTAATTATAGTTCTCTTGCCATTCTTCTTTGGACAAGTATTTTTTAGGACGAGGACTAGATTGTTTTGGTACAAGTTTCACATTTAGGTCCAATTCTCCAAATAAGGCATCTATGATCATGGTACTGATAGATGAAAGGGAATCCCATTCACAATCGCTTGAGTAAGGGGATTCATCATAAACTAGATGTTTGTTGTAAACTAGGGGAAGTGGTTCATGAGATGTCTTGATTTCTGTGTAATCACTCACTTCCTCTTGAAATGGTGACGAAGTACCAAGAAACCCAATTCTAAGCGGTTGACACCCTAGCCCTAAGTATTTTAGTTGTGGGTAGACAATGATCAATTCCATCCTTCCATTTTGATGTAGTCCTAACCCATTGTGCCTGTCATAGCCTTCATTTTTCATTATCTTAAAGCCTTTTCCATACTGGTCCTTAGCTATTTAAATAGATGGGGAGGGGTATTCATGTTCTTCTTGATACAACCAAGAATCACCTTGATCCGCAATTTCTTCACTTAACTCTCCCCATTTTGTCAATGTCATTGTAGGGGGAACATGAAATGTGACCACTGACTATCTTCTATCTGCCATGGGTAGGCCATATGCCTTAGGTGGACTCAATTGACCAACGCAATATGATGCCTTTGTATTATATTCACCATAGCCCTTGTCTTGGATCTCGAGCTTAGAGTGGATGATGGTAGTTTGAATGAAATGGACTTAGTGAGATGTGATGGGTCAATGTATAGGGATAAAGTGGATGATGGAACTTCTTGGTTAACTGGTAGTTGTCATTGTGGAATATCCCTTAGGCTTGTACAATACTGAAAAAGGATCTGGATCACCATCAATGGTGATTTATGTGCCATTATATGGGAACTTAAGACATTGGTGATATGTTGAAGGTACAACTTTCATTGTGTGTATCCAAGGTCTACCTAACAACAAGTTGTACGGAAGGGTGAGATCCAAGACTTGGAAGCTAGTGTTCATGATTGCTAGGCCAATTCTGATAGGGAGTGTGACAACTCCTTTGGATGATCTTTCCTCATCATCATAAGCCTTGATGAATATACTCTTGGAGGTGTCTACGCAGTCTTCTAAGAATCCTAATGCCTTAACCAATTTTAAGGTACACAGGTTCAAACTTGCTCCTCCGTCTACCAAGACTCATCTGACTTTGTTTGGATGGACTAAGACTTCAAGATGTAAGGGGTCATTATGATCAGACTTTTCAGTTGAGTAATCTTGTTGGGAAAATGTGTCATGATGGGAGTTGGTCAAATATCCTACCATTTCTTTGAAACGATCAACATCTAAGTCTGTAGGAACAATTGTTTTCTATAGAGCTTTGTCAAGAATGGCTTGATGCTTAGGGGATAAAGTCAACAATTCCAAGATAGATATTTGTGTGGGGGTTTTACTCAATTGATCAAGAAGGTTGTACTTAAACTTGGAAGCTTGCGTAGGTGGCTCTAAAGAAGAAGGTCCAAGAATAGTAATCTTAGTTCTGTGTGTGTTCACGTTACATTCTAGATGCTTCTTAATGATAATGGTATTGAAATTCTCATTTGTGGCTTGGAGATGATTTATGATGGTTCCTTTACCATAGTCATACTTGGTATTGTTATAATTGGCTAATGGATTCTTGGGTCCCAAACTGGAGGCTTTTCCTTTTGTGTGGTTCTGTAACGGGTCCGCGAAGACCTTATGATCACTGTTCTTGGTATTTTTTTGTCCACCGACCTCTATGGATCTGTTTTCAACAAAGTCTTGTATAATATTCTTGAGTTGGAGATATTGTTGTAGGTTGTGTCCTTTCATTCGATGATAGTCACAAAAAGAGTTATCGTCCCACCATGAAGGTTTGAACTATCCAAGATCATACTCTCTTGGTTCCAAAGGTTTGATGAGACTATGTTTAATCAACTCTTTGAAAATAGTCTCGATTGGTTGTCCTAGAGGTGTAAATTCATGTATAAGAAATCTTCGTTGAGGTCTTTGTTGTTGTGAATTTTGGACATAGTTGGCTATTTGATCTAGACTATTTATTGTGTCTTGATTGGAATTGTAACCTCTAAGTGTGATAACTTGTCCCCTATGTATGTTCTTAGCATCAACAATGCCGTCATTTGTAAAATTTTTGTTTCTAGACCAGAATTTGTTTCTATCGTTTAGTGCGTTATGATGCTGGACAATCAGATTTCATCTTGGTACCTTAATTTCTCCTTTGTCTATAAGGCCCTTTTCAAGGATGATGCCCTTTTGTACCAAGTCTGAGAATGAAGTACAACAGTGTACGCTTAAGTCACTTTGTAGTTTTGGGTTAATCTTTTCTAAGAATATTGTGACCTTTTTCTTTTCTAGTATTTCAACTGGACATCTGCTAATTAGACTTCTCCATCTCTGGAAGAAAGTGGTGAAGGTTTCACCATATTCTTGTGTCATGTGGCACAAGGTTGCTATTGTTACCTCATTGTCTATGTTAAAGGAAAAATGTTCGACAAACTTCTTAGCTAATTCGCCCCAGGATTGTATGCCATATGGTAATTTAGAAAACCATTCCAGTCCTATCCTAACAAGGGTTTGTGGAAATAGTCTCATCAAGTATGTGGGGTCATACAATATGTCCATGAATGTCGTTGAGAATTCTCTAATGTGTTCTAAAGGATTATTTCTCCCATTATACTTAGGAAAAATTGGTATAATGTATCCATGGGGGAAAGGTGTCATATAAAGCACTTTGTCAAATGGACATGAACATAGGTCTTGCTCTGAGATAGTTCATTTTCCAGACATAGACATGTTGTCCATCTATTGTTGAAGAGTTTGCATTTAGTTTTGAAGGACATCGACTTGTCTTAAGGACATGGTGGTTGCGTTGCTTGGATCAATGTAGGTGTTCTAATATGCCATGTTCTATGATGGATTGTGATTTGGCGAAGGAATATACCCCATGAGAATGTTCTGATTTGGTATAGGGATGTTTCCTATCTGAATGTTCTGATTCGGTATAGGAATATTGCCTGTCTAAATATTCTGATTTGGTATAGGAATATTTCCTGTTTGAGTGTTTTGATTTAGTATAGGAATGTTTCCTATCTGAATGTTCTGATTTGGTATAGGAATGTTTCCTGTCTGAATGATCTGATTTGGTATAGGTATATTTCTGCCAACTTTGGATCTCTTACCAGTTGTGTTGGTGCTAAAGGGGTTGGAGGAATTTTCCCCCACAGTAAATTGTAAACCTCATGTTATGTTGAAAGGGGTTGTGTTTACAACTGACAATGTTTGAGTTGGTATGCCAGTTGGTATTGCTGTGGTAATTTGGGGAATAGAGACAGTTGACGTTGCAGTTTGTGCTGGTTGAGTAGATTGTGTTTGCAAAGTACAAATATCAAATCCTGGTGGTAGTTTGGCACCTTCTACTAGAAAATTTGCTAGATATTGTTGGGGATCATTTGCCAAACATTCATCCATAAAGGATACAAATTTAGGATCTTGTATTACTGTGTTTATGTCTTCTATGAAAATTTGTCCATGTGTGTCTCTAGTGACATGTTTTTCAAGCAAAGGTTTGTGTGGTCGTTTACTTCCTAATGGTTGGCTTCCAAATGGATTGATGAATTCATTGGGGTCCGTCATTGCTCTATGTTTATTTTTAGACCTTGTTTCGACCATGAAAAAGTTGCTCAAAAAGGGGTAATGCAGACTATGTCTAAAAAATGATATGACCTATGTCTATGTTTTTTGGATTTTTTTGACAATAAATGACATTGCTAAAATGGTTTCTAAAAAGACATATACTAAAATGACGTATGATAGGACATACAATATACAAAATTTTGAGTAGACTATATGATGATAAATGAGTCTAAGATGGGTATAACCTACCACCTATGGAATAAATGCATGCAATGATTTGTTTTTTACCAAGGAACCTGATTGTATGACAAGGATAGTTGATAAGGTGAATTTTCCAAACTAGACTATTGAGTTGAAAAGATCCACTAAATGGGACTAAAGTGACTAGGTTCAATGACTGTGACAAACTGAAACATGAATGTTTCCAATGACGAGGAAAGTTATCTATTCTGTGATATGCAATTTCCTAGGAAGTATCTATATGCATGCAACTTAAGATGACTATGACCAAGATGTTTACTATGACTAAGACGTATATGACACCTAATGATGCAATTTTTTTTAGAAAAATTTAACAGTTTATGTCCAAGGTTGATCTTAAGAATCTAAAGAAAATAGTGACAATGATGTTTCAGACTTAGCTTGTGGTTTTTTGATGTTTTCTGTTGCAGGAAAATGCAGTTCAAATTTTGATAGATGCGGTTTTTTATAGTGCATGCGGTGTTTCTGACAGTTGTGGTTTTTCCTATGACAAATTTGGTTTACCAAGAAACATGCGATTCTAAATCTAGACTCTATTAACTTTGATTTTCTGACAGACACATGCGACTTAGAATATGATAGTTGCGACTCGTAATATGCAGACTGTGAATAATGAATGTTTTGATAGACACATGCGGTCTTTCCCCTAATAGATGTGACCTTTTATGAAAGATGTGGCATTTAAACTGACAAATGCGACTTGATTTGCTGACAATTGAAAGTTTCCCGAAAGTTGTTTATTGACTTTGTTTGTTTGATCAAGTTTTTGATGAATACAACAAAAAACAAACACATCAATCAATGCATTTTCCATTTTTTTGTGATGAAAGGACTATTAAGACTTGAAAAACATTCACAACCTAGGCTTTTAGGACAATACTTGTTGAGTTCTTACTTGGATTTCTCCAACTATGCATATTTATGACAAATGACTAGTAGCTTGACCCCACTGGCTCCCCTCCATGGAACTCACTTATACGGAGCAGCCAAGATACTGTATCCATGAAACTCCCATGGAATACATTTCATTTCCACACATAAACTGTAAGAATGTAAGATGGCTTCACAGGGTCGACCCTACTGCACCAACAAGTAGGTAGGATTTTGGTAACTCTATAACAAGGTGTTTAATAAGGGCATTCTATTTGTGGGGCACTATCCAATGTCGGTGAGAGTCCATTTATGTCCATCTCATTAGAACAGTGAGCGTGATTTCTAGGCTTTCCCTAGAAATCCATTTTTATATACCAGGTGGAAGTCGCTTGGCTTTAGTGTGTTACCAATCTGAGTCATCTTGGGGTGAGTACTTTTTCCCACCAAG
The DNA here is from genome assembly GCA_007115665.2 of Sequoiadendron giganteum. NCBI lineage: Eukaryota > Viridiplantae > Streptophyta > Pinopsida > Cupressales > Cupressaceae > Sequoiadendron > Sequoiadendron giganteum. The sequence goes on along the minus strand of CM021107.1, from coordinate 57,594,455 downwards.
ACAGGCCCAAGTTCTAGAGTTAGTAACTATTTCTCTTACACCCAGGACCACATGACTGCGCAAGGGGGGAGGATAATTCGATTACTGAATCGTAAGGGTGATAAGTACATGCAAAGCACCAAACAAAGAAGAAAGTGGTTCTTTTTAATCCAAATGACCATTGTCTATCTATCAATCAGAAAATTATTTTTAACCCACATGATGATTATCTATCTATCAAACAAAAGGTTGCTTAAATAAATAAATAAACACAAAGGCATTAGGTCCTACATGCAAATTCATCATTAGTTCATTGTTCTTCGGCTTTCATCTTGAAAAAATTGTCTTTTTCTTTTTAATGATCTTCTATGCTTCATCTTGCAAACACTACGTTATTCCACCTTAACACAACTAAAAAAAATATTAACGAAAATCAAAACAACCTAGAAAGAGAAAACAAAAATATGGATGTATGGAAATGACTAAAAACTAGAAAAAATAATACCAGGCAGATGCGGCTCTTGGAGCCATAGATGCGGTTTGGTGTTGATAGGCGGATGCAGTTCATGAATTTCGTTGATAGGCGGATGCGGTTCGTGACTTCGCGGATGCGGTTTGGTATGGCGGATGCCTCGCTATTTTTATCAGATGCAACCCGCGGATATAGATGCGTCATTTTCCTAGACAGATGCGGTGCGCTGTATGAAAAACCTGCAAAAAGAAAAAATGGAAAGAAGAAAATATGTACAAATTTTGAAGCATGTTCATGTCAGGTTCACCAAATGTAACATTAGAATAAAAATATAATCTTTTGAATGATGAGATGGATGATCTGCAGCTAGAATAACAAAGTTAATACTAATCTAAATAATAATCTAAAATCAAACAACAAAGAACCAATAAGTAAACATAATAAACTAAACAATTTAATGAAAAGCTCTCACCGAATATGCATTCACTCCTTCAACTTATCTTGATTGCTCTTCTCCATTTTTCCTTTTCAGTATTATTTCCCTCAGATTTCTATGTTTGAATGCAAGCATAACTTTGTCGAGTGTCTAAGAAAAATATCGAAGATAAGTCTCTTCTCAAAAGTGTATGATTTTGGGAGCAGGAATAATGATAATGATAGGCCATTTTATAGATTTTGTGTTTTTGAACGATCAACTCAGATTGAAAGAGAGATTGACAGACGAGATTGCTAAATGCCATGTGATATAAGTTCTATCTCAGATAGAACGTGAGTTAGAACATGAGTTCAGGAAAGAATGCAAGATAAAGACTAAGTTAGAACGTGAGTTAGAACACGAGTTCAGGATCTTAATCTTCAAAAATAGAAGAAATAGACTTTGTATGCAAAATCCAAAGTTAGAACTCGAAGACAAATGCATTCAAATGCAAACAAAAGTTAGAACTAGTTAATCGACTAGTTGTGACGGAGAGTCTTCTCGAAGAGATAAACAGGTGTTGAATCCGGAGATAACTGGAGAACCAAAAATAGATCTCGAGTCAGAAGGTGAGTGGATGACTTACATAACTGAATGACAGAAGAAGGTGACATAAATAATTAAATATGAATTAAATGCTAATTATATCAACATTCGAAAATAAATTGACTTTAATTAAATAAATAAATAAATTTATTTAATTTGACTGTTTGAAAAGGACAATATAAATAATTAAATAATAAATATTTAATTATAGATAAAAGGGGGTTAAATGAATTATTAAATAAAGATATTTAATTATAGTTGAAAAAGTATGATAAAGGGGGTAATTAAATAATAAATTATTTAATTGATAGATAAAGGGGGAAGAATTAATTAGTTTGCAACATAATTAAATAAATATAATTTATTTAATTAATCAAGTTGAATAAAGGTTATTTATGAATTAATGAATTAATTAAAAGGGGTATTTAATTAATAGAGGCAATATGTGTTAGAAAGGTTAATTAAATAATAATCATTATTTATTCAAGACCACAAACTATAGAAAATTATGTCAAATGTGTACTCGCAAGCCTAGACCAATTTTTGGTATCTACAAAAACAACATATCGACAATACAACCACAACATCCAACACTCCCATGTTTACTGGTTGCAAGATGAGTAAGAATGATGAATCTCCTAAGAATAATCAGAGCAAGTACATATCAATCATTGGAGGATTTCTATATATCTAACTTCTATTAGATCAAATATCATGCATGTGGTTTGTCTTGTGGCTAGATTTCAAGAAGATCCTAAAGAGTCACATGTTGTAGCAATGAAGAGGATATTTAGATAATTAAAGGGAAATCCAAAACATGGCTTGTGGTATCCAAAGGATACTAATTTCTTTTTGAGTGCTTATACAAATGCACATTGCGTAGGATGTGTTGATGATAGGAAAAATACAAGTGGTGATGCATTCTTTCTTGGATGCAATTTTGTGGCTTGGTTGAGAAAGAAACACAATTCAGTTTCTTTATGTACTACAGAGGAAGAATACATTATAGCAACATCTTGTTGCACACAAGTGTTGTGGATGAGGAAAAACTTGAAGGATGTTAGAGTGGTAGATGATGAACCAATTTCTATCTTTTGTGATAATGCAAGTGCTATTAGCATTTCAAATAATCTAGTGATGCAGTCAAGGACAAAACATATCTCAATCTGATATCACATTTTGAGAGAGAAGGTTATAGATAATGAAGTGAATCTTGAGTATGTTCCTACAAAGGATTAGGTTGTTGATACATTCACTAAGGCTCTTCATAAGTATACTTTTGAGTATCTTCGGGAGAAGTTAGGGGTTATTACCCATCCTTCTTTGAACTAGATGCATAAGGATATGCATAATTCCAATGGATCTCATGATTCATTCTTTGTTTTGGACTAAAGTTGGAGGCTACCTCTTAGGGGGAGTAAATAGTGGATATTTTGGTTGTTGTATTTAGGGGGAGTAAGTGGTGATGTAGGTTGGTGTTGTCCTTTATCAGATGTGTTAGAGGATATGTGCAGTGGTTGATGATTGATGTAGTTTATTATATGATCCTAAGGGGGAGTATGCAGAGAAGCATGTATGTTTGATGCCAAAGGGAGAAAGATATGCATGTGTTTCCCTCTACCATTGATTTCAAAGGGAGAGAAAGAATAAATATAAAAATGTCCAATTTGTCATCGAGAGAGAGAGTAATTTGAAAAGGAAAGAGAGTAAGCTAGTATGGAGTAGTATGTTGGTGATCAGAGATGTTTGTTATTGTTGATGGTTTTTCACATCATGTGTTTCCATCAATGACAAAGGTGGAGATTGTTGCAAGTATGAGTAGTTGGAGTTTTTCATTGATGTCAACAAGTTTAAGGGATATTGTTGCAAACTTATGTTTGTGTTGTCACTGATGAACTATTGTGTCGATGCTTTGATTAGTTTCATTAAGGTTGTCATTAGTAAGTGTAATAATGGAAAAAGTAGCTTTTTCCCTTACTTGGTGTGATAATTAACATTAAAACTCAATTAATGGTGTCTTGGAGTACTGTTGTAATGTTTTATACACATTCACATCATTCTAAGACCTTTATTTGATTCAAACATGCCTTAATTGGTACTTTGCAAAGGTTTTGTAACACGCTTTCACACTTTTCTAAGATTTATTTACTTAATTAAGTCTAAAGGGTCCCTTTTAATTAAATGTACCTAATGTAAAAAGCATACATTTTTTAGTTGTCTTTTTTTAGAATAATCCTCTCCCTACTTAATAGGAATGAGTGACATGTTTAGTCTTGAGTATAGAATAATTAGAGTTAGTTAGCCATTAAATAAATTGTTGTTGAAATGCACAAGACAACTGAGAGGGGGGTGAATCAGTTATATCAAATCACTTTACTTCTAAACTTAGTCTTTAACTTTAACTACATTTTTTTTTATTAAGTGTAATCATAAAATGCAAATAAAAAAAAGAAAACATCAAAGACACCAGATTTACATGGAAAAACCAATGAGGGAAAAGCCACGGTGAGGATTAAATCACAATATAGTAGGAATGCAATACCAAATACAAAGGATCACTACAAGAGAGTGCACTACCCAGATACAAAGGCTCACTGCCAACAAAGGACTCATTTTCTAGAAGGAGGATCACTACCTACAAAAAAGAAAAGATAAATGAAGATCCACCACTAGGGTTCCACACATTCGTAACTTGATCAGAAGATTGTTGACACCATCAACTCACTACTTTCAGGAATCTATCACCTTAAAGTACTATTGCCCTAATTAGCTCTTCCACTCTCTGCTTTTCATAATTGTTTACACACTTCATTTAATTGTTCAATTTTTGGATGGATGGATATCAAATTTTCTACAACTTGATTTTCTTTTATACCATCTTCAACCCTAGAAACATTCTCCAAGGTCAGCTATATAGTTTTATTTACAAATTAAAACTAGGTCGGCTACTCAACATTCCCGCAGTGGATAAGAATGAAAGAGGAAAAATTACATATTTAATTAAGGACCCAAACAACATCTTGGATCAATCACACTCTTCCTCAAATTGATGCAAAAGCTTAATGTAATGTGTAGACACTTGGTCGGCCAAAACTAATGAAAACACCAATGATCTTTGAAGTACACACATTTCCAACAATATGATCACACGTGGATCACTCAACATGCTTCATGGGACATTTTACCTTCTCTTAGAACACATCAGATACATCCACAACAATTACAACAATCTTCATTCATAGAAAATTATTCAATAGTCCAACTGGACCAACCAACAAAACACAAGAGCTTTGGAGTAGGTCTTCCAAAGCGCCAAACCACAGGAAAAAATTTTGAAGCACAAAAACCATCAAAAAGAGTCATCTCCCATATTTCCAAGATCTGAAACAAAATATTAGAAGATTGCGGAGCAAAAAAATTTCTCCCAGTCCACAAATAAATAGTTCTATCAAACTAGTTCACACACTAGTGAACATATCTTTTACTCTCCATCGAACCAAAATCTAAAACCTATGATATATTATGCATTGAAACTCATGAAAAGACTTAAAGATCCACACAGGTATAGGATCAACATAGAAGAGATGTAGAGCACAATACGAGAGCAAACTCAGAACACACACTTCAACAATGCCTCCATTATTTCTCAAATTTTCTCAAAAGAACTTGGCGAAAACACAACTACAACTTCATAAATATAGCTCCATGTACTCTAATAACTTCTACAGCATCTCAACTATACAAGTAGCATTTATACTCAACCTAAACTATGTTTAAATCAATGAAAAAACCATCAAACACATCCATACTTGTAACAATCTCCCCCTTTGTCATTGATGGCAACACATGATGTGAAAAACCATCAAAGATAGCATACATGATTCTCATAAGCAACAACCTTCCAAGCATTAAATTTCCATGTGATTCTCTCTCCCCCTTTGACATCACTGGTGAAGGAAATTATTTCCATATAAAGCTATGTTCACTACCCCTAAGGAGTACACCCACATCACATTTTGCAACAATTCACTTCTCTACTCCCCCTGAGGAGTAGACCTCAATCATCAGTCTAGATCAAAAAGAGCGTGAATCCATTAGATTGATGTACCTCCATGTGCTTTTAGTTCAAAGAAGGATGGGAAGTAACCCCTAAATTCCCTTTGAGATACTCAAAAGTATCCTTCAGAAGGGCCTTAGTGAATATATCTGGAACTTGTTCCTTGGTAAGTACATATTCAATTCTAACTTCATTCTCAAATACCTTCTCCCTCAAGAAGTAATACTTGATATATATGTAGTTTATTCTAGAATTCATCACTGGATTCTTTGAAATTTTTATAGTACTTGTATTGTCACAAAATATAGAGGTAGGTTCATCACTCACCATACCTATGTCCATCAAGTTTTGTTTCATCCAAAGTACCTATGTACAATAGGATGTTGCTGCAATATACTCTACCTCTATAGTGGATAAATAAATTGAATCCTATTTCTTGCTCAATCGTGAAACTAATCTTCTTCAAAGGAAGAATGCACCACCACTTGTACTCTTTTGGCCATCTACACAGCTAGCCCAATCTGCATCAGTGTAGGAATTCAATGTGAAATGATTGTCCTTTAGATACCATAGTCCATAATCTGGAGTTCCTTTAAGATATTTGAATATCCTTTTCACAGTTGTAACATGTGCTTTCTTAGGTTCTACTTGAAATCTTGCAACTAAACATACTGCATGCATGATATCATGTCTAGTAGCAGTAAGATACAATAGTCCACCAATCATAGATCTATACATGCTCTGATCAAATTTAGTAGATTCATCATTCTTACTCAGCTTACATCTGGTTACCATAGGGGTACAAACCGGTTCGGAGTTATCCATTCCAAACTTCTTTAGCAATTCCTTAACATACTTGGATTGTGAAATGAATATCCCTTTGTCAGTTTGAGTTACTTGAAGTCCAAAGAAGAAATTCATGTCACCAATCATAGACATTTCAAATTCTATTTGCATATCTTTAGAAAATTTCTTACGCATACCTTTATTTTCACCAAAGATGATGTCATCAACATATACCACAACTATCAATATCTTGTTTTTCTCAACCTTGAAGTAAAGATTGATGTCTACAGATCCTTTGTTGAATCCTTTCTTTGTCAAGTACCTATCTAATCTAGCATACCAAGCTTTGGGAGCTTGTTTAAGTCCATATAATGACTTCTTTAACTTATAAACAATGTATGGTTTGTCCGAAAGTTGAAAACCTTCCAGTTGCTCCATATATACTTCTTCTTCCAGTCTCCATTCAAAAATGTAGACTTGACACCCATCTAATACACTTTCAAGTCTTTATGAGCTGAAAATTCCAAGAACTTCTAAATGGCCTCCATTCTTGCTATAGGTGCAAAATTTTCTTCAAAATATATTCCTTCAACCTATGAATATCCTTTACATACAAGTATTGTTTTATTCCTAACCACTTCACCATCTTCATTCAACTTGTTTCTCAATACCCATTTTGAGCCAATTAAATTCTTGTTTGTAGGTCTAGGGACAAGTTCCCATGTCTCATTCTTCTCTATCTACTATAGTTCGTCTTTCATTTCTCTAACCCAACTTTCATCATTACATGCTTTAGTCACAATATTAGGTTCTATATTTGAAATTAAACACAAGTTTACCTCAGCCACTTTGCTTCTTGTATTCACTCCTTCACTTATGTCTCCAATTAATTGTTCCTCTAGATGATTTCTTTGTACATATTTAGGAGTCTTAGATGTAGGTTCCAAAATTTATTTTTCATCACTTTGTTCTTTTTCTTCCTTTTCTTCTTCTTTACTTGCCCAAATATAGGATCATCAGGTTCAACTTCATTTACTTCCACTAGTCTATACATAGCTTCATCAACCTTTACATTAAGCACTTTCAATTATTTTCCTCAGTCTCTTATTAAAGCATCTATATGCTTTGATGTTATTTGAATATCAAAGAAAAATTCCTTCATCACATCTAGCATCAAACTTTCCAATATTTTCATCATCTCTTCTAATGTAACATCTACTTCCAAAGACCTTAAAGTATTTATCAGTAGGAGTCTTACCAATCCACAACTCATAAGGTGTATTAGTGTTGTTACCTCTGATTTGAACTCTGTTAAGAATGCAAATAGTAGTACGGATTGGTTCTCTCCAATACACGTCAAGAACATTTTCTTCTTTCCTCATAGTTCTGGTAGCCTCTTGAATAGTCTGATTCTTTCTTTCCACAACTCCATTCTGTTGAGGGGTTTTAGGATTAGAATAATGTCCTTTTATGCCATGCTCTTCATAGAATGCATTGAACTCACTAGATGTAAATTATCCACCTCTATCGGACCTTAAGAATTTTATTTTTCAAGTTTTCATCATTTTCTACTCTTTCCTTAAACACCTTGAATCTATGAAGATATTGAGCCTTTTCTCTAAGAAATGTAACCAATTTCATCCTAGAGTAATCATCAATCATGAGCATAAAGTACCTATAACCATTTAGGCTTCATGTTCTTGTAGGACCACAAAGGTCTATATGGATTAATTCTAGCATTCCAGTAGATGATTATTCCTTTGCTTTCTATTTTTTTTTTTTTTTTTCCCAATTGGAAACTTCTACAAATTTAATTTGAAGGCTTTGTAATTCTATCCAAATCTCTGACAACTTCCCTAGAACTGATCCTGATCATTTTATCAAAATTCATATGTCCCATCCTCTGGTGCTAGAGCCAACTCTCATTAATCTGAGAAACAAAACACTGACCATCACCATCCTTAAGTTGATAGATGTTTCCATGAGTTCTTCTTCCAGCTTCTACTACAGTTCCAGATCCTTTTATGATATCACAAAGTGTTTCCTAAAACACAAGCTTAAAACCTTTGCTGCACATTTTTCCAACAATTAAGAGATTATGTCTTATGCCCTTTACATAATAAACATTGTCAGTATTATGTTTTCCATCAAAACTAATTGTTCCTTTACCAACAATATTAGCTCCAAAGTCATCTCCAAACATAACTATTCCTCCATCATACTTATCAAGTTTAGTAAACTTACTCTTATCTCCAGTCATATGATTTGAACATCCGCTGACAATTACCCAAAAGTCTTCATCCTGTCTGGTATGAAAAGCAATTACTAGAGTAACTTTTGTTTCATCCTTCTTGCTCTCGGGACCAGATTCCTTTGCATATATTCCATGGTTAATAGATATAGCTTTATTTTCCAGGGCTAGAAACACACATTCATCTTTATCATCCTTAAATTCAAATTCATCATAAAAAATTCATGCATCTTCTTTGACATAATAAAATTTCTTAAAATTCTTATCCTTTTTATCCTTGTGATTATTGTTATTGTCCTTGTTCTTCTTGTGTGTATCTCTATTAGGACATCTTGATGCATAATGACCAATATTTCCAAAACTAAAACACTTAAAAGGAAACTTAACTTTGTATTTACCAGTACCTTTCTTCAATCTTCTTGTGTTATTTTCTTCCAAATCTTCTAAATCATCATCATCTGAGTCATCTCCTATCTTCATTTCTTTAAAAGTCATTGCTTGCAAATTTTCTCATCTTGAATGTAGTCAGGACACTGAATAGATGCTCCTTAGTAAATTTATTTGGATCATATGATTCTTCAAGAGAAAATATTGTCACTGTAATTGTTTGGTAGGGACATCAAGATCTTCTCAATTATATCTTCATCTATCATGGTACCACCTTGATTCTTGATTTCAGTTGCAATAGGTTACATTCTCTGATAATAGCTTGCAATGTCTTCTCTATCTTCCATTCTAAAGTTCTCAAGTTTTTTCTTACTAGTTAGTTTGCTTGAAAAATTTACTCTATCATTCCCTTTATATATTTCTTTCAATTTTAACCATACTTCATGAGTAGTGGCTAGAGAGTATCTTTTTTTCTTTCAATTTTAGATAGAGCACTGAAGATAGCATACCTTTCCCTTTAATTCTCCTCATAAGCTACAATATTAGCAGAGGAAGGACTAGATGCTGGTATCACACACTTTGTCTCCACAACTTTCCAAGTATTGAAACTAAGTGAAATCAAATAACTTCTCATCGGTTCTTTCCAGTCATTGTAATCAACTCCATCAAACATAGGAATCTGCAACTTGTTCACCATCTGATCTACCTCAAGTGGTTAAGATTTTCACCTAGGTACCAGAGCTCTGATACCAATTGTTGAAATGCACAAGACAATTGAGAGGGGGGATTAATCAGTTGTATCAAATCAATTTACTTCTAAACTTAATCTTTTCACTTTAAATTCGATCTATTATTAAGTGTAAACATGAAATGCAAATAAAATAAAGAAAACACCAGAGACACAAGATTTACGTGAAAAAACCAATGAGGGAAAAACTACGGTGAGGATTAACTCAAAATATAGTAGGAATACAATACCAAATATAAAGGCTCACTGCCTAGATACAAAGGCTCACTACCAACAAAGGATGCACTATCCAAAAGGAGGCTCACTACCTATTGGAAAGAAAATTTAAATGAAGATCCACCACTAGGGTTCCACACATTCACAACTTGATTAGAATATTGTAGACACCATCAACTCACTGCTTTCAGGAATCTACTACCTTAAAGTACTGTAGCCTCAATTCAATTATCCACTCTCTTCTTTTTACACTTGTTCACACAATTCACTTACTTTCTTGATTTGTGGATGGATGGATATCAAATTCACTACAACTTGATTTGCATTTATACCATCTTCAACCCTAGAAACTTTCTCCAAGGTTGGCTATATAGTTTTATTTACAAATTCAAACTAGGTCAGCTACTGAACATTATCGTGGTGGATAAGAGTGAGAGAGGACCAATTACATATTTAATTTAGGACCCAAACAATATCTTGGATCAATCACATGCTTCCTCAAACTGATGTAGAAGCCTAATATAATTTGTAGACATAAGGTTGACCAAACCTAATGAAAGGACCAATGGTCTTTGAAGTACACACATCTCCAGAAAGATGATCACACGTGGGTCACTCAACACATTTTACTAAAAAAATTACTATATATGAGAATACCTTAGATACATCTATAGAAATTACAACAAACTTCATTCACAAAAAATTCTTCAACAGTCCAACCAGACCAACTAACAAAACACAGGAGCTTTGGAGCAGGTCTTTCGGAGTGCCAAACCATAAGAAAAAATTTCAGAACACAAAAACCATCAGAAAGACTAATCTCCCAGATCCAAAATATTTGAAACCAAATAGAAGATTGTGGAGCCAAAACATTTCTCCGAGTCCACAAATAGATAATTCTGTCAAACCAGTTCACACACCGGTGAACATATCTTTTACTCTCCATCAAACCATAAGCTAAAAATCAGGATATATTATCCATTGAAACTCATGAAAACACTTACAAATTTGCATATGTATAGGTTCAACATATAATAAATGAATAACACAATACCAGAGTAAACTCAAAACGCACACTTCAACACTACCTTCATTATTTCTTAAATTTTCTCAAAAGCACTTGGAAAATGCACAACTACAACTTCATAAATATAGCTCCATGTACTCTAAGCACTTCTACAATATCTCAACTATACAATTACCATCTATACTCAACCTGAACAATGTTGACATTAATGACAACATTAATGACAACACCAGAAAACACATCCATACTTGCAACAATTTTTTGTTGCAAGGTGTGACTCTTAGTCTCCTCTTCCTATGGTAGGTGTAGTCCAGCGTGGCTTTTGGGCTTTGTGACATGGTTTAACTACCTCCTATGGATCTTGATCTTGTATAAATCCAGTATTTGTATCGAGCCTTAGCAGGTTGATCTTTTGGTGCAATGACAACCACCTGTGCAACAATTGGTATCAGAGCTGAGGTCACAAGTTCGAACCCCGTGCTTGCATTGGGGGGGATTGTCTCAAGGTGTGACCCTTGGTCTCCTCTTCCTATGGTAGGCATACTCTAGTGCAACGCTTGGGCTTTGTGACATGGTTTAACCACCTCTTATGGATCTTGATCTTGTATAAATCCAATGTTTGTATTAGGCATTAACATGTCAATCTTTTGGTGCAATGGTAGTCTCCTGTGTAACAATTGCAAAGTTCTATAATCCAAAGGTAGTGTTAATCTCTAAGAATTTTGTAATTTCCATTTCAATGTAAGCAATCAAATAAAGAAAGGTTTATATATATTTTTGTATAATGACTCGAATGAATAATTTATTGTTGATTGATCAAATATATTTACAAATGAGTGCAACTAGCCCAAAAAAGGGACCACTTGAGGTATCTTTCCACTCTATTATTAGTTAATTTAATATTCTACATTTATTCATTGTACAAGGATATTTAGTTGTCTTATAGGAATCATCATTGAGACCTATTGAAATTAAAATTTCTTCAAACATATGGTCACACCACAAACAAACACCAATTGAAATTGCTTCGGATATATGCTAACATTGTAGCAACCCACAAAGAGTTTATTCTACCTAGTGAACAACTCAAATCCTCCTCACAAGGTACTAAACGTCTCTATCTACCTTGGATATGGGCATGTGTAACTTTGTATACATAATAAAATATTTACTTATGAGGATAGAAATACATTTTTATACACCATACATTTCAAATTTCTTAGGCATTTATGACATTGTAGACATGTGAATGTTCTAAATTTTCCTTAGCACGTTTATCCTATATGCATGTTCAAATTTTAAAAGGGAAAATATACTACATTGTCTCATCATGGGTTGATTCAAATTTTTATCAAAATAAGTTTAAACATTGATTTTATGGATTTTTATTGGAAGGAATTTATAACACACAAAATGGTGAATAGTGGGCCTCATGATCAATCATTGAGGTTCATAAAAACTATAAGAATGTGTATTTGTGGACTGGAACCAACAAGTTAATAAGAGAGGAGAGAACCTATGGTCTCCTCCATGCATGGAAATTTTGAGATCACTACCTCTCTTGAACCCACAACCTGTTCTGATTCTATAGCCTCTCATGCTCAGACAATCCCTCCTAAGGGCACAACTTCCTTTAAACTTGTAGCCCCTTCTGAATCTTCAACCTCTCCTAGTGAGGGTTACCCAGTCCAATCCATGCCTTAGGGTCTATGCCATCAACCACCAAACAAGATAAACCATCTATTTTAGAGAATCCATCTAAGAATTCACCTTAACCTAATATTTATTCTAAACTTGGAGCAACAACTACACCTAAAAAAATAAAATGAAAGGAGCCTCAACATTGACTGAGGATGAAAAATAGGCTAACTTGGAATCTCCTAGGAAATAACATCACCTCAAAAGAAGGTCATCCACATAAATCAGTTCCACAAAGTCAAAGATTGTCTTAATTGAATAAAATACCAACTCTAAGAGGGAGGACTTGTTTATTAAGAAGAATCACCCAATCTAATTCTTTTCATCATAATCCTCTAAGCCTAGTGATGATACATTAATCATTTGGTTCATTTTTAGAGACATTGAATAGAATATTATAGGAAGAAGAGGAAGTGTAGTCACCTAGGTAGTAAGAATGTGGATTGGAGCAAGTAGCCTAAATGACTGCTATAGAAATGTGTGAGGGTGTTAGATTGATTACTATTATGGAATTAGGTGTAGCAATTCAAATTTTAGGAAAAGAGATGGAGGGAGGAAACATAGGAAATGTAGCATAATTCGATTAAAAAAACTAAAAGATATGGAAATTAAGAAATTGAAAAGAAAAACTGAACAAATGGCTATTATTACTCTTTAAACTATTAAATGTAGACCACCTGCACTGGTTTGCACCTTAATTTTAAGAGAACAATTTTTGAGTTTCTAATTTATGTAGAAATAGTATGAATTTCCATTTTTCATGGCCACCCTAAGGAATTCTTTTATATTTTCCAAGGCCCTACTACAGAATTTGAAAACCACTTGTGTGAGTTTTATTTGTTTAATTATGCCCTATCATATGATACTGAATGTAATCAACTACTCTACATGGGGGATTTATAGTTGAGAGAATTGTCATCATTCATTCAAAAATGAAAAAATAAGGGATAAAAATGTACCAATATAGATAATTGGAAAATATAGCTTCATTGAACCTTAGAGAAGAATATGAAAATCCAAAAAAAATACTAGATGACTAGTTTATAGTTGCTAATAGACCTGAAATTCAAAGCTAGCTTTTGATAGCAAGGCAATCTAACTACATAATATTTGGAAAAATGGATTGAATTATAATAAGGGAATCTCTAGTATTTACTACACAAAGATGCTATGAGCTAACATATGAAATGAAAAGAAAAAACCACACTCCTTGTCTAACTATCATGCAACAATCAAGTGAGCTCATAAATACATCCAGTTAGCAAGAGAATACGAGGTATCACATCTCTAAGTTACTTTGGCATGCTACGTATGATGCTTAACTAGAGACTACCTCTACTTGAGGGAAAGCAAGAACTATACTAGGGGGAGTGATGGGCTTCTAATTTGTCACCTTCTATCTATTTATTTCTATCACTTGCTTAAAACTTTAAAAAAATTCCATGATAAGTTTAAATACTATATGTTAAATTTGAAGTGCTAAAATTAATTATTGGTGTTATGATAAGTACTTGCATATGTATGTGGTTATTGTTGAAATATGATTAAATGATGAAAAAAAATTGATGGATGAGTATTTTGTGGAAAGGAATAACTTGATATGCAACCAAAAGGAAGAATATGAATGAATTGCTTATATGAAGGCAAGGAAATGATGGGAATTGGGGACCTTCAACCAAAGGATATGAAAAAAAAAATGAAGAGGATGACCACCTACAATTGAGAGGTCATAGATCTACAACAAGCATAAAACATCTAAAGCTAATGTGGTCACATTCAAGGAGATTGAACATTCAAATTCGGCCCATGTTGTCAATAAATACCCATTTTCATAAAAAAAAAGGAATCTTAGACATGAATTACTAGAAACATCCTTATTTTGTATGATCATACCACTTTTCTATGTATGCCACTAAAATAAAGTTCCCTATTTAAGCTATGAAAGTTATCTTAGGATTTCATCTCTATATTTTTGAGTTGTGTCTTTCTGAAAAATAATCCTCTTCTTACTTAACAAGAATGAGTTACATGTGTAGTCTTGAGTCCAAAACAGTTAGGTTTAATTAGTCATTATACAAATTTATACAAGCCAAAGGTAGTGTGAATCTCCAAGTATTTTATAATTCCTCTTTCAAAGCAAGTAATTGAATCAAGCAAGCTTTATATCTATTTATGTGCAATCATTGGAATGAAGAATTGATTATTGATTGATCATCTATCTGTGTAAATGAGTGCAACTACCCCAAGAAAGGGATCACTTGAGGTATTGTGTCACTATGTTATTAGTTATTAATATTTTTCATTTTATCATTAGACAAGGTTAACTAGTTGATCATGTAGCAATCACCAATCAGTACTATTTGTAGAACAGTTTATAGATGAATTTACATTTACCAATATCTATAACTTTGTAATATAAAAGTAGAATAATTCTTGAGTTTTCTTATCCATTTCTAGTTTAATAGTAGTTATTTCACCAATTCAATGATTTTATTACTATCTGCAACATCTTAGGAACCTCAAAAAACTCCTCAGTTGTGCATACAATACTAAATTCATCTCAATTATATGTCCCTAGTTGATATTTAAATGTAAACTAAATTATAACTAATAGTTGAGCTTGATTAGTGATAATTTTATCCATAAAGTAGATGTGTATGAATTAGTGTTTCCATATTATTAGTTCTTAAAGGGAACCATACACCCATGACTATGTATTACAATTGTTAGAGGCATGAACCTTTAGAGAGGCCATGGATTTGTAATTGCAAGTGATTTCATTGGTGTTTCCAAGTTGGTATTGCAAAATCGTGAACTACCATTATAGGAAGAACCAATAATATCATGGGATTGACACTCATTTTATATTACAAGGTAACAAATCAATCTCTTTTGTAGGAAAATACCTCTATTGTAGGTTGTGGGAATTCAGTTTGACACACGTTCTTTGGTTTTTTTGTATGTGAGAGTTTGATTTTGCATGTAATAGATGTGATCCATTATTTTTTCCTTTGATTTTACATGTTACATTTTATCCTTGAATGTTTGATGTGTCTTTGTCTTGTGCATGTGACAATTCAACAAGTGTTAAATTAAAATCAACATTTGGTGACTATTCACATCAGTTTAAACTCGGGTGACATCAATAACTTCTTCAAGTTACAATTTAATTTTCCAAAAGATTTTTTTTAATTTTTTAATTTAATTGGGGAAATTTTTCATCTACTCAATTTATAAAGTACCAAAAATAATGGAGGGTTGTTCATGCACATGCACTCAACTTATAATGTCCTATCTTTTGGATGGATTATACATGTATTTTATTATTAATGAACTGAGTAAAAGTTCCAATTTTTGTAAGGGGTTAATTTAGATCATTCAATAATGACAATAATTTTTTTTGGATCTATCATTACTTTGGAAGAAGGAAACTACAAGTCCTAGTGTAATAGAATCCTAAAGCATTGCTGACAGGTTCATTTATTGCAACATTTGCATGGGTTCATTCCACAACCATGTAGATGTTGGAAAAAATATACATGGGGAAGTAGAAATAATCATGTGTAAGGATTGATTGGTTGAAGTGTTGGGGACTAGATAGCATGGGCTCTATCACATATTAGGTGTCCAAGTGCACTCTCTCAACCACACTATGATAAATATATTGAGATCCCAATGAACCTCCATTGCAAGATGATCCCATTATGTACATAATTTTCTCACTTGATGATGTTGATAATCCTTTTCATGATGATGATATGAAATAGGAACTTGCTTATTAGAAAATTCTTGAATTTCTTGATAGCCAAGAGATATCTCATCTTTCTTCTCCTCTTTCTACACATCTAACATTAGAAGCTATTTTCCCACCTCCACCTACCATTTGAAAAAGATCTTGGCTTCTCTACATGATACTCCAGTTTCTCTCTAGTAGGTCTACACTTGTCTACTTGATCAATGAGATATCATCTTGACTGAGCATTCATTATTTTTTGTAGAATCTCTCTTTCTTGATCTTGATAACAAAATTGAGGGGATTTGTCTTCTCTTTGATGACAACTCACATAAAGTTTAATCATCTCTTGGTTTGAATCCTCATGTTCTTTGTTTCCCACTTCATCATACTATCTTGACACATCTTGATTCACATTGGAACAAACCTCACACTTCACTAGTCATTGTTCTCAAATTTTGTATGGTATAGTCATAGTTTAGCATCAGCTTTGAGAAACATGAGCATTCTACAAAACCATAGATTATAATCCCTTCATAAATTAAACATGAGTGAAAATTCAATATTTTGATAGCTCAAGGTTTCTATCTTTTCAAAGGAAAAAGAATCATTTGTTTCAAAGGAACCTACTACAACATTCACCATGCAACATTATGTGTTGGCATTATTTATCTTCTTTGTAGAGGCACACATGGTCTCTATCTTGTATATATTTTAGTAGTATATTCTTTAGGTGTTGTGGCTAGTACACTTTTACACCTTTCTTTTCTCTTTGTTGGAGGGAAGTTTTTTTCCCATAGGGTTTTCTTCATTTCTCCATTTTTATGAGATATTGCATTGTACTTGAGTTCTTCATTAGGCCTAGTTGTTGGTGTAGCATCATAAATTTCCACCCTTGATAATTTTACACTAGGTTTAGCTCCCACTTATGTGCTTCAACCTAATTATGCTTATAATTTTCCTGTTTTGTGGTCATTTTTCGAGAAATAAGGATAAAATTGGAAATAAAACTAATTATTGATTTAATGATAATTGAAATTTAAAAATAGGTCTATACTAAATTGGTATTGCTCTTGTCCAACCTATTTTTGCCCAATTTTAATATGTCATTTTTTGGAATTTTAACATTTACATATTTAAATTCATTTTTCGGCTTCCGATAATTAATTTTGGAGGAAAACAAATTAATCAGATAAATACAAGTATTCTTCACCATTTGAAATCGTATAAAAAATTTACAATTACAATTGAGCATCATAAATAACAGTCAAGGAAAATTCAAAGGAAGAATAAGTAGGATTTTGAAAGACTTTCATCAATCAAGATCATTCTTGTAAGGAATTAGAAAGGTGATAGAAGGAAATCATGAAGAAGGATCTATTATGATGCATTCATTATGAAGATGTATTGAGTTATCCTCTCCATTCTAGCTACAACAATCTATTGTATTTTGTGGACTAACCTATTGTAGTTCTTCAAGCCAGTCAAGAATGCATCAAAAAAACTTTGGTGGCAACTCATGGTGTGGACATCACTTTGGAAAATATTTCATTCCAAGGTTACATTACCCATTTATCAATTTTCATTTAAGTAAATTATTGTTTTGGCCTCTACCCGACCTAGGGCATGCCGTCTTGATCATAATCATTTGTTGTACGTGCAAGTATAAACACCAAAATGGGGTTTGATTGAGGCTAGCTCCTATACATCACACCCTTTTCCCCTCTTTTCATGTGTTCAAAACATATTAAGAAGTTTCATTAGGAGTGGGTCATAGGAAACACAGAGCGGATTGTAACCCGCCTTTCAAAGTTTTTAGATCTTAAAAATGAAGCTTTTCTAGACTAAAGCAGTACCACCCTTGTCCACCTAATATAGGTCTATCTTTCAATCACAAGTTCCTCTCTCTATATCCATTTTCCATATCCATAATTATTCTATCAGTTTCCTTTTTCTTCTATGTGATAAATTACACTTTCAAATCTAGGGAGATAAGCTTTCTTAGGTGTGTTTCATTTTAAATACAAGTATATTTGCATTGATTTTTACATGCCACCTTTCTTAGATCAATGGATAACTACATGACTATCCTTTGGCTACTTCACCACAATTCTAAATGGAAGTTGCTCTCACTTGAACTATAAATATTTTCATCTCTTGTTAGTTTATATCATGGGATATTTGACCATTCCCTTCCTATGTATTATTCTAGTGTTGCATAATTTCTTTTTTTGTTAAATATGTAGGACATGTGATAGATAGTCTCTCAAGTAGTCCAACCAATATCTACATTTTAATCATAAGATTCTATTAGTTCTAACATATAATGACTTTTATGATGATGGTATACCTATAAAATCTTACACAAATATAAATGAATCTATCAAATATGATGAAAATAGAGGAAAGATATTCAAGAAAGTATCCTTTAAAATGTTTCAAGAAATCAGAATAGGCACATTTATATAGTTCTTTAGTCATAAACAACATGAAATGATATAGAATATTCCCATGGGGAAATTGATTTATGTGGCATGTCTTGTGGTCCCATTGAGATAGACCCATACCTACTTGGTTCCATTGAATTTATTGGTTAGTCTACATCCATATTTATCATTTATTTTTCTTGCACATCATATTGTAGTTGTATATGTTATTTATAAGTTCTTTTTTTGCTATTTAGTTGATATTTCTACTTGGAGATAAGGTATTATTTTATTTTGATTTTTATCTCTACATGATTTCTCATTCAAGGAAAAATGTTTAGGTATATTTTAATTTATATTGATGAAAAACATAAGGATACAACATGTACACATCTTCTACTCAATTTTACATCTACATATCATTCCCTATTTGCAAAATCATGTTTTATTTATGATATATTTTTCCCTCCTCCATTAGTGCACACTCATTCATAGTAAAAAATTTTATCAGGTGCATATTATTAATGATTCATTGTTGGGTCATGCATACTTTTCATATGATGAGAACATAACTTGTTCTAGCAACTTAGATTATACAACATTCATATCCTTTATATCATGCAAGTTTTTTTATTTTATTTCTACTTTGACATCCATGCTCATTTAAATTACATAGACACAAAAGTGGGGATAAAATGTAAAGGAAAGAAGTGTGTAGCCTTACATTTTTTTCACTCATTTTATGCCACATTATGTGGATAACTATAATGCATGGTTCTAGCATAGTTTTTGTGCTTTTGCTACACTCAATGACCCAAACCCTAATCCAAAATTTTATTATGCCACATCTTTCCAATTAGAACATGTTTCATCCATTTCTAAGAATATGTCTCATCTTCAGCTAGATCACACCTAGGATTTTGTTCCATGAATTCAATTGATTGTTTAATGTCATTAATATTTCAAATTTAAAGTGGTTGCATTAGAAGGCCTACAATCCTAGACATAATTATTACTCATTAATGTGTGTGTGAATTTTTTAAAACTATGTGTCTAGATTGTGTGCTTAATTACCATAGATAATTCTAAGAGGATTATATACAAATTGATTAATTGACAAAAGAAGATAACAAGTTCATACACCTTTCGAAACATTTGTAGGTCCAAGCTATCAACTAGTCTATGTACATTATTGTCCAACTCTACTATCTACAATGTTTTATTATTGTTGAATCAATCTCGATGCTTGAGTATTAACAAGGAACTCAATCTATCATCCCCATCTTTATAATAGGTCCCAATGGTGATTCCTAGCACAAACTATCTTTTTCTTAATTAGATATAGATTAGGAAAACCTCTTTTGCAAGTACCAGAGACTTATCTTTCCTTTCAACATAATTGTGCCATTAGAACATAATCATGTTAGTTAGACTAGATTGCAATGCTTGTGTGTTTGCATCCCAAATCTTCAAATTCTCATCTCTTCAGTTATTTCAAGTCTCTAACATTAGAATGAATTTCAAATTTCATCACAACATTATAACAGTCAAAATTTCTAATGCACGAAATTTAAAATTTCTCCTTCTTTTATTTACAAAACATATCCACTTTCAAGTAAATTAATCATGCTCAACTCCATATAATTATCTAAACTTTTAAACATTTTTGCCCCCTAAAATTATATTATAAGCAACAAAATAATATATTGCAGAATTGACTATCATATTGTAGTTTACCATATACCTTGTAACGTGAACTGTCCGGACAATTATTGTGCTTTCACTACATCAGGATTCCTGTTCACTGTCATTATCCTTGAGATACCATTCATCTTAAGGATTATCGCTATAAAGATCAGGGAAATGAGTGTAACCACTGTCCTAAAGATATTAATAATAATAACTGTTCACAACGCAATGAAAGGAAAAAACAAAATAAAAACAGTTTAATAGAAAAATTTCTGGTTAAACCAGATGAAGACATCAAGCGGATATCATGCCACTAGTATTGTCAACGAAATAAATCTATTTTATTATTTCTAAAAAGTCCAACCTTTATCTTAATCCAAAACAGTCCAAAATAAATATCAAATCCAATCTCTTATCTTTCTTTGAAAGACACAGGAAAATA
This sequence comes from Sequoiadendron giganteum, assembly GCA_007115665.2. Taxonomy (NCBI): domain Eukaryota; kingdom Viridiplantae; phylum Streptophyta; class Pinopsida; order Cupressales; family Cupressaceae; genus Sequoiadendron; species Sequoiadendron giganteum. The sequence continues at coordinate 57,573,523 of CM021107.1, read as the reverse complement.
TTTTATTGATGGCATTGCGTATTTCTTACACTTTACTACTGGATTGGAACAACCATGTAAACCAAGAGATCTTTTGGAGGTTTATTTATAATTACTAAAATATTAGGTTAAGATTTTGAATATTTAATCAACCGAACAAAATTATATTGTTACCCACTTTTGTCAATATAATCTTGCCGTCCCTCTAGAAGAAAATGATATTATCCTGGTAATATATTTTGCTTCTCAGACTTATTCTATATTTTCTTTTTCAAAGTCTCAACCAATTTGGTTGAATGAAACTGTGAGCCACAGTTGGATTGTATTACTTTATTATTGAGGAGACTGATAGATTTGAACTCGGCACATATCGTGTCTAGAACAGAACTCAGTCCTTGAGTTTGTGCAGCATAAAAGTTTTCCAAGATACTCTCCTTTAACTTCCATCCTGCTGTTAAATAATCCACTCCTCTATTTTGAACAACTATTAAATTCAAGTTCTTTAATGGTGAGGGAATATTTGATGCCTGTGGTATTAAATTTCATATTTTATCTTATTCTTAGTTGTGTAAATATTTTTGTATTTGTGATTATTAGTTATTTAGTATATTTATGATCATATATATTTTCATATATTTGATTTTTATTTTAAGATTTATAATTTTCCCTTTCAAATTAATTGTACAATGCTCATTTAAATTTTGATGGACTTGAGATTGACTTCAAATTTTTATATGTTTTAAGTTTGAATTTTCAATTCACACCCTTCTTCACTTGTCTTTAGGAAATGATATGATACCATGTCTTGATATTTAAATACATTTAATGTGCAATTAATTTATAAATGATTACAAAAGTAAATCATTCTAAGAATTTTTTTATTTGTAGCTTAAAATATCCACATGTGCATCAGAATATTATCTTCCAATATTGCCTTGAAATAATCACAATTAGACCATTCACATGCTTGGGAATATTGTCTTCAAATATTTGTCCACAACTCTCAAGACAATCCAACAATGCAAGTAACCTAGGACAATATGACCCTAGTTGTCTAGAATCTTCTAAGCAAATATTTCATAATGTAGTCATCCTTACCATGAATTCAAACATCAAAAAACATAATGAATGAAGTTGTAGAAGTCCACATTCTATTGTGATGATCTTATAGACTACAATTTAACCCCACAGTACAATATTTCTATCAAGCTTGGATTGAAACTTTGACTCAAACTTGGAAGCTTAGATTTGATCTAAAGGTATCTCATAGACTATACAGACTTTAAATAATTTTCATATGGCAAATACTTATTTTTTATATTGAGAGAATTGAATTCTACATAATATTAAATACTTGTGTCCTCAAAATTGCGAAATTTATTATTTCTTATTCTCTCCAATTCTCTATTTAACTTTATCTTTGAAAATTAATTTAAATTTTGTTTTTGATAGACCCCATTAAAAATTTCATGGTTCCTGAGATTTATGATATTTCTATGTTAATTTCTATGTTGAAAATATCATTTCTTTGCATGTTCATATCCATTTCATGTGTTTCAAGGTTTTATATTATGTTGTCATATTTCCCAAACCCAAGCTTCATGTTGATCAGTTTCTAGGTCATCTCTCTTACCAAAATTGAAACTATGATCATTCTAAGGATTCTTCTAGACCTAAGCCCCTATGTAAGATATACTTTATCAAAGGTTCCATGTTATGGGTTGTCATTTTTTAAGTCTATGGGGCCCACCTTTCAAAAACCTAAGCTTCTAGTCATCTAGATTTCATAGTTATATATTATCAAATAACACTAAGCAAAATATTGATGTTTGTGATCAAGAATGTTTCAGATTTTCTAGCTCATGCATTATCCATTCTTGACTCAGCAAAAATTTATGCCAAAATTATAAAGTATTCTTGCATGATCTAGTTTGTAACTTAGTGTCTCACATTTGAGGGTTTTCTAAGCCCAACTCCCTTCTATTTTGCAGTTGTGTGATGAATTAAGAGTGTACATGAAGATAATTTCAATGGTTGTTTGGCTCTCTTCTTTGCAATTTTTCTTATTGTGGGTAGTGTAGCATTGTAAACTATCATCCTTAATAATTTCACACTACCTTGACATTTTATTTTGTTTTAAAATATTAATTATAATTATAATCTATTCATTTTCAGGTTAGATCATAAAATATTATTAAATTCTCTGATTTTCCAACAAGTTTATGGAAAAATCATCAAATCAAGGATGGGGGCCACGCTTGACCTTAAGTGTTTCCTATCTCAAAATTCAAATTTGCTGTCAGATTTTGGTGGTTTAAAAATATCCTCGGTTGGTCTATGTTCAAAAGTGTCAATTGGAATGCATATATAAACAAGATTTATTTCTCATTTGGACATTAGAGAAGGCGATTATGAATGTGAAGCTATTATGATGCAATTATTGTGAAGATGTATTAAGTTATCCTCTACATGTTATCTACAACAAGCTATTGTGTTTTGGGAACTAGCATTTTACATGTCTGTCAAGCAATTAAGGCATCGATCAATCAACATTTATGGTAACTTTTTGTGTGGTATCACTTCATCAAGGATTTCACATCAAGGCAACATTGTCATTTATCATTTATCATTTTTGTCAATTATTGCTTTGCTCTCTACCCGACTTATGGTATTCCCTCTTGATCATAATCAATCATTATATGTGGATGTAAGAATACCAAAATGGGGTTTGACTTAGGCAAGCCCCTTATAGAACCATGTTTCCCCCTCTTTTCATGTGTGTGGATTAGATCCAAAAGTTTCAACAGTGGACAACCATAAAAAACACACAAGTGACTACAACATACATCTCAAAGTTTTCAAATCCAAAAAAGAAGCATCTCAATCTAGGGTGCCCAATGGCCCTATCCTTGCAATCTAGCCTCAAATTTCAGTCACAACTTTGTCTTTGTATCTCATTCTTAGATCTGAAGTTGTTCTATAGTTTTCTATTTCTCTGTGTGTGATAAATTACATTTTCAGATTTAGGCTTATATGTCCAATAAGCTTACTAAAACACACATCAAATCTATCATCTTCACAACACTCAAAAGGATGAAAACCGTAAGAGATTGACTTTCCCTTGTGACAACAAGCTAATCATCAACCCTAGTATGTTTATGTTTAAATGTGGAGTCAAGTTAAAAGAGGTGACCAATCCTAGTTGGATCTAGGATCACTTTCCCTACTTCACATTTTGTTGAACCCCACATATCATACACTCACAATTTTTTTATTTTTACAATATAAACTTTCTAAAAATTGATTCAAAACCTAGGTTATTTGAAGATCTTGTTGTTGATTTGAATTTTTTTCATTTTCAAAACTATGCATTAACATTCTTTGATCATTATACGTTAAAGTAAAAATTACAAATATTTTGAATTAAATTTTCTAATTTTATATTTAATCTTTCCTTATTTAGGGCATAGATCTGAGTTATTTCATTGTAAAATCTAAGTGGAATCCTAGGGTTCTTTAATTTTTCAAAATTGCATGCATATTTTAGTGAAAAGCATTGAAAAATTGAAGAATAACATATCATTTTCATTTCAAAAGATCATAAAGTCTTTCTTTTCTATATTTTTTTAGATAAATTTAGACAATTATAACATTTAAAATTTTAAAAATCATCATCTTAATTGCTTTAAAAATACAAATTTATGCATGTTTGTTTCATATAGAAAAATTACGTTTTTACACATTTCTATTTTTCTTTTTTTTGTATCTAGACCAAAACCTGTGCAACATCTGATCCCCAAACATTGTAGTTGGTTTCCAAATTCTAGAATTGTTAAAATATCACCTTTGGTCTAGAGCGCGTAACACCCCTGTCTAGCTAGTTTTGCATCAAATTTCTTGTGTAAAAGCCTACATGTGGTCTCTATTCAAATTTGATTCCTATTTTTGGTAGTTTTTCCTAAAAATTCCTAATTTTTCTATGCATTTCTAGTTTGGCCCTAGTTAACTTAATTTAGAGTACATTACCCCTAAAAAGGGAGAATAAAAATATGTTTTCTTTTCAAAAGTCTTGTTTTCATATAGAAAAATATGGCCTATCTATAAAAAATTGGGGCACTATCATGAACCACATTCCATAACATGAAAAGGGAAATACGTCGGCCTTTAGCCAACCAATATTTTTTCTACCTGAGACATTTGATAACATCACTTTACCTAGACATCATTCTTCAATTAATCATGAAACTCATATTTGTCCCTCTCCCAATATATCTCCTACTTGTGAGGATATATTGGTACAAGAGGATACAATAATTCATACTTATGTTTCTCCCTCTCTCAATATCTCCCCTACTTTTGAGTATATCTTGGCACAAGAGGATGCAATCATCAGTACTCATGTTTGTTCTTCTCCCCATGTCTCTACTACTTATGAGGATATCTTGGCACAAGAGGATCCAATCATCAATATTCATGTGAATCATTTTTGTCCCTATCCCAATAATGCTCCTACTTTGAAATATATCTTTGTTCAATAGGATGTTTGTATAGATAAAGATTCAAAATTGACATTAGATTCCCTATTGATAGAAGATCATTAACAAGTACTCAACTCAGTTGAAATTGTAAACCCACAATTGATTATTAGACCTCCTCTCATTATAGGACCTTCAAAACCTTATGGCCATGGGTAAATTCAAAAATATGGAGGGCCAAAAAGGGGTCTTAAGTGGCCACTTTTTTTCTGAGATCAAGAAATACTAACCTTAGATGTGAAATTGAGGATAGTTTCACTCAAAAAAATTTGATGCAACAAAAACAAGGATCATAGTGCTTCTAGTCTACTTTCTAAAATAGTAATTTTATTTTTTTAAATGGTGGAGATTAAGGGGTTCAAAAGATGGAGCCATAGAAATTGGTGTTGTTTTTGTCAAAAAAACATAACATAGTGACTTTTGTGCTTCCTCAAAAGGTTAACTTTTTTGTGAAATATTTAAAATCGCTTCAGTGAGAAATTAGCTAACAGCATGTAGTTTATGCTCAATTTTATAATAATTCTTTAATGAATATATTTGGGTTTTTACTAATTTTCAAAGTGGACACATCCTGGAAATTAGAATTTTAGCGATGCTACTCCTGTAATTTTTTTATTTTTTTTAATATGTGTAGAATGAGTCTAGTTTCTAAAAATGTAATTTATTTGATATTTCAATGAATGTTTAATTTATAACTTAAAAAATACTAGAAATAGTGGTTTTTGTCAAAAAAATGGGCACACAAACATAATAAATGAAAGATGAAAGTTATTACATTGTCAAAATATGAAAAAAATACATTATTAAATAGCTAAGAGAAAGCCTAACAATACCCTGGTGTTCAATTTTTTCAACCTTGAAACATGTGCAAACCTGACGGTTAGCACATACATGATTGTGTGAAATGTTGTAGAATATGCAAAAACATGTCTTTGAATTTTGGGAAGTCACTCCAAGCCTTTGGGCTGGTAATCCAAAAAAAATAACAGGCCTAAGTCTTGGGGATTCCCAAAGAGAGAAATAATGCAAGTGCATTATAATGTGCTAGTGTTACAACGTGCTCGTGTTATAATGCACTCACATTATAACATGGTTTTGACATAATTTTTTTCATTTGTGCTCAAGATATAACACAAGTGCATTATAACGCACTTGTGTTATGTCTTTCTTTGTGTTAAATTCTAGTTTATTAAATGTATGTATATATATTTGTATGTATGTATGTATGCTTGTATGACATGTGTGTCTGTATGTATACATGTATGTGTGTATGGTTGTATGTATGCATGTACATGCATTTATCTATGTATGTATGTATGCATGTATATAAGATTGTATGTACATATTTATGCATGCTTGTATGTATTTATGCACATCTACTTATATGTATGTATGTATGTGTGTATGTATTTAGAGGGAGGGAGAATTTTAAGAGAGAGAGAGAGAGAGTTTTCTAGGTAGTTTGGGAGGGAGAGAGGGAGGGAGAGACCTAAGAGAGAGAAAGGTAGAGAGGTTGAGATAGAGAGAAACCTCAGAGAGGGAGTGGGAGAGAAGGGGTTAGAGTGAGAGGGACTTATCTAGGTAGCGTGGGAGGGATAGAGGGAGAGATATATAGAGAGGGGGGGGTGGGAGAGAGAGACCTAAGAGAGAGGGAGAGAGAGAGAGAGTTATATAGGTAGGGTGCCAGAGGGAGAGACTTGAGAGATAGGGAGAGAGAGGGAGTGCAAGAGAGAGGTAGTGGGAGAGAGGGAAAGGAAGTGGTCACTCTAATACCACATGTAATGACCCAACCCTTCAATAAAATAAAGAATTCCAAATTTATGTGAAACAAGTAAATAAACGTGCTAACGAGTCATTGCAATATATTTTTATTTTATTTTATTGATAATATATGACCAAGATATCATATTAAAATTACAATAAAGATTCTATTTCATTACAATTAATTCAAAAGTACAAGTAACAAGAAAAAATACCTTTACAAACATACCTCCAATGAGCTTTAGAACTAATAGTAGTAAGAAGGTCCAGAAATTCATCCTTTCAAATCTTGGTACTTCAAAAGCTTGCTATGGAGGATGATTATCCCTCAGGAACTTTTTCGCCAACCAAGGACTTATAATGTGGTCCCCCGCACATGTATCATTCAATATATGGCCCTCCCTTCAACGAAGAGATTGGTAGATTCATCGATACTATTAACCAATTGAGCATAGTGGTGTGTCCTACATAACTAGAACTCATGCAATCTGACAACTCTTGAAGTAGCATGTAATACGGGATCATGGTGAACTGATAGTGTCATCATCATACAATCTAAGTGTATGTTTGTACATTAAACTACTTTTTTTTTATTTTATTAGACTGCAGGAATCAGGTAGCACGACCTCCTATAAACTACAGTGCACCTGGTAAACTTTTTAATGTCACCGGCGGTGCTAGCGCAACACACCCTCTAGTACCACGGGGGTGGGGGAGACTAGACCTCATGACCAACCTCCTGCAACAGGAAAGATTTAGCCAACTGAGCTAGGTCCCCAACCCCTACATTAAACTACTTTTACCAATGTGTTTCATATAGTATTTCTATTGAGGGTCATCTATCACATACACTATTCAGGGTCGATTTGACTTAGGGATATCTTACACTACACATAGGTATTATCCTTCAATGGGTAAATCCGTCACTCGAGACTAACCTAAAACAAACTAATCTACTAGTAATGAATCTATCTAGCAAGTAAGTACACAAGCCCACTCCCATGCTTATCCTAGGAGTAACACAAGCTTTCAGAGTTAACCTAATAACTTAGCTGGTGTACCTCAAGTGACTCTCACATTCAAGTCAAGCCTAGTACATAAGTAACTAGTATAAACACCATTCTCCTACTATGGAGTAAATACAAACACATTGCATCCCATGTTCAAACCTATCTAGTAAATTTAAATACTTATGTTGTACCTCTTAGAGTATAGTTCAATTCCTTAGGCAAGTAATCTCTTTTACATATCTAGTATAGTTAAATACTTGTGTCAAGATATCTCTTCGACATTTGTAATAAAATTAAGTATTTGTGTCAAGAAAAATATCCTATTATGGAGTACTTAAAAACACATTATAAAAAGCAACTTAAAGGATTCAATTCCCTTTTCCAAAAGACATCAAAAACACTTTTATTGCACAAGAAGAAAATACATTTCATGTAGTAAAGAAAACACAAAAACTCTCTTGCAAACATTAAGAAGTAGAAAAACCTCATGCTTGTTATTACTTTCCCAGATGATGTTAATAGTACAACCTTCTCCTTTGGTTTCTCAGATTAACCCAACTCCCTAAATCTATTCTCACTCCCTTTCTTGTTGAAATAATTCTTCTCTCAAAATTAGACAACTCTTCCTCACTTAGAAAATGGACATTCAAAAAGATGGCAAGTGTGTGATGCTCAGATATCTCAGTATGAAAGAGGAAATTATGATTTGAGTCTCGAATCATAGTGAAATGAGTATAATCAAAATGAATGAGTGAATGTGTTCCAATGAGGTAGGTTGGGTGACTGTTTATAGAGCCCAACCTCCCTTTTGTTTTGGCATGTGGTTTTCCATCACTACCATTAGACATTTCCAAACTGGAGGTGGCACTAGTTCCCTGCCATGCTCAACATAAAAAATTGGGGAATCATCCTCCAATAATTAATAACATTTGAAGACTAATTCCAAACACATGGAGAAATTGTGTCAATCAACACCTACAGATTTATTCTATAGATGTGGCACCAATTTCATATTATGGTGGTAGAGATGATCACAAAGAAAAAAGTCATTTGTTAAATTGTGTACACATCACCTATTTCCCCGGCTGATCCAACAAATATTTTGTTGTTGTGTTTGATTTTTTCTTGCCTCAGTCTCAGAGTTGGTCAAATATTAAAACACCTTAATGATTTTCAACTTTGCGTGCACATTACTAGGTGATGCGATTTCACATAGTGTCGTATGAGATTCAAATGTTTTCCAAAGGCTGATATGTGAATGAAGTGATTTTGATTCATTACAAAATTCAAATATTCCAAAGTTTCAAAGATTATATCAATTTAGAAATATTTGATTTCCAAAGATGAATGATAATTATTTAGTCGATTGAGCAATAATTCGATTTTCCAAAGTTGTATGATTTAATATTTAATCAATTAGGAAATAATTCGATTTCCAAAGTTGAGAGATTAATATTAAATCAATATGGGAAATAATTTGATTTCCAAAAATGAGTCTATTAGGAAAATATACAATATATATTATATACATATTTATAGTACCTAAATAATATACACATATATATTTATATATTTAAACACCATAGTATAATATATATATATATGTATATTATTTTTACTTTAATATTGTAGACATGAAAAATATACAAGTTGATCCTACACACCTGATCCTAATCTTACTAACATCATTTCCTCCTAAATTACCCCTTTATTAATTGATTTAAATTAATAATCTTGATTTGATTAAATTCATCATCTTTCTTCTTTTAATTGAATAAATCATTATTTATTTGATTTAATTAACCCTATGTCTCTATTTAATTAAATAATTCATTTTATTAAATTAAATCTCTAAGGTCATCCTATTAATTTAAATAAATTAATCTTTATTTGATTTAATCTAACATCATGCTCTTTAATTAAATAAATCAATCCTTATTTAATTAAATCTAAAATCATTATTCCTCACAACTTTAATTTATTTAAATCCTAAAATCTAAGTCAAAATTGTCAAACCATCTAATCTCCTATTAAATTGATCAAATCCTGATTAATTTTATCCTAATTACCTAAATTCTATAGATTTTTCCACTTGCACAATAAATCATTTATTTTGATTTATTAAAATCCATATTTTCCCTCACATGGCATAGAAAGGGAGTATTCCTCCAATAGGGATTTGTCCTTCCAACAAGGCATTTAACTCCTCTTACATGTCCTTGTGCATTGAGCCAAGTGGCATTTAAGTCATTTTCCTTCCCTCTTCAACAAGTCATTTCAGAAATTTGAAATCCACCTAATAACATTTATTGACACTTTGATCAAAATGTGCACAACCTTCATCCATCCACATCTTGACAAGTGTCACTTGGCCATTGGATGTTGAATGATCCCACATTGCTCAATCTTGCTCATTCTTAAAATTTTGAAATCTATAAATAAGAGGCTCTTTTCCTCAATCTTCATCCACACTTAGAGAAAAGTTACTATCTTCATATTTAGAGCAACTTCATCTATTTTCTTGAGCATTTTCCATCACCATAGCTAGGTTATTGCAGGTTTTATCAATAAATCATCTTGTTCTTCATCAACAAAGTGGATCAATCTCCATCAAATCATCAAGCTTACAAAGGAGTTGGGAAAGGGCCAATTTCTACACATAATTGGCACCAATTCCCCCATGGGATTAAGTGTTTTCATTGCTTGAATAGGATTTAACTTAGTTTTTTGTTTGTTCTTCATTTCATTTCCTATATTGAGTACTATAGATGAATTTCATGGGGAATCCTTGTTCTAACTTGCATTTGAATCTAATAATGTGCTTGTTTTCCATGTTTGTGTAGGTATAGGATTAGGGGTTCACAAATATATATACATAATATTAATGTATATTTACATATATATATATCCCATTATAAATATATTGTGAGCCAGTTAGCATATCTGATATGTATATATATATATATATGCAAATTTGTAAGGCGATAATGATAATAATATTACTAATATCCACAAAATACAAGATGTGTGCATATATACATATATGCATGTATATACCTCTATGCACATGTATGTGTAGGTATACCATATCGATGCATCTGTATGAGCATATCCATTTTCTAACGTACACTTGTATCGATATGTATATACATATGGATATGTGTATATACTATATATGTATATGTGTCCACTTCTGATTCACTTACATCCATTTATGTTACAATCATTATGATCAAAATATAACAAGATAGATACATAGATAAAGATCACTCACAAAGCATGCAGAAGTAAGCAAGACTCCCAATGCAATAATACAAGTTATGGATGACTTACCTAAAACCCACACAAACTGACTCAGTTCACTCAATCTAAGGTGATGTGTGTGTATGCTCAAATAGTTTACTTTACTGGTTACCCAACCAAGCTCATCTCCTGAGTGATACTTCCCCTCCCCCTGGAGAATTAATATTTACCTACAACCACTAGCACATACCTTGGTAGTCAGTTGTTCAGAACAATAAGTAGCATATATAAACATCTTCAAATTTAGAATAACAATAATTCAATAACCATCTATTCACATATATGCAGTATTTCACCATGAATAAAATCTATTGAGATAACATCAAATGAGATAAAATTCATATTGACAACAAGATACAAGCATCATTAATCCATCTTTAGATTTCACGTTACATTCACATTTACCCTATGTAGTAGTAGTAAATAGTAACCTCACAATTTGGGGTTTAACATACTTCCCCCTTGTGAATCATCATCCCCGATGATCTATAGCCTTTTAACATATAGTTAAAGTCAAATAAAGTTTTACTTACAATTCTCAAAACACGTAAGATTTACAAAACATTCATCCTATGTAGTAACCTTGTCCTTCCTAGACCTTTATTTGAGTGTCCTCACTATCGCATAGGGAAAACTTGTATGTGTCACGCATACTTACTCTCCCAAATATTTTTATTGCACATACACATCCAATATATAATAATAACTATACACACACCTAACACATAGTGCTAGGAAATCATCGGCCCATGAATTCATCCTTTATGTAATCCAAATATAAAATGATAAATGATGTATTATGCACTACATCGTGGGTCCAATCATTCTCCTTTTGTATTTACAGTTTTTGACAACTCATAAACCGAGTCTATTCATCACTTAAACACCCGTTTTTATTACCATAAAGTACTTTCCCTTGATTACTTGTCCTTCTCAAGCATACTTTGTTCCTTCGACACCTGTCAAATCCCAATACTGCTTGATTACTTAAGATTTGTATCAACAAAGTTTCATTGATCACTTCGATCTATTACTCCTTTTTTACATTTGATCAAGTCTATGGTTTACCCTATTTCTAAGCCTATTTTGGCTTAGTAGAGTTTCCAACCTTTCCTTTTCATTTAATGTTCTAAACTTCAATGTTAAATTTTATAAATCAATTGAAATTTAGTCTACCATTTTCACTTATTTGACTATAATAATATATTGCACATTCACTCAAATGAATGTTTCATAGTATGATCATGGTTTACACAACCTATCATTATTTTCTAAACTGAAATAACTTCTGAAGATTACTAAAAACCTATTTTCCCACAATATATTATTTAGGACCAAAATCCTATAATTCAAGTTTCCAAAAAGCATTGGTTGCTTTGATGAGTTTGTCCACTACAACATTATGTCAGTTCTACTAACATAAAAATATTGATTTGTCTTGTGTTCTACCATTTCCTTCTAGAATCTTAATATATTATACATTTCCTACCGATGATGACATCTGGTCTTCATTTCTTGGAATACTAGACAATATCTTGCCACATTTTGTGTAGTCTCTTGCTATATATTTTCTCAGGTTATAGTGGTTCCTCATGTGACAATTCCCTTTGTCGTTCCGATGTCCTATCTCAGACGTTAATTTCCTCATTTATTCCTGAATCCTCCAAAATTTTGGGTACATAGATTATTTTATATCCAAAAATAGTCTATCATTTGACTAAGTGAAAACCTATTTTATGATCTCATGCCATGATTAATTCCCATGTAATAATGGTTATAAGTTTTGCGGAGATAAATCCCATTTATCTTAGGACATCCACAACTTAGATCTCTTTAGTCCTTGGGTTATTCTCAAAGATGTAATTCATCTTTTAACTCAATCTAATTTTCTCGATATAATTCGGTACTAATTTCAAGTATTAATCACTATTCAAACATGTTGATCCTTAGATGATATCAATTTCAATTACATATCTAATCATTAAGCATGATTTTTTCTTGTTAGCTCCACAATTTCTTAATCATATAGGAGAGTCTCAACTTTGATATATCCTTTTTGAGCATAAGCAACAATTCCAATGTTCTTCTTCGTAGAAATTTTCAATATTTCTTGCTAAGTGAGAATTCTATGATGTTCCTTCATAACAATAGATGCTTCCTTCTGAAAGTGTATCTCATTTAATATAAGAGACACTCAAACTAAAGTCTTTTCAATAATATGAATTCCTTTAACTCACTAGGCATCCCTCCTATGTTTCCATCTATATAGAATTTCATAAGCTCAAATGATTTTCACATCCGCATGGGGAATCTCAATCTCAATAATTCCCTTCCAATTATTAGGATAGAGTCCTCAATTATTGACTAGTCTAATGTTGTAGGATACTCCTCCCCTATATGTTTTAATCAAGACCAAATGTACAACTCAACCAAGTAGCTTATTCCCATCTTAAAAGAATTAATGAGTAGTCTAGCCCATAACCCAACTCAATATGTTAAATAATATCCTAAGGTTTTTCGATTTATTCGAATGAACTTCTCATCCCAATTAGGTTATTCTAAACCAAGGGTTTTGTTCAGAAGTATGGTAGTGATTAAGTGATTGATCAAGTAAAGACAATTGATGCATTTTCATAGCATCACATCTTGTTTTATCTTTCATACCATATCTATGGCTTAATAGCTAAACCTTTTTCATCCTTAGGTCTCTTAGCATAGTAAGCTATAGTGTCAAGTCGCTTCACGACATGGATATATTTCATAGTATGTAGTATTACTACCAATCTATAGAAATAATTTTTTTATCTATTTTCCCCATATAAGGTATACAAGAGTATAGAGGTCCACTTTATTCCAATCATGAGTATCTTTAGATCTTCCTTTGCCAATCCCATAGACAATGATCTTCCTTATCATGATCAAATTATCCACCTATCCTTTTCTAAGGCATCAATAATAATAAAATTTGATCTTCAAATCAAATAATCATAAGGTATGGAATGATAATAGGTCATAACCCTTGACCTTTCCATTTATCTTACTCCAAAAATCCCAATAACATTTCTTGAGGTCATAAAATGTATGACTTAATTGTCCTTATAACTTGTGATGAAGTCATTGGTTCTTCTAAATTGAGAACATACCCACATTTTCTATTGGGTGGGGTGCTTAACTCGAGTCGATCAACTCTCTTCCTTCCTCCTTTAGTGTTTTCACAACTTTCATTCTACTCAAAGTTGAACTTCTAGCATTCAATTGCTTCTTGGGAAAAGGATTTGTCATTCCTTGTTGTTGACTATCCATTGCCTTCTCTTGCCTCAATATAATACTTCAAATATACGCTTTCCCAAAGTTTGATTCATCATTGTTTTCTATCTCATTGATTCAATAAATTGGATTATCCAATAGGATATCTAATGGATAATCAACAACTTTAGAAGTTAAAAGAGACACACTAATATTCCCATCTTGTTTCTAATATCCTTTTTAGTGGAGGAATATCCATACATACAATACATCATTGATTGATGTACCTTTCAGCTTAGAACATTTTTTTCCTAACAACTTCTATTGATCTGACACATAGTGCCTCATTGTATTCCATTTCTTTTTGGAACCTCTAACAAATGTTTATTTTCACAAACATGCAGATGAGTTCATCATATAACTCCACCCTATCTACATACTATCCAAGATTCTGGTCAAGCTGACTTGATTTATCTTTATAGGTTTATTTACCTTTTCATGTGACCTTATTCCAATGCTTGGAATATTATTCTCTCATAAGCTTTAGAGATATAAAAGTTTAATGGTCCCTTTTTCTTATCTTAATCAAAACTCCAATAATCTCACTGATTTTGGTTGGTGGAACCTTTCCCACATTGTTGATTATTTCTTTCTGACCATTCCAGTCTTTTCTCATTTCCTAGGTACTAACTCTTTTCTTGAAAGATCCCATCTTTACACAAGAATTAGATTTATGTCATGATTTCTCCAACCCTTGTGGATACCTCCTTCGTTGACATCCTACTTTGTTCTAATTTATGTTGATATTGCACACACATATATTCGTAGTTCTTTCACTAAATCAAAGAGTTCCTGGCTCCTTAAAACTATAGTTTGTTACAATTAAGGGGTTATTTTAATTCTTTCCATCCCTATAGAGTCATATCACTATTTCATTGGATAACAATTAATGCTGATTATTCTTCCTAGCCTTCCTACATAACCTGATTGCATAATCTTCTGCAATCCTAGTTAATGTCATAAATTTTTGGTTTAGGAGTTCCAACTCCAAGGAAAAATCTTTAACTAGTACCAATTTACACAAGATACTAAGGTTCTCATTTTCCTTTTCACTTATCTAAGTTCTTTTCTATTGTCATTGTGGCACAAGAAATTTTCAACCATTATCCTCTTATAAGGTTTACACATTGTTGTGTAATGAGATCATAAGTTTCAGTGCAGAACCTAGTAGCTTTGATACCACATGTAATGACCCAACCCTCCGATAAAATAAAAATTTCCAAACTTATGTTAAACAAGTAAATAAATGTGCTAACAAGTCATTGCAATATAATTTTTCTTTCTTTTATTGATAATATATGCACAAAATATCATATTAGAATTACAGTAAAGACTCCATTTCATTACAATAACTTCACAAGTATAAGTAACAAGAAAACATACCTTTAGAAACACAACTCCAATGAGCTTTAGAACTAATAGTAGTAAGAAGGTCCAAGAATCTTTCCTTTCAAATCTTGGTACTTCAGTAGCCTATTATGGAGGAAAAGCATCCCTCAGATGCTTTTCTACCAGCCACAGACTTATAATGCAGTTCCCCACACATCTATCATTCGATAGATGGCCCTCCCTTCGACAAAGCGATTGGTAGAGTAACCAATACTGTTAACCAACTGATCATAGTGTTGTGTCCTACATAACTAGAATCTATACAATCCGACAACTCTCAAACTAGCATGTAATATAGGATTACTGAAACAGACAATGTAATAATCACACAATCTAAGTGGATGTTTTTACATTACACTACTTTGATAAAAAAAATTCATATAGTATTTCCACTAAGGTTCATCTATCACTTATACTATTCAGGGTTGATTTGACTAATGGGTACCTTACACTACGCATAGGTATTATCCTTCAACGGGTAAATTCGTCACCCCATACTAACCTAAAACAAACTAATCTACTAGTAATGAGTCTATTTAGCAAGTAAGTACATAGGCTCGCTCCCATTCTTATCCTAGGAGTAACACAAGCTTTCAGAGTTAACCTAATAACTTATCTGGTGTACCTCAAGTGACTCTTGCATTCAAATCAAGCCTAGTATGTAAGTAACTAGTATAAAAACCATTCTCCTACTATGGAGTAAATAAAAACACATTGCATCCCATGTTCAAACATATCTAGTATATTTAAAAACCTATATTGTACATCTTATAGTATATTTGAATTCCTTAGGCAAGTAATCTCTTTTACATATCTAGTACAGTTAAATACTTGTGTCGAGCTATCTCTTCGATATTTCTAATACAATCAATTATTTTTGTCAAGAAAAGTCTCCTATTATGGAGTACTTAAAAAAAATTTATAAAAAGTAGCCTAAAGGCTTCAATTCCTTTTTTTAGAAGACATAAAAAAAACTTCTATTGCATAGGCAAAAAATACATTTCATGCAGTTAAGAAAACACAATAATTCTCTTGCAAACATTAAGAAGTAGAAAAACCCCATGCCTATTATTTCTTTCCCATATGGTGTTGATAGTACACCCTTCTCCTTTGGTTGCTCAGCTTAAACCACCTCCCCAAATCTATTCTCACTCCCTTTCTTGTTGAAAGCATTCTTCTCTCAAAATTAGACAACTCTTCCTCACTCAAAAAAGGATATTCAAAAAGCTGGTAAATGTGTGATGCTCAGATATCTTATTATAAAAGAGGAAATTAGGATTTTAGTCCTGAATCATAGTGAAATGAGTATAATCAAATGAATGAGTGAATGTGTCCCAATGAGGTATTTTGGGTGACTATTTATAGAGACCAACCTTCCTTTTGTTTTGGCATGCGGTTTTCCACCACTACTATTAGACAATTTCAAACTGGAGTTGGTGCTAGTTCCCTGCCACACTCAACATAAAAATTGGTGAATCATCCTCCAACAATTGAAAAAATTTTAAGACTAATTCCAAACACATGGAAAAATTGTGTCAACCGACACCTACAGGTTTATTCTACAGATGTGGTTCCAATTTCATTTTATGATACTAAAGATGATCATAGAGAAAAAGTCATTTGTTAAATTGTATACACTTTTCCTATTTCCCAAGCTGAGTCAACAAAGCTTTTGTTGTTGTGTTTGATTTGTTCTTGCCTCAACCTCAAACTCAGTCAAATATTAAGTCACCTTAATGATTTTTATCTTTGCATGCACATTACTAGGTGACGTGATTACACATTGTGTTATATGTGATTCAAATGTTTGCCAAAGTCTGATACACGAATGAAGTGATTTTGATTCATTACAAAGTTCAAATCATCTAAAGTTTAAAAGATTATATCAATTCATAAAATATTCAATTTCCAAAGATGAATGGTAATTATTTAGTTGATTGAGCAATAATTTTATTTTCCAAAGTTGTATGATTTAATATTTAATCAATTAGGAAATAATTCAATTTCCAAAGTTGAGAGATTAATATTAAATCAATATGGGAAATAATTCAATTTCTAAATATGAGTCTATTAGGAATATATATATTATATAGTATATATATATATGTATGTATTATTTTTACTATAATATTAATATATATTTACATATATATATTTATCCCATTATAAATATATTGTGATCCAGTCAGCATATCTGGTATGTATATATATGTATATGCAAATTCCTAAGGTGATAATGATAATAATATTACTAATATCCATATAATACAAGATGTGTGCATATATAAATATATATACCTATATATCTCTATGTACATGTATGTGTAAGTATACCATATCAATGCATCCATATGAGCATATCCATTTTCCAACGTACACTTGTATCAATATGTATATACATATGCATACATGTATACACCATATATATGTATATATATCCACTCTTGATTCACTTACATCCATTTACATTACTATCATTATGATCATAATATCACAAGATAGATATGTTGATGGCATTTTCTGCACAACAACAACTCAAACAGAATATGATATCCTATCTCTCCTCAAAGGTAAATCTCTATGGGAAAAGAGATAACCTCAAGGTCTCTAATGTCAAGTCTTGACAATGCAAATAAAACAACTCAGAGATAATGTGAAAATGTTGGTAATCACAAAGGGGACCTTACTACAAGCAAACATTGGACTCGAATTTATCAGATCTAGCAATAAGTTGATACTTTAAACCCTAAATTTAACTTAGATAATAAAGAAATAACAAAAGATAAAGGTTTCAGAGATAATTCTAAGACTAATTCTAACCCTAAGATTGACAATGCAAAAGATAAGATGCTTAAAATGGACCGATCCCTCATAAACTACTTTCTATTTGACCAAGATAAATCTGCAATCTTACAAGAATAGTGCAATCTTCTGAGGTGTTAAAGATTTTCAAATCATGCATATTCATTCAAAACAACCCTATTGCAATTGAGATGAACAAACTTTCATAACTGAACTAAGCACAGTTTTAAGTCCAGGCTAACTTTGCAAAGCAGCTAACAATCAACTAACTGCAAAAAGTATGGACTAGAGATCGTTGCAAATATTTAAAACACAAAACCCTAAGCATCACCAAACCATCTAACAATAAACTTAAGAAATTTTAAGATAGAATAACAAGAACCATGCCAGATAAAACTCAACACAAGAGAGATACCAAATCACAATATCCTTTCTTATATTAAATAATCCAAAATGGCAACAATTCCAGTCTTCTGTTACAACACTTGCTTGAAGATAAACCCTAATTACAATTCGCTCAAATATGAAATCTTCTAACTTCTCTACTATCTTATTCTATATGCTACTCTATATTACGAATGAGGCATCATGCTCAATTTATAAAGAATCCCTCAAGATAGGTCAGCCCAAATAAGAGTTTACAATAATAAATGTCAAACAATAGGTTGGCCCAAAAGATATTTGAAATCAACATGAAATGTGCAATTTCACCGATTTCATCCAATTCAGCCCGGGGTTTGAAAAACTTGATCCAATGCATGTGAATAATGGGAAGCAAAAACTTCGACGTAGCCCTATATAGCTACCTCCCATCCTTGTCTTTGGCATGCTCTATTTCATCATGCACTGCCAACAATACTCTATCCAATTTGGCAATAGGTGGCATAGGTAAAACCCTAACCTTTCTCTCAAGAGACTTGATGTCATCTCTTGTTTGACTTACTGTACCATCCCAATCAGCCCTATTTGTTAGATACCTATCAATAATTACAATGTAGGTTGCAGCATCATCTAGTTGATGTTCAGTAACTGGACCTTCATTGATTGGAGGCTACACATCCCTCCACCATTTCCTTAATTTTTCCAAATTGAGATGCTTTGGAGCGAACTTATTTCTCCCTATCATGATTTCAAAGAATGAGATACACCTATCATAAATTCCAATCAAGGTGTCCTCAATTTTCTTCCCCTATTTGTGTATCTTATTCAAGGCCCTTTGCCTCATCTTCAAAATCTCAAACCATTCCCAAGGATTTGAAACCCTTGAGAAAGGAAGAATTCCACTCTTCACTAGCTGATCCTCAGTGTATTCCATAATGGTCTTTGTTTTCTACAACAAGAGATCTATGTCGTCCTTGTCCTGGGCTAGCACAGTCTTTAGCCAATCCACTGACCTCATGGCATACCCTGTAGTTGACAAGATATCCTTGGTGACACCATCTCCTTTGGTCTAAACTCCCTGCAACCATCTGACTGTGGCATGTGTAGTACCTTTCATCCTTTAAAGCTCAAAGATTTTCTCTTGAGGACCAATTATTCTTTGTGTTCCTCTGTCATAATTCCTAGCACACTCAAGTACCAACTCATAACACTGTACTATAGAGGGAAATCCAACCACATGTGCCAACCCAGATTCCAATGTTCATCTGGCCAACAAAGGGAGATTTTGTGCTGCCATTCCAGCCTTAAACTCCTCGTAATCCCACATTCCCACATTGGTATCAGTAATCCCTCACTAGACGGAAGTCAATCTGCTCTCATGAATCTTACTCTTTATGTCCATTTTTACTCTTTTTGCCTCGGAGATAGCAGAACCCTCAGCACATGGATCCATTGCCTTTCCCTTGCCATGCCCAACAACAACTTGTCCTGATCCTTCTTGCAAACAAGTAAAAACAACAAACTAAGATCCAAGATAAACAATGTGCCAAAAATGAATAATCCCAAAATTCGGGATTTAGCCCCCTTCGCGAAATGCAGACCAGGTGGAATCTAGCGAAATAGGCATACAAACATCCACACAATCATTTCAAGCAATCAATATGACCAAGGAATAATTTGATACAACTTAGCATAAGTTCATTTGATCATTTAAATGCATCATCATCAAGCACATTCTTATATAATCATCAAATTCTTCATTCCCAAAAAATATCAAAAAAATATTCCTTAGATAGAAATCTCTGAGAACAACAATAGTTTCAACAAGCCAGGAAAATGAAGGATGCACAGAACATTTAGGAAAATCCCGAGGGTGCGGATTCTAGCGAATTCAATACAATCTTACCATTAAAGCACAATCTCGGGAGAACAACCAAGCGACGGACACCAGGAAAATCCGGAGGAAGTAGAAATCCGTGAGATAGGTAAAAGTATGGATTAAAGGCAATTTATGAAGAACAAAGAGGAAACCGGAAAACTTGGGGAATTCCGGTAGAGATGGAATTCCGTGAAGACACCAAAAACTTGAGCACCAACGTTTGTCTTGCCCTCACCCAAATAGATCGAATGATCATGGACTAAAAACTTGGAGCTCGACAATGACTTGACCTAAACCTCCAATGGATCAAATATTGAATTCAAAAATCATCTCTCAATGAATTAAGAAGGATTGGCAATGCCCTAGGTCGAAAACCCTAAATCTTTTGCCATGAAAGCATGGAACAACTTGGGCATAACTTGTTTGCAGGATGATAGAAGGTTCATGGAAAACACAAGTAAGCTACTCGAGACAACAATGAAAGGAAAGCCCAAAATAAAAACCCATAAATGGTGCCTAACAAGAATGGGAAATTCCCCAACATAACAAAATGTAAATGCCAAATTGGCAAGGCATGAACCCCAAAACACCTAGGAAGCATGCACATTCAATAAGAATGTACCAATGAATAACATGAAGGCATTCACAAAAAAGAAATCCAAACCAAACGAGAGAGAGAACATTCACATACCATGAGAATAGAGGAAACGAGACCAAGGAAGCTAGCAATAAACCTCAAGCACGAGAAAAACATGAATGGCACTTAGGAAATCCAAACGCAACCCTTGAAGACACTTCCAAACACACAATCTAGCAACACACCTCAAGCTCAAGAACTCCAGAATCAAATGGAAAGCAAATAATCAAACTCAAATGGAAAATCATTCCCCATAAACCGATATAACACTGCCTAAGAATTCGTGCAATCACCATTAATGCAATTGACAAGACAACCTAGACCAAACCTAGGAATCCGACGAAGCAACGAACTTTGAAAAAATCTGAACATGATGGATTTCCATGAACAATCAAAATCCCTAGACTCCAACAAAAAGAAGTTGTTACCAAGCTCCGACAGGAAACCAGGAAAGTCCACCCAGGGTGGATTTTCCCGAAAACAGTGAAAAACCCGGAATGAACCCAGAACTTAAGGTTTTCAATACAAATCCCAAATGGATCATTCCAACAAGAAAGATGAATATCAACGAACATGCCCAAGAAAGAAAAAATCTAAGAAAAGAAGGGCCAAGACACCGAAAGAAAAATCCAAAAGAGAAAAAAAGAGGGTCCCTACTTTTAGTGGGGCATGTGTGAAAAAACTACACAAAAAGATACATAGATAAACATCAATCACAAAGCATGCAAAAGTAAGCCAAAATCCTAATTAAATCATACAAGCTATGAATGACTAACCTAAAACCCACACAAATTGACTCAGTTCACTCAATCCAAGGTGACGTGTGTGTATGCTCAGGTAGTTTACTTTATTGGTTACCTGACCAAGCTCTTCTCTCGAGTGATACTTCCCCTCCCCCTGGAGAATGAACGTTTACCTACAACCACTAGCACATATCTTGGAAGTCATTTGTTCACAACAATAAGCAACATATATAAACATCTTCAAAGTTAGAATAAGAATAATTCAATAACCATCTATTCACATATATGTAGTATTTCACCATGAATAAAATCTATTGAGATAACATCAAATGATAACATTCATATTGACAACAAGATACACACATCATTAATTTACATTCATATTTACCCTATTTAGTAGTAGTAAATAGTAACCTGACAATTTGGGGTGTAACAACTAGAGAGAGAGAGACTTGAAAGAGGGAGAGGGTGTGGGAGGGAGACACTTGAGAGAGAAAGGAAGTGGAAGAGAGGGGGTTGGAGTGAGAGGGACTTATATAGGTAGGGTGGGAGGGATAGAGAGAGAGATTTATCTAGGGAGTGTGCCATGGGGAGAGACCTAAGAGATAGGGAGAGAGGGGAGTGAGAGAGAGGGAGTGGGGGAGAGATAGAGGGAGTGAGTGAGAGAGATAGATTAGGGTTTATGGTTTAAGGGTTGAGGGATTCGGGGTTTAAGGGTATAGGGTTGAGGTATTATGGCTTAAGGCATAGTGTCCAAGGTTGAGATTTTAGGGATGGGGCTTAGGGTTAAGTGAGAGACCACGATGACTAAAGAGAGAGAGAGAAAGAGAGAGAAATATTTTCCTAGGTAGGATGCTAGAGGAAGATACCTAAGAGATACAAAGAGAGAGGGAGTGGGTGAGAGATGAAGTGAGAGAGAGGGAGTGGGATAGAGAGAGGGGGTGAGAGAGAGAGATGGGAGAGAGATAGAGGGAGTGACAGAAAGAGACTTGACAGAGGGAGAGGGTGTGGGTAGGAGAGACCTAATCAAGAGGGATAGAGATATGGAGTGGGAGAGAGGGGGTTGGATGGAGAGAGACCTGAAAGAGGGAGAGGGTGTGGGAGGGAGAGACTTGAGGGAGGGAGGGAGTGGAAGAGAGGGGGTTGGAGTGAGAGGGACTCATCTAGGTAGAGAGAGAGAGAGAGAGAGACAGAGACAAAAGTAGAGAAAGAGAGACATAAAGACATAGACAAAGACAGAGACAAAGACAAAGACAAAGATAGATACAAAGAAAAAGTCAGAGACAGAGAAAAAGAGAGAGAAAAAGAGAGAGAGAGATGCTTATGGAGGGTAATGAACCATCTATAGACACAAATAGATGTCAGTTTCATCTAGGATCTTTGTGATGTCTCGATTTTGACTATGTTTTCACTTCTTAGGTTGTCTTAAAGGAGCGTAAACTAGAGATTTTGGGTACTTGGAGGGTTGTGTGTCTTGAAATTTTTAGAACATTTTTCCTAGATGAGTTGCCATTTCTTATGCCCTGCATACACACCCTAAATTTTCACCTAGAAAATTTGAGGACCCCCTCTTCTTTCCTTCATTTATTTGTTTGGTTTTTTCATGTTTGCGCTTTGACGTTATCATTTTTGTCTTTTCTTTCTTTTCCTTGTTTTATTTTCTCTTTGTCAGAATTAGGTTTCAGAATAAAAACTGAACTAGTCCTTGAGAAAGTGTTGAAGTTCTAGTGCTATCCCAAATCTAATTTCTTCATGTCTTCCCTATCCTCCATTTTGTTTCAGAATCGGGTTCCAAAATGAAACTTGAACCTTTCTCGTTTGGAAGGTTCTTGTTCTAGGTATCGACCCATCTCTGATTTTTGTTTCCTTGTCTTCTTTTGGTTTTTGTCTTGGAATCAAGTTTTAAAATGAAACCTAAACCTCGCTCCTAAGTAAGGTTCATGTTCTTGGTTCCTACCTAATCTTGATTCCCATGTCCCTTTTGCATGTGTTTTAGAATCAGATCTGAAACCAAACTGGATCCATCCTCATCGGGTCCATCTCCTTCATTTTTACTTGATCCTAATTTCCACTCTGCCTTCTAGGGTTGCTTTGGTTAACACTCCATGTTTGTTCCCAAGATCGATCCCCACCTTTCTTTGTCATGTTTTTCCCTCTTTAGGTCTCTATTTTGATTTTCATTCATTTTTTTTGGTCTTCTATGTTTCTTCATCTTTGGTTTTTGGGTCATCACATCATTTTCTCTTCATTTTCATTCTTTGTCGTTCATCTAGTTTCATTTGCCATCATCTTTCATTTTTTTGTTTGGTCTTTGCATTGATTGTTTGTCAGTTTTCCATGTCATCATGTCATTTTTTTTTTTGGGGGTTTTCGTGGGTCTTCTCCTTTCTCTTTTTTTTGTCATCCATCTTAAAGTCTTGAAAATACAAAAAAGTCTAAAACAGAAAAATACAAAAAATAATATATAAATCCAAAAGAATTAGAAAATTTTAGAATAATATTAATAAATAAATAAATTTTAGAATGGTGGATAGGAATGAAAGTAGATCACATCACACCTTAGCTTGGACCTAAATCCACTCATACAGGTTACACCACACTTCCAAAAACATCAAATCAAATATGCAATTAGTGTAAACACCCAAGGTCATACAAACCTATGTTAACACCATTGAACAATTAAGTACAGGGGTCCTCAAATTAAAAGATGACTCACATACCACACACAAAACTCAAACACAATTTGGAATGTTCCACAAAAACCTTAAAATCCAACCAATTACTTTGCAACAACTCTCACCTAAAGAACAAATTCATCTTGTACACTCAGTTAGCCTTCCACATACTATATCACTTGAATCCAACCTTGTGAACCACAAAAAATTGAAAAAATCAGATTGGAGATAGATATGATAAATTTAAGAACAGCCTCAAATCCACAAGACTACAAACCGAACTATGAAGAAATGTAGATAAAATCCATTTCTCTTAGACAACACTGCTTTCATAGTTCACACACAAATGAACACAACTTTCTCTGCACAATGACCCATCACAAGAAATTTTGGATATAACACCTTTGAAAACCTCTAATCAACATATCTAAATTGTATAAGAAGATCTTCACTACAAAATAAATCCAAAGCAAAAATAAGAACAATACTCTACTATACTGAACACTCTTTCCCTCATTGTTTCCTCTTTTATTCAAATTTTCTCAAAATCACTTGGAAACCAAGTACCACAAAAAAATTCTCATCATACACAAAAATTCCTTATCACCATAAAACTAATTGCAATACAACTCAACCACACATATTTTATTATAAGGTAACACTAGAGGTTAACACCAACAAGACTACTCATGACAACATAATGCAACAAATGAAAGCAAGTCCATAGGTTGAAATCAATGCAACAATAAAGATCTATGGAAATAAGTGAAAAAAAAAACTACATAGACTTCCAATAGTTATGATTCAACTTTATTGGGAACGTATCAATGGCACATGCTTTTTCAATAAGCTCTCTTGACCTTTTCATATTGCATTTATCATTTTACTTCTACCTTAAATCAATTGCTTGCGGTTGGGGTTTAGTAATTACTTTAATGTGGGAGCATGTATTCCATTATGTGCTTCACTTTGTTCACACACACTAGACTTGGTGATGCATTGGCTTGACATTTTATAATTTTATGTAGCACCTCATCAGATTTATTATGATATCAACTCTTGGTATGGTTGACATTGTGTCACAAGTAGTGAAGACTAGTCATCACTAGCCCTTGTGTGTTTCTCATTTTCTACTTTTAGAAAGCTAGCCTAATGAATATTAGACTTCACTAGCCTATGATGCTTTGGTTCATGGTTCATATAGCAAATATTAGAATTTTTTAGCTTGTGACTCATGAATACCTTGGGTATATATCCTAGTAATATTTATGTGGATCTTTCTTGTATGTGACTATTATACTCCCATTCAAATTTTTGCATGGTCTTTGCATTGTGTTTGCATTATGTTTTTTTTCATTTTACCTTTGTATTTTATGTTATGTCTTGTGCCTTCATTATGTATGATTCATATTTTTCATGTTGTATTGCATCTCATACATGTGCATTCCTTTGTCCTCATGTTGTCAAGTGCTATATAATCTTGAATCCTAGGGGCTAGCACATCTCGTAGATTCAAGGCATCCTATCTCTTCAATATTTGGATAATCGAACCCATCTTGACATATTCTTACCTTAGTGTGAGTTTAAGCATAAGCTCATACTCTCACTAAAAGGAGGGGTAAATGTAGCGTAAAAAAATCTCACCCTTGATAATTTCCAACTAGGTTCAACTCCCTCCTATGTGATTGGACCTAATAATGAATTAATTACCCATTTTATGAGCATCTTCAAAAAATCAAACATGGGAAATGAAATTATGTATTTAATACTTTCCCCTAGAAATTATCATCCCTAGAAAGAAGGAATCTAGTATAGGGCACCCTGCACCCTAGACTGACACTTTTGGCTACAAATTTGAATATGTTGGTTTCAGTATTTTATTATTTAAATTTATAATTTTAATTGTCATCTTGTGTTGCCAAAAACTGTAGCCTTGACACTTTTTCACTCATTTGGGCCTTCTCCCTTGGATTTTGGCTTGATTTTGCTTTGATTTGATGCTATAATGTGGCATTAGGCCTTGAACACTTGCAAATCAACAATGACCTAACAGTATTTTACAAAGGTGTTGTGAATTGTTGTAACATTTCTTCCCACGTTTCTAAGACCCTTTCAATAAAATTCACCTAAACAACCCCTTTTCACACCTTTTCAAGCCTTGTGCCAAAATGTTGTAAAGTGTTGTAATGCATTTTGACACTTTTCTAGGATTATCATCAACAAATTCACCCTTCCTTATGATAAATTGGTCCCTTAATGTAATTTTAGGCCCGAATGAAGTGTTTTTTGGGATATAAACCTATTAAACATCATTAAACATCACTTAATTTCTGACAACCACTTGAATTTGTCCAAGCGGACTGGTCGCCACATTGGGCAACCTAATCCCTTTAGGCATAAAATTCAAAATCAAAACAAAATTGTATTAGGAATTTGCCTCTAAAACCCTAAGGTCAACCTATCATGTGTTATTTTTGGGAAATTAGGGCATAACATGTATAAATAAGGGTCCTCACCTTCATTCTCCCCCCCTTAACATCATTTTCATCTTCACAAACACTCTTGCAGTCAATCTTCTCAAGCAAGCATTCAAGCGAAAGGCACTTCAAGAAACCTCCATTGGAGTTGGTTCTTGCATGTTGTAGACATCTTCAAAAAGGGTTTGGTGAGTGTTTACATTTGTTTGTTGTTCAACGATCTTCCCTTTTATTTCTATTTCATTTGGGTTTGATTACCAACATGGGGTTTGACTAAGGAAAACCCCTATTCTCTAACCCTAACACTTTCCTTCTCTCTGCATGTGTGATTTGCAAGTGTGTATGCAAATTTGGAAAGGATTAAAGTGTTGAAAAGGGTACCATCATTCCATTTACATCAACTCAAGCCATCAAACCCTAGGACGAGATAAAAGACAACTTGTAGTTTGTTTTATAAAGATTTAGATACGAGTCTCAGTCAAAAAGAGAGGTGCAAGTGAGGACCTACAGATTCAAACCTCAAAACTCTCGAAAGTACCAGGAGGACTAGGTCACCATCATTGGTGACCTTGTCCCTATACCAGGCTTGAAAAAGGGTTTTTAGATTTTTGGATACCCTTTTACCGGAAACCCGTTCTGGAAAAGTTTCTCGAGAAGAGAACTAGGTCACCCATTTGGGCATAAGTGTCCCTGTGAAGATTTCCAGTATATTCTAGAACATTCTAGAACTCCTCTTTTGCAAATTTCAGTTTCCAGCTGCACAATCTTTGTCTTTCCCAATTTATTTTCAGTTTGCATACATTTAGGTCATTTAGTTTACTTTGCATATAATTTACATTTTCTTTTTTTTACATTTCATAGTTAGTTTAGTTTCATTAAATTCTAGCATTTAGACACACTTCTTCATACACAACACAACCCTATTAATCCCATGCCCTTTTAATGAAATCACCAAAAATAAAATCATTAGTGTGAAAGAGTGCCATTCTTCCAAACCTTGATCCTAGGTGAAAAACCCTAGGGGCCTATTTGGGGGAATCCTCTTTCCCTTTTAGCATTTTATCTTTTTGGTGGTTCATTTTGGTGAGCTCATCCATAGATCACTTGTTAATCTTCTGATTTTACAGTTGCTTCTTAGGAAAAAGCTTGCATTGCATAAGGATTTTCCATTATTTGCATCCTAGGGTTAGTAAAGAAAAAGTGCATTAGTAAAAACTTCATGTTATATTTTACTTTGCATTGCATTTTCATTGAAAAAGCACAAAAAAAAATGCATTTACATTTTTTGTTTGCATCAAAAATTCATAAAAGCCATAAAAATTAGTCAAAAATTCATAAAAGTGTCAAAAATATCACTATTAGGAGTAGTTTGCCACATTGGGTGACCTAGTCCTCTTGCACAATTCACTCTACAATTTCTGGCATTTTCAAAGAAATTTTTGCACTTTTATTTTTTGGTTCTACATTTCTGTTTTATTTTCTAGAATTATGATTATAAGCATTTTAGGCTCTTTTGTTTACGTTACATTTGCATCCACCCCACCTTTAGGAAACTTTGCATGAGATTTCAATGATGTTCTCTTATTGATACCATAGTTTCAACGCAGCTATAGACTCATGGCATCTCATGAGAATACTATTGTTGTAGATCTTGGGATATTTTGGTCTTCTACTCCTAGTATCGACAATAGTGCACTAGGCCTTGAAACCACCCTTAGTAACTCTCTGCACCTAGGAAATACACATGTTGACAATAAAATTGATGACCTACCACATGAAAAGTTGTTTCACATTCATGGAGGCCTAGTAGACCTCCAAAATGAAGTAAGCCTTGAGGCCATATACACCACTTCCATCCCCACCATAGTGAACATTCATTGTATGCTTGAAAATGATGATGACCTAAGTGTTGTGAAAAAAATAGTGGATATATACCAAAAAAATTCCTCCTCCACACCTAGGGTATCTCAACCAACAACCCCTATTGTTAGCCAAGGAGGACATTCCACTCCTCCTCCCTCAACAATAGATTCCATTCCTACTAATGCATCTCCTAATGTGACAACAATATTACAATAAATTCACAATGTGATACCTTCCCTTGGTGTCCCTACTAGTATTCCTACTTCTTATGTGGCATCACATCCGTTAGCCTCTTCCACCATATCCCCCATTCACTTGCCTCTCCACTACATTCACCCCATCACCACTTTCCCTTCCACCTAGTAACACTTATACCGATCCTCTTATCACATAGCTTTTTCAAACTATTTCATCCATGCAACAATATATTTCCACTATCAATCAAAACCAACATGGTTCACCCACCCACTATGTTCATATAAATCCCTTATCGTTAGAGATCCTATGCACCCTAATTCCACAAGGAATAGAAATTCCTAGATTTGAGAAGTACGGAGGGAAGGGTGATCCTTCTAATCATGTTAATGCTTATACTGCTCTGTGTAGTGATTTTTCTCTTCATGACAAATTGTTAGCCAAGTTGTTTCCTAGGACCCTCAAAGACGTTGCCTTGGATTGGTTTTCTTCCCTACCGAATAATTCAATTAGTTCATTCAATGAAATTTTTTATGCCTTCATCAACCACTTTGAAGTATACATGACTCCTAAAAAAGCCTTGGCCGATTCAATGATATGTAAGCAAGAAACTAATGAAAAGATAATAGACTTTATCTCCCATTATCAGGTTCTTTATTTCTTTATTAATTCCAAGATACCCAATACACATCTACAAAAGATGTTTACTAAAAGCTTATTAACACCCCTTCAAGACAAGCTCACCTTGAGTAAATTCCCTTCCTTCATGCACTTATGTCAAGTGTTCTATGATGATCAAAATTTAACTAGTAGTCGTGATACACAATCCCCTTTGAGTTGAGTTGAGAAGTCTGATGCTACCAACCAGTCAAATTCTCAGCCATTTCAAAAGCAAAATAAAGGGTTTTTACAATTTAACCCTCCTTCTGAACCTCCTCCTGCCAATAATCAAATAGTGGCAGTTAAGACCGTGGTGCCTTTCAATTGTGGAGATCCTAAATGAACCTTCATGCCTTTACCTAATACCCTCCATAATACCATGACTCAACTGCTCCAG
The DNA here is from genome assembly GCA_007115665.2 of Sequoiadendron giganteum. NCBI lineage: Eukaryota > Viridiplantae > Streptophyta > Pinopsida > Cupressales > Cupressaceae > Sequoiadendron > Sequoiadendron giganteum. Next base: position 57,543,531 of record CM021107.1, on the reverse strand, counting down.
CAACAAATGATATCCTTACCTCCTATCGATGCACCTGATCCTAATAAGCCATTACCTCTATAGACATGCAAATCAACATCATGCATCTAATGTTCTTCATTTAATTAAATAAATCAAATTTATTTAATTAAATTTCTAATTTTCCTCATTTAATTAAATAAATCAAAGTTATTTAATCAAATTCCTAATGTTCTTCATTTAATTGAATAAATCAAACTTTATTTAATTAAATTACTAATCTTCACATTCCTCTCATTTTGATTTAAATAAATCGAAAAAATCTAAATAAAGTGTCATATCAACTAACCTCCATCTAAGTTAATCAAATCCTAATTAACTCTTAACACTAATCCTCTTTTCTCTATCTTTTGCAAATTGCACATAAAATTCATTTTAAATAATTATATAATTATCACTACTCTCCCTCACAAAGCATATTCCCGATGAATATTCCCCCTTTAACTTCATTTCTTTGACTTTCTGGCCCAAACAAATTTCCCCCAAAAATCTCTCAACCATATGCATTTAAAGCCCTTTTTTTTAAATTTCATACCCACCTAATTGCATTTACTTGCACAATCTCTAAAATGTGCTCATTCCTCCTCCAATCACATGTGGACAAGTGGCCTTCTCTCATTGGTTGGTATTTTGTCCCACATTCATCCAAAGACTTCAATCTTCCAACCTTCAACCTATAAATTCAAGGAATTCTTCCTTCAAAATCATCCAAAATTTTAGTATTCTCATTATAGGAATTTTGAGTTCATTTTCATTATTCAAGCTTGTCAAGGAGGTGGGAAAGGGCATTCTTTTCACATCAAAGGTGCACCACTTCCACTATGAGATAGGTGTACATTATGCTTCTTTTTATGCTCTCATTTGGTTTATTTGATCTTTTGATTACTTTGTTTGCATTATGAAGAATGTTTGAGTATTTCATTGGGATGTTCTATTTGATTTTCTTTGAGAGACTAACCATGCTAATGTGTGAGATAGTTCAAGTTTTTGCAGATTTAGCATCCACAAAATTCCACTAGGAGGGCCCTTTTTTGGTCGATTGTCTTATGGAGTCTATTTTAATTGCTAACTGAAGGTTTATATCAGGTTTATTATTATCTGCAGGTTGGTTTATATTGGCATGAAATCCCTTTGTCCTATTTAGATCGATATAGAATAAATTAAGCTAGATGTGTAGTCGGCTAATTATCCATATAAAAGAAAGTGGAGCTAACCATTGAGACTAAATTTTTATAGGCCATTGCATTAGTTAATGTGAATGTGCATTCTTAGGTTCACTTCGCATAAGGAGTCTTTGCCTTATTTTTCCTTATTTCATTGCAATGCACATATGATTCATCATTTATAGGTGGTGATTATGAAGTGGCTAAAGACTCAAGTAAAGCTACGGTGATGGAAATATTGACCTACATCATTCTCTTCTATGAAATATCTATGATGTCATTCTATCAAACAGTTTGTGTGCCTTGACTAATATACTTCACTTTTTTTCATTCTTCTTTTTCACTCTTGTTGAATATCTCCACTCCTTATCGACGCTTTCTCATAGCTTTATTTTTTCTTTGACAAATACCTTTGCTCAAATCTGGTTTGTCAGTATGTTAATTTAATTGAGAGGAGGGCACCGCTTTATAGTTTTAGGAGGGTGTGGTTTTTTCAATCCATTGTACAGTAACCTCCATGATTTCGGTTGACCAATCCATTATAGAGTAGGGCATGGATTTTTTCATTGTGCTTTAACATTCATTTTATTTATAATTAGGATTTTTTATTTGTTTGATTTAATAGTCTACATAAAGTCTGTATGTTTGATTATGCTAGTTGAACCACGATGATGATTTTGCCAGTTGCATTAACTCAACACCAACACTAAAAGTTGGGCCAGTATGCTAACTTGGAGTGTGATTTCCTTTGAATTTTATTTGGTATCATGGAATCATAACCTGTATTTTTATAATGGACAACACAATAAGATCAGTAATGTTGGTAAATGTGATCGAATTGCCATCATTGACTGGAAAATTGAGAAAAATCGAGAGGTTTGTTACATCAATTTGGGTGTCATTCTAAACAATTCAATCAAATAGAAAGACATGTTGTTCACCCCTGAAGCTGACTGTGACATTCATTCTTTTCAAAATGATCTAACTTTATTATTTTTTTCAGGTAGCTACTCGACAAATTGAGAACTGAAAGGTTAATAGAAATCAAGATCTCCTGCTGTGTTTGGTGATTTTGAATGAGCAAAAGAGATCTTTGTTCGCTATTTTTTGCATATGATTAATATCTTTGTTCATTGTCTTTTAGAAACAAGATTTGTGAATTTATACTACTGTCTTTTGCATATGCATGAGTAAATTTCTAGGTTCTACTTTATTTTTACAAGTCATGATTGTGTTCTATCTCATTAATATTATTGTTTCAATATTGATCTGTGCACTTTGGTTTGTAATCGAAAGTAACTTTGAACTGCCATATTTAGTCATCAATGCAGCAACAAAATAATAAATGAATGTGTAGGCATAAATTCATATACCTACTAGGCGTGATTTAAAGATCCAACCACTTCTTACCTGTTTGGTACATTTATAGTTTCAAGGGTGCAATTTCCTAGGTTTGAGAGACATGATGGTTACTATCTTGATGTAGTTCAATTGACCTTTAGTTGTGCACCGGGTCTGTTGTGTGCATGCCACCACCATACAACTTTTCTTAAAACACATCTACTCACATCTATAGACAGCAAAGGAGGAAACTAATCATTTAATCGATATCCCATCCATTAAAGTTGTTGTTGTTTGGTGTGTAGTGTATTGGAGATCAAATGTTTGATTTTCTAGGGATCTTCTCTAAAATTTTGTGTTGTTCTATCTGGAGTATTTTAGTGAAACACTAATGTCAGATATTGAGGGAATTATATTTCATATCCTTGACTAAGTTTTTTTTTTTTTTTTTTCATGGTTAGTAATGGTGAATAGAATACATAGTTAGTTGTGGATTGCTTCTCGTGTTTTAAGAATGACATGATATCAACCAATTTAAAATGTGGTTCAACTAACTCATAAGAAAATCCAACTACAATTCAAGTTCTTAAGAATGTTAAGTTTGATCAAGTTTAGGAATGTTATTTGTTAAGTGGATTTTGAATTAATTTATCAATAAAGTGTTTCAAAACAAACATCTCAACATCCACAACTAAGATAAACAATGCCAAGATACATTTAAGATAAACTCTTGCATGTGAATGCATTCATTATGTTAAGTTATCATTGATTCTTTGTGAACGCATTCATTTTTTTTGAAACTATATTATTCCTTGAAATATTATACCTCTTATTCATGCTAACTTTATACTATTTGTATTTTGGCATTGGAGTTGAGCATTGGAATTGAAAAATGCAAAGTAGATTGGAGTTGGAAAATTTTAACATTGAAATTAAGTCTTTAAAAATCATTTTTTAATGCTTGTTGTAATAATCTGGGGCTTCCATTTTATGCTCTCATTTTTTGTTTTAAGACAACTCACTTCCTTTTTTGGGTTTAAAATTATTCATTGATTTGATCTTTTTCAATTTGGTTAAAATTGAACCTTAGAAACATACTAGATTACAATTTGGTCGAAAATTGAACAAACAACTTCACACTTCATTTTGGTGCTATAAAACGAACACATCACTGCTTTGAGGTCTAAAATGAATGTGCATTTTTCATGTTTTGTAATCTCTTTTACAAAGTAATATCATTTAAAAGACATATACACTTCTCTCATGCTTCACGATGATCTTGAGAATCAAAAGCCTTTTGGTGATATTAAGTTGTATAAGTTATTACCTCCATACTTCAATTTGGGAATTTTAAAATTGAACAAATGTTGTGAGTGTGAGTGGATTACATTGTGAGTGTTATCTCTTTGTTTCTCAATGAAGATCGATCAAACTACGGATGTACTTGCTTGCTTTTGTTTATCCATTGAGGGATTGCCTGGTGGGAAAAAGTAATCACCCTAGGGAATGACCCAACTGATAACACGCTAAAGCCAAGCGACTTCCAACCAGTATATAAGTGTGGGTACTCGAGAAAAATTCGGGTATCACAAGGATCATTCCAACAAGAAGGGCAGAAATGGTCTCTTATCACATGGATGGTCCCCCATGAACAAAATTCCCACATTAAAACCCCTTGTTTAGAAAGGCCAAAATCCTCATCTATTTTTTGGTGCAAAAATGGTCATTTTGAAGCCATCCCACATTATTAAGGTTTTTAGTAGAGATGAGAATTATGCCATGGGATTTTCATGGGTACTGATGCTTGGATGACCTGAGAAGTGAGTGCACTATAATGGGGAGCCTGTGTGTTCAAGCATCTAAATAATCTTCTAAGAGTAAGCGTAGCTAGATTCGTCCAAGTGGGAACTCAACAAATATTGCCTCTTTTATCCATAGGGTGTGCATATTCTTTGAAATCAAAACACTTTGCTTGGGTCTCAAATAATTTTAAAACAAACATTCACAAAATCCTCTAAATTTCAAACCCTTTAGGGGGAGAAAATACCTTTGACAAATGCAAGTGCTCTTGCTTGCCCTAGGGATTTCATCCTTAGAGGCATCTAAGTATTTGGGTTTAATCATAATTTGTTCTCACTAAAGTCGACATTAAGAAACGTTTACCTTAATTTTCTTGATTCTCCACATAATGAAATTTGTGGGATGAGAAGAAGTTAGGACATTAGACATCTAGTTTGAAAAACTTAATTTAGAATTGTTTGTGGTAAAAGGAAGACATTAAGAAAAGCTAAGAAACAATTGAACCCCACAAATGTACTCTTCCAAATGATTTCCCGAAAGATCAAAATCTGAAAACCAAAGTTCAAAATTCTTAGTCCAAAAGCTCTTGAAGAACATCTTTCAAGACTTCATGAAGTTAGAGAAAGATTGGTTTACAATTTTTACAAGAAAGCTTCAAGGAACAATCCTAAATTGTATGAGTTTTATTGCCAACAAAATCCAAGTCTCTTTCAAAGGTTTTCATTTCTTACATACGGAGTACCAAGCGTGTTCTTCAATACTGAGGTCTTGTAGAAAGGAGTTCTATCTAGGTATAATCTAGAATCAAAGTCAACATTTTCATCCATCCCTCAAACATAAAAATTAAAAATCATCTCACTAGCAACTCTTGGAAATATTGAAAGAATCATTCATGCTAGGATTTTGGAAAATCCAAATCATCTTGTTTGATTGGATGTGTCTAGATGAATCCTTCTCCACATATTTAGTCAAATTATCAATCCTTGTGAATAAGTCTACCCTTTGATAACATCCAACATCTTAGGGTTTATAAGTTCATTATCCAAAATCAAAAAAGCAGAAAAAATCAAAATCATCTTGTTTGGCTAGGGGTGTTTAGATGAATCCTTCTTTACACACTTAGTCAAATTATCATCTTGTGTACAAGTCTACTCTAGGACAAAATCCAACCTCTTAGACTTTATGAGTTCACTATCCAAATTAAAATCCAATCAAACCAAACCAAATCAAATCAAGTCCTAAAGTCTACTATCTCCTTCAAAATTTCTCAAAGAGTTCAATCATGCACACCATCCATCCTTCATTTATCTAATACCCATCCTTTGATCCTTAAAAAAAACTTGGATTCCCTTCTTCGAGCCTAAATTTTAGACCAATCTAAGGTGTTAGAGGTTCATCTCTTACATTCCTGAAAATTGATCCCTATTTTATGGTTCAAACTCAATCTCAATACAAGAAAAACATGGAGCAAAACAAAGAAACATTCACTTCAAGTGATCTGAGTCAAATAGAAATAGAATTAAATTCTACGATATCCATTGACCTCCCAATTAATCCTCCTCCAATACCTCAAAATCCTCAAGAGGAGGGTCAAGTAGAGGACATCACCAATAATGTCTTATGGATTACACAAGATGAAATAATTAAAATGGTTCAAAATCCAAAGACTCATAGAATTATCAATGCCATGTTGAGGCTCAATCCCTCCCAATACATGCTTGAGTTGGTAAAATAAGGGGCCAAACTCCCTTCTGATTATGACATAAGAACTATTATGGAAATAACTCTTGGGATCATGTCCCTAATCTCATCCACACCTCCATTTCAAAGCATCACTCAAAGCATCCCACATATCACATCATCCATTGCTCCAACTCAACTGATTGTTAACAAGGGGAGCTCATTGCTTCATGCACTTCAAACACATCCCCTTGTGAGAAACCAAGGTTTGGATGAAAACACAATACTAGATCAATCCATCTCGATGAATCCTTTACACCCATATGTTCCACTCGCATTTCATGATCCCACAAATCCAACCTCTTTTCATGCATCACCTGTTTATCCCCTCGACACATAGAAATCTCTCCTCATGATCTCACAAGGAGAGGGTGAATTATTGAAAACATGGGGAATTTTTTATCCCTCCTCATCATCACTTTTTCAAGGTAATACACCATCGCTTCCACCTTTTGCATTAACATCTGCACCACTCCTTGGGTTAGGCCTTCCACCTTTACTGACCATCAATCAACAAAATCCAAGAAACCCTCCACTCATAAATCAAAACATCATACTGAATCCTCCCATCTTCCCATCAATATTGCAACAACAAGTGGTAACCGTTCAAGCAACCCCAGCGATCAACACATCATCTGCCATTCCCCAAGTATCTCAAAACATGGTCTCCCAAGGACCAAGCATGTTGATTGCACCATCCACCACGCAAACCCCAATTATCAATACAATGGTTCCTCCCATCACTATAGTCAACAATATTCCTAATCCACCACCACCACCACCAAAACCCAACATGGAAAACTCATCTAGCATCATGTTGCAAGTAGCTCAATAAACATCCTATCAAAGGGCACTTTAGTAGATTCAAATCCAACAAGTTGCACAGCTAGCTGCTCAGCAAGCGCAAGCACAATTAGCGGCATAACAAGCACAACAGGCTACCCAAGGTCAAGCTTTACTAAAACAACAACAAGCTGCCCAAGCTACCCAAGCTGCACAAGCAGCTAAAGTAGCTAAAGCTGCACAGGCCAGACAAGCTGAACATGAATCACAACAAGCACATGCACAAGACCAAGCCCAATGTTGGTTATTTTTTACTATAGCCAAGTTGGTCTTATAATCTACCTATGGAATTTCCAATTCCAATCAAGGGTAGCTCGAAGGACCTAGACCAACTAATGAGGATTTTAAAGACCTACTATAGTTTGGGCTCTGCAAGACCTAGGAGGGTGATCCCTTAGTGTGTTTACAACCTTTGCACCATTATCATAAACAACATTAACAATAATAGATAACTGCACTTAATTTCTCAATAGAACGGGATAATACTTAATAGAATTGGTTGTTCATCAATAATATCAACCATTTAGAGCATCAGATAGTCACAACAATACTTCAAAGTAAAAAATATTCATTAATTTTATTTTTGTAGCAAGCTCTAGGTGTCCACAAAATAAATAACAAATCTCACAAATAGGTACAACTTAGATCACTTCCTTATTTCCATTGGAGGAGTCAAATTCACAAATACCTAAGGGTTTATAACAGATTCAACACATAGCATATAATATTTTTGATAACATTGCCTTACAATATCACCAATATACACCCTAACTCAATACTACTTAGCAAATTCTTGTAGAGACCATATCAACCTACAATCTCATTTAAGAATTTTAAACATTTCTATGAATTAAAGCTAAAACAAGAATTGCACACACCATAATAGTGAGATGAACAACATAACCCTTGATCATTTTATTCAAAATTTAAATATGCTTGTACACAAGAGAGACATGAGCTCGAATTAATCAGTTTAATTCAAATGCCAGTACTGTCATAAAACATTAAATCTCCATGAATTCAAAACCTATAGCAAAATGACTCAAAACCTAACTTGCATTTTCTCTATAACTATTAGACTTTACAATTGCTCTGCAACTTAACCTAGAGTCGACCAAAATTTTCTAGATTGCTAACTTGTACTTCTCGCCTTGAAATCCTTCTTGTAGAAAATGAAGGAGCAAACAAGCATCAGGCTAGAAAGCACACATGTCACTAGCCACTTGGACCGCTTTGTGAAATTTCAAAATTTGGTTACAACAGCAACCTCCCCAAGAGAATCTTGTTCTTTCAGCAGCAACAAATCTTCAAGAACTTCATGCCTAGACTACCACCAAAACAAAACTAGAAATGTTTATAACTACAATAGTTGATTGACTAATTGTTAGCAGCCTACTCCTACCTTTACTCCTCTTTATTGGGGATAGGGAGGGTCTATCATCATAGAATGGACATCTAAGGCAATAGTACCTTAGTGATTTTCAATTCTTTAAATCACATCAAAGATACAAATTATGCCATAAAGTGGAAATAGGCACAGTGGATCCCCCATTGATCTTTCTGAGAAAAGTAAATGCGACGAAGATAGTAGATTAAACACAAGCATAGATTCAAGAATGCATAATCAAAGAACCATGAAAGAAAAACATGTAGAAACACAAATTTACATGCAGAAAACATTTTTAGGTAAAAAACTCAACCTTCCAAAACACTTAGCTCAAATTGTATTATTCAACAACAAACAGTTACAATACAATCTCAGAGCTATGCTCTTCAGAAAATTACATCTTGTCCATCTGGAGAAAATAGGAAACACAAAATAAAAAATCTTCACATAGTTACAATCTCTTCAAATGACATACTATGTAGATTCCCTTCAACTCCTCAGTTGACTATCTCAGCCAGCCTCATAGCCAGCCCAGCCTCTAGGCATTTCAGGTTCACATCTTTGCTGATCTGAGAGTCTAAGTTTTCATGGTTATTCTGCTATATGAAAAACCGCTCAAACACTCTAAACCTCTCTCTCTTCACTCATCAACCTTGATATTGCATAGGAGATTACTTTATAATATCTAACTGTGTGCCTACTTGTTTTGTCCGTTCAAGCAATCAACAGTCATCAACATATTTAATTATCCTACCTGTAAGCATCCAGTATTCTCTAATAGCATGCACCGCCTATTCAGCCAGGCGCATCAACCCATGTAGCATTAAAAATTGTTGCAGATACCTATCCATCAACCTCCAGACCATCCATTTAATGCAACTTGATCGTAATCAAAAAATAAGCTTTTGGCCAACCATATCTTGAAGATATTGCCACGTGTCACTTTCCCATTCATTTGTTACTTTGACTATGAGTCAAGCTCGATCAAACTCGATCGAATAAGCTCTGAGCTCATATTAGGTTCCCCCACGCTACCGATCTGAGTCCAAACATCCACCACGGTATGGTGGTCATCCCATGTCGACTCGTTCTCTACTTGCAACCGCACCACCGTTGGGCTTGGTATTTCCCACCGCGGTATGGTGGTGATTGCCAGGCAGACCACCACGGTCACACCTGCGATACCACAGAGGCTACCAGGCCACCCTACGGTAGGGCGGTGACTACCAATGGTCTTATCATGGCCACCATGGTGAGACTTCTCACCACCCACAGTAAGGTGGTAACTACCAAAAATAACCTTCACCCTTCATGTGCTAGTGGCCACTCCCGCATCGCTCACTGCACTACCTCCACCGCTAGACAGAGACCCCATGGTAAGGAGGTAAGGCATCACTCCACCATCGCGCCACTCACCGCACCACCATGCCACCGATGAGAAACCTCTGTGATAAAGAGGTAGGAATTCACTCCACTAGCACATCGCCAATTGTGCTACCACGCCACTTCCGAGCGACCCCTACGATAAGTAGGTAACAACCACACAAACCATCGAGCCTTCACCCTACCACTGCCAGGTAGGGTAGAGACCATTGCGGTAAGGTGGTAACACTGCCCAACCGTTAGACCAAGCAGAGTGGCCTGCGGTAAAGTGGTAAACTGCTCAACCGAGCCACCAAAGTAAGCTTGCAGCGGTGCAATGGTAAAGGCCAAAAAAATGGAGAAAATCCCCAAGTCCAAAAGGGATCCAAAAATTTGAGGCATAATTTCCCAACAATCTCCCACTTGACGAAGACTTACTAGCTTCCTCCAAACGTGAACAAGTACTAGCACCATGCTTTCATGCTCCAACCAAGACACCTACAATGACATCTGATAAATGTCCACCATCTTAGGAAATAGATCCAAACATCCACCATAAGAAAAAAGGAACAAGCCAAGGCATAAATGCACCAGTCTTTGAAACACAAGCATCAGAACCTCTAGGTGGGAAAGGCACCACAACAGCAAAAAAACACTCAAACACGAACACAGAACGAGAAACCATTCTCTAGAACAGATAAACTATTAGCTAGAAAGGTAACCACACAACTGACTGCCCTCATCCAACTGATCAAACCCATGTGACTAAAAACCAGCACCCACAACTCATGTTATTTCATCCAATCACCTATACCTCAAAAGGTATGCACATTAGTAAACTCATGCCAGCAACACAACCAACCCATCAATAGTAGAATACGAGCACCATGTGCCAACCAGTCAATGAAGACAAAGCACATCCAGGAACTCCCATTGCATGGGTAATGTCAGATCTGAAAGATTAAAGGCATAACCAGTCTACCAATAATAGCATATAGAAAAGAGTAACCATGTAGAACCAAGGAATTGTCCATAATGATATGCACAAATTGCAACCACATGCTGCAAGAAATATTTCTCTCAATAGTCTTCCACATTCTTCCAAGGTTTCATATCTAATTGAAGAAGGAAGCACAAGAACCTTCATGTCATCACCCAAGTGACAACACATGACCACAAACTAGTGACCAACATGGCTCCACATACATCTAAAGTCAACTGAACATTTAGGAAGAAAATACCATATTAGAGAGAAACAACAAATCATAACATGTAGCATCCTCATACATAAACTTCTAAATGCCAGCTATGTCAAGAGTGGTCTTCTTTACATCCCAAAGGAAATGCCATAACAATACCCAAACGATTTCATGAGTGTATGCATCTCAAAGAAGATCAGACTAACCCATATAAACATCTCCTACCAATCCTCAAAAGCATAAGGAGATACATTATTCTATCCACCTTCCATTATGAATCCTCCAGAATCTTAAAACAACAACTCAAGATTCATATCTATGAAAGATAAGCATATAGCATATCTAAAAGATATAATGGGAAAATACCTTCCAAATAAAAAACACCGTCGAACAAACCAAGAGAGAAAAAAGAAAAAATGCTCCTCCAAGATATACAAGCCACCATGACTCACCCAAGAACAATCTCCTCACTTGTCTTCGTTGAACTCGCGTTCAACCAAGGTGCAGGCTACTCGGACTTTCAACTATAAACAACAACATTCTCAAAAGAATTTCAGCCTCACCTTATTCTCCATGCATCCATGAGCACCACCAACCTATCATCTCATGCTAACTCCAATCTGCATTACTACACTTAACATGAAGTCCTCAAGCATATGACCAAATTACTCAAAACATAAAGAAACCCCATACCACTGTCAAAGCTCCCAATAGCTAAATCAGGAACTTATCATGACACCATGATCTTACCATCTCCCTTAGGAGATACCATGCTTCAATTGAACTATCCATGGTCTCAAGAGAAAAGAACCATGCCAAAATTCTAATCAAACATCACCTGTCGAGCTCTATGAACACCTCAACCAAAACTCGCATGAGTCTTCCATGGTGTCAAGATGCTACACATCTTCAAATAGTGACCATGGAAATGCCAAAGAACTCTTCTACAACACCAAAGAAAATCATTCACCGGTAAGTGATCAATCCACAGTCACCATGAAAGCTCCCACTGAACCGTGATACTGAGCTTTCCAAGAATCATGACCAAACATCTATTGATCCAAAAACCTCCAAGTACACCCAATAACATGTCCATCAGACAACAACAGCAAACAACACCAAGATTACCAGATCACACAGACCATGCCATCACCCTCGAAAGCTTACACAAGCTAGTGTACCAATCTCTCAATGACATCATGATTCACATGCTATTGGTCCATAACTGACTATTTAGGTACTCAAATGCCATTCCTCCTCTCATCTCAAAATAGTCAGGCCAATGCACAAGTGACTACAAACAAGGCCAACTAATAGATCTGCACCACACTGTTACAACCTCCTAGATATTGACAGTGCACTTTTGAGTTGTCTCACAGAAAACATGTAGGTAAGGACATCCCACAAAAATGAACAACTTGTGGATGCAACCAATGAAACCTGCAAATCTATCATCGCACTGGAAACTGCAAAACTGAGATCATCAAAGAGAATAGCCAAAGCAAACAAACATGACTCAAACACCACATCAGCAACAAATCCAATTTTCCAATCACATCCACAACTCAAGCACCATAGTCTAGGAAACCAGTAAGCAAAACACCACAAGAATGTTGAATGAAAAACACATACCAACATTCCTATGCAAAGAAGACATCAAACCTTCTCAAAACCATCTCAAATTGCAACTATCTCATCCACTCACACCCCAAAGGCCAAGGTCTAGAAAATATCTTAACAACAGATCCACGAACCACAAGTTTTCCTTGACCGTGTAAAACCTACAAAACCACAGTGTTTATAAAACACCCATGCACATCCATATTCACTGCTCATCTAGATGACTCAGGATTTTGTACATAACCATCATGGTTAACTAGAACAATTAAAAAACATGAATATGCATCATAGAATTTTTAGGATAATCTACAAAAAACCTTCAGAGCCAATGACATGAATCTGAAACATGCGAGTGCAAGATATAGGTAAGCAGGAACAGCAGGTCCATTTCAGACCAGTTCCAAAACCACAACCATGCATAGGCATGTGAGAGAACTAGGCTATATAGAAGTTTTAGACCATCCACGATCAACTTTATAGCCTTTATGCAACCAAAGCAACAAAGAAACCGCCTTCAATGCTAAGTCAGAACACCCAACACAAGCACAATACTCCATGACTAAACAATAAGATAAGAAACTCCATACCACCAGGGAGCCTCTCACACAAACACCCAGTATGAACCATACTCTGCTGCAACACAGCCATAGGCATATCTCACGCCCCTTGCATCAGGATCATTTGCTGCCAAACAGGAGCCTCAGACCACATCGCTACAATATGAAGAACTCCATTATCTCCAATGTCTTTCAAGTTGTGTGTTGAATCAAAGAAGAAAGAAATTCTACTCATCGATGGATCAAGCAACAATAGATTCCTCCAGATTTCCTCAAGCTTGCCAGGCTAAGAAATCTTCATAGGAGAAATACCCAGAACTTCAATAACCAAGAGAAGGCTCTGATACCACTTGTTGGGGATAGGGAGGGTCTATCATCATAGAACGGACGTTTAAGATAGTAGTGCCTTAGTGATTTTCATTTCTTTAAATCACATCAAAGACACAAAATATGCCATAAAGTGGAAATAGGCACAGTGGATCCCCCATTGATCTTTTTAAGAAAAGTAAATGCGAACAAGATAGAAGACTCAACACAAGCATAGATTCAATAATGTAGAATCAGAAAACCATAAAATACAAACATGTAGACACACATATTTATGTTGGGAAAACCTTTTTAGGTAAAAAACCCCACACTCCAAAGCACTCAGCTCAAATTGTATTATTCAGCAACAAATAGTTACAATACAATCTCAGAGCTATGCTCTTTAGAAGATTACATCTTGTCCATCTAGGGAAAGAAGGTAACACAAAATATAGAATCTTCAAAAAGTTACAATGTATTCAAATGACATACTATGTAGATTCCCTTTAGCTCCTCAGTTGACTGTCTTAGCTAGCCTCACAACTAGCCTAGCCTCTAGGCATCTTAGAATCACATCTTTACTGATCTGAGAGTCTAAGTGTTCATGGTTATTCTACAATATGAAAAACCGCTCAAACACTCTTAGCCTCTCTCTCTTCACTCATCAACCTTGATCTTGCATAGGAGATTACTTTATAATCTCTAACTGTGTGCCTACCTATTCTTCCCGTTTAAGAAATCAAGTTATCAGGATATTTAATTATCCTACCTGCAAGCATCCATTATTCTCTATTAATGTGCACCACCTATTCAGCTAGGTGCATCGAGCCACACAACATTAAAAATGGTTGTAGATACATATCTGTCAACCTATAGACCATCCATTTAATGCAGCTCAATTGCAATCAAAAAAGAAGCTTTCAGCCAACCATATCTTGAAGATCTTTCCACATGTTGCTTTCCCATTCGTTCGATGCTTTGAATCTAAGTCAAGCTCGGTCAAACTCGGTTGGCTGAACTTCGAGCTCATATTGGCTTCCCTTGCGCTACCGCTCCAAGTCCAAACATCCACCGTAGTATGGTGGTGAGCCCATGTCAACCCATTCTTTGCTTGCAACTGTGCCACCATTGGGCTTGGTATTGCCCACTATGGTATGGTAGTGACTACCATGCAGATCACCACAGTCACACCCACGCTACCACGGAGGCCACTAGGATAGCTCGCAGTAGGGTGGTGACCACCAATGGTCTTACTATGGCCATAGTGGTGAGACTTCTCACCACCCATGGTAAGGTGTTAACTGCCAAACATAACTGATGCCCATCATCCACCAGTGGCCACTCCCATGTCACTCATCACACTACCTCCACCACCAAATAGAGACCCCATGGTAAGGAGGTAAGGTATCGCTCTACCACCATGCCACACATCACACCACCGCACCATCGATGAGCAAACTTCATGGTAAGGAGGTAGGACTTGACTCTGCCAGTGCGCTACCGCGCCACCTCTGACAAACCCCTGTGGTAAGGAGGTAACAGCCACACGGACCATCGAGCCTTCACCGTGCCACAACCAAGCAGGTTAGAGACTACCACAGTAAGGAGGTAACACAACCCAACCACCAGACCAAGCAGAGTGGCCCACGGTAAAGTGATAAACCAATCAACTGTTCCACCAAAGTAAGCTTGCAGTGGTGCAGTGCTGCAGCGGTAAAGGCTTAAAACATGGAGAAAATGCCCAAGTCCAAAATGGATTCAAAAATTTGAGGCATAATTTCCCAACACTCTTCAGTTAAATATGTATTCACCCACTACTGATACTCTTCATCACTTGTCCAATTAAAATTGATTACCTCACTTAATTTGATACTATAAGGCATATATTTAACTGCCACTTGATTTGCCTCTCATTCAAAAGACTCAAGGAATGAGTTGGTGCTGATAATTTTATCCATGCAACTCACTAATAAATCAAATAATGAGTCATCACATATTAAAGTAATTTGAGCATTGATGACCTCATTAGCCCAATCCTTACATTGCTGAAGTGAACTGATATTAACCTACTCATCAATAATGTCAGGCACCTGTGTGTCACTCCAATCATCAAAACTCTTTACCAATTCTTTGATCTTCCTACTCAGGTCATCTTGTAAGGCTTGAAAACCTTGCAATGATTTAACAACCACTTGAGTAGGTGTTAATGAAAGTGGCCTACTATTTACATCAAACCTTGAGGCCTTATACATTACATATAAATCATTGGCCCTAGGGATCCAATTCTCAATTAATGGTATTGGTACCTCCTGATCCCTATCAATGTTCTTTATTACACCTAATAATAAAGAATAAGAAGAATATAAAACTAACAATCTATCATTAACCTTCTCATTCAAATGCCGCAAGAAAGCAGTAACAATTTCCTTTTGTCTTGAAAATACCCTGTCCTCACTTACCTTCAGTGATGCCTATAGCTCTACAATTTTTTGCATTAACTACTTCTTTGTTGGATCAACAAAACATTGTAATTATTCCTCAATTGGTTCCAATGTAGGGTTGAGGGAAGGAGTCTGACTGGGAGATCCCAGTGTAGAGACAATGGGGGAAAGGCAATGACCTTGATATGGAAGACAATGATTTAATCACTAGAGCACTTGATGTCTCCCCAATCTTCCTATATTTTAACCTCTCCACCTCTGTTTGCAGCTCAATATTCCTTTGTTGCACCTTATTATACTTTCCAATCATAAAATTATACTTTTCCATAAGGATCATTTTTTCAGCTTCATCTCTCTCTGCAATCTTTTGTGTCAATTTGGCCACATTCACAGTTAATTTTATGGCCTATGTGGTTGAGGTCTCTGAATCTCTTTTTATTATTAATCCCCCTCTCAAATTTGGGTTAATATCAGTAATATTTGGATTTCTTCCTTGGGGGGCCAAAGCCCATATTGCCAAGGTTTCATATTCCTCACAAAAGGTAGAGTCTTGCAATGCTACACTGACTTCCTCATGAAAATTATGGAGGGAATGCTTGGACTTCAAAATAGCATTGAAATCTACTAAATCAGCAATATCCCACTCTGGTAGAATCAATACACCAACTTGATTAACCAATTGTTTGCCTTTCTTCAGAGTGATGTTCTTAAATTCATTCATTACTTTAGCCTTTACCTCATCATCATTATCTTCATCTGACCTATCAAGCCCTAATTCTCTTCTTTCCTTGCACTTCTCCTGATATTCTTCCAACTTCATTCTACATACCAGTTGCAAGAAGACTGGTGTTTTCACAAAGGAATCATCATCCAAAAATTCTTTACAAGCCTCCATTCTTGCATCCTATACACATTTTCCTTTCATGTCTAGGTCTGATAAAATCAACTCAACTGGTCTTGGAGGAGAAGGCATGCCCATTTGCATATCTTGATTAGTAACAATACTCTCATCCACCAAGTCCTCTTGGGACTACTCAATAATTCACCTCTTGGGGCTTGGTGCTTATAGTGGTGGTGAGCAACTCCTCTAAGGTGATGACTCCAGATCAATTATTTTTATTTCCCCAGGTGTTTTGAAATGTGAACTTGGTTTTTCATGTAGCTTCATCACCTATTTTCCTTTTCTATGTATCTCCTCTTCATTACTGTTGTCATCTGTTTTCCTCCTATAAATAGGCATGTCAACTAGAGGTTGGTAAGTTGGCCTTTCTTCAAATGGCCTTGTAGCTTGTTCCTGTATACCCAAATCTAACTCCAGATTTATTTTCTTGGTCATCAGAATACTCATGATACCTTTGAAATTCTCCATCAAAAAATTAATCTTTTAATGAGACGGACTGAATTCCATCAATGGATCATACTTTGGATCCATCTTGTGCACAATGGCAAATAGTTTATCATAAGCTACCCATTTCTCTTTATTCAACTCCTGCTCATTTAAATCAAATTCATTTCTGACCAAGTCCTCAAGGAAATTGAATTCATGAACAAATTTGGCACCCTTTATTCTTTGCCTTAAAAGAGAAAAGAAACCCTCGGGATCATACTTCCTCCTAGAACCAAATCTTAAATGGTACACTTAAAATAATTTTCTAAAATGCACCCAACCTCCCCTTGAAATGAAAAAATCAGACACCACCGTATAGTCAGGGTAAAAATTCCCCTTACCCTTTCTTGTAAGGTTATCTTCATGAATACATCCAATTTTCCACATAACCTCAGCAAATCCAACTCTTGGTGGCACATTATAAGGAAATATATGTGGGGTCCCCTTAAAACCATATACCCTCAAAATAGTGCTGACTAGGTATGGGATAATGTCACCCCTATTGTGGAAAATCTTCAAATTCGGCCTCATCCCCTTTGGCCTAAGGAAATAATGCAACTCCTCAAGACCCTTGGGTAGATTTACCATCAATCTGGCTCTCAATCTTGATGCAAAGCAGTTTTCGAATTGTACATAACTGGAATTCTCCCTATTGTATGAAAGGTCAGCAGTCCACACTTGTACCGACCTCTCTCCATTGACAAATTGCTCCAATGTCATCTTCTCAGAGAAAAATTCAGCATTCTTGAAAAAAAACATGTGCATTAACATAGAATACCAAAAAAAGGGGGTGCCTGTATCATTTTGCTATAGTTTCAATAAACCTTCATGTATCTTCTCAGCCAAGAAGGAAGCAAAATCATATACTACAGAGAAATTCGGGTGTTGTATCTGCATCCCCATGAACATAAAATCTATAGGCATCACTGTATTAGGGCTAAAACCCAAAATATGGCATAATGAATAGAATGTAGCCAAGAAATTTTTGGCAAAACAATCAAATCTGAAAGGCTCCTAGTTGCTAGGGCTAATATGAACACTTGAACCTCCTACCCTAGTCAAATGAGGTGGGAGCATCTTAGCTCTAAAAAGGGATTTCGTCTTCCCATATTCTTGTTTCATTCCTTCAAGCTCAATAAGGACCAAGAATACACTGGGCTCATTGAAATCAAATACCTCTCATAATTCCTCATTGTTAATAATTAGTAGAACCCTTCCATCGTTATCCCTAACCACCCTGTGATAGGATCGTACGTTGCAATCACTTCCTTGAGCAAATGAACATCAGGAAACACATTTGGAACTAGCAATTTCCCCATGTCATACGTCCAACCATTTAAAAATAGATGAGGAAAATTTCTCTATCCAAACCATAGTCTGTACATCTCCAAACCCTTAAACGTCACCCTAGCATCAAATATATTAAAACAATAATACACTCTTCTCTCCCCTAGGGTTTTTCCTCGCATTAAAACCAACCCTTTCTTCCTATCATTTTTTGACAATGACAATTGATCTAGGAAATCATCATACAGGTTTATATTCAAAAAGTCAATCTGGCCAAAATGATGTTTTAATGGTGCCATCCTAAGAAAACTAGGGCTTCCTTGTATTACAGACCTTGAACAAGCTAGGGCCTTATGAGACTATGTACTTTGCAATTTCCCACAATTTAGCTCACCTACAACCATAAAATGATTTTTAACAAGCTTCCCAACAACCACACAAAAGATTACCCCAAATTCAGATTACAATTTGACCAGGAGGTGCAGAATTCAACTTACGGCTTTGTGCTCACAGAAACCCTAATTCTTCACTACAACAACTCATGAATTCATCCTTGGATTTAAGATTGCTCTATGAAACTTCTTGAATTCTTTGTGATACAATATCTATCAGGAAAATAGCCGCTTTATTTCAATTAAATCACACTAGAAAATGTCTCGTCTACCATTAAAGCTCACTCACGTGCTACACCAATGACTCCAATCACATTTGATGTAGATTCAAATATTACTCGTTGATCTTTCACTTTGGATGGATCATCAAATGGCTACCTTTAAATCAATGTGACATGACCTCCACCATGGAAAATGGCCCACCACCTTTTGCGTCGCTGAGGAAATTCACGTGGCACTCACCTGTGATATCACAATCAGTAAAAACCTTGCAACTTATGATCATGTGATGGTTGGCAACCGTAGATCTCTATCATCAACGATCCTATTCATTCAAAATAGCTACCAACTCTGTTGTTAAACATCGAGCACCTTTCTTGTCGAGATTAAAAAATCTCTGTCCATTTGAACAACGTGTGTCTTACACCTGCTTTAGTAACCCACCCAGATAATGTATCAAATCCAGATTAATATATTAAAGTACCCCTATCATTCCTTCAGCTTCACCACATGTGACAAGTGGTCCCCGCCCGTGATATCATGATCAACCAAAACTATGTCGTGGGGTCATCATGGGATAGTGGGGAACGACTGAGATCAAATGACCATTCATCATAGATCATGAAAATTTATCCCTCTACAAAATATAAAACATTTATTAAAACAAGAGGGGACATTACTAGGTCAACGAAAAAAAATGACTTAAGTTGTTTTTTAAAAGGGGGAGCGCGGGGTCATCCTAGACTTAGGAAGGAATAAATTCAAGAAAAAGAAAAATGTAATGACATATCAAGAGGGGAACAAACCTAGATGGATCAATGGGACACAATTTGTTCTTAAAAACCTTCTTGAAAATGTAATGATCAAATAGATCCAAGCCATGGTATAAGATAAGACATTAAGGTTTTACACAAATACATGGAAACAAATGTAAAACCCAACCCTAGGATTTTCTCAAACATCATAGGGAACCAAAAAAATAGGCAATATCAAATGGAACTTATAGAACAAGAATTGAAGTTCCATCAGTGGTTGTAGTTGGGGACGTTCATTCCACTAGAATGAAGTGAGATCTCAGAATCTCTGTTTGAGTAGACCAATTGCAGAGATGACCAAAAGGAGTTGTTCAGACCAAACAACCCAGTAGGAAAGAAACCTACCACTAACATATATACAAACCTAAACTACTATTCATGGAAAAACATACTACAAGTGAAGTGTAACTTCAAGAACTATCCATGAACTGGAAATTCAAGAATATCCCCTATCATCTCTTGGAGGAAGTATGAATCTTCACCCCACTTACTATTGATCAAAAATGGACCCAACCAGATTGCATCAAATTTTCCATGTTTACCCTTATCTTCTAATATGGCATTCCACTTTAGGACCAGATCTCCATCTTGGAAGCTCCTTGCAATTGCCTTTTTATCATGCAAATTATTTACTTGTAACTGCAATTTTGCATTTTTCATCTGAGCCTCCCTCTTAGTTTCATCCAATTCTATGAGAGCTTCTACTCTCAATTGTATTTTATCATTAATTTCATTGTCATATGTTTGGACAAACTTATACATCTCCATCAGATTATTTTGGGGTAACCTTGCATTTATCTCATAGACCAAGTCAAATAGGGCACAACCTATTTCTTTCTTCACAGCTATGCTATATGCCCAAATTGCTAATCTCAACTTAGAATCCCATGCCTTCTTACTTTTATCCATGATTTTTTGGATAATTTTCATCAAGCTTTTATTGCTTGATTCTACTTGTCCATTTCCCTGTGGGTGATATGGTGATGAGTAAGAAATTTGGATCCCATGCTTCTCACAAAATTCTATGTATTCTTTAAATCTAAAACACATTGCATTATCTGAAACAATCCTTTCTGGACATCCAAACCTAGTCAATATGTTGCTCATCAGGAAGTGAATTATCACTTTACTGGTTTCCTTCTTCATTGGAATTGCTTCCACCCACTTGGTAAAATAATCATTGGCCACCAATATCCATGAGTGGACTCCACTAGACCTACATTCTATCTCTCCCACAAAGTCAATACCCCATTGCTGAAATGGAGATTGCACTTTAACTGGCCTTAGAGGAAAGTTACCAGAGAAATGTTGATAAGTATCACATGTCTTTACAAATTGGTGTGCATCTTTAAAAATAGTAGGCCACCAAAATCCAGCCCTTAGTATCTTATGTGCAATTGTTTTGGCCATGCAAATCCCTCCACAAACTCCACTGTGCATCTCAATCAAAATTTCATGTGCTTGATTTTGATCTACACACTTTAGCATGACACCTTCCCCATTTCTCCACCAAAGCTTACCAGCTACAATAACATACTTGATAGCATGTAATTTTAGTGTCCTTTTCTCATTGTCACTCAAGTTATCAAGACATTTCATCTTTTGCAAATAATAAATCACACCTTTATACCATTCAGAATGTTCCATATCACATAGGTGTGATCTATTTTCCTCTTCTTGAAAATTTATCTAATTTTCTTCCAGATTAGTTTGCACCATAAGCTTGGCCAATCCTTGTCCTCTTACCAGCTTAGTAATCTGGATCTCAATATTGAATTCCTGGATCCTATTGATCCATCTACACCATCTTCCTAACACTTCCTGTTGTGTGAAGATATCTTTGAAAACAACACTAGGTACATATGCAACCACAATAGCTCCCATAAAATAAGGCCTGAAGGATTTTACTGCCGTTACCAATGCATATGCTTTTTTCTCATTAATATCATACTTGAGTTCCGCAACTTGTAAAGATTTACTGAAAAAGGCTATGGTTGTTCAAAACCTTCTGCATTATTTTGCAACAACACAACTACAATTGTGTGGAAAGAAGTAAATGAAAATATTTGTAAGGGTTTCAAAAAATCAAGGGTTTTCAATACAGGAGCCTCCTTTATCACTTGCTTAATGGCCTGGAATTCTTGTACATACTCCTCTTGCCATTCAACCTTAACTCCATTCTTAAGCATCTTGGAAATTGGGCGAACTTTCTCAGCAAAAAATTTCACAAACCTCTATACCTTTGACATTGCAGGGTTGTGAGATTTTGTCTATTGCAATTACCCTCTCTCGATCAATTTTGACTCCATCCTTGGAAACGATATGTCCCAACAATTTTCCCTCTCTTACCCCAAATGCACATTTCTTTGGACTCAAAGAGATACCATACTCCAATGCTCTACTAAATACCTTCTCCAAATTCTCACAATGATCCTCTTCCTTCTTGGAGCATGCTGTCAAGTCATCTTGGTATATCACCAAAAACAAGTTAATAAAATCTGAAAATGCCACATCCATGGCTCTTTGAAAAGTAGCCCCTGCATTTGTTAGACCAAAAGGCATTCTTACATAAACATATGTTCCCTAGGGTGTAGTGAATGTTGTCTTATATTGCTTAGATTCCTTGACCATGAGATGGTTGTAACCAGAGAACCCATCCATCATAGACATCAATTCACAGCCTGTCACCCTTTGCAACATGGCTTCCATATTTGGTAATGGATAATTGTCTTTTAATGAAGACACATTCAAATTTTTAAATTCTACACAACCTAATGCCTCCATTTTTATTTCTTACTAGTACCAAGTTTGACACCCAGGATGAATTTTTGATTGGCTTAATGATCCCTGCATCCCTTAACTTTATTAACTCTTATTGCATTTTGGAGGCTAAGGTAGGATTAATAGGCCTTTGTTTTTGCCTAAATGGCTTTGCACCATCACTCAAGGGAATTTCATGTTGGAACAAATCCTCCCTGTATGCCTTAAGATCATCATAGGACCATGCAAACACATGTCTAAACTTCCTCAATAATTCAATTAGCATCCTTCTCGAACCTGTGGTGATAGTTTCTTTCCAATATATACCTTTTTTGGCGATTCTTATGTTCCACGATTTATCTCTTCCAAGTCATTAGGATGTGAAGCAGTATCATTAGCCTTTGTCCTATCTTGATTGTCAAATACTCTTTCTAATACAACTAAACCCTTAGGAATTCTATTTCTTTTTAACTGAATTACTTCATTTCCAAACACAGTATCTTTACCATCAATTGTCTCCAAAAATTCTCCAAAATCAATTTATTGACTTTCATATTCATCCACACAATTCAAGAATCTCAATATGTCATCATCATTATCAGAAACTTGCCAGTTTTTGATATTATCAGGAACTGATGGCCTAGTTTGCACTTCAACCTTTGAGATCCTAGAAAAGGTTATATCATCTTGTTTTAATGCAATGTTTTCTAATAAATCTGCCACTTTGTTGTGGCCTCTCTCCATCCAACCTATGCCAAATGGATCAAAGTTTTCTAACTCATCCCAAACAACATTCCTATACTATTTCAACCTCTTATTCTTTGATACATACCTATCTCGAACTTGGGAAACCACAAGCTTAGAATCTCCAATTACCTTGAGCTTCTTAATCCCATGCTTTTCAGCTAATCTCAATCCCAATAACAGTGCCTCATATTTCACCACATTATTGGTGCAATCAAATGACAGAGAACCTAAATGTCTTTCCACTTGGTGATCTTAAAAAAACACCTGCACCTAATCCCCCTTTCGAACTTGAACCATCAAAGTACATAGTTCACAAGTCATCACACTCTAACCATTTTTTTACTTCTGTATCAATCAGTGCAGTGGGCTTATCATAATTGCTAGGGAATTCCTCAATTCTGAACTCATTTATGCCATTGTCAATAAAACATGTCATATTTTTAGTTAGATCATGCTCAATCATATGGGGCACTTTTGATTCTCTCTCAATCTTGACATTCTTTCCATCAATGGAGAAAGTAGCAAATGATAGGTCACACTTCATGTTACCCCCCATTGATGCACTCCACTTTATTGACAATAGTATCCCAAAATGTGGTGGGATGTGTGCAACTTGTACAGTCATGACTAAGTCCTTCTTAGGATACTGAGTCAATTTATAAGGTAATTCTTTGATAGTCCCAATAATTGGCACTTCCATTGAATCCATTTTGATAGCATTTACCTTGAGTAGTAGCCACTGTTAGGCCCATTGCCTCCATAATCTTGACTGGCATAACATTGTTTGATGCCCCTGAATCTATCATACAATTCCTTAAAGTCTTCCCATTTATAACAACACTTAAGAAAAAGGGGTTTATGTTTTCAAGGCACATATTAATGGAATTCCCCAAATATACAGGGGGAATTTGTGACACAATTCCCTCCATTTCTTTCTCTTTTCTTTCTCCTTCATCCTTTTCTTCTTTATGACTACCTTGTTCAACCCTATTAATAGGAACACCTATGATCAAGGCTATTGTCTTTTCCTTATGTTCATCTATTCTCATCATTTCTAGAAAAAGGTATAGTAACTTTAACTTGAGAAAGCACTTGAAACATATCTATCGGCATATATTTTTGCAATTCAGACACCATACCTTCATCATTTTCCCCTTTCTCTTGTTTCTTGCTTCCCTCAAGTTTCTTCTGCCTCCTATCCTCTAAAGAAGGTTCAACAGATTGTAATCACTTTAGTTTTCACCAATGATGAAGCTGTATCTTCTTGAGGCTTTGGAGTTTCATTCTTTTTCACCCAAATCTTATCATTTTTAACCTCTTTAACTTTGACAACATCTTTCATGTTATCAACTTTAATACCCTTATTTTTGTCCTTTTATTCTTTAATAAATAAGCCAATAGGTTTACCCTGCTCACCACCCACAGTTTTGTTTCTTAGCTGAAGTGAGCTTCTCATTTGAGCAGCCATTTCCTTAGTCAACCTTTCAATCTCTTCTTTTGATGGTCTCCTTAGGGACATTGAATATTCATTCTATTCCATATTCCAAGCAGTATGGCCAAAATCACCTTCCTCATCAGAGAAAACCTACTAATGGTATACCTCACTTCTTTGCCTCTGATTATCCACATCAACTCCCTATGATTCATCATCAGAGGAACATTTTTCCTCATCAATATATGATTTTTCCATACAAACATCCACATCACCCTACTCAATTTTAGGAGTCTTCTCATGAGTGTCATGCTTTGTTCCCTCAAAAACAAGCAACTAAGAAATACCATAGTAATTATGATCATGTGGATGTTCACAAACCTCACACCATGGTCTATCTTGTACCAAATTTACTGAATGCTTCTATAGGGGGTCCGGTGTATGTTGATCATGTTTGGGCTTCTGGCTAGGCAAGATTAGTTTCCCATCTTTCCAATTTGTATTATAAGGGTAATTTTGCAACCTAGGTTGCCTTTCATTCTTATTATATTGTTTCTTTCCATTTCCTATACCCTTTTCTTGCTTGGCAATAGTATATTTTATGTCTTTCAAAGTGCTCAAGATCTTATCCCATTTTTCATCATCCTTAGACTTTGAAGTAGAAACCTTCTCCACCTTATCTTTAGGAATTTTCAAAAGTGTGGGCTCCTCTCTCCTACCATATTTCCCAAAAGCTCGCTTATTACTCTCAATGTTTATAGCCAGCCTAAAAGAATACCTCGTAGTTCAAGGGTCTTTATCTCTGAGGAGATATTCCATTTTAGCACCAAAAGCATTGAAATATGTTGTTAGGTAGACATTCTCATCAAGTCTCAAAACCTGGAACAATTTATACATTGATTTTTGAAACCTTAAATTAAACTCTATTACAGGCTCGTTTAGTGACTTCTTGATATTGTTGGATTCATTTAGCATGCAATTCGAAATGGTTTTATTACCGTATTGTTCCTTGAAACACTTTTCAAATTCATCCCATCAACCAATAGTAGCATTAGAGAGACCTTTGTACCAATCCCTCACATCTTCTACCAAGGATTGTACAAACAATTTCATTACAACATCTTCATGCTCTACCTCATAATCATTCAGCATATCCATAAAAGATTTTAAATGTTCCTCTATTGTCACAGTATTGTTGCCAACAAGTTTACTCATCTTTTCTCTAAAATCATCAGGGATGGGATTTGGATAACTTGGAATGCCATCAAAGTATAATTTCCTATATCTTTCTAGATATATAGGTCTTCTTTGAAATAATCCTTCAATCTTATGAGAGTCAACACAAGATACTATATTCTGCACTCGAGGGCCATCCTGATTTAGATTTACAAACTTTGTAGCATGGGTTTTCGAGCCAAAATTGTTTGTGTTAGTATCCAGATTTATCTTAGGACCAGATCTCGAGGCATCTTGGTGACTTAATGAGGTTGCATCTTGTGTAACCTCGTCCATGCTTGACATCTTTAGGAAACCTATTTTTCTATTCATTTATGCATTTGTAGTCTCAATTTCTTTCCTCTCCAATTCCTCAACGAGAGCCTCACCCTCCCTTCTAACCTTTTTTGAGGAAGTTTTAGCTTGTAATGGTACATGTGGTAGAAGGTCTTGTTTAGGAGGGTGGAAATTCACCTTATCACTTATTTTAATCCACTCATCCTTTTATTTTCCCTTGTCTAGAATGGGTTTAGGATTTGGATCACTTGGTTGAGGCTTGACAAGGTCTGATGGTTTTCGGTCTAAGGGTTTTGATTGGGTATCAACTTGACCTACATGACCTACCTTAGACGTAGGCTTTATCTCCTTATCAAATATTTCATGTACAATAGGACCCTCGACATTTGGCTCGGGTTTTTCTTGGTTCAAGGCTTTCATTGTTGTCAACTGTCTAATCAACCTATCTCTTTTAATCACAACATGCTTTAGTTCTATTTCTCTCTCTTTTTCTCTTTTCCTCCTGAGCTCAGTTTGTTTTTGGATCTCCCACCTTAAGGAGTCAATGTCTCCAAAAGAATCTTTAGGGTCAGGCAAGGTCATCTCAGAACTCGATGTATCACTTAGATCTATTAGGTTTACTTCTTCAAGTACATATCTAGAAAATAAAGGAGTTCCATCATCAGTAGTAGGAGGAGGAGGCACATCACTAGTGATTTATCTATGATGGCTTTGAATTCTACTCCTACTTCTTCTCTTTTTAGAGTATTGAACACTAACAGGTCCTTTATTTTGACATGTTACATCCTCTTGGTTTGGTTTATTAAATAATGCATCAAAAAATCCACAACTATCTAACTCTGAACTTCTAGACATCTTTTCAAAAGTTTCAGGGATAGGATGTAAAGACTTACTAGTACCTTGTTGTACAAGGTTCTATGATGTGAGAGCAACATGACTAGATTATGGTCTTTTCTTTATCCAATCCTTCTTCTTATTTTTAGGAAGTTCACTCTCCAATGTCTATTCCAGATGATTTTTCATGAATGACCTGGTGTTCTTCATTTTGCGTACTTGTCCAAAAGATCCTTCAACTTATATAAAATATTCAAAATAAGATGCACACTAGTGCAAAGACTTCATATTTGCCACCGAATTATCTTGCGAAAACCAAATATCCAAAAATACTTGGTGAATTTCAAAAGACCTTTGGAACTCTGTATTGGTAATGTGCAATGCACTTCACCAAAAAATCAAAATGATTTGAATAAAAGAATATATGGAAAAACTTAACATAGAACCATGGGCTTGACCTTCAAATCACATAAATACTATGAAAACTCTATACAAAATGGACAACCGACACACTGATAAGAAATATTTAGATTAACATCCCCAACAAAGTCACCATTTTGTTGGTTGTTTTTTACTGTAACCGGGTTGATCTTCTAATCTACCTATGGAATTGCCAATTCCAATCAAGGGAAGCTCAAAGGACCTAGACCAACCGATGAGGATTTTAAAGTCCTCCTACACTTTGGGCTCTGCAAGACCTAGGAGGGTGATCCCTTGATGTGTTTACAACCTCTGCACCATTATCATAAACAACATTAACAATAATAGATAACCTCACTTAATATCTCAACAAAATGAGATAATCCTGAATATAATTGGTTGTTTATCAATAATATCAACCATTTGGAGAGTGAGATAGTCACAACAATACTTCAAATTAAAATATATTCATTAATTTTGAATTTGTAGCAAGCTCCAGGTGACCACAAAACAAATATTGATTCTCACAAATAGGTACCACTTAGATTAGTGCCTTATTTCCATTGGAGGAGTCAAATTCACAAATACCTAAGGGTTTATAACAAATTCAACACATAGTATATAAGATCTTCGATAACATTGCCTTACAATATCACTAATATGGACCCTAACTCAATATTACTTATCAAATCCTTGTACAAAACATATCAACCTACAATCTCATTTAAACATTTTAATTAATTCTTTGAATTAAAGCTAAAACAAGAATTGCACACACCACAATAGTGAGATGAACAAGATAACCCTTGATCATTTTATTCAAAATTTAAATATGCTTGTACACATGAGGGACATGAGATCAAATTAATCAGTTTAATTCAAATTCCAGTACTGTCATAAAACATTAAATCTCCATGAATTCAAAACCTACATAAAAATGACTCAAAATGTAGCTTGTGTTTTCTCTATAACTATCAGACTTTACAATTGCTCTGCAACTTCACCTAGACTCGACCAAAATTTTCTAACTTGCTAACCCGTACATCTGGCCTTGAAATCCTTCTTATAGAAAATGAAGGAGAAAACAAGCATCGGGCCATAAAGCACACATGTCACTAGCCACTTGGACCACTTTGTGACATTTCAAAATTTGGTTACAATAGAAACCTCCCCCAGAGAATCTTCTTGTTTCAGCAACAACAAATGTTCAAGAACTTCACACCTAGGCTACTGCCAAAACAAAACTAAAAATTGTTATAACTACAACAGATGATTGATTAATTGTTAGTATCCTACTTCTACCTTTAATCCTCTTCAGTTAAATATGTATTGACCCACTACTGATACTCTTCATCAATTGTCCAATTAAAATTGATTACCTCACTTACTTTG
The DNA here is from genome assembly GCA_007115665.2 of Sequoiadendron giganteum. Classification (NCBI taxonomy): domain Eukaryota; kingdom Viridiplantae; phylum Streptophyta; class Pinopsida; order Cupressales; family Cupressaceae; genus Sequoiadendron; species Sequoiadendron giganteum. Next base: position 57,514,557 of record CM021107.1, on the reverse strand, counting down.
ATACTATAAGGCATATATTTAACTGCCACTTGGTTTTCATCTTGTTCAAAAGACTCAAGGAATGAGCTGATGCTGATAATTTTATCCATGCAGCTCACTACTAAATCAAAATTTGAGTGATCACAAAATAACTAATTTGAGCATTGATGAACTCATTAGCCCGATCTTTCCATTGGTGAAGTGACCTGATATTACCCTTCTCATCAATAATGTCAGGTAGTAGTGTGTCACTCCAATCATCGAAACTCTTTACTAGTTATTTGATCTTCCTACTCAAGTCATCTAGTAAGGCTTGAAAACCTTGCAATGATTTAACCAACACTTGAGTAGGTCTTAATGATAATGGCCTATTATTTACATCAAACCTTGAGGCCTTATACATTACATATAAATCATTGGCCCTAGGGATCCACTTCTCAATTAATGGTATTGCTACCTTGGGATCCCTATCAATGTTCTTTATTGCACCTAATAATAAAGAATAAGATGAATATACAACTGACAATCTATCATCAGCATTCTCATTTAAATTCTACAAGATAACAGTAACAATCTCCTTTTGTCTTATAAATCCCTTGTCCTCACTTACATTCAGAGATGCCTGTAGCTCTATAGTTTTTTGCATTAACTCCTTCTTTGTTGCATCAACAAAACATTCTAATTCTTCCTCAATTGGTTCCAATGTAGGGCTGAGGGAAGGAGCCTGACTAGGAGATATCAGTGTAGAGACAATGGGGGAAATAAGAGGCAATGACCCTGATATGGAAGGCAATGATTTAATCACTGGAGCACTTGATGTCTCCCCAATCTACTTGTATTTTAACGTGTCCACCTCTATTTGTAGCTCAATATTACTTTTTTGCACCTTATTATACTCTCCAATCATAAAATTATACTTTTACATAAGGCTCCTTTTTTCAGCTTCCTCTCTCTCTGCAGTCTTTTGTTCCAATTTGGCCACATTCACAGTTAAATTTGTGGCCTTTTTGGTTGAGGGCTTTGAAGCTCTTTTTATTATTTAATGCCCCTCTCAAATTTTGGTTAATATTAGTAATATTTGGCTTTCTTCCTTGTGGGGCCAAAGCCCATATTGCCAAGGTTTCATATTCCTCACTAAAGGAAGAGTCTTACAATGCTACCTTGAATTCTTTAGAATTATGGAGGGGATGCTTGGACTTCAAAATAGCATTGAAATCTACTGCATCAGCAATATCCCACTTAGGTAGAATCAAGACACCAGCTTGATTAACCATCTTTCTCCCTTCCTCCGAAGTGATGTTCTTAAATTCATTCATTACTTCAGCCTTTACCTCATCATCATTATCCTGCTCTGACCTATCAGGCCCTAGTTCTCTTCTTTTCTTGCACTTATCTAGATATTCTTCTGAATTCATTCTCCATACTAGTTGCAAGAAGATTGGTGTTTTCATAAAGGCATCATCATCCAAAAATTATTTACAAGCCTCCATTCTTGCATCTTGTACATATTTTCCTTTCATGTCCAGTCTGATAAAATCAACTCAACTGGTTTTGGAGGAGAAGGCATGCCCATTTGCATATCCTAATCAATAATAATAATCTCATCCACCAAGTCCTCTTGGAACTGCTCAATCCTTCACCTCTTGGGGCTTGGTGCTGATGGTGGTGGTGAGGGACTCCTCTCAGATGATGACCAGATCGATTATTTTTATTGCCCTAGGTGTTTTGAAATGTGAGCTTGGTTGTTCATGCATCCTCATCACTTGTTTTCCTTTTCTATCTATTTCCTATTCATCACTATTGTCATCCCTTTTCCTCCTATAAATAGGCTTGTCATCTGGAGGTTGGTAAGTTGTCCTTTCTTCAAATGGCCTTTTAGATTGTTCCTCTATACCCAAATCTAACTCCAGATTTACTTTCTTGATCATCAAAATACTCATGATTTCTTTTAAATTCTCCATCAAAAATCAATCTTTTTATCATAGGGACTGAATTCCATCAATGAATCATACTTTGGATCCATCTTGTGCACAATGGCCAATACATTATCATAAGCTACCCACTTCTCTTTATTCAACTCCTGCTTATTTAAATCAAATTCATTTTTGACCAGGTCCTCAAGGAAATTGAATTCATGAACAAATTTGGCACCCTTTATTCTTTGTCTAAAAATAGCAAAGAAACCCTCAAGATCATACTGCCTCCTAGGACCAAAACTTAAATGGTACACTTCAAGTAATTTTCCAAAATTCACCCATCCTCCCCTTGAAATGATAAAATCAGACACCACTGTATAGTCAGGGGCAAAAAGTCCCCTTACCCTTTCTTGAAGGTTATCTTCATGAATACATCCAATTTTCCACATAACCTCAACAAATCCAACTCTTGGTGGCACATTATAAGGCAATATATGTGGGGTCCCCTGAAAACCATATACCCTCAAAATAGTGTTGACTGGGTATGGGATAATGTCACCCCAATTGTGGAAAATCTTCAAATCCGACCTCCTCTCCTTTGGCCTAAGGAAATCATGAAACTCCTGAGGAACCTTGGGTAAATTTAACATCAATCTAGCTCTCGGTCTTGATGCAAAGCAATTTTCAAACTGTACATAACTGGAATTCTCCCTATTGTATGAAAGGTCAGCAATCCACACTTGTACCGGCAGCCTCTCTCCATTGACAAATTGCTTCAATCTCATCTTCTCAAAGAAAAAATTATCTTTCTTGAACAAAAAATATGCATTAACATATAATACTAGAAAAAGGGGGTGCCTATATCATTTTGCTACATTTTCAATAACCCTTCATGTATCTTCTCAGCCAAGAAGGAAGCAAAATCATAAACTACAGAGAAATTTGGGTGTTGTATCTACACCCCCATGAACATAAAAGCTATATGCATCATTGTATTAGGGCTAAAACCCAATATTTTGCATAATGAATAGAAAGTAGCCAAGAAATATTTGGCAAAACAATCCAATCTGAAAGGCTCCTTGTTGCTAGGGCTAATATGAACACTTGAACCTCCTACCCTAGCCAAATGAGGTGGGAGCATCTTAGCTTTGAAAAGGGATTTCATCTTCCCATATTCCTATTTCATTCCTTCAAGCTCAATAGGGACCAAGAATACATTGGGCTCATTCAAATCAAAGACCTATGAAAATTCCTCTTTGTTAATACTTAGTAGAACGCTTCCATCATTATCCCTAACCACCCATGTGACAGGATCATACGTTGTGGCCACTGCCTTGAGAAAATCAAAATTAGGAAACACATTTGGAACTACCAATTCCCCCATGTCATACATCTATCCATTTGAAAAAAGATGAGGAAAATTTCTCTATCCAAACCATTGTTTGAACATCCCCAAACCCTTAAGCGAAACCCTAGCATAAGCTTTATTAAAACAATTATACACTCTTCCCTCCCCTAGGGTTTTCCTCACATTAAAACCAACCCTTTCTTCCTATCATTTTTTGACAATGACAATTGATTTAGGAAATCATCATATAGGTTTCTATTCAAAAAGTCAATCTGGTTGGAATGATGTTTTAATGGTGCCATCCTGAGAAAACTATGGCTTCCTTGTATTGTAGGCCTTGAACAAGCTAGGGCCTTACAAGACTATGAAATCACAAAACAAATACTTTAGAATTTCCCACAATTTAGCTCACCTACAACCCTAAAATGATTTTTAACAAGCTTCCCAACAACCATAGAAAAAATTCCCCCAAATTCATATTACAATTTGACCAGGAAATGCATAATTCAACTTATGACTTTGTCCTCATAGAAACCCTAATGCTTCACTGCAACAACTCATGAATTCAAATTTAGCTTTAAGACTGCTCTATGAAACTGCTTGAATTCTTTGAGATGCAATAGAACAGGAAAATAGCTGCTCTATTTCAATTATATCATGCTAGAAAATGTCTCATCCACCATTAAAGCTCACTCACATGTTGCACCAATGACTTCAATCACATTTGATGCAGATTCAAATATTACCCGTTGATCTTTCACTTTGGCTGGATCTTCGAACAACTACCTTTAAATCAATCTGACATGACCTCCACCGTGGAAAATGGCCCACCACCTTTTGCATTGCCAAGGAAATCCTTGTGGCACTCGCCCGTGATATCACAATCAGTAAAAACCTTGCAACTTCCGATCATGCGATATCGAGCAACCATGGATCTCAATCATCAATGATCTTGTTCATTCAAAATAACTGCCAACTCTATCATTAACATCGAGCACCTTTCCTACCAAGATTAAAACATCTCCGTCCATTTGAACCACGTGCATCTTACACCTGCTTCAGTACACCACCAAATAATGTATTAAAGCTAGATTAATATACTAAAGTACCCCTATCATTCCTTCAGCTTCAGCAGATGTGACAAGTGGTGCCTACCCATGATATCATGATCAGCCAAAAATATGTGGTGGGGTCATCACCGAATAGCGGGGAATGACTAAGATCAAATGGCCATTCATCAACAGTCATGAAAATTTATCCCTCTACAAAATATAAAAAATTTATTAAAACAAGAGGGGAGATTACTAGGTCGACGACAAATGATGACATAAGTTTCTTTTTAAAAGGGGGAGCGTGGGGCCATCCTAGACTTAGGAAGGAATAAATTCTAGCAAAAGGAAAATGGAATGATGGATCAAGAGGGGACCAAACCTAGACGGATCAATGGGACAAAAGTTTTTCTTAAAACCCTTCTCAAAAAAGTAATGATCAAATAGATCCAAGCCATGGTATAAGATAAGACATTAAGGTTTTAAACAAATACATGGTAACAAATGTAAAACCCAACCCTAGGCTTTTCTCAAACATCATGTGGAACCAGAAACATAGGCAAGATCAAATGGAACTTGTAGAACAATAATTGAAGTTCCTTCACCTAGTATCAAGCTTTGTAGGCACAAGCACAAGCTCAATACTAGGCACAACTACAAGCAGCTCAACAACAAGTGTATCAAAAATCCCTACAACAATATCAAGCACAACAAGAAGTAGCCCAATTATTAGCCCAACAACAAGCATTGTTGGTAGAGCAACAACAAGACCAACAACAAGCATTTTTGGCACAACAAAAATTGTAGGTATATCATCAAGCCTCCATTTGACACTCCATCCACTACACCAACACCTCAACCACCTCTGAACACATTCACTCCACCTCCTGATCTGCAAGATGACATGACAACACAAATCTAGTTACTCTCACAGCAAGTGCTCGATCTTGAATCAGGGAAAATAACCAGGACACCAAGCAACTTGTGCCTATCCTTTTGACAAGAGTCTGGCAATGATATCATTCCCAAAGGGATTTCAAATCCCTAAATTTGACAAATATCGTGGGTTGGGAAATCTTGAGGATCATATCAAGGAATTCCAAGTACATTGCATGGAAGTCACTTACAATGATACATATCTAATGCATCTATTTCCTCGAAGCTTGGTTGGCCCTGCCATGGAGTGGTTTTCTCGCTTTCCTACTAGTATCAAAATGTTCTAAGAGACCATAGACCCATTCTTGAAGAATTACACATTCAACATTGGCATGGATGTTAGTCTAGAGGAATTATCTATTCTAAAAGAAGGAAAGGGGGAATCATTTGCTTCCTTCCTACAATTTTGGTGATCCAAGGCCAATCAGAGCAAGTGGCCCATGTCGAAGGAGCAATAAATTTGCACCAGAATTGCCAATCTTGAGAAAACTTTGGTGTTCCATCTAAAGATGCAGTGTATCACCACTTACAACCAATTGATCCCCAAGGTGCTCAGCATTGAACGATCCCTCATCACACAAGGAGGGATGCCCACCTACCCAGAACATCAAGACAACCACCCTTCCACCAGCTATAACGAAAAAACTCACACGTGGGCGAAAAATAGGAATGCCACTAATGATGGTGTGGTCGACACCAAGGTTGTGATTAGTGCTTTGAAGTAGAACACCCAAATACATCATGAACCACAAAACAACACCCAAAAAAATGTGGTAGTGCAACAACTACCCAATAATCAAATCAACAATTTGAATAATCAAGGGGGACCACGTCCACAAAACAAATATCCCCCCAAGAGAAATTTTACCACTCTTATGGAATCAGTCGAATCTATCATGAAGAAAATGGTAGACGAGAATCTCATTAAAATCCCCACTTTTGAGAATTATCAAGAACCCATGGTGAAACTACCTTGGTACAATGAAAACTACCTTTGTGATTATCATAAAATCAAGGGGAACACAACAACCAATTGCATGAAGCTAAAAAATATAATCCAAGATCATAAACATGGAACAACTAGCTGGCAATCAAGATCTAAAGATCTACATGAATCCAATGCTAGATCATAACCAAGGAAATAACAAAGTGAAGCAAAATTCTGGCAATGTAAACCATGTGTATGAACAAGTTGTCGCATCCCTAGATGAATTGGTCACTGTTGTTAGTATCAAGGCAGCTAAAGTTGATTGTGGAGTCACCACACGCGACGAAAAAGTCAACATTGTTGGGTCATCACAAGCACGCAGGGAATCCACCTCAAATCCAAAATCCATTCCTAACGGATATAATGTTTTGGACCAATTGAAAAGAACCCTCACTTAGATATCCATCATGGAGTTACTGAAGATCTCATCTACCCATACAGAAATCCTTGAGGAAGCATTGGCTTCATCCACCGTCTCCACCAATCTTGATACAGAACAATTCCAAGCTATTGTCGGAAACATTACCACCCAAAATCTCCTCACATTTTTTGATCAGGACTTCCCCACTCAACCATCTCACAACCGTGCACTTCACCTTGAATTCTTGGTTCTTAAAAACAAAACTAAAAAGGGTCTTGGTGAATGGGGGTGCAGGTTTAAACATTTTTTCTCTCAAGCTCATAAAGAATCTCGGATTTCATCAAGGATTCCATTGAAAAAGTCAAGGGCATCACAATCAGAGCATATGATGATCAAGATAGAGTGTCTCAGGGCACTATCCAACTCTCTATTCAAGTAGGGCCAACCATTATGGAAACCACTTGTCAGGTTCTTGACCTTGATTTGCCTTATAATATCCTCATGGGTTGTCTATGGATCCATGGGATGCAAGCAATCGCATCAACCTTCCATTAGTGCATCAAGTTCACATATCAAAATCAAGAGGTCATGATCTATGGTGATCCTGAGCCCTTTGCCTACTGCAAGAGCCTAGAAGAAAAGTACTATAAAATCCCCCAAGTCCCAAAGAACGATGAAGACCCTTCAACTCTATATATAGACCCAGCCAACATTGCCTCCACTTTTGGGACAAAGGCACCTACCATTCCTGATATATCTAAAATCAAGGTCATAATCCAAGACAATGGGTGTAAGGATTAAAAAATAAATAAAGGAGCCTTTGTGGTAGGAGAGTTACATCAATCCCCCAGATCCCATGGACAACCACAACCCGCCAAAACAACAACTCAAACTTTCAAAGCATATCCCTTTCAATTCAGAATTTGGGCGGATCTAGGCTAAGAAGTGGTGGATGAGAGAGACGTATCTAGTCTCCTCTATCAAGATGAAAGACCTATACCAACCCTTCCTATGGATGATTCTAATAGATGAATTCAGTTAATGTTGGGCATGGGTGATAACAAGAATGAAATTCTTGGAAAGAACAACAATGGCCGATTGTAACCTATCATTGTGGAAAAGTGCATGAAAATACTGGCCTTGGGTGCATCCCTCTGAGTGTAACCATACATGGCAGAATTCCCCTGGTTTAAGCACTTAGGACTCCCCCTCAACTATCAGCAGCCGCCCTTCAATTACCTATATCCATAGGCCAAGTCATAGACAACTTTACCTTTGACATAAATGATGTGTGTAGTAGTAGTGATGATTAGGATACCCTAACTAACTTACCTATGCTTTTTAAAGATTCCTCCCTCCTCATGATTAGCACCCTATATTTTGAGTTGGACCATCAAAACCATGAGATAAACCTTGTATATCCCCAACTCATCGATTACAACCAACTCGGAACACCAATTCTGGACACATTCAAAAATAATGAGGCACTCTCAGAATTCATGGGATTGCAAGATACAATGCCATATGGAGATCATAAAGTTGTGTTTGACATCATACTAGATAATCAAGCCTGTGATGGGGAGATGATTGAATCCTTCAGTTGCAAAAGTGAAAAATTGAGAATAATCTCAAGGTCTTTGAGTGAAAACCACACTGTGGCACACTCTGACCCAAAAATAGTAAAATTAAATGATGCATCTAATGGTGAAAACCTCTCAAAGGCATTGGAGGATGAAGGATTCAATCTTCCCCTTAGTGCAATTCATCAAGAAAAGTCAGCAATCTATGCAAAATAGTGCAATCCAGTCAAACTGTGAACAAAAGAACTACCACACAACATTTTATTTTGAGTCACTTCTCACGAAAGAACATGAACTCCTTGTTGTGTTCCTAAAAGAAAGAAAGGTAAACTTTGCATGGACGTATGCTAACATTCCTAGGCATGATCCAAAGGTGGCAGTTCATCATCTAGATGTATATCCTGAAGCAAAGCCTGTGAGACAAAAGATGAGAAAAATGCATCCCTAGAGATAATTGCTAGTCAAAACGGAATTACAAAAGCTCCTAGATAAAGGGTTCATATGGCCAATTGACTACCTAGAGTGGCTCTCAAACCTTGTACCTTTTTCAAAGCCCACTGGGGGCATCCAAATTTGCATGGATTTCAGATACTTGAACAAATTGTGTCCCAAGGATGACTTTCCACTTCCCAACATTGATATGATCATGGATATGATGGTCAGAAACGAGATGCTATCACTAATGGATGGATTCTTGAGATATAATCAGATCATGATAGCTAAAGAAGACCAACACAAGACGATATTCACTTGTCCATGGGGAACCTATTGCTGGAACATGATGCCATTTGGGCTGAAGAATGCAGGAGAAACCTACTAGAGGGCCATGACATTAATCTTTCATGACATGATTCATAAGATGGTGGAAGATAATGTGGATGACATATTGGCTAAATCAAGGAAAAGACGAGACCACATATTAGCTCTGAGCTCCATTTTTGACAGATTGGAAAAATACAAGGTCCAACTTAATCCAAAGAAGTGCATCTTCGGAGTGCAATCAGGCAAGCTCTTGGGGTATATCATGTCAATGAGAGGAATCGAGGTAGATCTCACCAAAGTCAAGGAAAACCTCAAAATGGAAGCACTCGAGACATTGAAGAAACTATGAGGCCTACAAGGAAGACTTTAGTCTATCCATCGATTCATAGCACAACTAGCAGACAAACAAATCCCATATTATCATCTACTCCACAAGGGTATGTGCAAGATCATGATGGACCAAAAAGTGGCGATATGATGGGTAAGTGTAGGGTATGTGGCTGATGACTTTTTTTTAACCCAAAATTAATGAAATGAAAAGGGTTTTTAAAGGAGATTCTCATCTTTCCACCAATATAAATTATGCTTTACTTTTAATTTAATAAATAATTATTCATTTTCTATTTCAATTACGACTAAAGTCCTGATTGATAGGTTGATTGAAAAACATCTATAGCTTTCAAATGGTATCACATTTTTTGAATCCAAAAAATGTGTCACATTCTATGATTTGCATACTATAAGATTAAAAAAAAAAAAATTGAATTTCATTAAGTTTTGACCAAGTTAAGGTGGTCAGACATACGAGTTTTTATATTTTTTCAAAGTTGTAATAAAAAATTCATAATTAATTATTTACTTGGAAAAAAATTACAAAGAAATATGCATCACGTCGAGACATGAGCTCTCTACTTATATCTAAAATATTATAAAAATATATTATCATTTTATTGTGGTTAGGGTGGTCAGACATACACCTACTTCTTATTTTTCCTTGAAATTTAAGCACTACTGCATTGAAATTTCAAATTTTTACCAAATAGATTTAAAAAATAAAAATAAACCTAGTAGTTTGAAAACTAAATTTTATTTTCTACAGATTCTAATCTTACATATTTTTGAAATAATATAGATAACTTATTCAAATTGCGTAACTCTGATTTTTCTGAATTTTTTGCCACTTAAGGGCCTATTTTTCCATGATGATCTTGGGCATACCCACGAGGGCGTAGCATACAAATGGGATGAGAAATCCAATAAGGTATTCAAAAAAATCAAGGAATACCTACTCACACTACTAGTTCTAATGCCGCCAATTCCAAACAAACCATTAATCATATACATATCAGCAACAATGACAACCCTCAACTCTCTCTTAGCCCAACATGATGAAAATGGAAGGGAAAGGGATAACTACTACATCAGTAGGACCATGGTGGGACATGAGCTAAACTACACACCTATTGAGAAAGCTTGTCTAGCAGTCATGTTTGTAGCTCAAAAGTTTAGACATTACATGTTAGCACATCAAATCAAGCTCATTGCAAAAATAGATCCACTCAAATACCTACTTTCCAAAGCAACTCTCATAGGATGAATGGCTAAGTTGGTTATGATCTTAATAGAGCATGACATCGAGTATGTAGAATGCAAGGCCATCAAAGGACAAGCAATCATAGATCAACTAGAAGAAGCACCAATATATGTAGAGAATCCACTTGTTTCAAAATTCCTTGATGAATCAAGCTTCAACCTCAGTATAGCAGATCATTGGAAATGTATTTTGATGCATCCTACACACAACATGGGTCACGAGTGAGAATCTTCTTCATCACTCCACAAGGGGACTGCATACCTAAATCATACAAGCTATCATTCTCATGCACAAACAACATCGTTGAGTACAAGGCTCTTGTCATAGAATTGAGGATTGCAGTGTAGTGGCAAACCATGGAACTTAAGGTCTACAGAGACTCACAACTCATAATCAACTAGGTAAAAAATGAATATCAAACAAAAGATGACAAGTTAACTCCATACAAGAAATGGTAGAAATTCTCAAGGATTCCTTCATTGATATCACATTTGAACAACTGCCTAGAGCAAACAACAGAGTAGCGGATGCAATGGCCATGATCGGATCACTCCTAGAGATCCTGCACAACGTCCCAAAGTAGAAATTCCTCGTAGAGCAACTTCTTGTACCAGCATTTGAGGTACTAGAGTCTAAATTCATGTGCGAAATCATTGGTCCCGGTGATCCTTTGTACCATGATATTTACACTTACCTAAGAATAAGATTCCTTTCCACTGACATAACACTGAACCTCAAAAGAGATTTTGTCAAAAATTCATCTCATTTCGTCATCCTAGGAGATACCCTGTATTGTAGGAGCATTGAAGGGACCCTTTTACGTTGGCTAAACACTGAGGAAGTCTTGAATGTTTTAACCGAGGTACATAATGGCATTTATGGTTCACACTCGAGCGGTATGAATTTGGCCAAAAGAAGCTGAGGGCAGGATACTATTGGCATACTATGAAAAGAGAAGCACATGACTATGTCAAAAGGTGTTTGCAGTTTTAGCAACATGCGGAACTCATCCATGCACCAACTTAGGAACTCCACCCTATTATCACACCTTGGCCCTTTTCGTAGTGGGGGATTGATATTATTGGTAAAATCACCCCCACCTCATCCAATGGCCATAATTTTATCATTACCGCCACAAAGTATTTCAAGAAGTGGGTGGAAGCCATTCCCATGACCTACATTATACGGAAGCAAATATCTAGTTTCATACTAAATTACCTTATTTGCTAATATGGTGTCCCTCAAGCCATTATCACAAATAACGAGAGACCTTTCAAAAATTAGGATATTCATGACCTATGCTATAAATTCAAAATCCAACATCACCTCTCCACTCCATATTATCCCCAAGGCAATGACCAAGTAAAAGCTACCAATAAGACCATCCTGAAAATCCTCAAGAAAATAGTCAATGATGTTAGTCGTGACTGGCATCTGCAATTGAATCCCGCCTTATGGGCCTACCACACAAGCATCCACACACTAATAGGTGCCACTCCCTTCTCCCTAGTCTATGGATCATAATCCATACTCCCCATTGAGATCAAGCTCTCGTCCATGAGAATATCACTGCAAAATCTCATAACAGATGAAGAATAACGGGTCTCATGATTAAATGAGCTGGAACTACTAGATGAGTGGCATATGGATGCCTTAGACCACTTTCAAGTCTATCAGAATTGCCTCAAGCAAAGCTACAACAAGAAAATTAGGAGGTAGACCTTCCAAGTTGGCAAGCTAGTATTGAAGGAGAACCATAAAAATGTACCAAAATCCAAATGGTAAGGGCAAGTTTGAACCCAATTGGTTGGGACCTTTCATCATCATGACAAGTTACAATTCAAGGGCATATCAACTGTCAACACCAAAAGGTGAACCTCTACAGGAGCCCCTGAACAACTCTCATCTCAAAATTTTTTATGTCTGATCTTTTAAGGGTAAAACAAAAAAAAATCAAAATAAAAAATACACCAAAATAAAAAAAAATTAGTAAAAGGATTGAAAATAGTAAAGAAAGAAATCGTCCTCTAGTGAAAACCATTTTGGTGGCACTTTGAGCAAGTACCTTGGTGAAAACATGGAAAATAGGTGCCTTGTGTAGATAAAGCACTCTGCATCCACTGAGATCTTCATGGCTTATTTTGCACACTTACCATTCATCCATCACATTCCATTAATCCTTCCATCATCCATCCACATTTGTATCATAGCTTGATCTTGTGTTTGTCTCATGTTCCACCCTAGTACTACTTGGCACATTCCTAAGGTCAGTTTTTCCTACCTCTATCAAAGTAGTCTATCGCATCATGTTGGGGGCATGTTCATGTACCTATATCAAATTGGATTCATGTATATTTTGGCGATCTTCCTTAAAATAAAAAATCCAAAAAAAATCATAAAATCCTTCAAAAAAAATCCAAAACATCCAAATCATGTCAAAAATCTAAAAAATAAAAAAATAGAGTCATCATGTCGAACTACGTTGTCTTTGAGATTGAACATAGGCAAGGTGAATCTTTGATTGGCCCCCAAGACACCCTAGGTTAGTCCTTTAGGCATCTGTCGCAATAAGCTGACAATCCATTTGGCCATCTACCTCATCAATAATCAAGTTTGTGTCAGTTGAACTACGTGCTCTCTATGTGTATAACGTAGGCAAGGATAATTTGTTGATTAGCTCCTGAGACCCCTAGGATAGGTCTTTAGGTTAGGTTCTTGGTCAAAACACTCAAAAAAACCAAAAAAGTCAGAAAATTGGAAAATCAAAACATTTGTAAAATCTCAAAAAAATGAAAAACAGTCTCAAAACATTTCAAAGCATCAAAAACATCCAAATATTGGAAATAACCCAAATTGGTGCATCCATCTCATCTCAGGTTCACCCACAATAAATATCCGTTCATAATAAATCAATCATCATTTTCATCTTTTGGTAAGTCAGCTGGAAGCAAGTCTAGTAGGTATAAAAGTAAAAGCTCAATCATAAAAGTCTCAAGTCTAGGTCAGTAAGTCAGCATGTTAGTCAACTCAGAGTATCAATAGCTTATCATCCAATCAATCTCATCATCGCCTGATCACAACATGCCCTAGGATGCATCCTTCCTATAATGGACATCAACATCAGGCATCACCGTAGTTTAGTCTTGATTAGCGGTATGAAGAACATTAGCTTGTTTGTTTACTTTATCTTTATGTTTTTGACTTATCTTATTTTGTGCTCGTTCCAATGACCTCTCAATGATGCCTAATCAAAATGGTTTAGAGAGAAAGGAATGGGGCAATGATCATTATATTTGTATCTACTCTGCTTGTTGGATGTTTGTGTAATATAACTTGGTCATGCATGCTTTGTTTGGTTTGTAGGGAGGGTGTTTTAGATGTCTTGTTGACCACATGGGAAGGCTTTCTTTTCTATGTTTTGGTCTGAGATGTTTAGAATATCTGAAATACATTCTGAATAAGGTTCTATATGTCAGGTTCGAACAAGAGTACTCCTATTTGATTGTCGATTAAAATTCCATCACACTAGGTGCAACACCATCCTGGTTCTTTATACCTTGATGCATTGTACCTATGTGTGTTATCAAACATAAGGAAAGTTATTCTCTTTATTTTTTTGCATACTTGGATAAGTAATACATCATCATCATTCATCATCATATCTAATAAAGTCTCGAAGACTCATAGACTTGTTGGACTCTTGCATCTTCTTGGATTCAAGGGTTGATCCCTCTCATTATTCTATCCTCTTTCATGCTAACATAGTATCATTTCATCAATGCATCCATCCTACATTCATAAAACATCCACTCTCATCCCGCATAATCATGTCATATCATCATAGGACAGCATCATCCCTCTCATCCATCTCACATGCATTGCATGATCATTTAAGTTGTTTAGGATAATATAGATTTGTTATTCTAAGCATCATAAAAAAATCTCATTTGCATCATCATTATCATATAGTTTTGTTAGTCTAACCATCTGTGCATCCATCTTGAACCTCTTTGTCATGAGATCGACCCTCAAATTTAACTTTTCGCTCAATCTCTCAAAGGGGAAATGTACCAATGTACTTCTTTTTGCTGGGGCATTCAAAAAATCAGAATTTTTTTGAACTTTGATCTCAGCAACATCATTCTTTGAACCAATGCAACAAGTACATTCCTTCAAAGAGGCGAAAAATGTAAACATGCAAATCGACATCATGCATCCAGTGTTCTTCATCTAATTAAATAAATCAAATTTCTAATGTTCCTCATTTAATTAAATAAATCAAAGTTATTTAATTAAATTCCTAATGTTTTTCATTTAATTGAATAAATCAAACTTAATTTAATTAAATTACTAATCTTCACATTCCTCTCATTTTGATTTAAATAAATCCAAAAAATCTAAATAAAGTGTCATATCAACTAACCTCCATCTAAGTTAATCAAATCCTAATTAACTCCTAACACTAATCCTCTTTTCTCTAGCTTTTGCAACTTGCACATGAAATTCATTTTAAATAATTATCTAATTATCCCTATTTTCCCTCACAAAGCATATTTCTAAGGAATATTCCCTCATTAAATCCATTTGTTTGACTTTCTTGCCCAGACAAATTTCCCCCCAAAATCTCTCAACCATATGCATTTAAATCTTTTTTTTTAATTTCAAACCCACCTAATTGCATTTACTTGCACAATCTCCAAAATATGCCCATTCCTCCTCCAATCACATGTGGAAAAGTGGCCTTATCTTATTAGTTTTTCTTTTGTCCCACATTCATCCAAATCCTTCAACCTTCAAACCTTCAACCTATAAATTCAAGGCATTCTTCCTTCAAAATCATCCACAATTTTAATATTCTCATTATAGGCATTTTGAGCTCATTTTCATCATTCAAACTTGTCAAGGAGGTGGGAAAGGGCATCCTTTTCACATCAAAGGTGCACCACTTCCACTATGAGATATGGATACAATATTCTTATTTTTATGATCTCATTTGGTTTATTTGATCTTTTGATTACTTTGTTTACATTATGAAGCATGTTGGAGTATTTCATAGGGATGCTATGTTTTCTTTGCTTTGAGAGACTAACCATGCTAATGTGTGAGATAGTTTAATCTTTTGCATATTTAGCATCCACAACCTCCATCCTATAAGTCCATCGCTTATTTTTATTTCCATAGACATAATGGCCATTACATCAAACAATGTAAGCATCTTAAGCAATTTATGCAAGACCTTATTGATTCGGGTCATCTATCTATTGCTTGTATCAATGATAAAGGAAATGAGTTTATTGCACCCCCAAACAAAAATTTATAGATTTTTACCCATCCTATTCCTAAACACAATGTTTTATTTGTCAAAGCTGGTGAAACTTCATAAAATGATATGAATGTTGATACACAAGATGAACATTCTGATGCTCTTCCACATGTGACCCATGTCAACCCTATAGATGAAATGGTAGGTGCGATTGACGCCATCCATCATAAGGGACAAACTAAAACACATCTTGAGATTACCTTTTCACCTCAAGATATACTCAAAAATATTCCTGATGGTCCTCTCTACACAGCTAACAAAATCTATGATAAGCCCACAAATGGGATACTAATAGATCATGTCTATGGTGAGAATGTTATCGTAGAAGAATTTCTAGTACTACATGATATCTCTCAAGATGTTTATGATATACCTACTACATGGTTCAAAATGCATAATGGTTTTGCCTGCCCTATGATTGGGTCAATTTCTCTCCCATTATACATAGGACCTAAGACATTGCACGTTACGTTCTCTATCATCCCACAATCGAACCAATTTCGTTTGCAACTAGGCCAACCATGGCTTTGTTCAATGAAAGTGATCTCATATGTTATCCACAAATGTTTGAATTTTCCCGTTGATAATGAAATATTCACCATCCAGCATAGTGGCTTCAATCCTTTATCCTCCAAATGAAAATTTTCTTTAGAAGCCTTTTGGCCTGAGCCGATGGAACCTATCACTCCTAGAAGATATTTATTTTTCATCACCTATCATAAGTTTAAAGCCAAGAAAATATTTGAACTCTCTATTTGCAACATACCTCCTTCTACCTTGAAAAAAACTATCCTTGACAAAGCTATGTTGCAACCCAAATCCAACATGCCTAACCATAAAACACCTCAAACCTCATCCACATCATCCAAGATCCCTAGTGATCATGAAAATAATTCTATCCTACCTCCACACATCAAACAAGTGTATAAATCCAAGAAAAAAATGAATGACCCACCTATGGTTCCTCTTGTTCCTCCCCCTAGGAATGAAAAGCAATGTATGGTGGACCATCTCACTCCTTTCAAGATGCAACTTGAAAAAAGACTCAAAATGAATAAAGGAGGTAGGGAGTGTAGGCGTTGTCATTGTGCTCTTGCTTGCCAATCATGTGATCAAGAAAATATTGAAAATCATAGTCCACCTTTGCTAGAAGTAGCGCTTGATGACCCTCCTCCTCCACCACCATAGCCTTATCCTATAGCCCCACCATAACCAATATTGCATGATATCATTGATATTGTCCTTTTTCCTCCCGATGTCATCAATCTAGATGATGATAATGATGAGGAGAATGTTAAAATATATGAAAAGGTACATCATACTTTGAATTCATTATTTTCCTCTTCCATGAGAATACATGATAATTATTCTCGAACAAGCATTGATCTAGATGTTAGTTCTACAATTGTTGTTGTCCCTCTAGCTAGTCACCCACCCAAATTTTATAATAAGCAAGATTGGGAGGCGGATGACTTGCTTGATGATTGAAGCACATTTTCCTTACTAGTGTTTTCTTTTCTTTTTTACATGTTTTCTTGTGTGTAATGTATTCCCCTACACTGTTTGATGTTCCCTCTCTTTGCGAAATTCTTCTATTTGTACCTTGCTTCTTTTCTTTGTCATTAATTTTTCACTTTTTCTTTTGGATTTCCATTTGGAGATGATGCAATGCATTGAGACTGCAATGTCTCCTTCATGTTGACCCACATGGACTCTTTTCCTTTTTCTTTTTCTTTTTTCCTCCGTTTGAGGATGATGCAAGGTATTGAGACCACAACGTCTCCTTCATGTTGACTCAAAAAGGCTCTTTTTCTTTGTCTTTATATTTTTTCTTTTGTTGTCCTTTTGGGGATGATGCAAAGCATCGAGACACCCTATGTCTCCTCCATGTTGACCCAAAATGACTCCTTCTTTTAATTTTTTTTCTATCTCTTTGTGTCCTTCCAATTCTATGTATTTGGGGAGATGATAACAGTTCCAAGCTCTTTAAACAAAAATTACAGCAACGAACATACTGACTCCAAATCCATAGATCCCTTATGTGTTTATGGTTTTCCATTTTGGGGGAACCCCCCTTCCCTTTTCTTTTTCCTTCCTCTCCCTTCGCATGACACAACCTCCCTTGGAAACATATTGCTTGGTAGAGGGATTTCCATGTTGGCTCTCATATCCTTTTCTTTCTTTTTGAATTTTTCCTTTCTCTACTTTAAAGTAATTGCTCACAAAATGGTGCATAGAAATTCCTTTAAAGTGGAGGCATATGTTGGCATAATTTATTTTACATTTGCATTTGTTTTTCCTTTGTCCTTGGTTCCTAGTGCAGCCTTATCACTTCATATGATGAGTTTTGCACTTTCAGGATGACATTGGGTGTAATGTCCTTCATGAAAGTGACCTATCTTGGTATATTGCATTCCTCTTAGTGGCCTGTTGAGATGCACTGCATCCCCTAAGGTTTGAATTTTCTATTCTTTGATCAGTCCTCTCTTGGAGACATTAGACACAATGTTCCCTAAGTCAAATACCTTGCATGAATTAAATAAGAATCCTATGAACATCCTTTTTTCATTTTACCTTTTGTATTTTACATGTTGCATTTTTCCTTTTTTGCATATATGGCCACCTTGTATAACATAGCTTGCATTCCCATGCTGCCATCTTTCACTTTTTCATGACTTCTAAGCAGCTTAGGCTTTACTTGTCTCATCAACTGTGAACCCTTGTCTTTTGTGGAACCTTCTCAAAGTTATCAGGAAGTATAACTTTGTTATGGTTGAGTAGGAAGCCCAACTAGTGGCACGACTTTCCTCATAGCCACCTTTGTGTGTGTGTGTGAGTGCATACCAACTGAGTGTATTTTTCTCTCTCTCCCTTTGGTCCTTCTCACCTAAAAGACAACCAAGAGTATCATCACCCCAGAGTGAGTACACTTTCCTTTTAGACAAACAACCTTGATTAGATCCACAACTAGTTGGACAAATAGTTGAAGCTTGATCTGACTTTCTCTTTGTCTTCACTCTTTCACATCACTCCTTGTGTGATATTTTGTTCTTATGTTTAGTTTTCCATTGGATCTTGATCCTGGGGGCTTGACCATCGCTCTTGATCACAGTCATCTCACCTTACTAGAATGAATGTATTGGATCCCTCTCGACATGCATGATTCATCTACTTTCATTTGATTTTGAAGCAAGTTCATCCTCTCACTAAAGTGGGGGCTAAATGTGTCACCAAAAAGTGTAGAATTCACACTTTTTCACACATTTGGGCCTTTTCCCTTGGATTTTGGCCTGATTTTGCTTTGATCTGGGGCTAAATGTGTCACCAAAAAGTGTAGAATTCACACTTTTTCACACATTTAGGTCTTTTCCCTTGGATTTTGGCCTGATTTTGCTTTGATCTGATGCTATAATGTGGCATTAGGCCTTGAACGCTTGCAAATCAACAATGACCTAATGGTGTCTTACAAAGGTGTTGTGAAGTTTTGTAACACAACTTCCCACTTTTCTAAGACCCTTTCAACACAATTCACCTAAACAACCCCTTTTTACCCCTTTTCAAGCCTTTTGGCAAAGTGTTGTAATGCATTTTCGCACTTTCCTAGGCTTACCATCAACAAATTAACCCTTCCTTATGATAAATTGGCCCCTTAATGTACTTTTAGGCCTGACTTAAGTGTGTTTTGGGAGATAAGCCCATTAAACATCATTAAACATCACTTAATTCCTAACCACCACTTGAATTTTTCCAAGTGGACTAGGTCACCACTTTGGGCAACCTAGTCCCTTTAGGCATAAAATTAAAAATTAAAACAAAATTCTAACAAGAATTTACCTCCAAAACCCTAAGGCCGGCCTATCATGTGTTATTTTTGGGAAACTAGGGAGTAGCATGTATAAATAAGGGTTATCACCTTCATTCTCCCCCCCACCCTCCTTAACATCATTTTCATCTTTACAAGGACTCTTGCACTCAATATTCTCAAGAAAGCATTCAAGCATAAGGCACTTCATGAAACCTCCATTGGACTTGTTTCTTGCATGTTGCAGACATCTTCAACAAGGGTTTAGTTAGCTTTACATTTTCTTTTTTTCAACCATCATCCCTTTCATTTCTATTTCATTTGGGTTTGATTACCAACATGGGGTTTGACTAAGGAAAACCCCTATTCTTTAACCCTAACCCTTTCCTTTTGTTTGCATGTGTGATTTGTAGGTGTGTATGTAGAGTTTGCAAGGATTAAAGTGTTGAAAAGAGTGTCATCATTCCACCTACATCAACTCAAGTCATCTAACCCTAGGAGGAGCTAAAAGACAATTTGCAGGTTGTTTTATGAAGATTCAAACACTGGTCTCTATCAAAAAGTGAAGTGCAAGTGGGGACCTATAGATTCAGACCTTGAAACTCCTGAAAGTACCAGGAGGACTAGGTTGTCATCATTCGTGATCTTGTCCCTATACCAGGTGTGAAAACAGGTTTTTACATTTTTGGATACCCTTTTACTAGAAACCCGTTCTAGAAAAGTTTCCCGGGAAGAGGACTAGGTCACCTGTTCGGGTGTAAGTGTCCCTATGAATATTTCCAATGGATTCCAAAACATTCCAGAACTTCTCTTCTGTAACTTTCAGTTCCTAGGTGCACCATCTCTGTCTTTTCTAGTTTCTTTCTAGTTTGCATACATTTAGGTCATTTAGTTTACTTTGCATATAGTTTACATTTTATTTTGTTTACATTTCATAGTTAGTTTAGTTTCATTACATTCTAGAATTCAGACACACTTCTTCACACACAACACAACCTTATTCAACCCATACCCTTTGAATGAAATCACCAAAAAGAACATCATTAGTGTGAAAGAGTTCCATTCTTCCAAACCTTGCATACATTTAGGTCATTTAGTTTACTTTGCATATAGTTTACATTTTCTTTTGTTTAAATTTCATAGTTAGTTTAGTTTCATTACATTCTAGCATTTAGACACACTTCTTCACACACAACACAACCTTATTCAGCCCACACCCTTTGAATGAAATCACCAAAAAGAACATCATTAGTGTCAAAGAGTGCCATTCTTCCAAACCTTGCTCCTAGGTGAAAAACCCTAGGGGCCTATTTGGGGGAATCCTCTTTCCCTTTCAGCATTTTATCTTTTTGGTGGTTCATTTTGGTGAACCCGGTCGTAGATCACTTGTTAATATTTTGATTTTATATATGCATCTTAGGAAAAATATTGCATTGAATTAGGATTTTGGATTTTTTTTCATCCTAGGCTTTCTTAAAAAAAATGTGCATTAGTGAAAAGTTCATGTTAGCTTGTACTTTGCATTGCATTTTCATTGAAAAAGTATTAAAAAAATGCATTTCCATTCTATGTTTGCATCAGAAAAGCATAAAAACCATAAAAATTAATCTAAAATTCATAAAAGTGTCAAAATATCATTGTTGGGACTAGTTCACCACATTGGATGACCTAGTCCTCTTGTACCATTCACTCTGTAATTTATGGCATTTTCAAAGCAATTTTTGCACTTCTATTTTCTGGTTTTACATTTCTATTTTATTTTCCAGAATTCTAATTATAAGTGTTTTAGTTTCTTTTGTTTACATTGAATTTGCATCCACCCCACCTTTAGGAAAATTTATATGAGCATTTGGTGTTCTCTTTCTGATATCATAGTGAGACAAAGCTCTAGACTCATGGCATCTCACAACAATACTATTGTTGTAGATCTTGGGATCTCTCTGAATTCTACTCCTAGTATCGACAATAGTGTACTAGGCCTTGAACCTTCCTTAGTAACTCTCTACACCTATGAAACACACATGTTGAAAATAAACCTGATGACCTAGCCCATGAAAATATATTTCACATTCATGTAGACCTATTAGACCTCCAACATGAAGTAAGCCTTGAGACCATATCCACCACTTCCATCCCCACCATAGAGAACATTCACCGTATGCTTGACAGTGATGATGGCCTAGGTGTCGTGAAAAAAATAGTGGATATATACCAAAAACATGCCTCTTCCACACCTAGGGTCTCTCAACCAACTGCCCTATTGTTAGCCAAGGAGGACCTTCCACTCCTCCCTCAAAAATAGATTCCATTCCTAATTACGTATCTCCTAATGTGACAACAATAGTACAACAAATTAGAAATGTGATACCTTCCCTTAGTATCCCTACTAGTATTCCTACTTATTATGTGGCATCACATCCCTTAGCCTCTTCCACCATAACCCCCATTAGCATCCCATTCACTTTCCCCTCAACTACATTCACCCCATCACCACTTTCCCTTCCACCTAATAACACTTATACCAATCCTCTTATCACACAATGTTTTCACACTATTTCATCCATGCAACAACAAATTTATACTATCAGTCAAAACTAGCATGGTTCACCCACCCACTCTGTTCATAGAAATTCCTTATCCTTAGAGATCATATGCACCCTGATGCCACAAGCAATCGAAATTCATAGATTTGAGAAGTATGGAGGGAGGGGTGATCCTTCTAATCATGTTAATGCTTATACTACTCTATGTAGTGATTTTTCTCTTGATGATAAATTGTTAGCCAAGTTGTTTCCTAGGACCCTCAAAGACACTTCCTTGGATTGGTTTTCTTCCCTACCAAATAATTCAATTAGTTCATTCAATAAACTTGTTGATGCCTTCATCAACCAGTTCCAAGTACACATGACTCCTAAAAAGACCTTGGCTGATTTGATGAGATGTAAGAAAGACACTAATGAAAAGATAACAAACGTTATCTCTCGTTATTAGGCGCTTTATTCCTTAATTGATGTCAAGATATCTAATACACATTTGCAAAAGAGGTTAACTAAAAACTTGCTAACACCCCTTCAAGACAAGCTCACCTTGATGAAATTCCCTTCCTTCATTCACTTATGCCAAGAACTCTATGATTATCACAATTTAACTAGTAGTCATGATACATGATCCCCTTCTAGTCTAGTTGAGAAGTCCGACGCTACCAACCAGACAAATTCTCAGCCATTTCGAAAGAAAAATAAAGGGTTTTTAAAATATAACCCTCCTTCCCAACCTCCTCCTACCAATAATCAAATAGCGGCTATTAATACTATGGTGCCTTTCAATTATGGAGATCCTAAAAGAACCTTCATGCCTTTACCTGATACCCTCCATAATATTGTGACTCAACTGTTTGAACAAAAAATTATATCCTTACCTACTGTCCATGCACTTGATCCTAATAAGCCATTAACTCCATCCTATAACTCCACCACTTGTTATTATTTCCATAGACAAAACGACCATGACACTGAACAATGTAACTGTCTTATGCACCTTGTGCAAGACCTCATTGATTTAAGTCATCTATTTGTTGCTAGTATCAATGATAAAGGCAATAAGTTTGTTGCACCCCCAAACCAAAATTTACAATTTTTTACCAATCCTTTTCCTAAACACAATGTTTCATTTGTCAAAGCTGGTGAAACTTCAAAAAATGATGTTATGAATGTTGATACACAAGATGAACATTTTGATTCTCTTTCACATGTGACCCATGTCAAGCTTATAGATGAAATGTTAGATGTGATTGACATCATCCATCATAAGGGCCAAAGCAAAACACCTCTTGAGATTATCTTTTCACCTCAAGATATACTCAAAAGTCTTCTTGATGGTCCTCTCTACATAGTTGACAAAATCTATGATAAGCCCACTAATAGGAAACTTATGGATCCCGCCTGTGGCAAGAATGTGATCACAGAAGAATTTATGGTACTACATGATATGCCCTACAATTGGATTGATCACTCTCCCATTACAGACAGGCCCTAAGACATTGGACGTTATGTTCTCTATCATCCTGCAATTGAACAAATTTTGTTTGCAATTAGGCCACCCATGGTTTCATTCAATGAAAGTAGTCCCATCTATTATCCACAAATGTTTGAAGTTTCCCATTGATAGTGAAATATTCACCATCCACAATAGTGGCTTCAATCCTTTATCCTCCAAAGGTAACTTTTCTTTAGAATCTTTTTGGCTTGAGCCCATGGAACCTATCACTCTTAGAAGAGATTTATTTTTCATCACCTATCAGAAGTTTAAAGCCAAGAAAATCTTTGAACTCTTTATTTGCAACATACCAACTTCTACCTCAAAAACACCTATCCTTGATGAAGCTATGTTGCAACCCGAATCCGACATGCCTAACCAAACAACACCTCAAACCTCCTCCACATCATCTAAGAGGGCTAGGGATCATGACAGTAATTCTATCCTACCTCCTCACATCAAAAAAATGTATAAATCCAAGGAGAAAGTGGATGAACCACCTATGGTTCCTCCTATTCCTCCCCCTAGGAATGACAAGCAACCTATGGTGGACCAGTCGACTCCTTCCCAGATGCAACTTGACAAAAGACCTGAAAGGAATAAAGGATCTAGGGAGAGTAGGCGTCACCGTCATGCTCTTGATCACCAATCATGTGATGAAGAAAATATTGAAAATCATAATCCACCTTTTCTAGAAGTAGCACCTAAAGAATCTCCTCCTCCACCACCACAACCAATATTGCATGCTACCGCTAATATTTTCCTTCGTCCTCCTATTGTCATCAATTTAGATGACAATGATGAGGAGAATGCTAAAATAGATGAAGAGGTACATCATACTTTGAATTCATTATTTTACTCTTCCATTAGCATACATGATAATTCTCCTCAAACAAGCATTGATCTGGATGCTATTTCTACAATTCCTGCTATCCCTCTAGTTAGTCGCCCACTCAAATTTTATAATGAGCAAGATTAGGAGGTGGATGAGTTGCTTGATGATTGTCATAGATTTTCCTTACTAGTCTTTTATTTTCTTTTACATGTTTTCTTGTGTGTAATGCATTACCCCATACTATTTGATTTTCCCTCTCTTTGCAACATTCTTCTATTCGTACCTTGCTTCTTCTCTATGTCGTGCATTCACTTTTCTTTTTTAATTTTTCTTTTGGCTTCCAATTTGGGGATGATGCAAGACATTGAGACTATAATTTCTCCTTCATGTTGACCCACATGGACTCTTTTCCTTTTTATTTATCTTTTTTCCTTCCCTTTGAGGATGATGAAAGGCATTAAGACTACAATGTCTCCTTCATGTTGACTCAAAAAGGATCTTTTTCTTTGTCTTTGTCTTTTTTCTTTTTTTTTCCTTTTGGGGATGATGCAAACTTTCAAGACACCCTATGTCTCCTCAATGTTGACCCAAAACAACTCATTTTTATTTGTTTTCCCTCTCTTTGTGTCCTTCTACCAATTCTATGTATTTGGGGAGATGATGACATTTTTGAGCTCTTTAAAAAAACATTGCAGCAACAAACATATTGACCCCAAATCCATAGATCCCTTCTGTGTTTATGGTTTTCCATTTTGGGGGAAACCCCCACTTCCCTTTTCTTTTCTCTTTCTTTCCCTTTGTATGACGCAACCTCCCTTGGAAACATATTGCTTGGCATAGGGCTTTCCAAGTTGTCTCTCATGTCATTTTCTTTCTTTTTTCATTTTTCCTTTCTCTACTTTAAAGTAATTGCTCACAAAATGGTGTGTAGCAATTCCTTTAAAGTGGGGGAATACATTTGCATTTTCATTTTTTTTTTCTTTGTCCTTGGTTCCTAGTGCAACCTTAGCACTTCATATGATGAGTTTCTCACTTTGTGGATGACATTGGGTGTAATTCCCTTCATGAAAGTGATCTATGTTTGTATAATACATTCCTCTTAGTGGCTTGATGTGACACACTACATCCCATAAGTTGTGAATTTTCTATTCTTTGATCAGTCCTCTCTTGGAGGCATTAAACACAATGTTCCCTAAGTCAAATACATTGCATGAATTAAATAAGAATCCTTTGAACATCCTCTTTGCATTTAACATGTTGCATTTTTGCATACATGGCCAACTTGCATAACATAGCTTGCATGCCTATGGTTCCATCTTGCACTGTTTCATGAGTTTTAAGCATCTGAGTCTTTGCTAGTCTCATGAAATATGAACCCTTCTATTTTGTGGTGACTTATCAAAGTTATCAAGAAGTATAACTTTGGTATGGCTGATCGGGAGCCCAACTAGCAACAAACATTTCCCCATAGCCACCTTTGTGTGTGTGTGAGTGCATACCAACCAAGTGTATGTTTCTCACCCCCTTTGCGCCTTCTCACCTGGTGGACAATTGAAAGTCTCTTTGCCCTAGAGTGAGTACACTTTCCTTTCAGACAAATAGCCTAGATCTGATCCACAACTAGCTAGACAAACGATTGAAGCTTGATCTGAATTTCTCTCTCTCTTCACTCTTTCACATCACTCCTTATGTGATCTTTTGTGCTTATGTTTGGTTTGCCATGATATCTTGGTCCCGAGGGCTTCATCATCCCTCTTGATCATAGTCATCTCACCTTACAAGCATGAATGGATTGGATCCCTCTCGACATGCATGATTCGGCTACTATAGTGTGAGTTTGAAGCAAGTTCATCATCTCACTTAAGTGGGGGCTAAATGTGTCACCAAAAAGTGTAGCCTTGACACTTTTTCACTCATCTGGGTATTTTCCCTTAGATTTTTGCCTGATTTTGCTTTGATCTGATACTATAATGTGGCATTAGGCCTTGAACGCTTGCAAATCAACAATGACCTAATGGTGTTTTACAAAGGTGTTGTGAAGTTTTGTAACATATCTTCCCACTTTTCTAATACCCTTTCAACACAATTCACCTAAACAACTCCTTTTTACCCCTTTTCAAGCCTTGTGCCAAAGTGTTGTAATGTATTTTCACACTTTCCTAGGCTTATCATCAACAAATTCACCCTTCCTTATGATAAATTGGTCCCTTAATGTACTTTTAGGCCCAAAGTAAGTGTGTTTTGAGAGATAAGCCTATTAAACATCATTAAACATCACTTAATTCCCGACCACCACTTAAATTTGTCTAAGTGGACTAGGTCACCACCTTGGGTGACCTAGTCCCTTTAGCCATAAAATTCAAAATCAAAACAAAATTCTAATGGGAATTTTCCTCCAAAACCCTAAGGTCGGCCTATCATGTGTTATTTTAGGAAATTAGGGAATAGCATGTATAAATAAGGGTTCTCACCTTCATTCTCCCCCCCTTAACATCATTTCCATCTTCACAAACACTCTTGCAATCAATATTCCCAAGCAACCTCCATTAGAGTTGGTTCTTGCATGTTATAGACATCTTCAACAAGGGTTTGGCGAGTGTTTACATTTTTTTTTTGTTCAACCATCTCCCCTTTCATTTCTATTTCATTTGGGTTTGATTACCAACATGGGGTTTGACCAAAGAAAACCCCTATTCTCTAACCCTAACCCTTTCCTTCTATTTGCATGTGTGATTTGTAGGTGTGTATGCAGGTTTTGCAAGGATTAAAGTGTTGAAAAGGATTCCATCATTCCATCTACATCAACTCAAGTCATCAAACCCTAGGAGGAGCTAAAAGACAACTTGTAGGTCATTTTGTGAAGATTTGGACATGTCTATGTCAGAAAGAGAAGTGCAAGTGGGGACTTACAAATTTAGACCTCAAAACTATCAAAAGTACCAAGAGGACTAGGTCACCATCATTAGCGACCTTGTCCTTGTACTAGGCCTGAAAAATGGTTTTTACATTTCTGGATAACATTTTACCAGAAACTTGTTCTAGCCAAGTTTCCTAGGAAGAGGACTAGGTCGCCCATTATAGCAGGGTAAGTGCAAGAAGTTGAGTCCACAAAACATGGAATTTTTTGCCTTAGCCAAAAAAATGAAATTGACATTGCTAAAACGAGATCCCATTTAGGTTCGGGATCTCGAGCCTAAAATCAAAAAATGGGATCCCGTATTTTAAAAAATGGGATCCCGTTTTTTAATCCCGTATGTTAAAAAATGGGATCCCGTTTTTTAATCCCGTATGTTAAAAAATGGGATCTCGTTTAAAACGAGATCCCATATTTTAAAATATGGGATCCTGTTTTGAAAAGTTTCCGTTTTTGGAAACTGTCCATTTTTGAAAAATTTCCAAAAATGGATTTTTTTTCATTTTTGTAATTTTCAAAACGGATCCCGTTTTGTAAAAGCATAAAAAATGATTTTTTAATAAATTTTTAAAATTTCAAATTGGTTTTGCTTTGTGGTCGGGTTTTTGCCTCAAATTTTGGTTCGGGAAAAGCATTGGGAGTCTGAACCTAGGCCTTCAACCTGGTTTGACCTCCAAGTTGAAGGTTCTAACAATGTTAGGAAAACAAATCGAGTTTGGACATATGGCTGACAACTTTTTTTGCAGAATTTTTTGACGAAATTAAAACCCATTTTAGATGAGACAATGGAGATTTCAAATATGTATTTTTTTTTACAATTGGATTATTCTTTCTATTTTTCAATTAATTTATGATGAAATTGGTCCATAAACTTTAAATATCAGTGTTTTTTACTATTTTAATAACTTTTGATCAACTTAACATTTTGATGAACGGATTGCACAAGGGTAAACTTCAGACAATTCTTTTCAATTTTTTAAAAAAAAGTTTGCAAAAAATGTTAACTTTAGGTCATCTTATGCGTGTCGTACACGACGATTTTTCTAAACATCAAATATGCCTGATAAAAAATTAACCATAAAAAAAAAATTCAATAAAAAATTACAAAAAAAAATCCAGGGCACGCTTCAATGAGTCACAAGTCTTTTCCCAAAAGGATTTAGAAAAATATGATAATTTAAGTCAAAATATGGATGTCGTACATGTGCATGGTATGGTAAAAAAATAAAAATTAAATAGTGGTTTTTACAAAAGCCTATTGAAACTCAATTTGTACAATCTGGGTATTGAAATAAATTACATATTTGGAAACTAGACTCCGAGTACTAAATTTTATGATTAGTGACTTGTTTGAAGATTTCATCTCTAAGTGCTTCAAATTTTAAGGTCAAATGTGTTAAACTCTGAAAATCAGGGAAAACACTTCCACTTTTTGGCCAAAAAGTGGACTCAACTTCTTGCCAGCACCCAGCATAAGTGTCCCTATGAATATTTCCTACAGATTCTAGAACATTCCAGAAATCCTGTTCTGCAACTTTCAGTTCCTAGGTGCACCATCTCTATCTTTCCCATTTTCTTTCTAGTTTACATACATTTAGGTCATTTAGTTTACTTTGCATATGATTTACATTTTCTTTTGTTTACATTTCATAGTTAGTTTAGTTTCATTACATTCCAACATTCAGACACACTTCTTCACAAACAACACAACCCTATTCAACTCATACCCTTTGAATGAAATCACCAAAAATAACATCATTAGTGTGAAAGAGTGTCATTCTTCCAAACCTTGCTCCTAGGTGAAAAAACCTAGGGGCCTATTCGGGGGAATTGTCTTTCCCTTTTAGCATTTTATCTTTTTGGTGGTTTATAGCTATTGACACTCTATTTTTGGGAAATTAGAAGAATTGCATATAAATACTAGCCATTTTATCGTTTGAAATCCTAAGAAGCACTAGCGATTTTATTTGATAAAATTAAGTATCCTAAAATAATTCAAAAGTAGAATTGTCAAGATTATTGCAACATTTCATCATTCAAGCATCATGGCATGTGTTATGTAGGTTTTTTTCATGTTTTGTATATATATTTTTATTAGTAATAACACTTGTACACATTCAAATTAATCCAAATCAAGAAACAATTGATCCTTGAAGGTGATGATTATGACTTCAATCCATCAAGGAGATCAAATCTAAGTGGTGAGTTGCAACAAGTTCTCAATTCATTACTTGTTTATCATTATCCTCTATCCATCCAAGGATAAGCTCTCTTTTATATCATAATTTACCATTGTGGAGGTATAAATACAAACATAGGGTTTGAATTAGGAAAGATCCTATATGGCATAAGCCTTCCCTTATTTTTATGTGTGTAAGTTGTAGATCATCTAAAGTGAATTAGAGAAAGATTTAAGGCTATTTTTCATTAATGCACTTAAATCCTAGAAGTTGTCAAGCCATAAAATCTAGATTTTTCTCATCAACAAATGAAGTTTCGATAGTGATCTCGGTAGGGTAGAGGCTATAGAATAGTGACCTTAGGATTGTACTTTTACATCTGGTAAAATTGAGGACACTCTATGGTGCACTACACCCTAGACCAGCTAAATCAAGCTCAAATTTATACCCTGTTTCCTCTATGTCTACCTTCTACATATTTGAATTTTGTTTTTGTCTTGTTCCATTTGATTTTTTAGAATTCATAACAAACTGTAATATTTTCATAGGTTACATATTTAATTCATTACATCTATCAAAATAAATCAATTACAATAATCCAAATTGCTAATCACATCAACACACACACATATTCACAAGGATTAGGACCCTAATCTACTATTCTAACTATTTCTATTAGGTTTTTTAGTCATGTGGGTATGAGATCATTCTTAACCCTTCAATCCAAATTGGGATAAGTATGATTTAGATCCCTTTTCCCAATCAAATAGACCCTAAAACCCCTCGTCCCTTGATCATTAGTCGAAGGATCCTCCACACATCCTTAAGGGTCACAATCATCTCCCCTATCAATAGATGGAAAGTGTTGATCTCAGACCTCCACTACTCTAATAAGGTGGTCATCAATGGTTAGTTGGCACAAACAATTGACATTCATGCTATGTATTCCAAGTTGTACATATCTAGGCATTTCCAATCCCTATGTAAGAACTGTGTCATGAGCTCCAACATAATAAACATCCTCTCTTAAGTCTTTAGACTAGAGAACATCTACATTCATCACACCCATAATTTTAGTCTTTATAGTCTAGTCTATTTTTTTCTCATTTTTTTCTATCTCCTATCCCTTTTAGTATATTTTACCATCCTCAAGGCACATCTTCCCTTTTAGTTTTGCAACTGCCCCTTTAAGTGAAGTCACCCTTTTATTAGCAAAACTACTCATTTTGGCATGGAACCACCCTTTTCTAATGCATCCATATTTTTCCCTATGCAACTACCTATTTTAGCATGGAACCACCCTTTTTCAATGCATCCACTATTTTCCCTATAAATCCACCTATTTTGGTGAAAAATCCCCCCTTTATAGAACATCTATCTTTTTCCATGTGAAACCATACTTTTGGTGGGGAACCACCTCTTTTCCAATGCATTTTCCCATGTTAGATGCATCTACCTTTTCCCTTGTGGAACCTCCCTTTTTTAGTAGAACCACCCATTTTATTGTTAGTCCACCCATGTATGGAATATCTTCCCCATTTCTAGTGCATCTACACTTTTCAACACGAAATCACCTTCCTTTTGATTTGCATCTACCTATTCATGTTGGATCTACCCTTTCCCCATGGCCATTCGGATGAGCCAAATCTGGGGTGGATCCACCTATATATGGGTGGATCCACATATAGATGGGTGGATCCACATATAGATGGGTGGATCCACCTATATATGGGTGGATCCACATATAGATGGATCCACCCATCTATAGGTGGATCTACCCATCTATAGGTGGATTCACCCATCTATATGTGGATCCACCCATATATAGGTGGATCCACCCCAGATTTGGCTCATCCGCCCATTCGGGGCACATTTTCCCTTTTCCTAACCTATATTCCCATCATCTAGTTGATTCACCCAATATTTCTAGGAAAATTTTCGCCATGTGAGTTTTCAATATTTAATTAATGGAAAATGGAAGGTACTAGGAAGGTTTCAAGTTGGAATATCTATCTACTTTTTCCCCCTTGTAACATGTCTTGCCACCCTCACTCAATCTACTTGGTGCAGTGTCACTAGTACATTTTCCATTTTCTTGCACATCCTCTTGTTAATTTTTTTTTAGGTCACTAGGGTGATTAGGTTAAAATTAATATTAATTACTCCCATAATTACTATTTATGATCCCCTAATTGCTCCTTTTGATCCCATTTATTCTCTCATAACTCTATTTTATTTCATTTCTTTACCATTTTTCCCCATTTTTCCTCACAGACCATCTTTCGAGGTCCTTTTCACTCAAAGCTCTTTTTCTTTTGATAAGGATCTCTTTTCTACCTAGAAATTTTTGTGTGAAGGGATGTAACTACTTTCTCCCAAAACTTTGTCTTATATTTCCAAAAACTAGGGGGATTCCAAGATATGCACTAGGTAATGCTTCTCTCTTGAATTCCAACAACTTAAAATTCTTCCCAGTGTGAGTGGGGAAGTTGAAATTTTTTTTGGACTTATTTTGTTAATGGCCTACCCTAAAAACATACAATAATTCTCTAAATTTACAAAGTTTGAAAGTACAAAGATTAGGGTGTCATATGTAAATGGACAATGCATAATAGGTTTTATATTTTCCTCTATCTTGATTCCTTTCCAACATCCTTTATCTAGTTCAACTACGATAATCTTATAGATTCTACTATAATAATAAACAAGAATGGGTAAATAGTTTCCCCTTGACTTACACCCTAAGATGAGTTGAAGTAACCTAATGATGTACCATTCACCAGATCTAAAAATCTTGATGTAGATGTGCATGCCATCATCAATTTACACCAATCAAGGTTGAAGTGAAACTTATTTAGAATTTTATGTAGAAAGGACCAACATACTTTATCATATTAATTTTGATGGTTATATATATATATAACCTAATGGACTATAAGTATTCCTTCTGATATCTCTCTTCTAGGGATGGACCCACATTATTCTATTAAACTGATCTTTTAAATGAGAATACGTAATCTGGTAGCTAATGCCTTGGTTAAAATTTTATACATTGTATTACATAATGATTTTGGTCTATAATCCTTTAAAAATTGTTGTACCATATTTTTTCAAGGAGGGTAATAAATATATTAATATATTTAAAAATATATATATTTCTCCTAGCCCCTTCAAATTCTAGCCAAACATGTTTGCCAAGAAGTCCTATCATTTTTGAAAAATTAAGGAATCCCATCAAGGTCTAGAGCCTTATCACCTTCCATAGAAATTCAACCACTTTTATTATATCCTCAAGGGAGAACAAAGAAATCATATTTTATCATCTTTAGAGATGAGAATTGGTATATTTTATCACATCTAATTTTTAAGCATAACATCCATAACCATTTTTTCTTTTACTAATTCTTTAAAAAAATTCACTACCTCAAGATGAATAATAGTGATTTTTGTTAGCATATGTTATTTGAGATTTTTATTTGAGTAATATGATTCTATTGTCTTATGAATTTTGTAGAGGCATAGAATAATTTTATTTTTTCATCCCCTTCTTCAAGGAACAATTCTCTAGATTTATGCTTCCAAAAAGGTTCTTGTCTAGCATGAATATCATGAAGTTTTCTTAGGAGACATTTTCATTCTCTAAAATTATTTTGATTAATTCCCTCCTTGTTAACCTTATCATTTAGGATCTATAGTATTTCAAAATTTCAAAATTTCTCTACAGAATATATTTTTAACATATTTTATTCCAGTCCCAAATTTTATTTTTCACAAATTTTAGTTTTTCTAAATAGTTAAATTATTGGATATTATTCAATAAAGGGGGAACTCTTCCACTAATTTTACAACTATGTTCAAAACACAAATTCATAGAATGTCAAGTCTAAAAATGGAACATAAAGGATTTCAGAAATATTTTTACTATGAAAAATTGGGTATAGAAGGACATTTTGATCTAAATAAAAAGGTAATTAAACGCAGCAATAACTTTAAGAAACCCCCCCTCAATAAAAGATATAAAATCCTCGTGAATCTTTCATTTTTTTAGGAAAAAATATTAATTTATATTGGTGAATCTTTCCCTTTTTTAAAAGAAAAATATTAATTTTATCAACAATTTTTCCTACATCACTAAAAATTTATAGAAAACTTTGGAAAATCTTAAAAATTAATAGGAAAATACATTATTTGTGATGGTGAATCCATCCAATATAAAAATAATTCTCATGGGAAAGTAGGGGCCCTAGAATAGAAATTATTTATGGGTTTAAGGGGTAAACTATAATATTTACTTGCCACCATTGTTTTAAAATATAATATAATGCCCCTCATTATATTCTACAAGGTAAAATGTACCCATGATCTATAATTTTGATGGGGCACAAAATTTCTTTTAGATCATTGATCTAACGACCTTCATTGTGCTCTACAAGGTAAAATGTATCCACAATCTATAATGCTCATGAGACCAAAAATTATGGGCCCCTTGAGGATTACAGATTGTAGGTACATTTTACCTCATGGAATAAAACAAGGGCCATTAGATTATATTATAAATCAATGGTGGAAACTAAGGATGAGAAATATGGTCCTAAATAAACTAATAAATATGATATACTATTGGTGATTTAATATATATTTCTACTATAATTAATTAAATTTAGGCGAATCTAATCTAATCATGTATCAAATGTTGTGGTAAGTTTTTGAGTTAAATTTTTTAATAAAATAAATTCTTTGAGTATTTTAATAAGATTATAATTTTCTTTTGTAAAAATGTGGCAATTCAAGTCACATTAAATAGTTCGAACTATTAGCCAATTTTGGATTCCCAAATTTAAACTATTAGCCAATTGATGAATATTAGACACTAAAAAAATCACTGATTAAAGGTGGGATGAAAAAATATTCCTTCATGTAGGAGAAACATTTTGTATTAAATGAGGACTAGAGTAAATTATGGCCAAAGAAGAAATCAATTGAATACATAAATTGAGATCTAGTTGCTAATCAAAGGAGGGCATAGAATTATAAAATTATTTTATGTATCCTCAAATATGTGAAGGTAATTAAATCATATTTCCTCCATCGAAACTATAGAAGGTTTTATTTTTTTCCAAAGAGGAAATAAAAAGGAAATCAATTCCATAATTTCAAGGCTATATTAACAAGAAAGATAAAATCTTCCCCTCATTGACCAAAAAACATTTTGAACCAAATTTTTAATTTGGTAAATGAAGAATCTTATAATGTGGTCTTGGTTGAGTTCTTTATGGAGGTTAATGATGTTTATTTTTCAATTCCAAGTGACAAGGCTCTTAATATAGATGGTTTTTTGGTATTTTTCTTATAAATGTGTATTTTTTGGTCCATGGCATTTGGATCACCCTTGAATAGGCCTGCAACCACAAATATATCATTGAAAAGATAAATTCCACCTTCATTTATTGTTTTCCAAATTCCTTTGGTATTATCTCTTTAATAGACTTAAAAATCATTTCCCTTTGTAATACCATTTATAAAATATTCTTCAAAGCTATTTATTTTAGATTAGGGTCTCTAATCAAACATCTCATCTCTTTTTATTAGGGAGGGTTTGTGTTGAGTAGGTAAATCTATAAAGAGTTTATTTTAGTATATAACACCCTTCATTCTATTTATATAGAAAATATCCTAGATATGAAAGTTAAGTTAGATATTGAGATATATTATAAAAATTTAAGTTTGAACTTATTCTTGTAAATGCAAAAAATTGTTTTTCTCATGGTTTTTTCAAGTAGGTCCTTTCTTATGTCTCAAGACACATATTCTCTATTATTCTCAATAATATCTTAATTAATTTTTTAAATATTATAGTGGTTTGAGACAAGGGGATCCCACATACCCATTCTTATTTATTTTCACATCACAATATTTAATTAGGTTTATAAATGTAGCATCATAAATTATCCCCCTTGAAAAATTCACATTAGGTTTAGCTCCCTCTTATATGCTTAGACCTAATTATGCTTATAGTTTTCCCATTTTATGTTTGTTTTCAAAAAATTGGGTAAAAATAGGAATTTTATATTTTATATTCATTTAACGACATCAAAAGCCCCAAAATAGGTTTGGTCTAGGGAACCCATATCCTTGACCAACTTATTTTGGACTAAGTTTAAATATTTTATTGTCAGGATTTTTATATTTACACATTTAAATTTATTTGTCAACTTTTCATAATTAATTTAATGTGAAATGAATAAATACATATAAATGCAAGTCTTTTTCACCATTTTGAAACTAGAAGATATTAAAATTTGAATCCTAGTGGAGTATCCTAATAAGTAGTCAAGAGTAGTCAAGAGAAGAATTGGAAACATTTTAACAACACTTTCATCAATCATGATTATGTTTACAAGATATTAGAAATAGAAAGGAGAAGGAAATTATAAACAATAATCTATTTTGATCAAAATTTGAAGATGTGTTGTGTTATCCTCTACATGCTAGCTATAAAAATGTATTATGTTTTATGAAATAACCTCTTGTAGTTGTTCAAGAAATCAAAGCATCCATTAATCAACTTTTGATGGCAACTTATTGTGTGAACATCACTTCGACAAGGGTTTCATACCTAATGTAACATTATACATTTTTCATTTTTCATTTTCATCAATTATTATTTTGGCCTCTACTCGTCCTAGCAAACACCATCTTAATCAACATAATTTTTTGTATGTAAAGGTGAAAACACCAAAATGGGGCTTGAATTTTGGAAGCCACTATAGAGCATAATATTTCCCACTCTTTTCATGTGTATAGGTCATATCTAAAGGTTGCATTAGCACAGATCTATAAGAAACACAATGCATATTGTAACACAATATCTAAGATTTGTAGATCCCAAAAAGATGATCTTTCTAGTCTAGGGTGCCCATGCCCATGTCCTTGTAATTTAGGCTCAAATTTTTGTCATAAGTTCCTCTTTATATATTCTTTCTAAATCTATGTTTCCTTTGATAGTTTTCATTTTCTTTTGTGTCCAAATAAATTGAATATTTAGATCTAAGGTTTATGTCTAATATGCACTTATTAAAACACACCTTATAAATTCTTCTCTTTGAAAATCATTAGAACCAAACCCTATGAGATTTAGGTTTTGTGTTCAAATGTAGATCTTAGTTAAGTCTAGGATCCTTTTTCCTACTCTACAATATAGTGTTAAAATTTTGAAAAAACTAAAAAGGAACTCAAATTTCAAGGTTTGTAGAATGAATAGCTCACTCCCTCTTTGTAGATGACTCATGTATTTATTATTTCACTTTTTAAGAGGAAAATTAAATCAAAGAGGTCCTAAATGACTATTACAGTGTTTCAAGTTAGGAAATACATCCTTTTGAATTTAAAATTTTCTCTTCAGTACCTATTACAAATGTTAGGCTACTAGGTTTCAAAGTACTAGAAATCCCCTCTTCTTATTTATAGGTTCCTTTATTTACAAAGGAATTATAAATGATTCTGAAGGCCGATAATATTGACAATCTAGGGAAAGATTGTATAATGAAAAGGAAAATAGTTCACATTGTAAGGAAGGATCATAATGACTAAGGCTATTCTATTTGAAAGTATAATCTACATTATCTCAATCCTGTGAACTCTAAATTGTGAAGTAGATAAAATCAACAAGTCCATAAGATTATTTATTTGGAAAGGCACTAGTGAAAATAAAAAGAAGATAACCTTGATAACTTGGGAAAATTTTGAAACATTTTTTTTTATAGGTGCTACAATTTATTATTTAAGTTCTCATAACCTAGACTTAGGAGAAAAAATCTCTTTGAATATGTAGTCAAAGGCTGATTCAAGATGTTGTATAATATACAAGAAAAAATAGTTGCACTCTCAAGATAGGGAGAACATATTGTTTTCCCAAATCCTCCTTTGGGATAAAAAATATGGAAATTCTTAGTGAAAATTCATGAATTTATCCTCCCACGCCTTCCTTGCGAAATACACAATGGTAAATACACTACCTTCTAGGAAGACTCATGGAATGGTCATAAACCATTGATTTGCTTTCAAGGATTACAAGATATAAATTCTTCTCCTCAAAGAAGTTTTGGAGAAAATGGCATCCCAAAGACTTGTTAGGGAAACTTTCAAGTTTATTTGAATCCAAAATTACAAAGACAATTGAATTGAATCCCTATTAAAATAAATTTTAATATTATATATTCTCAATATGAAGATAAAATTAAATGGACAACATTAGTAAGTGGAGAATATATATTTAGGAAAGGATTTAGAACTTTCACCTAAGTCATAGGAGATGATGAATGGTTAGAATCCTTCTGATGTGATAATGATAGTGCTCCTAAAGAAGGATTCTATTCAAGTTTTTCACTTTAGAATAAAATTATTACTAGCAAAATATTAAAAAATTGGATATTTTTTATTCTTCTAGTTGTGTTCTCTATGAAATATCAATTGAATATAAAGATCACCTCATTCTTAATTATAATTTCATCCTCCAATTTCACAAATGGTTGTGTAATAGATTAAATTTTCAAGGACTTTTCCCCAACTTAATTCAACAACACTTTTAGAGTTGAACTCTTGTTTATATGGACTCAAATTTTGATTTTATATGGAAAATGGATCTATCCATTTTTATCTAGTTTTTATGGAAATAAATAAATTATAGAATATTTATAAAGGCTTCATATTATTTTTCATCTCTTATATTTTACATTAAAGAGGTATATGAAAAATTATTAATGCTTTTGTATTATGAAATTCCAATTCCCTCAAGAAATTCATAAACTATGACAATGAGATTCTAAGGAATTAGAATTTAGTATGTCCTACATAATTTTATTGTTTTTTAGCTATCCCTAATGTAAATTATGATCATGTCTTGGAAAAGTGGGAAACTACTACCCATCCTTTCATAAAACTCAACTTATATGATGATTGTACAAGCATTCTAGGTTGTTCTAGACTAGGTTGTAATTTTTAGATATTTGATGACTATAATAACAATGAAAATAAACTACATTTTACTACTAGGTATATCTATTGTGAGACAAGAATTTTTCTCAAAAATCTAGATGGAGGGTGATTTAATGATATTTCCAATGCCCTAAAATAAAAAAATTCTTTGTCATTAAATTTAAAAAAAAAAAATCAATTTGATCAAGCCCCTACAATATAAACTCAAGGAATATAAATAGACACATAGTTATAGGGTGGCTAATTGTTTAGTGGATGATCTTGAGAACACGATAATTGATAATAAAGAGGACTACATCCATATAAATCAAAATTTAGATGTCAAAATCCTAACCATTTAAAGTATTGATCAAGATGAATAATAATAAGCCGTGTCTTTCCTATTAATCTTTAAATTTCTAGTTCCCATTTTTTTCTTTTCTTTTTTTCCTAACAATTTGAAAAGGTTTTCTTGTGGCTTCCTTTCATTCTCCTTCGATTAGAGTGCAATTTATGGTATGTTAGGAGTAAGAAAAAATCCTTCATTATTCTTCAATTGAGCTTTCAAAAATTATTTTTGGCCGATTATTTCTTCCAAGGCACCTCAAATATGTTGTCCTTGTATTGATATTTTGATATTAGCAAAACATGGAATTAGTGGTACTTTTTTTGTGACTAGATTAATTCATATGAGATGCACCAAATTAAATTCTCTAAAGCCATCAAATATTTGGCTAGTAATTACCAAGTGGGATCCCACTCTGGCATTCTTGATTTCCCCTATACATGAGACTTGGAGGAGTTGGCTCCTTATGGCTCTCTAAAGATTGGATTCATCTAATCCTCCAATTTCAAATTTGTTCTAAGGAGGCTATCAGGTTCGTTACTTGTAGAGGTTTCTTCTAAGACTACTACTAATTGAACTACACTAAAATGGTATTTGTGTTCCTATCTAGTGTCATGCAATTACTTCTTGACAAGGGTTCTCTTCATCAAGTGGGCTTTGGATTTCTCCAACCTTACCTATTCTCAGAGGAGGTGCTCCATAAAGGCATCAATGAGTATGGTGTAATTCACAGTTTGGTGCTTGTTGGTAGAATATTTTCCCACCACCAACTCTCTAGATTCTTGCTAGCTATGTGTCCACAATGTAGTGGTGGGAGGTCTAAAAAAATTACAAGCAAGGAATTAGTAACATATTGACAGCACATGGTGAAGTTCTTGGTAACTTCACTACTAGAAAGTGTGAAGAGTCATTTAGGGCCATCTACTTCCTACTTTGACATGTGCTAGTTGAACAACCCATGTCATTTGTTGTTGTTTCTCAATCCCTATATACCTCCAACCTTGATACACCCTCAAACGATGTTTAAGTATCCAACCTTGATACACCCTTGAATGATGTTAAACCCTCTAACTCATGAGCAATGTTACGGCTCCTTCTATATTGTGCTATTTTGGACTTTGATGTAATTTTTTTTTTTGGTTTTTAATATAATACAAGTAGAATAACACCTTCTATCAATAGATAAAAATAATTAAGATGCCTTTGAAATTGTTTCCGAAATCTCTTAAATTTTTACACCTATGAAATTCTTGAAATCTAGTAACAAGACTTAAATGCATTATCAAATAATTAATCAACAAATATTTATAGTCCTATTTACTATATAATTGAATTTCAAAATTAATAAATATAGATATATAATGTTTGGCTAACAAGATAATAAATATTATGTTTATCAATTATTTAATAACAATTTAATCATCAATTATATTACAACACAATAAATTTTTATATATAATTTAATCCGAATTCGACCTCACACCTTTTGAATACCTATAACTACTAATGATAAATGACCGCTGCAAGAGACTTTCAACTGTATTCATATTTTTATTTCATGGTAATTTGGAGGAGGAAATTCAACCATTGTTGAAATGGTTCTGTTGGATAAATGCTTTGCACTAATATGCATCGCTTCTGCATATTTAACTAAGAAGGAACATGACTGGTTAAAAGGAATATTATGTTTAAACCAGATAAAGACATCAAACAAAGATCATGCAACTGATATTTTGAACGAAGCAAATCCATTTTCTTATTTCAATGAAGTCAACCTTTATCTTACTCCAAAACAAACCAAAATAAATATGAAAAGCCAAACTCTATCCTTGGAAATATCAAGGGAAAATATTTTATACATATCATTACGTATTTGTGACTCTTGGAATTGAACAACTATAAATAGACTAGACACAATGATATCATCCTGGTAATGTGTTTTTGCTTGTCAGACTTATTCTGTATTTTCTTATTCAAAGACTAAGTAGATTTAGTTGAATAAATGTGTGAGTCACAGTTCGATCATATTAGATTTTTAGGTTGATTGATTTTTAAATAACTGCATTTCTTACATTATATTTTCTAATAAACAAACATGCAATGCTACTAGAAATCTTGACCTTGCTTAATGGTTTCCTTAGATTTTTACCTTATTATAAATCAATCTGTTTGTTTATGTTTACAATTGGGTTGATTCGAATTCGGCACATAACATGCCAACAACATAACTCACGTCCTTCTGTTTGTGCAGCAGAAAAGTTCTTATGCTTTCCAAGATACTTTCTCTTTTAAGTGGGGTTATCAAATGTTAACATCTTTAGGCAGCAGGCCCCTGTGATCAAAACTCAATTTGGTGGATCTT
This sequence comes from Sequoiadendron giganteum, assembly GCA_007115665.2. Classification (NCBI taxonomy): domain Eukaryota; kingdom Viridiplantae; phylum Streptophyta; class Pinopsida; order Cupressales; family Cupressaceae; genus Sequoiadendron; species Sequoiadendron giganteum. The sequence goes on along the minus strand of CM021107.1, from coordinate 57,473,274 downwards.
TATGGAGCGGTTTTTTCCTATGGTTGATGAAAAAGTTCCCTGTTGTGGTGGTTTTTCATGCGAGTTCTATAATGTTCTAACAATATTGTTGGACTTAGTTTTAGGTAGCTTTAAAGCATCATATTCATTAATAATGATAAATCATAAATGTAAATTATGACAACTAGATTTATGTGGAGAAATTCTTTTAGAAAAGAAACTCTACATTTAAATAGACTAAAGCTTATTCTCATCTATCTGAAGAAAGTTACATCTATACAATTTATCCTTTTGAATTCTTGCAGCACTTTCTTACTTATACAACCAGCAAAACAATCTATGCATCATCTAAATTCAAGAAACAATTTATAGAAGAATTACAAAGTGAAACATGGGATTACTTTGGTAAAGCATTTACAAGCCCAAAAGAGGTATGTTGCCCAAATGCTCAGGCTCAGTGTTCAATGCCTCCTTTGGTCTAAGATACCATTGGCTATTATTAGCATATTCCTTTTATGTTGTCATATGTTGTAAGGTGGAATATTTTGACCACCCAAACATGGGCATTCTAATTTGTATTCATTCTCATATTCATTATATGCTTCGTGACAACTATCCAATTCTATCATAAGACTAATCAAGATTAGAATATAACATCCCTCTTAAATTCTCTTACACGTTGTAACCATCTATTATTAGTATCTGTAATGAAGATTAGTCAAGGCGTTCCTACACACCTTCCAAGATCTTGACACATGGAAAAACATGCCAACTCAAAGTGAGATGCCTAGTTCTTTATATGAGGACAAAGGACCACTACAAATAAAATTAAGGTCACCTCTAAATGGGACACCAAATTTCTTAGGTGAAGAGAGAACCATTGAAAATGAGATTATTATTACATATAAAATATTAAATATGGACATTAGGATTGCAAGGTTGACAAACCTTATCCTAAAATTCTCTTACTTATTGAAAACCTTGCAAAAGAATAAGGGAAATTTTAATACTAAAATCTAATATAAATATTGAATCAGGATCTAGAGGATACAAGGCCCATTACTTCTCTACACCAAAGTTCTAAATCTCCCCATCCTCACTAGCTTACTAAAATAATGTACAAAACTTTTTGGTTCTCCAATTTTTGTAAGATTACTCTACTTCCCTCAAACATTTCTTAAATAGATTGACACTAAGCATCAATGAGTTTCATGTGAGAATAATACATATGAATTTTAGCTAAAAAAATGACACTCTCGCTATCACATTGAATTCTAACCTATCTATACTAAAATATGAATCATAAACACAACTTTGATAATTATACTATCTTGTTCCAACCACATGTTGTAACCTCATACTCTACTCATATAGTAAAAATGCAACTATATGTTGTCTTTTTCTCATCTAACTAGTTCTACTCATAAAAAATTAAGGACATAGACACCTAGAGACCTCCTATAATTAGAAGTGAAAAGAATTATAAGTCAACCATCTTGGCAATATTATTTTTCCCATGATAAAAAATGTAATGGTTAAATATTCCATGTAAATATACGAAAATAATTTAAAATATTTATATTTATCTACTAGGGTTAGACATAAACCTACAAAAAATTTTCACTACCTAAACAATATTAGGTCTTATATGAACTTGAGAAAAATGAGGCTTCCAACAACAATAACATATAAAAACTTATACATTTATTTAAATTCTTTATCTATTTTAGGAAATTATTTAGGAGATAATTTAATGAACAATGAAAAGGGAAATACTAAGTGGTTTGCAATCATGCATGGAAAATTCTATAAAACAATATCAACGTACTTCTTTTGATTTAACCATAATTTTATATGTTAGCAAAATCCCTATAAATTTGTACATCTAAGATAAATTTTATAACCCCAAATATTTCATATCAAATATACCAAATAAGTGCCTATAAAGTTCCTTAATGATTCTATTATTATTCCCAATAAATATTATATACAGACAGGACAATAATTATCATATTATCACAAGTTAATTGATAATAAATATGATTAGCTTTAGTTATATATGTTTTAGTACAAAAGCACCATATTACAATTGGACTCAAAGGAACACTGGGAGGGGGGGGAAGGTGAATCAATGTTTTACAAATATGAACTTTATTAATTTGATATTTAAACCATTTCAACATTAAACCAAAGGAATGATGCAAACAAACAAAGTAATCATCCACAACACCATAACACAAATATTTTTATGTGGAAACCCTGTTAGGGGAAAAACCACGGTGGAAGTCAATCCACAATTTGAGTTCTCAAATATAATTTTTACGAAAGGGAATGCTCTTGCATTTAGGCTCACTTCCTAGAGCTCACTCCTCAAAGTAGATAGTCTCACTAGCTTACAAAATATTTAGATTAAGACCATGTGAAGGTTTGAACTGAAGTAATAGCATCTACTTATGCCATGTTACAATTCCGATTATGCTCATAGATCAGATTCTAGACCTTTTGTCTAATTATGCACTTCTCTTTGCTCTGCTCTACTTTGTTCTGCAATTCGCATCATAAATCCACACATAGATAAATTCACACCACTATCCTTCTGAATTTCACACCTCACACTAACATACTTCACATCTCATACATTCACTTCTATAAAATGATACAATCGATCTCATATATATATCCGCTATCAAAGATTTGATCATTCATATGTCGACTTTTATAAAACATAAAATTCTTTCCAATGGTCGGCTAGATCTATAGCTAATTATTTATGCGCACCACCCATATTTAGTCATAGCATAGTGAGGACCCAAATAAACATATTCAAACACAAAAACATTTAACCAATTACTCCTTAAACATCTGCAACAACTATATTCATCAAGTCGGCCTTCTAGCACAGATAACTAGAAAATAGATGCACCAAATCTCCAAGTTCATACACCAGTAAATGTGCACCTCGATACTTCTTGAATAAGATAGTGCGAACATCACCATACCTTTCTCTATGATCCACAACTCAAGATAATCATCTGGTGAAGTACATAGGTTGGCATCTTTACCTTTAACTGGATACCTCGTTCTTTATTTTGTCTACTGGTATGAACAAGTGCTAAAATGTGGACTAGAGCAATGAATAAGGTTACCATCAATGAGAACACTACAAGCCATATGCAAACAATCTCCCCCTTTGGCTTTGATGGAAAACCTTAGTGAAAAATGACTAAGTGTGAAAACCAATATGAGTACGTTGCCAAACTTCAAAATTTCAAAATATAGCCCCCCCTAAGATTGATGAGGCATTTTTCATTGCTCTCTCTCCCCATTTGACATCAATGAAAAAATATGTGTTCAATCTCCCCTTTTGAGATATAATCAAAACTTCAAAACTGATTCAAAATTTCAAAAAGAACAACTGCTACTTTGAATCAGAAAATTATCTTGTGGTTTTCTCTCATCTCCGAAAGAAATTTCTTCCAAGCTTCTATTGCAATCCCAATGATTATGATCATGTTGTTATTCTTAGATTTCTTGTTGACAATCTTAGTGAGGGATTCTAGAATTGTGATCGCATCCTCTAATTTCTCACCTTTCCTCAGTATCTCAACCATCTATTCTAGTCTGCATTCAGTTAGGTCCTTCACTTTCCAAAAGGTGTCCATGAGTGTGTTTTTAGTGGGCTAAACTTTCTTGTGCTCAGATTGTAGCTCTTGAATCCTTTTCCTGATTATATCATCTTGATCCTAAAACATATCAAAACTTTTTTCAATCCCATTTAATTATGTTTCAATTTGCTCCAACTTCTCTTTGTATTTCCCAATTGCATGAGGCCAATGGATGTAATAGTTGTAGATGTTATTTTCTGCACTTATGCATTTCCTTAGCTCATTCATTATCTTTTTCAACTTGGTAAGTGATATCTTGAACTGCTCCTTCAAATGTAAGATTACTTCTCCTTCTTCTTCGATTTGAGACTTAGAGTCCATAGTTTCCTTAATGCATTCGATCATTTCTTCACGTAAAATATTATGCAAACTCTCTAATTTGATTTGAATGTGCACAAAGCGAGAATTTAGTACACCTAGAATCATATCATAATCATATGAGGGTCTGATAGACCATAATTGAGAAATTTCCTACATTCTACCTTCCTTATGAATAATTTTTTGCAGCTTCTCTTTTGACAAGTCATCTTCTTCTTCACTTGCTTCTATCATTTTCTTTTCTTGTTCTCATTTGGCTAATTCCAGTTCTTTTCCCTTTGTGTCCTTAGTTTCCTCATTGAATTCCTCATTTGGTATATCCACAATCTCTTGTTCCTTTCCTTTCCCTTCAGTTTTTGGAATCTTGCATTCCGGAAGAGTACACACAACAATTTATTTTTCTGTTTCTTCTTTCTCTCCATCTTACCAAAAGAGGAACCAACTTCAAGTGCTTTTACCGGAGGAGAAATACCAACTAATCCAAACTTTCCTAGCAAAATCTTAAAGAAACTTTCATATGCTTGATCATAGTTTGCCAAAACTTTAGAGTGTGTGAAGATTTTCTTGCACATCGGTTCATTTACTTTCCATACCACATTGTTGTTAATCGATAAAAAATTTAGAAAGTACATTACTAGACATATGACCAGAGTACCAAACCTAAAAGGGTAATCTATCTCTTTTGTTAATTGCATATTCTCCATCAGTTGATCCTTTAGTAGTCTGCATAGGTCAAAGTCCTGACCTTCCATTATCATTTTGTATGAGATGTAGACTGCACTAGCCGAGGTTGTTCCTTCTCTATTTCTGAATAAGATTTTGTAGGATATTCCATGTGCAATGTACCTTGTCATAGAGTTCTTGATTTTCAAGATTATCAGTGCCCTTTGATCTCTAATAACTCCAGTTAGGGTTTTGACTTCTTTATTTCAGATGGATTTCTTTCTTGGTATATCCCCAACTTTGCATAATCCAGTTAGATTTTCAATCACTTCTTTCAAGATGGGGTAGGGTTTTTCTAGAATTAAAATATCATCATTCAATCTTCTCAAAATAAACTTAACACTTTTTGCATTCTCAAAATAGGGAAACTCATTCCAAATGTCCAAATTCTTTTGTTTGGCTTCTCTCACCCATTTCAATTCATCAAGTGACAACAAATTTCTTATGGCTCTAATCTTCTCACTGTTGTATTCATCTAAATTGATTGACCTTTTGATTTGTTCCATTTTTCCTTCCATACAACCGCACACCAAATTATATGGAAATTCCAAAAACAACTAAAATATTTGATGGAATTTGAGATTCACCACCGAATTAACTTTACTCCTTTGAGATTCTATAATAAATTTCTCTCATTCTTCTCTTCTTTGATGCAAAGTGATAAATGAGGGTTACAACTTGTCTTATATAGCTCACACACTTGTAATAAATTCCTTTGCCCTAGGTATTCTAGATACCTTGTTTTCTCAGACAACGTGAGAAAAATTATTTTGCGCATCTTCAATTGCTTGAATTTCCTTGTGAGTGTTTTCCAAAACATCTGTAGATCATTAATACAAATTTTGAAAATCTTTTCGTGATCCGGTACCAGCTTACAGACAAGGGAAAAAGGATTTTCTTGAAAAATTCCCCCTAGGCCAATAGCCTGAGATCAATTTCCAGAGGAATTATCGGAAGCAAGTTCCGGTGCAGAACCATTTACAACATTAGATTCATTCTTCCTTAACCATGTATTCTTCATTTGATCTCTTATTTCATCCATAATCATTTTTCATTTTTATTTATCATCTTTCTGTGTCTTTTTGCCTTTGTATACCAGACCTTTTCTACCCACATTTTTTTTCGCAAAATCTTGCTATGTAACCGTATCTGTTGCAATTATAGCACACAATATTTCCTTTTCTAGACCAATTATTCTATTGATTTCTTCTTGATCTGCATTGATTAGCAATATGCTCAATTTTTCCATAGGTATAACATTCAATATTTCTTCTACTGGTAGAGTAGTTTGAAATTTTTTTGCATTCAATTGATTTATGACCAAACTTGTTGTAATTGGAACACTGACCAAAGAATGATGAGTCACTTGATTTCATTTTACTTGTACATTGAGTAGCCATTTGACCAAATTTATTGCAAGAAAAACAATATCCATTAAACTTTTGAGCATTAGGTTGTCTTATCGGATACCTTTCATCTTTGTTCATCTGATTTCCTTGCCTAAAATTTCTTTGTCTAGATCAAGAACTTTCTCCTTTCTCATATCCAATACCTCGCTTGTCTTTAGCATTCTTCTATCCTTGATTCAACTCATCAATCTTAACAGAACTAATCTTAAACTTCTCCTTGTATTGATTTGTAGTAGTAAGTTCATCCATGCGAATAATAATATATTTTTCAAGTTCTTCTTCATTGTTTTTGGATTGTTGCAATTCATTTTCTAACTGAATGAATTCTCCATTTATTCTTCTGCATTCATCAGATCTTTCTTTTAAGGAGTGAGTGAGATTCTCCTCATTATTTTTACTTTCTTCAATTTCCTTAGTGAGCTTCATCACCATAGATTCCATTTCATGCTTTAGGGTCGCATTGTCTCTGGCAAGATTTTCACATTCTTGAGTTATATCCTTCAAGGTTTGATTCAGGTGAGCATCATCCATGTTTTTTCTTTCTTTCTACTTAATCTGATCACAAAGATCCTTCCTCTTTTCCCTAGATTTAACAATCTGATGCTTTAATGACTGAATGAATTTTCAGCATCCTTAAGATTTTCTTTCAATTCCTAGACTTCTGCTTTAGATTCATCAAGATCATCAAGTGCCATCAAAAGCTGCTACTAAAGACTACTAGAGTTCATTACACTCCAAGATCCACCTCAAGTTGTAAAACTCCTTCCGATGAACTAGGCTCTAATACCAATTGTTGGACTCAAGGGAACACTGAGAGGGGAGGTGAATCAATGTTCTACAAATATGAACTTTATTAATTAGATATTTAAACCATTTCAACATTAAACCAAAGGAATCATACAAATAAACAAATTAATCATCCAAAACACCATAACACAAGGATTTTTACGTGGAAACCCTATTAGGGGAAAAACCATGGTGGAGGTCAATCCACAATTTGAGTACTCAAATATAAATTTTACAAAAGGGAATGCACTTGCATTCAGGCTCACTACCTAGAGCTCACTACTCAAAGTAGAAAGGCTCACTGCCTTACAAAATGTTCAGATTAAGACCATTTGAAGGTTTGAACTAAAGTAATAGCATCTACTTATGCTAGGTTATAGTTCTAGTCAGGCTCATAGATCAGATTTAGGACCTTTTGTCTGATTCTACACTTCGCTCTGCTCTATTCTACAATTCACATCATAAATCCACACATATATAAATTCACACCACTATCCTTCTGAAGTTCACACCACACACTAACATACTTTGCATCTCATACATTCACTTATATAAAATGATACAACCGATCTCATATATATATCCACTATCAAAGATTTGATAATTCATATGTCGTCTTTTATAAAACATAAAATACTTTCCAATGGTCGGCTAAATCCATAGCTAATTCTTTATGTGCACCACCCATAGTCGGTCATAGCATAGTGAGGACTCAAATAAACATATTCGAATACAAAAAAATTTAACCAATTACTCCTTAGACATTCGCAATGGTTATATTCGCCAAGTCATCCTTTTGGCACAAATAATCAGAAAATCGATGCACTTGATCTCCTAGATCATACACCAATAAATGCACACCTCGATACTTCTTGAATAAGATAGTGTGAACATCACCATACCTTTCTCTGAGATCCACAACTCAAGATAATAGTTCGATGAAGTATATAGTTTGACATCATTACCTTTAACCAGATACCCTGTTCTTCATTCTATCTGCCGGTATGAACAAGTACTAAAGTGTGGACCAGAACAATTACTTAGATTGCCATCAATGACAACACTAGAATCCATATGCCAAAAATTACTAATACTACATTCTCAATGACTAATTTAAACTATAAAAGGATTTATTTAACCTATAAATGAATTTTTTAGTAGGTTTAACAATAGAAGATAGTAAAGAGTTGTAGACAATAGCAAAATCTACAACAACTCATTGCAAAAAGGATATGGAGCACAAGGCTGACTAGGCGTATTAGAAATAGTTATACATTATAAGGGACATGTCCCAAATATAACATATATATACATATATATAACATGGGTATGTGCATGATCATGATGGGCCAAAAAGTGGCGATATGTAAGTGATATGATGACTCATGTGGTTGACGACTTTTTTTTTACCCAAAATTGATGAAACAAAAAGGGTTTTTAAAGGATATTCTCAGCTTTCCACAAATATAGATTATTCTTTAATTTGAATTTAATAAATAATTATTATTGATTTTCTATTTGAATTACGACTAAAGTCCTGATTGATAGGCTTTTTGAAAAAAATCTATAGCTTTCAAATGGTATCACATTTTATGAATCCAAAACATGTGTCACATTCTATGTTTCACATACTATAGGATTAAAATAAAATAATTGAATTTCATGAAGTTTTGACCAAGTTAAGGTGGTGAGATGTACGGGTTTTTATATTTTTACAAAGTTGTAATAAAAATTCATAATTAATTATTTACTTGGAAAAAAATTACAAAAAAATATGCATCACATCGGGACATGAGTATTATACTTATATCTAAAATATTATAAAAAAATATTATCATTTTATTGTGGTTAGGGTGGTTAGACAAACACCTACTTCTTACTTTTTCCCTAAAATTTATCTACTACTCCATTGAAATTTCAAATTTTCACCAAATAGATGTTTTAAAAATAAAAATAAACCTAGTAGTTTAGAAACTACATTCAATTTTCTACAAATTCTATTCTTACATATTTTTGAAATAATATAGATAATTTATTCAAATTTTTACGTCAAGTTTCCTAACTCTGATATTTTTGAATTTTATTACCACTTAAGGGCCTATTTTTTCCATGATGATCCTCCACATGCCCTCATATAAATATGTATATACACATATGTACATAGATATATATATATATATATACAGATATGTATGTACATATATATATGTATATATACATATATGTACATAGATATGATAGACAAATGTAAGATATATATATGAATGGATGTAATGTAAGAGGAACAAGAAGAAGATATAACATATTCATTGTAAGTTTTGCATATATGATTATAATGATACATCATTGGTACTATTGAATGACTAATTGATTATGGATTATATTATGAATGTAGTTTAATACCTCATTACAATTCATCTCAAATAAGTATAGTATTGTTGATATTTGGGTATCTAGGTATAACTCCTAAAGAATTCCATTAGGCTCAAAACTTTATTTTGCACCCGAATTTTATTGTTAATATTGGTTCCATTATGAAATATTTGTTAAGAAATAGAGAAGAGATTGGAGCATCAAATACATTTATAGATTAAATCAGTAAATAAATATAATGGGAAAATCCATGAAAAAACTATTTTAAAAATCTATGATAGAATTCCCTAGGTACCAACCTCATGAGAGGGCCTTACACACCTAGGAGATGAAAATGGAAAGGTGAGGGATCTCAAAAATAGACCACTAAAACATGTGATCAATCAAAACAAATATACAATAACTACAATGAGTTGAATAAAGAACTAATGTTATAGAAAATCATTAACAATTATGGCTAAAGGGGATAACAAGAAGCTATGTGAAAAATTAGAGAATAAATTAACCTAGTAAGAGAGTTGGACATGAAATGAAATAGAATGGAATAAATATGTCAAAAATAAAGCTAATAAAATGTAAGAAAGGTATTGTAGGAAATGGTAAAGAAGAGAAGAATAGAAGTGAGCATTCCAATGTAGTTGTTAACCACATCAAGGAAGGTGCTACCAAAAGAAGAGAAGAAGAGAACACCAATGTAGGTCTTATTGGTGAGGAAATAGAAGTTATCCACCTTAACCCTATTTTCTCTACTATTTAAGTAGATCTTTGCACCAAGTTGGGATCAAGAGTTATTGATTACTTGGATCACTCCTCTGATCCTCATTTGTGGAAGATTGATCTTAATTGGTATGATCACTTGATTTGTTCAGTAGTTGAAGAACTCCTTAGAACTATTGGTAACATGATATTTTATAGATCTAATCTACTTGACTCTTTGTTGTGGGCTGACTCTAAAGATGATAATTACTTTGTTAAGTCTAGCCACAATCAATTGACTACCAATTAGGATCCTCAATTATCTTGGATGAAAATATAGAGGAATAGATCTATTTCCAAGGTTAAGTTCTTCTGGTGGATGACCTACCATGAAAGAATTATAATGTTGGATAATCTCCAAATGAGAGGGAGTAAAATTGATAGATGTTTTCTTTTTGAGAAATAAGAAGAATCCACCTCTCATCTTCTATTCTATTACTTCTATTCTTTTCAAGTTTCTCAAAAAATTTAATCCTTGATTTAGGTCAACTAGGTTTGGGACAAAGATTCTAAAAGCATAGTGGAAGGTTGGACCCTCGAGTCAACCATTCACTACTTTCCAAGATTTGGTGGTGTAGTGTAGAAAATTGTACTCCTTTCTAAGTGAAATTACAATTTCACACTTAGTTTGGACCTATTTTAGTGACCTTAGATTTATGCAATTTTAAACCTCATTAATAGGCCCCTAATACCCTTTATTATGTATCCCAAGGCCTACTTTAATTATTTCCCAACAATATAACCCGCATTTAATAAATATTAATAATTGATTTAATGCTGCGACATAATCTAGGTCTTGAGCTTTTAGGTCAAGACATGGGTGAATGGGTCCCCTTTAAGTTCATAAACTCAAATTAAAATATGTTTTTGGTGGCATTTCAAGGTCCTAGATTCAAATTCTAAGTGTTATATTTCGGGATTTGATAAATGGGAAATTAGAAAGGAATCCTATAAAGCTAAGTCTTTCAAACATTTTTCACTAGACAAGAAAGAGATTCACATGAGATCATAAGGCTTTACACTCAAGATCAAGGAGATATTAGTTAAGAATTCAAAGTTGAAGTCTTGGAGTAGCATTCTACTTGTTTTTGCACTTGTCTTCTAGCTAATTTTTCCAACAAGATCAACCATTTTCAAAGATTGGTGATAGATGCTTATGGAGGATCATGATGGATTCTAGGTTTTGGGAGATGCACCAAGCCATTCAAATAAGCCTAATGAATTATTTCCTTAGTGGTTCCATCTTCTATTATTATTCTACTTTCTACCTAAAGGAAGGTTTTATCAGATTTGTGATCTATTAGGGTCATTTGACATCTCCCAAAGTAGTTCTTCACCATTGTTCATGTTTCATTTAGGGATCTTACTCTAACGCACTTGAATATGGTTTATTTGCATGCTAGATCTTATTAATATTAGACACACTTAATATTAGGTCTTGCACACACTTTCATGTTTTAGATATGTATTTTTTATCAAGGTTTAATTACCAAACTTAGGGTTTGACAAAGGAAAACTCCCTTATCAACCCCCAAAACAAAAATTTTGTTTTATAGATTTATCACAAGTATAGATCTAGGAGTGAAGGTTCAGAAGTGTAGGAAGGAAATGCGGATACAAGACTCAAATCTTAGTTTCTAATTTTCTAGAAAGGGAGACCTAGAGCCATCCACTCATGGGTGAATGAGTCCCTGACAAGCTTATGAAACCAAAATTTTGTGACAGGTGCACAAATTCCACACCTTCCCATATTTTCTAGATCTTTTCTATTTCTTTCATTTTTATGCCTAATCTACAAAATCAAAGTTTCAGTTTGCATGTTTGAGTTGATTTACTATTTTTAGTTTTTCTCCCAAAAATGTTGTTTAGGTTGATACCCCCATCCTCAAGCAAAAGGATATCATTAGATTCACATTGAGTTGATTCACCTAAGGTTTGTTAGTAAATTCTTTATGGGGATCTCATTTCCTAATGAAAATAGGAAGATAGGGTCTATTGTCATCCTCTTGACTTGCCTTTCCATTTCCATTAAACCCTATATTTCTACATTTCAGGTGGTTGGCCCTTCTCTTAATTGGTTAAGTGCTTTGGAAAGAGCACAATAACAAGATATTCAAGGAGAAAAAATTGCCTCAAAAGGTATTAGTGGATCAAATCATCAACAAGATGAAACAAAATATTAAAAGAATTTAGTAATTAAATCAAATTTTAAAAAATAATAACAAATAAAATATTTAATAAATTCTAGAAAGAGAAATTATGAAAGATGGAGACACTTCCTAGATTGTGTGGTGTGAAGAACTTGGAATTGTCCATTGATGGTTTGAATTACATAATTCAAGCATCACTAGGGCTTCTAGTGATGACAACTATGGAAAACCCTTACTTGTTGTGAGGAATTTATTTGGTGGCATGGATAGAAAGATGAATATTAAAGCCCAAACATGGTAGGATTCATTAAACATAGTTCTTTAGCTCGAGTGTGGGGGGTCTTGTTGTTGATTCCAAAAATAATTCTCCTACACCTTTGAGGGGAGTGCTCCAGCCTGCCACATATCTTCCTTACGGGCAATGTGACTCTACTACAAGGGATTTTTTTTAGATGCAACAAAATTGGAGCTCAATCCTTTAAGGACCTACCACTCAAAAAAAAATCTCAGAGGTAATTATTGTAGGAGGAATATTTATTGTTTATAAACAACCCTAAAATTAAATTTTGATGCTAGTTTAATGAAAGTGCTACATGAAAATGAGGATTTTTTATTGAGAAGGTTTAGCCACTTCTAGATGAGCCTTCTTGATCTACACAAATGGATAACCAAATCATGGATTCTTTTTATGGAATAAAAAATAGAAATTTATCTACATGCTAAAGGGTTTTTATTGTGGTTTTTGATACCAAGAAGGATAGAAACATTATTTTCAGTTATGTTTGGTCATATTGAAAAAGCATAATGATGTTAAAATCATGGCATCCATTAAATCACTTTCAATCATGTCGGTCTAGGTTCACCTTCCAAATCTTCCCCTCCACTATTGGTTTAAATCTTGGTTTGTAAAAATTGATAATTCCATTAGCGAATTTGTGACTACAATTAAAGATTCAACGGATTCAATACATACAACCTTTGCTTGAATTATGGTGAAATTTGATACCTCCAAAGATCTTCACATAAAAATAACCTTGAATGTCAATGGCCATGGATGGTCACAAACCCTGAACCATGAAAACCTATCTTTTTGGTGTAAAAGATCTTATAAAACTAGGAATATTACAACAAAATGTCCAAACATGAAAACCTAGACAAAGAGGAAGCCTCATGGTGGAAATATGCATCTACCAAATTCTATTGAAAGGTATGATTCCTCTCCAAAAGGTGAAATATGAAATGAGAATGATTTATAGGATGATGAACTTTCTTCAAAATAAAAAATGGTTCACAACTTTCTTCACCAAGCCACTTCAGGTAACTTGGAACTACCAAAAACCAATGATACATTGATTCTATAGTCTCCTCAAAATGAAAGCGATGGGCCCAATGGACAAAAACCCATCAAAAACATGAATGAGTAACAAGGGGCCCCATATCTTGGGGGTGGTAACTCACCATCATAGACTCTTTCCCAACCTTCCTAGCTCCTTGACAATCAAAATTATGGTGGTGGTGGAAATGAAAGATATACAGTGCGAAAAAGGAAAAAGAGCACCCCAAAAAGTGAGGAAGTGGGTAGTAAAATGCATTTTCAATCTCACGCCAAATTAGGTGGTAAAACCAAAACTTAATTTGAGTGGTATTAGTAATTAAAATTTGTTAGGAAAAGTAGTCACTCGGATTTTTTCATTACCTAGTTTGACATGTAATGGATAGATGGCCAAGAAATGTATCTCAATATATGGAGCAACCCAGTGCTACCTTACCTAGCAAAACAAAAATACAAAGAGAAAATCTTCCCGAGACATTATTGATTATTGCATATGTTTTAAATATTATTTATAGTTCAAGTTATTTATTATGGGAAAACATCTCTTTGAAAATACGATAGCTTCTAGAAGAAATATGTACATGTACACACAAAATCTCACAATTTTTTACATTATTTTAAGATTGTTAACAATTTTGTTATTGTAATTAATAGAAAATAAAATTTCAGCTACAATTTTTTTTCAATGACTCATTTAAACAAAAATTTGCACACACCTTTATGTTTTCCCAATAATTTAATGTATCCAATGGACACACTAATACATAAGGGTTACATATTGTGATTTGTGGCCTCAAAATGTTAAGAGTTTTACATTTTAAATGAAAAGAAAAAGATTATGTCAGTGGCCTTATCTATGAGATAGAATTATAGTTGTAATCTTGTTTAAGAAAAATGATGAATGGAAACAAAGTCACACAAGTTTTGAAGAGAGAAATGTGACATATTTTTAAAGTTCATAATTAAATCTTAGATTGCAAATCTAAGAACAATAAAATTATAATTACAATCTTATTCAAAATAAATAAATTGATAGAAACTAATTTAAATAAATTTTAGAAAATAAATATAAGATATCAAAATAGATGATTAAATACTTGATTGAAAATTTATATACATATAAAATATGCTCTTTTCTCGTATGTAATAACGTATGATTTTTGGATATATTTATCTTGAATTAACCAGAACATTTTGCCTTCTTGAAATTGCAAGTACGCTGTTAAGTAAACTTTAGTAACAAGCTAAGTGAGCAGAACTCGGCGTCTCTCAAACAACCAATACTGTGTATACTAGCTAAAGAATAAATCAGACCAACACAAATGTAGTAAACAAATAAACCTGCGTAATGTAAGTCCGCAGCTCGAAACAGATTTAAGAAAATCTCCCATCCCATTTTACTCTAGATTTCCTAACCTGTCTTCGCATTGGCTTAGAAATGGTGTCTTGCCGTTCTCTTCCACTGCAAGTGTTTGTCTTCAACGAATCGAGATGGCCTTACACTTCTCTCTTACTAATCTTCAACTCATTTCCTGAATCACAGAGAACGATCGTGAAACATAGATGTATATGCGGGGGACTTTTACTGAAGAGATCGCGGATAAATGATGGACGGAACACAATACGAGTTCCTCCAGCACTTATCGTGCACTCTGAGCATCTCTTTTGCCTTACTCTTTGTCTTTGCCGTGCACTCGCTGTGCATTAGCATGCACAGCTTGCCGACTGTACCGATCTGCACCATTTCATTAATTATTTGCTTAGACGGAGAAAATTTACCAAGCGACCAGAGGATCCGAACGGCCTTTTCCGTTGCGAAGTGGGAAACTCTCAATATTTTCTTGGAGACCGCAGGGATACCCACAGCGTGGTCGGCCAAGGCAGCTCTTCCTTCTGCACATCCGCACAACACATCGAGAAGACATAACATCCTCTCGCAGCTGCTTCTTTTCTCGGCAGTCTGATCGGGAAGCAATTCAACCAAAGCAGATATGGCGCCCGCCTGGATGGCTTTTATTCTGCTGCGCCTGCTGCTGGACGTCATTGCGGTCAACACGTTAAGGGCGGCCATGGTTGCCTGGTGGCAGACCTCCTCTGTCAACACCTCCAAAAGTCCTTCTATTATATCATCGTTGGCGTTCATAACAAATCGCTCGAGGACTTTCGTTGAGACCGTCTGTAAGAGCATGGCGACATGAAACCGGGCGCTGGAAGTGCCTCTCTTTAGAACGTAGGCAACGGATGCCAGGCAATTGGCGGTGGAGAGTGAATCCAACGTCTTGTCCGGCAAAGGAAGAGAATAAAGGATCCCCAACGCTTCCTCGCTGGCTGCCGCAATGTCATAGCAGCAACCGGCCTCGTCCGTTTCAGAACTATGGTTTTCAATCAGAAAGACTAGGGCAGCCGGAGCGTCAGACAAAGCGATAAGCTGTCTGTTGCCCTCGCTGTGGCCGGCTACAGACCTGAGTTTCTTCAATGCCTTCGCTTGAAAGGCTGGCCCCGGGGATGACTCGATGTCTCGGAGCAGCTTATTAAGATGATCGGCGTCGAGGGGCGGCGGGGGCGTGGAGATCCGGTAGACGCCCTTGGAGGAGTTGAGGTTGCACCACTGTTCTATGAGCCGCCACAGTGTGTGATTTGGTGTGAGCTCGGTGTTGTGAATGTGTTGCCTTGTGAGAGGGCAGGTGTTGTTCCGCAGTGTAAACATCCACTTCTCAATGCTCCGCCGGTCGTAACTGACACCTGTGCAGATCGTTACAGGGTCTGTCATCAGCTGCATCGAAATCGGGCACAAGAAATACGAAGGAATTTCCACCTCTGCAGCTTCCATCTCTTTCCACAGACCACACAGCCGAGTGTATGGTACAGGCTATTGCTGGTATATTCTTAACTAAGTCCCAGGAGCTCTCGAGAAGATCCATATTATGAAGGAAACAGACTCTTTAATAGATTCGTTTGGCAAAAGACGAGCGTTTGGAAAGAGACAGATCGAGTCAAAGGTTGATTAGAGTTTGTATTAGGTGGAATTAGTAACGCGGTATTGCTCGCATATCAACATCCTCCTATAGTCCACGCGCTCTCCAAATATAAATATAATCGTGAGGCAGCCATAGACAATATTTATTGGATGAGAACGTGAAATGTAGCACAAATATAGCGAGGCAAACCAAACACGGCCGCACTTGACGCCGCTATCCACATTGTTCATCCTAAGTTGCCGCTCCTACCATTGTCCACGCAGATAAGCACTGACCTCGTTACGTTCTCGGCAAATTAGCTGGTCCAATTCGTGGACAACCAAAGCAAATTCGAAATAAATTAGCATATGAAGTCGATGACTTAACGGTTCAATCTGGTTTATTAACGGCACGACAACAAGGCTGTAGATTACCATAGCTGACCACCAACCTGAATAAACACGGCAAACTGAAGACAAATCTCACTGTAGTACTTCTCATGTTACGCAACATGTTTATTCTATTTTTGGTATGACTGTAGTCTATAACTATTTAAAAACTACCTATTCTTATCTGTCAACTTTATGCTTTGCACAAGCGAATACTAAATTATTATTAGACAGCCATTTTTTAACTTAGGGCAGCTCGTATCTAAGCTGAAACGACAATTTCGATTTTATAATTCTTTTATTGTGTGTTTGTAACTAGACAGGGGAAACACAAACAGTCGAGAACTTCAACGTACGATAAATTAGTAAGTAACACTCCATCTACAGTCGTGCCTATCCAGCATTCTGGATAGCCATTTGACCATCCAGAATTCCAGATAAATATTGGCCCCTTTGAGACTTCACAACGATTATTTGTGATGTTGAAAGATCCGAAGACCATCAAGGTATTCACCTTCTTTCAAGTGATATGATGGAGCAGAAATAGATTGAAATTTGACAGCTACCTTTGGTTATCAATTTTTTTCTTATGTAAAAAAGACCGTGTAATCTTATTATAGAGGTGAAAGGTGTGTAGTTTTTTATTTTATTTCATATTATTTTGCATGTTATAAATATTTGATTTTATTATTTATTTTAGTTCATTTAAAGCATTCATTAATATTAAATCTCAACCGTTCAATTTGTTATCTTGTATCCTTTAATTTAGATCGGCATTTAATTGATTGCTTAATTCCATCTTCTTATATTAGATGTACCCATAATCTCATCCCTACAGCTAGATTGTGGGTTCAATCTAGTCCTCTAATTTCAAATTTCAAATTTTTTATTTATTTACGTAACTATCCTAGGATAGGACCATTAACTATCAACATGTGCATGAAGAGTTCCAAGATAGTGTATATGTTGTGAATTTATGGATGTCATCCAAGGTCACAATGATTATTGATGAGAAGCATCTCAAAGTCAAGGATTTGATTCCATGCACATCACCAAATCAATGAGCATCAATCTTAATTTACATCAAGTGCAACTATTTGGCCTCCATTATTACTTGTTTCTTTGTTTTGATCTTGTTGAGTCAACCTAGGTAGATAGCTATTATCAAGAAATTTGAATTTAGTTCTAGCTACAACCTCACAAAAGTGCTTGTTGACACCACATTATGCTCAAATATAGATAAACTTATTGGCAAACACTCTTTAAAACTACTAAAAGACAAGTTTTGTGTCAAACAAAATTGCACCACCTAACCACTTAGAACCAATTCATACTATTTAGACGAAAACAAAAGAATTATCTAGTCTAACGTTTCTAAAAAGGATAGGCTATGTTTTTATTTGATCTTTAATCTAGCTACAACTTTCATTTTTTTAATCTCTTTTTCACCTCTCAATAGTTAAAATCATCATCACACTAATTTCTAAGTATTTCCTAATCCCTCTCAATTTCATTTATTATTTATATTTACCAATCTCATGTCTCAAATAATAAATTGATTTGGGGTCTAGTTATTATTATTTATTAGATTAAACTATCTAAATTAATTTTAGGCTGAATTATATTTCTCCATATTTATCCAAATTTGAAATTTACACAACTATCCTTTAGGGAACAACATTTAAATTTTTTATCTTGATTGTTGAACTTACTATCTTTGATATAGAGACATATATTTGTATTGATATTTTTTATAATTTTTCATTATGGATACATAAAATTGATCCTTGATGATTCTTTATGAAACATAGAAAAATAGGTTCACCATCAATAGGGTATCATTGACGAACCTAATTTTCATTAGGTGTGTGTTTCATTCAATTATGAAGGCCAAAATGCATAAATAAGAAACAAAATCTAATCCTAACTATTATAGCAACAAAAAGGGAAGTTTTGAGAGGTTGAAACAATGTGTACCTTGTAGAAAACTTGTTGCTTTTAGGTCACGAAGGACTCATTCGCCTTTAGTGGTGAATGGGTCCCTATTAGGGTTACAAAAACTAACTTCAGGGTTTTATTCCTCTTAGTCTACAACTCCAAATTCCAGATGTTCACTACTTCAACCTCATTGAGGACTCATTCACCTTTAGTGGCGAATGGGTTCTTTTAGGGTATGAAAAAACTGTTTTTTGGGTTCTATTCTTCAAGATATGTACTTCCAACTCCCCAATTTTCAGCTCCTGAAAGTCTGGAACAAATTTTGTACGGCTCTTTTTGTAATATTGCAATGTAGATGGCAACTTTTCAACTTGACAACTTTGACAATTTTTCTCCAATCTTGTTCTCCACTTGATCTCCAACTTGTAAATCTACAAATACACATTCAAGAGAAGAAAAACTTATTGATTGTTAGTGAATAGGGGTTTGCCTCGGTCAAACCCTATTTAGGTAATTAAACCAAATAATGAAATAATGAAATGTTGATACCTTGGAAGTTTTCTTAGAGTATAAATCTACAAACTAGCATGAAGTGACCATGAAAAATATAGATCTTAATCTTGAATAAGATATGAAACAATTCTTGCAAGTAGATCCTCCATGCTACATCAACACACTTTGGCTCAACAACATGTTTGATGCACTATATCTTTGACATGATAATATAACCTTGAATTGCTGCAATAAACTTCACTATTTTCCATTGAATACCTTTGAAATGCTCTATAATTATCTTGGACTCATAAGCCTTCTCTTAGGATTCTTACTCAAAGTTTCTAGGATGAAACTACGTGAATTAACCCCATATTTATACTAAATCTAGAGATTAACCCCAAAATTCAAATAATTCAAGCTGACACCAAATCTAGGATTGAAAATAATTAAAATCTTACCAAAATTAAATTCAAAAAGGGGTGTCCTATGTGAGGAGGACCCATTCACCACTAAAGGCGAATGGGTCCTAGCATAAGTTTCTAGGACCTTGCTTCAGGGGGTTGAAAGAACATAAAAAACCCACCTCAAAAATGCATAGAAATGGGGGTCCTATGTGGAGAGGAACCATTCACCACTAAAGGCGAATGGGTCCTAGCACCATTTTCTAGGACCTTTATTTTACAAAATTTAATGTTATGCAATTTGATTATTGGGTATCGAGATAGATCTTTGAAAAATGCAATTAAGAGGTCTTGAATTTGAATTAAAGGGGCCCATTAGGCCCAATTAATTAATGAAACCCTAGATAACTATGAAAGTGTAATACAACACTTTACAACACCCTAAATAAGGTACAATTTAATTACATTTTGGTTAAAAGGGCCCTAGATTTGAATGTGTACAACACATTACAACACTAAATCAAGGTATTATTAGGTTAATTTTATATCAATTATTCCCAAATTAAGCATGAAAAAGGGTTACTTTTTTCGACATTACACTTTATATGTCATCCACCAAGATAGCCCAACTTCCACTAAATAATAGTCTAGTGATGATATATGTACTAATTTGGTTAGTAATAACTATTGAAAGTAAAAAAAAGTGTTAAATAAGAATATAAAAAGGAAATGTAGATCTAACATTTGCATCATGAACATCCATATAGCATATGAATCAAGAATAACTATAGATCTAAATTATTTTATCCTTATTTTATCCTATACTATTAAAAAAAGAGATAGAAATTGAAACATGAAAACTAGAAATAATTTTAGAAAAGAAAGCTCATAAGTAAAGTTATTCACCTAGATATTATGGAATATGAGATTGGAAACAAGCTAGAAATGGTCATAAGTGACTAAAAGTGAATTTTTAGAGAAAATTCATGATTTAAATGAATATTAGGCACAATTTCTACACTATGTGGTGCTGCTTCTTTGTAAACTATATTGTAACTCCACTAAAATGGCACAAACAAGCTTGATCCTAATAAATATTAAAAATTCAAGGAGCATTAACCTCCATAAATTCTTGAATGGGGGATATTAAGATCTAAAAAAAGATTAAAAACAATATTTGTGTTGTTTAGTATACTACCTTAATTAATCCCTTATTAAGTATATTTCATTTTTTCCAAAATAAAGGCACTAATAGGAATTTAGCAAGTGCGTGTATAGATCTAGTGATTATTTACATGATGTGTGCAATAAATATGTGAAAAATTAAACCTTATGAGAAATATCTAAGACAAGGCGGTTTGTGATAGTTATGAGGGATAAACGAGGAAGAAAATGGTAATCACAAAGGACAAACAAGTGGATTAAATGATTCATATTTTGACAAGGTTTCAAGGATATGAGTTTTAAACTTTGGGGGAAAAATCAAGGTTTTCTAATGTCTCATGGATGATGAAAATACAAAGAATAGACCACAAAAATGATAGTGGAAATGGAAAAATAAACCTATAACACAATAAGGGAACTTTCAATATCCACTCCTAAGTCTCCTTCCAAAGTAAAAGAATAAACATGTGCCACACTTTGTAAATGAAATGTCCAACCAAAAAAATCAATTTCGACTGCACAAAATTGACCTTTATGTTTCGAATTTCATAATGATGTAAACTAATTAAATGTAGAACTATTTATAGAGTTTATACTTCTTCTTTTTTTTAAAATGTAAAATTTTATTTGATAGGTTTTTCATATGTTTAAGAGAAAAACTTGAATAGCTGAAAATTTTGGAAAAAGTGAGGTTGATGAGACATCACAAAAAATGAGACCAATATTTTTTCCCTAATAAATAACTATGATAGCTGGTGCATAAAAATAAAATAAAAATTTGATGAATTTTTTTGGTGATAACATTTTAAAGTGAAACTTCACCAAAATATATAGTTTTCATGGGATTTCAATTTTTTTTCTAGTTTTTTATCATTTAAAAAAAAAAACCCTTTTGAAGAGGATTCTTTCCTCTAATGCACCATAAATTTTTCAAAATTTTGAATATATATATTTCTATTTAGCCTCTCATTTTGCTATAAAAAACTACTTACAGTAAGTTTAAATTTTTTATAATAAAACAAATTAAAATATCAAAAAATGTATTCTAAACTCTTAGCTCTAGAAAAGGGTACTTCCAAATTTTCATGAAATTACCTCTAATTGGAGAAATTACAATGTTGAAGTTAAAAAATTTCTAAAGTTTTCTCAAAAGAAGGGTTAATCTACTACATAGGAAGCCACATAGAGAGTTTTGATTGAATATTTTTCCCCAAAAACTTTCTACGGAAACCCTTTTACTTGAAAATGTACACATTACTTTACTTGCATTTCAAAATTTAATAAAAATAATAATTTATAATTTTGAATGAAAGGGTTTTCCTAAAACTATATGTGCCATGTATATGACATGTGGTTTTAGGAAAAAAAAATTCCCAAAATTGTTTAGGGTGAGACTGTTTCACTTGAAACAATTTAGTTGGCTAGAAGTGTAACATAACTTTGTGTTTTAACCTCCCTCTTTCCTTGATGATGAAAATGCAATTTTCCTTCTTGAAAGTGAAAATGATAAACTAGGCTTTCAATTGATTGAATTGTTAGTGTAAAGAGGGAAAAGGAGGGTTAAATATGAATCTATAATAAGATTTTACATGTTTGACCAATAAAAAGTAGTTAGGTTTAAGGAAACTATATGTTAGTAAATTTTTGTCATGACCATTAACAAGGCTAGATGATCTGAATGGATCATTAAAATTATAATAAACATGTAAATACACTTACTTTTATGAACAATAAATTAGATCTAGGAAAGTTAAATAAGCTATAGGGGTTTCATAGGTTACAAACCTAGAAAAAATCTAAGGCTATATCATAATTGTGAAAATGTCCTAGAATATACCATATTTATAGAAGCTTCCATTAATAGTACAATCATGCAATAATTCATATTATAAATTGAAAAACCATATGCACATATTTTGGTGATATGTTGTTCTTAAGCCTAGGTGAACTTTGTTGTCAGAATAAAGTTGTCAATTGAGACTTGCATTCATTTGTAAAGGGATTGTGAGGAAAACTATATGTCAAACCTTCCTAGATTCAAGGATGAGGAAAAAATCATATGTTTATCTTTCTATATTTAAGGTGAATGATCATTTGTTGTATTTCCAAGATATGGGAGACAAAATGAAAGGAGCATAGAAGCATAGGAAAATAATGGAGATATGAAACAAATAGTGAAAGGGATAGATCTCATCCATAACTAAGATATTTTTTAATGAAACAAGAGGAAATTTTCATCCACATAATTTTAACATCATTATACATATGTTAATATACTACGTAGTATAATCATTATGCAACTAAAACTACTATAGTCTAGTTTTTCTCTCTATAGAGTATTTTTAAAATAAATATGGTGTTCTTAATTATTATTTTATTTATCATCATTTTTTTTGTGATATATTAGCATAATAAAATTCTTATTTTTTAATTTAACCAATCTTAGAATTAAGAAATTAGAGATCAATTTATTATTAGATAATGTCACAAACCTTTTCTATCTATGAAACTACATGGTATGCACTATTGAATTTATAGGAAGGAAAGTAAGGTGATTTATATTAGTATTTTATTATCAATCCAAAACAATTATTAATTTTTTTAATATTCAAGAATGTTGATTCCGCCTCAAGAAAGAAAGAATTATTTAGTAGCATGTATAATACCATGGGAAATTTGTAGTATATTTTCTTCCAAAAAAAAAAAATAAAATCGTAGAATGTAAAAAAATCATACCATTTATTATTTATAGCAAGTAGGGTGGACCTTTTCTTTTATTATTTTCAACCCTTACCATTCCTTATAGCATGCTTTCACAAACATAAGAGTTGTAGCTATTGGAGTTCATACACATAGATATTTCATAAATTGGGGTAATTTCCTTTACCCAAATGTGTTATTCTATGAGATCTATTGTGTCTTAAACACACAATACATAGTTGCATAGAAAAAATTAGAACCCCCTCCTTTCATTTGACCTTTTTGAGTAGGCTTAATAGCCTTTTGTGGTTTTTTCTTGGTCTAGTTTTCTATATCCTAGTTGATAAGTTTAAACTAGCCCTCTTCAATCTTACTTGATCTCCATGATTTTGATCTACTATTGTTAGGATATATCCTAGTAAGTGGTCTTGGTTTTTATTTATTTATCATCTTTTCATAACATAAATCTGATTACTTTTCACTTATACTAGGATGATGACCTCCATGCAAACATTGGTTTTCATGTTTTTGTACTTATAATACATTCTTTCATATTGGATTTTTTGTTCTCATCCAAATTAATTTGATAGATTAAGATAAGGTTATGTACATATTGAAGTCGATTATATCTCTTTTGACTTGGAAATAACTTTATAATAGGACAGAGTGAATCTTCTCTCCTCGTTAGCCTTGGGTTAATTGTCTATGGTTCTTATTACTAATATTTTGGGTTGTTAGAGGTCACCTAAATAATTTTGGTGTTCTAAGACCTTTATAGTAGTCACAAGGTCCTACTAGCCCCTTATAATCATTGAAATATTTCATAAGACCTTCAAGATGGACTTAAAAAAATTTAAAAACTCTCTAAATAGTTTCTAGGTGCAAAAATTTGAATGATAAAATAAGAGAAGGTTTCTTTATTCTCATTTGATATTACTTTAAATATTCAATTTTATAGTTAGAATACAAAGACAAACCCTTCATTCCCCTAATCCTCCATCAGTTTTCCCTAATGTAATTTTTATCATAAACACTTTGTAAAGTTAAACTAGCATTAATACTATCCTTCCAAAATGACCCATAAATTTAGGTATATGATTGAAATGTATTAGTAAAATATGAAAGTATAAATTTGTATCATTTACCTTGAAAATAGTGTTTCATATCGAAGATATTTGATTTATTGATTTTCCAATATAATGGACAACTATATATAAATGAAATTTAGGCACCTAAATTTTGGATGAAAACCATTTACACATATGGAAATATATGGTGAGGGATCTCATTCCATTTCTTTCACTATTATAAGTTTGATTTCCTCCTTGATTTTCAAAGTATATGCGAGGGTTCAAGATTTTGTATCTTTTCCAAGTTCATTTCTCATTTTTCTTTACATGATATTAATAGTGAACATATAATTTCTTTGGGTTTTATCATTTCAAGGCTTACATGAGGCATACCATAGGGTTAGAATGGAAAATATCGAGAATTATTGCTAAAATATCATGATTTTCTTTTTTAATATGAGGGTTTTGACTACTTCAATCTATGATTTGAATCTCTAAGACTTATACACATCATAGTTCGAGGGTTTTTTAAGTAAATTTTAGTGACTCTTAGTGAGGAGTTAGATGTACATTTGCAGCATATTATGATATAGGATAATTTTACTATGTTCATTGTTATTGCAAGAAGGTTATAAAGCTCTCAAGGTTTTAATCTTAAAAGTTAATTGATTACAAGGTAGTTCATAAAATTTAAATAGTATTGAGACCATCTTGCAATACCTTATTATTCTATTGATTTCATATTTTGTGAGCATATTGTCCTTATAGACTAGCCAAGAAATTATGATTGCATTTTGAAGGTTATTGTGAATCAAGTTAATCTTATTTTATTTTTTGTGTCTCTCAGCATGATCATTCAAACCTTAGGAGGAGGATTTTATTAGTAAAGGGAAATTAAGGTCTTATATCTAGTTTTCAAACTAAAGGATTGAATGGTGAAAAAAATGGTGATTATTTTAAGCATAATTAATACACATTCATGTCACTTAATGATTGACATAATCTTCATATAAAATTATGAAAATTATATACCATTCAAATAATGACTTAAATATACTAATATGCATTCAAGGTTGGTTGTAATAATTTTAATATAAAATTAGGATTATCATGAATATTATCATTAGTTTTAGAATATTCTTATTAAATTACTATACTTTTGATGTAGGAACTAAATTTCATGAAGGATCACTATTGTAATTACAAGAATGACTATTTATGCAGAAGACAATATTTTTATGGTGGATAATTTAATGGATCATGTAGGTTATTACACTTCTCAATTCTAAGAGTGTCCTAGTAGGTAAAAGGGTTAGTATTTCATCGTTATAAGGCTTCAAAAGGATAATTTTCATTGGTAAAGAGGCTCCCAAATCAATAAATTTTTATCATGATTATGTTGGGAAATGTGCCTCAACTTTTTTCCTAATGTTAATATGATAAAAGATACAATTCTAGGGTATAAAATGGAAAAATTCAATTTCTAGGTTAGGGGTTGTGTCGCCAAAAATTGTATACCTTTGAAGAAAAGGACAATTTTGTGCCTAATTTGATCCTACTTTTGGCATCGTAACCCATTTCCAAGCCTTATTTCAAAGCATGTTGTAAAGAGTTGTAACAAACTCTCACACTTTCCTAGGCTTGTCATCTATAATTTGACCCTTTCTTATGTTAAAATGACCCCTTAATGCACTTGCAGGTCCTACTTAAGTGTGTTTCGAAAGACAATCTCGCTAAAAAAAATTAATTACATTTTAATTCCTTACATCCACTCAATTTTTTCCAAGTGGACTAAGTCGCCACCTTGGGCGACTTAGTCCCTCTTGGCATAAAAATCAAAATTATTTTAATATCTTGGCGGGATATTCTCCTAAACCCTAAGGTTGGCCTGTGACGTGTTATTTTCATAAAATAAGGGCAAAAAATGTATAAATAAAGGGTTTTCCCCTCATTTTCATCTCCTAACTCTCTCAACAAATTATTCTTCTCAATCAAGCTAGGGTTTTGGTATTCTAAGTCATCAAGCAAGCATTCAACGATTGAATCTCCATCCATTGTTGCAGAAGTTCAAGATCAATCATCATGGTAAGGTACTAACTCCATTGTCTCATATTCCATGCTCTATTATCTTATTTCATCACTCGATTTAATTATGTAAAAGGGGTTTGACCAAGGAAAACCTCCATGCCCTAACAATCAACATTTCTCTCTTTCTCTCATTGTGTGTTTGCATATTTAGGTATCTTGAGGGCTTGGAAATTATTGAAGAATGGATTGAAGACTTGTTGAAGGAATCCCCTTGTTGATTAGGTTAAGATCTTCACAAGAAGACACCTACATGCCAAAAATTAACGTTTCTGGTCTGAATAGTTGGAGAAATAGAAAGTGCAAATCAAGAGCTTCCATTTTCACCTTCAGATTTTCAAAAAAGACAAAAAGGACTCTTCCCCAAGTTGTGGCAACTTAGTCCCATTGTGCATATTTTTTAGATATTTTTGCGAATCAGATACCCATTTGGCTGAAATAGGCCCCTAAGTAGTTTTTTGAAATCACCCCGAAAAAGGTCTAAGTCACCGAGTTTGGCAAAAGTGTCCCACCAAACCTAAAAATCAGTATCTCCAAAATTTTAGAGTTTCTTCATGTCTGTAACAAATTTCCAAGTGCACCTCTTCCATTTTTACAAATTTTTATTTTATTTCATAAGCTTTCTTAGGTCATTTAGCATAAGTTTTCATTTCTCAATGTGTCTTCAAACATAATTCATTTTCTAGGTTTTGCATTAGTATTTGATTTTATTTGTCCATTTCCAGCATTTAGATCATTAGATTTAACCATATTCAATCATATTTACATTAATATTTGAATGTAACATTGCCATTTTAGTATCCCTCTCTCCTTTTAGGTGAAAAACCCTAGAAGTGTTAGAGAACCCTAAGTGGGTACTAGAATTTATGTTACATTTTGGTGAACCTACTTTTTGAACACCCTCTGATTTGGAGTTCTTTACCATCCTAGGTTTGCATTGCATTGCATTTGGCATTGTTTAATTTTCATTCTAGGGTCTTAAAATTTGCTTTAGTGAAAAGCTCATATAGCTTGCATTTTTGCATTGCATTTCATTCAAAATTATGCATTTTCATCTTAGGTCTGGCTCATACAACACAGAAACCATCCAAATCAATCCAAAAAATGTGAAAATTTTGAAAAAAATTCCTACTAGGACTAATTCGCCACCTTGGGCGACTTAGTCCCTTTCCACCCTTGAAACGACCTTTTACAGAGTTGAACCCTATTTTTAGGCTTCTATTTGCTACCATTACTTATCTGTATAAGTTGCTGAATTTTTGTAACATGCGTTTCATTAGATCTATCCTAAATTAGCTAATTTTATGCATTGCTTAAATTCAATTTTTCATTTACAACATTTCATTTTTAAATCATTTCATAATATAATCAATACATTAAAGTTGCACTTTTAAGTTGACATAGCTTCTATTACATTTAAATCATTAGGATTAGCATAATTTACATTCATTGCAATTGTGGATAGAATTCTATTCTTGCACTTTTCATTTCCAGCATTAGTTCCTAGTTCATTTAGATCAAATTCATTAGCAATCAAAAAGAAAAAAGCCAAACAAACAAATAAATGGTTAACCTTAGCACATCATACAAACCCTTTAGTAGAGATGACTTTGACATGTTAGATGAAGCTCTGAAGACTTCATCTCAGTTATATCATCCACTAAATATTTGACACAACAGGATGCAAGCATCAATAATCATGATAATCATAATTGTTCTACTCCTAATATCTCTCCCATTAGTGATGAAGGTGTCTTGTGGAAAGGAGACACAATCATTGAAGATCATGAAATTCTTTCTTGTCTTCCTCCTCCTCCCCCTTGCAAAGACCTTATGACACATGCAACTAGAATCATGGTTACTACCTTCCCTAGTCTTCATTCATCTCCCAACACCTCCCCTGTTTGTGATAATGCTTTAATAAAAAGGATATAATCATGAATTCTCATGACAAACACATTTGTAAGGAGGATATGTTGGTATCAAGCAATCCAATGATTGAGAGTTATAGCATTATTTATATCCTTCTGAATGTTCCTCACATTTGGAAGGGTCTCTTTGAACAAAAAGACCAAATCATTGGCACACATGAAAATCATAGTTGTCCTTCCCTTGATGTCTCCCTTATTAGTGATGAAGCTAATTCACAAAATCTAATCTTGAACCATGACGAACCTATTGTTTGTCACTTTCCAAAAATATCTCCTACTAGGATAGATGCTATGACACAAGAGAATGAAACCTTAGAGAAAACTAATGTAATCATCGACAATCACAACAATCAAATTTCAATTTCTCCTAATATCTCTCCTATTAGTAAAGATGATATTATGATGTTACAAGATCTAATTGATGAGAATCGTGAGAATCTTATGGAACAAGACACTTCCACCATTGATCATTCCCTTACTAGTGCTAGAGTCAATCATGAAGAACCAAATAATTAATGTCCTTAACATCTCATTTTTAGTTCTCCTAAACATTCTCCTAATAAGGGAGGTATCATGGTGCAAGAAAACATATAAACTATCATGTACAAACCAAGAATAAACCTTACTTTGAATCATCCTAAATTGATTGATATAGATCAAGACTTGATGCACATGATAGGAGTTTATGAGAAGCCACCTTCTACTCCTCAAACGAAAAATGTTACATGTGCTATGATTAGTACCAAGCAAAACAATATCGAAAAACAAAAGAAATTTGACATAGCCACAAAGTTGTTGGAAGAAGCTTTGAAAACCTTTGATTTCATACCTATCTCCCCAGGGGAATACATGATCATAACAAAAGAATCTGACAAGGGAAGAGAAAAAGAGTTCATATCACAAATACCCACTTCAACCACCTTACAAGTAAAGAAAACATCCAAGAAAAACTATGAGGAAATTGATTAGCCAAAAAATCCAAAACCAATGAGAAAACTTAGATAGCTTAATGATCCTAGTTATTGTCCTTCCAAAAAAAACAACATCATAGTCTTGATGATTGTCCTTTCATCAAAATCAACCCATCAAACAAACCTTCAATTGATGTCCACACCATCAAACACAATTCTTCCAAGACAACTTTACCCTTGGTACATCCTAAACTAATCGATCTCTCATTGAATATGTATCAAGCATAAAAAAAAATTTACTCATCATCCTAAATAACTTTAGTTGCTACTCCTTGCCATAGTTGCATGTTTTGCATTAATCGAAAGGAGAAACATATCATCATTAATCCCCAGCTCACCTCTGTCATGCCCTAAGTGGGGGAACAGGATTGAGTAGCCTTGTCCTCATATGGTACTTGTCATTGTCTCTTTTGACTAGTCGCTAACCTTTCATAAAATTATAAGATCAAGCTTGGGATGTGGACGACATGTCTTAAGTTGAATCACTTGTGACATACAACCTTTTTATTATGTAGCCTAATTCAGAAATATATGACTTGGCATAGGGCTTTCCAAGTTGGCTCTCATGTATTCTTAGCATTTATCCTTGGCTACTTTAAATCAATTGCTCACAGTGATGGTGTAGCAAATGCTTTAAAGTGGGGGCATACATAGATGACATCTTTTTACAAAATTCCATGGCATGATTTTTATTTTTTCTTATGATGTATCCTCTTCTTGGTGGTGTCGTTGGGTTTGATGTCGTCCAAGACTATACGATCTACTAACATGGCATGATGCAAATGAGGCATCCCATGAGCAATGATCTGACACCCTGACTTGTCCTCTCTTGGAGACATGCACAATGCTCCCTAAGAAGAAGACTTTACATGAACAAAGAAAAATTCCCTTCAACAAAATATTTACATAAAAGAATTTACACAAGCATTGTCGCGCCCTATCAAAGCTATCAAGCAAGGTAACTTTGGTATGCTTAGTATAATGGGAAGCCGACACAATGCCATGAATTTCTCATTATATGGTGAGAAGTCGACACACTAGCATGAATTTCTCACTAAACCACTTCTTTGGACTTCTCACCCGACGAACAGCCATAAGTTCCATCACCTCAGAGTGAGTATTCATTTTTTGGAAAAACAGCCTAGATCTGATCCACAACTAGCTGGAAAAATGGTCAAAGCTTGATCCACATTTTTACTTTCCTTCTTCTCTTCCTTCTAGTTATTGTCATTGCATGATCACGTATCTTTATTTTCTATAAATCATTCACCCTTGAATGTGTCCTTTTGCACTTATGTCAGTTTGACTTAAGATCCTGAATCCTAGAGTCTTGAATGCCTCCTTCATATTTTTCATTCTTCACCATCCTCATTGGCACCATTTGGCTACTTTAGTGTGAGTTTGAAGCAAGTTCATCCTCTCACTAAACTGGGGGCTAAATGTGTCACCATAAATTGTATACCTTTGAAGAAAAGGACAATTTTGTGCCTAATTTGATCATATTTTTGGCATCTTAACCCCTTTCCAAGCCTTATTTCAAAGTGTTGTAAATATTTTTAACAAACTCTCACACTTTCCTAGGCTTTTCATCTATAATTTAACCGTTTCTTATGTTAAAGTGACCCCTTAATGCACTTGCAGGTCCTACTTAAGTGTGTTTTGGAAGACAGCCCCCTTAAAAATAAAATTAATCGCATTTTAATTCCTAACATCCACTCAATTTTTTCCGAGTGGACTAAGTCACCACCTTGGGTGACTTAGTCCCTCTTGGCATAAAAATCAAAATTATTTTAATATTTTGGCGGGATATTGTCTCCTAAACCCTAGGGTTGGCCTCTAATGTGTTATTTTTGAGAAATTAGGGAACAACATGTATAAATAAAGGTTTTTCCCCTCATTTTTCATCTCCTAACTCTCTCAACAAATTATTCTTCTTAATCACTCATTTCTCATTCTTCTCAAGAAAGCTAGGCTTTTGGCATTCTTAGTCATCAAGCAAGCATTCAAGGGTTGAATCTCCATCCATTGTTGTAGTAATTCAAGATCAATCATCATGGAAAGGTACTAACTCCGTTTTCTCATATTTCATGCTCTATTATCTTATTTCATCACTCGATTTAATTATGTAAAAGGGGTTTGACCAAGGCAAACCCCCATGCCCTAACAATCAATATTTTTCCCTTTCTCTCTTTGTGTGTTTACAGATTTAGGTATCTTAAAGGCTTGGAAATCATTGAAGAATGGATTGAAGACTTGTTGAAGGTGTCCCTTTGTTGATTAGGTCAAGATCTACACCAAATGACAGCTATAGGACGAAAATCAAGGTTTCTGGTCCGAACACTTGGAGAAATAGAAAGTGCAAATCAAGAGCTTTTGTTTTCACCTTTAGATTTTTAAAAAAGAGAAAAAGGACACTCCCCCCAATTGTGGCGATTTAGTCCCACTATGCATATTTTTCAGAGATTTTTGTGGATCCAAATACCCATTTGGCTGAAATAGGCCTTGAAGCAATTTTCTAAAACCACCCCTAAAAAGGACTAATTCGACCAGCTTGGAACAAGTGTCCCACTAGACATAAAAAATCAGTATCTCTAGAATTTCAGAGTTGCTTCAATTTTTCAACACATTTCCAAGTGCACCTCTTCTAGTTTTATAATTTTATGTGTTATTTCATAAGCTTTCTTAGGTCATTTAGCATAAGTTTTCATTTCTCAATGTGTCTTCAAACATAGTTCATTTTCTAGGTTTTGCATTAGTATTTGATTTCATTTATCCATTTTCAGCATTTAGATCATTTCATTTAACCATATTCAATCACATTTACATTAATCTTTGAATGTAACATTGCCATTTTGGGTACCCTAGAAGTGTTAGAGAACCCTAAGTGGGTACCAAAATCTATGTTATAGGGGCTTATTTAAAGAAAAATTTACACATGAAAGATTTTTTAAAGGGAGTTACACCTATTTACCACCCTATGATGTGTATTATGACACATCGTAAGGTACCCTTAATTGAGGGATAATTTCAGCGCCTGTTTTGGATGGTTTTACCTCATGGGTTTTGAGATAACATTTTACATTTTTAGATTTTGTACCTCCTATATATTATGTGATTGAGATGGAGGTGGGGTGTAGTTTTTTATAAATATTGTTTAATCTATAATAATTTCTCCATATCTCTAGTTGTTGGTGAAGGGAACACTATCTACTTAGAGGGGGGTGCATCGGTAGATCTACTTAATTTAAAATTCTCAACTTCAACACTACTTAGTGGATCATGCAACTTGAACCTTTTTCTAGTTTTATATATATTTTTAAGATGAAGAGATATGAACCATACAAGTAGACACAACACAAGATAACACTAGATATACATGGAAGACTAAGATGGGAAAGACCATAGTGAGAATAACTTCTTGGATCTACTACCCAAATCTAGCCTCACAATGTAGAAATATAATAAGTCAGATTGCAATATGAAATAGGCACCAAACTACCGAAGAAACCAATTCCCTATTCAATCTTTAGGCATCAACCTAATGTAGACAACAATCCCCACAAAAAGGAGACACTAATCCCTATCAAAATAGTACAACAAGTAGAACACCATTCCTACTAGAAAGAGACACCAATCCCTATTGAAACAATACAACAAGTAGAACATTAGTCCTAAAGAAATATAGAGATAATGGAAGATTTGAAATATAACTCTAATATGTACCTAAATCATAGTTGACACTCTTCTAGATTTAAAATTATAGATTATGATACTAGTGCTCCCTCTTTTCTTTATAGTTTTGTACTTCAAATTACTTTACTTGATCACATCCAATACATTTTATCATCATACAACTCACAAACACAATGCATCTAAACATTTAAAGTATATAAATAACATTACATTAAAACTTTTCCATGTTAGATGGGAATATGCACATAGCCAAGTCGACATAAGATGGACCTAAATTAAAATTACGTTAAATATGTAATACAATGGTCCAAACACAAATTTATTGGTGCTAAAAGAACTTGATGTTGTGTGCCACCATAGGAACCTTAACTAGATCATATCCTTAATCCACATGCAAAATTTGAATTCTACATGATAATAGTCATTACTGCATATGCCTTGAACTTGAAAAAGGAATACAAAACCTTTTGACACTTCAAACTTATTGCACACTAAACATATCCTCCAGAAACTCAGGAAATTGATAAAAACAAGTGTAGGAATACTCTCCTTCCAAATCGTAGAGAAAACCTTCATTTCTAAATTAAATGGCTACCAAATTTAGAAATCTCTCTACCAAAAACATATCCTTTCAGACCACCATAGTCATATTGATTGCACACCCAACATGGTATAATAAACAAACCAACTATCTGAAGGTAGTCACATCCTAAGTAAACTTAATGTATGTTTTGATTATATGGGAAAAATAGGTTTCAAATGGACCCAAAACCTTTTACAAGAAATTTTTGAATGGACCTAAAACAATTCACAAGAAGATTTTGCAAGGACTCAAAACCCAAATAGAAAAGGAATGTTTCTAAAAGATACTCAAAGACAACTAGCAGCCAAACAATAATAGACCTACCAACAATGATCAAGTTTATTCAATACTCAAAGACAACCAACAACCAAACAACACCAAACCTACCAAGAATGATCAAGATAAAAAGACCTATCAGGAAACTTAATGTACGTTACTTTTAGTATTGGATCTGATTGATTAGATAGTCTACATAATGATAAATAACATGCTTAATGAAATTTAAGTCGAATGACTATTCTAGTACTCCTACAATCTCTTTCACCTTTGACATCCTTGAAACCCTTTGATAACAATGTCGAAAACCTTTGACAATACTTTGACATCAATAAAATCCTATGTTCAACAATCTCGATCCCTTTGTCATTGATGGAAAATAGAAAATTTTTGGGGCCACCAAACACATCTAAATGATTTCATCGTTGCAGCATTTTATCCCCCTTATGAAAGATATAGAATTCTAAGATCATTATTAATTTTGAGCAATTCAACATTTTGAGCCCACTTTCCCCCCCTTTGAAATCAATGGAAAAGGTTCAAAAATACCTATGCTTACATCCACTAACTCCCCTTACATTTTTCTCATTTAATAGTGTTGTTGTTTTTTCTTGCTAGACCCCAGATTTATCTAAAGAGATGCCATGCCTTATATTCAAGGTCATTCGAGGCTAGAAGACCAAGACAACGAGAAAAATATCTTAAGTCATTTGCTCCTACTCTTTAAACTTTGTGAAACCAAGGAGGGTGTTCCTTACTATTTTCCTATGATTTCCAATATCTCAAGAACACTTCTACACACAGATTTGTCCCTATTGAGTGCAATTAGACATTATTTATAGAGGCTTGGCCAACCTTAAGAAAATGACCTCTAAGTTGCTAGGGACAGTTGATATCTTCAAAACTTGCATCTCAGGATGAATAGAATATGAATTAAGTAGTGTTATGACCTTGAATCCATAAATGGGTATTTTTTGGTTTTGATAAACTATGAAAATCCTAAGTGAATAAACTAGTGCCTCATCAAATTGGGTAGGAGTAAAGCATGAAACCTTCAGTCATATACAATAGTTTATCCATTGAGTGAACGATATTCTACAATGTATTACATCATAAAACTTCATAGTACTTAAAGCATCACTTATCAAATCCTTAGCACATTATCACAAGCTTATGACACTTCTTCAAGCATTTCATTAACTCATTGAGCTAAAGCAAGAAAAAGAATCATACATTCAAATAAACCATTGAATGATAAATGAAATTACACTTGATATTTTCATTCATAGCCTATCATAAAATACACAGGAGAGAAAATACTTTAATTTTTTTAATATTTATTTTGATATCAATAATTTCAGAAGACCAATTAAGACTATTTCATACATAAACCCTACTCAAGATAATTAGTGACAGATTCATCAGGATCTCTGCATTCTATGTTCACTCTGCCCTACCTAGACCTTACTAGACTCAAAAATCTGACCATTGCAATGAGCCTTGAGATCTCTTTTATAACATAAGAGAGCAACAAGAATTAGGCTCATTGCATTTATATTTCACTAAAATTTAATTTCAGAACAAAATTTCATCTTCATTTCAAAATTCCTAGATGGTTTGATGTAATCATTCAACAAACAAGGGAATCAAAATTGTAATAACCCATGTAACCAAATCACATCGCTAGAAAAATGTCATTCGAGGCCTTGTTGTTCACATCCACGTTGAAAACCAAAGAGCCAACATCAGCATCACAACAAAAAGAAAACCCAAAAAACCACACCATCACCTAGAACCCGGAGTGGTACCATGGCCATGGCACAAATGGCCACTTCTTATTTTTTCCTTAGTGGGAGGTGAAACAACCACCTCCTCTTCATCATTACATTTCACAATACCAGAGCCAACATCATTAGATGGTGCCACCATAGTAATTAGAGGAACCACAAGGAATTATTCATTAATACCAACCATCTTAGTCAAAGCCATGAGGAAATAGTTGTAATCAGAGTCAATTTTTGCCTCACTATCACCAAAATCACTAGAAAAATCGATACGTGAATTTTTTCAGCCTAGAGAGCCATGACCATACCTCAGTTTGGCCCTTGATCCTCTCTCATATTTTGCAGACTTCCTCTTCTTTCTAAGCACAACCACCTCAGATCTTGTAACTCGACCCTTGAGCCAACAACTGCACCTAGTAACACTTGGGATGGGCTTCACGCTTTCCATCTTTGGTTTGAGAAATCCTTGAATACTATCTCGTTCATGTGATGGGAAATCATCACTAGGTTTTCAAACTTTACCTTTGACTGACCTATGCACAGTTGATGGAGACACAGTCGACTTGCTCATTTTGCACCAAGGCTCAAAAATCCCACAGGAATAGTTGCTTACCACAACAACAAAGAGAATTCTAGAATCTTAATTGCTATGATGAGAATGAAAATGCACCATCCATATTTATATAGGAATTTGATGAAATGATCATCAATTCTACAATTGAAGCACAAGTGGACAAGTGATTATTTGTTGGCATCTGCTTCACCACCATTAATTCCCAAGTACATGGAAATCAGTGTACAACTCATCATAATTGCCCGAAATTAGCCCTTCACACGAATGAAGATCAAACTAATATCCTTCGAAGATATTGCACCATTAATGCTCGATATTTATAGAGCCTTATTAGTCATCACATGGTTAATTTTTTATTTTGAATATGAGTCGTCGATGCACCAATGCATTGGCTTATTGATCGACTTAGATTGAGTCAATTCTTTTTGAAAAGTCCATGTTTTCACATCGTAGATCCATTGGCCAATGATATTTCCCCGAGTCAGAATACATGTATACCACTCACGAGCCCCATCTAGCCTCCTTATGCCACCAACAGATTCCACGTGTCACCATCACGCAGACCACTCAAGGTGTTTGGTGAAACCATTTAATATCATGCACAACACTCGTGATACGACTCAGATTAAGACCCCACGGTACATCAAATTCATTGATCCTTTCTCATGGGAGATGAAGACGATAGCGGGAAATGTGTCCCACTTTAATTGAAGGACGCGTTGCGCAATCACATGCACCGTGTGGCCTAGCCAAAATGCATTATTTTAATACTGCATGGCATGCGTGCAAGGGCCTGGATTCTGTTTGTTAAATACAATGGCTTGGATTTCTACACATGCATATTTTTTGTTATAAGGAAGGGGCCATGGGATAGGTGACAGGAAATGACCCCTCAAATAGTCAAATACAGGTATGTGCAGGATCATGATGGGCCAAAAAGTGGTGATATCTAAGTGATATGATGACCCATGTGGTTGATGACCTTTGTTTTACCCAAAATTGATGAAACAAAAAAGGTTTTTAAAGGAGATTCTCAGCTTTCCACCAATATAAATTATGCTTTACTTTGAGTTTAATAAATAATTATTATTCATTTTCTATTTGAATTACGACTAAATTCCTAATTGATAGGTTGATTGAAAAACATCTATAACTTTCAAACGCTGTCACATTTTTTGAATCCAAAATATGTGTCACATTCTATGCTTCACATACTATAGGATTCAAAAAAAAATAAAAAATCATGAAGTTTTGACCAAGTTAAGGTGGTTAGACATAAGATTTTTTATATTTTTAAAAATTTGTAATTAAATAAATCATAATTAATTATTTGCATGAAAAAAAATTTAAAAAAAATATGCATCACATCCAGACATGAGGACCCTACTTATATCTAAAATTTTATAAAAAAATATTATCATTTTCTTGTGGTTAGGGTGGTCAGACAAACACCTACTTATTTTTTCCCTAAAATTTAAGTACTACTGCATTGAAATTTCAAAATTTCACCAAATAGATTTTTATTTTTTTTAAATAAACCTAGTAGTTTAGAAACTAAATTCAATTTTCTACAAATTCTATTCTTCCATATTTTTTAAATAATATAGATAAGTTATTCAAATTTTTACGTCAAGTTGCCTAACTCTAATTTTCTGAATTTTATTGCCACTTAAGGGCCTGTTTTTTCCATGATGATCCTACTCATACCCATACTTAAGACATAAGTCTTTAAAAGATGAAATATTTTGGTCCAACCATAAAATATTTAAATTTAACAAACACCCGATGATCGACGGGCCTAAACAACAGGGCCGGTAAAGACAATGGGCACAAAGCCATAAGTCATAACTAAGATGACCGGTGACCTCGTACAGTGGGTCAAAATGCAAATATAACCCAAGGGTTCAATAATCTTACAAAATTTGAACAAGGGTAACAAACCGCTAAACCCTAACATAAGACCACTAGGCACAAGGGTGACAATTTGACAAAAAAAATCATGGGGTATACTAAATTTTGTAAAATTTTGGGAGGTCTATCAGTGGCTCTAGCTTGGGGACACATACCCCTGGTGGGTATGGTGAGAATCCAGATCTCGGGTAGAAGTAGACCATCCCAAAAAAACAAACTAGGAGCTTGTTCAGACAAGACAAGGAGACACAACAGAAAAAGAACAAATCACACCTATATACATAATTTATAATACTGTACAAAAATCCCTTGTTAAGAGACTTCATCCAATTCCATTGGCCTAAATTTTTAATCCTAGTGTTTCAAGACTTTCTAAGATTTGGAGCCAGATATTATCCTTATCAAAGTCTCCCTTTTCACACACCTACATTGGATGAACACTGATGTTAGGCAATTCCTGACTATTTGTACTATTTTGATACATACCAATTGCCTCACAACTTCCTTGCTTATTAATCTCTAGCTTATCCGATTGAAATGGAAAAAGGAAACATCCATACTCCACCTGATCATATTCATTCTACATATCAAATTTGAAATATGCAAAAACAATGCGCATTAGACTAGGCAAGCAATCCTTTGAAGAGTCAGAGGTGGGAGAAATTGATGCAAGAAAATATTCCCCCTGCTTCACATAAATACCATCCTTGTTGAGTGGAAACAAATTCACAATGATACCTAAGAGACGAGGAGTATCAACAAAAAACTCAACAGCACACCCATGTTGGTTGATATCATATTCGACACAATTCAATTGCCTTGCACATGAGTACCTTTTCCATTCATTTTTTGTGGGCCCCAATGCCACTCCATAATCTGCATGTGCATCAGAATATATAACATGGTCACTAATTATTTGAGCTCTTCCCTTATCTGTGCACACATCATTCTTCAAGTGTTTTCCACTAGATTCGACATTTTCACACTGATTATTAACACCCATATCTTCATACCCCTCATCACTACTATACTCATAATACTCCTCTTCTTGTGACTGAGGTACTTGCAAGTTAATTTCATAGGAATAATTACATTCCTGGGAGTGACACTCAGGGACTCTGATATCCCCTTGATCATTGATCTCATCCTCCATAGTAATGACAAATGTGAAAGTTACATAAGCATTATCATCAATGAAATTTCTAGTGCATTTCTCACAACCATGTTTTGACCATACATGCAAAGCATCATCAGGACCTTCAAAACCTAGGTTATCCCTATACCAAACAGAAGATTCAACTTTATCAATTGACATGGATGAATGTTCATTAAAGAGAGGGTTTTCTATTATACTCATTTCTTCCCAAGAAGCCCCTGTCCCTCTTATGTGAGAGTATAGCTTTTGTAACTTATCATTACCCATAGATTTCTTGCATTCTTTTGAAAGAAGGTCTCCCTTCATTTGATAGGGATATTCATAGTCGTTAAAAGAGAAACATGACCCTATGTCATTATAACCACCACAACATGATAAATCATCAATAGTGAGGCTGCATTCAGATCCCTCAGACTGACTATCATGGTGTATATGGTTAATATCTTGATCTTCAACAACAAGCTGATCATAGTCAATAGTAGAATCATATCTATTGGTCAGTTTATTTCACAGTGCATCCATTCGTACCTCATCTAGATCTCCATCCTTTAACACCTCCTAGGATCCTGGTTCAGACACGTCACACCCTTTAGCATAATAGGGATTATCATCCCTATCACTATAGAGATAATATTTCCAAATAATATTAGTGAATTGGTTGTAATTATCCAATTCTAATTCATTGTCTTTACCAATTTGTACTACTTGTTGCCTCTCCTTAGTATGATTAGGATCATTGTTCCTTAAGAGAATATTTTGTTGTGCATGGTTACTCACAATTCCTTCTGCTAGTTGCATCTAGTTTTCCACTAGGCCTAGAATTTTAGGCTTTAATTCATTTGGCAACATGCTTGTTCGTGACTGCTACATTTCAAAAAATAATTCAATACACATTGACTCTTTAGGTCTGACACCCTCTAGTATTTCCAACAACACATCCATAAACCTATGGAATAGGTCATGGGGTGACTCACCTTGATCTCTCCTTATATCACATAACCTTCTAGCAGGAGAAACATGATCAATGCTTCCCAACACTTCAGGGTCCCTTTCTTGGAGCTCACTAAGATCAACACACAGGTGTAATAGTTCAGTTGGGACAATAGGAACTATATTTTCATGACATGATTCTTCAATGGTTGGTTCCTTAATCATATTCACACAAACTACACCAAACTAACCAACATCGATAGCTAAAAATCCTTTCATCATTGAACATTTGAGATTATTCTCAATGTCCATAGCATTCTGGTATGCTTGGCATAGTGTTGTAGGTTGTTTATCTCTCTATAGCTAACCCATATTTTTGTCAAGAGAACCTATATATACAATCAGACACTCTGGATCATTGGGTATTATTCTTTCTGGAATATCCCTTATTGCCTTGGTAAATCTAAGATTGAAAACAAGGACCAATTCATCTTCATTTTTATAGATTTCCATAAAAAAATTCCTTACCATACCTAGATTTACCATTTCACCAAACTATTTTCCAAAAGAATTTTTAAATTGATTCCATGAAACTATAGAGCATGTTGGTAGATATGAGAACCAATCTCTAGCAAATCATCCTTTAGAGATTGAACAAAAAATTTCATGATAAAATCTTCGTGATCTACCTCATAATCTCCCATCAAATCCATGAATGTTTGTAAATGGTTAGAGGCTGATTCTAAACTTTGTCCTATGAATTTTGGCAAAAAAATTCTGATATGTTTAGGAATCAGGTTTCACAAACCCTTAATACTTCTAAAATCCAATGGCATATATATTTCAATAACAAAATCCCTTTGAGGGCTTGGTGAGAACTGTCTGTCCTACATACTTCTTATTTGATATTTCATAGGAAAACTATAATAAAGGGTAGAATTCACATACTCCGCCTACCATCATTGGTATTACATATTAGAAGTGTGAAAAGAACTACTATTATTCCATGTATTAATGCAATTTCATCTAATAGGGAACCATTTATCATCTCAAACCTTGAGTATTTCTCATAAACTTCTTTCAAACAGAATAGTGCTTTCTTTAAATTTATGAGAATACTTGAAAACTTTGTAGCAACTGTTAACCTTTCTTCCTAACTGCAAATTCTGCAAACCTAGAATCCTTCTTTACAATTCAACTGGCTCTTTAGATAGAGTCGCCACTTCTTTTCATAGAGGAAAAAAATTCAAGTAGCATGAAGTCCTTTTCAGATTTAATCTCATTCTAGGTCTTCTCCAACATTAGAGTCACTCACAAATTCCCTAAAACTTTGCTGCAACAAAACCTTTTGAAGGTCCAAAACCTTTCAACATTTCAACTTAAAATTCAGATTCACCAAATGATTGACTTTGTGATACTACTATTTGCGCCTAGGATTTTTCTCTTCTTTTTTTAATTTCTCAAAAAGTTCTCCCCAATAGTGTCGCCATTTTTGGTTTTTTCTTTTTTTCCTAGACCTCAGATTTCT
This sequence comes from Sequoiadendron giganteum, assembly GCA_007115665.2. Taxonomy (NCBI): domain Eukaryota; kingdom Viridiplantae; phylum Streptophyta; class Pinopsida; order Cupressales; family Cupressaceae; genus Sequoiadendron; species Sequoiadendron giganteum. The sequence continues at coordinate 57,431,246 of CM021107.1, read as the reverse complement.
ATAAAGGGATGTCATGCCTCATATTCAAGGTCATTTGAGGCTACAAGACCAACACAACAAGTAAAAGATCTTAAGGCCTTTGATCCTTCCCTTTAGGCTTTGTGAAACCAAGAAGGGTGTTCCTTACTATGTTCCTATGATTTCCAATATCTCAAGAACACTTCTACACAAAAATTTGTCCCTCTTGAGTGCAATTAGACATTATTTATCAGAGGCTTGGCCAACCTTAAGAAAATGACCTCTAAGTTGCTAGGGATAGTTGATATCTTCAATACTTTCATCTCAACATGAGTAGAATATGAATTAAGTGCTGTTCCAACCTTGAATCCATAAATGGGTATTTTTTTATTTTAATAAACTATGAGAATCCTAAATGAATAAACTAGTGCCTCATCAAATTGGGTAGGAGTCAAGCATGAAACCTTTAGTCATACAAAATACTTTATCCATTGATTGAATGATCTTCTACAATGCAGTACATCATAAAACCTCGTAGTACTTAAAGAATCACCTCATCAAATCCTTAACACATTATCACAAACTTATGACTCTTCTTCAAGAATTTTATTAAATCATTGAGCTAAATCAAGCAAAAGAATCATACATTCAAATAAACCATTGAACGATAAATGAAATTACACTTGATATTTTCATTCCTAGCTTTTGATAACAACACACAGGAGAGAAAATAATTTTAATTTTTTTTAGATTTCTTTTGATATTAGTAATTTTATAAGACCAATTAAGAGTATTTCATATATAAACCCTAATCAAGGCAATTAGTGGAAGATTCATTAGGAACTTTGCATTTTGTGTTCACTATGCCCTACATAGACCTTAGTGGACTCAAAAATCTAACCATTTCAATGAGCCTTGAGATCTCTTTTATAATATAAGAGAGCATCAAGCATCAGGCTCATTGAGTTTGCATTTCACCAAAATTTCATTTGAAAACAGAATTTCATCTTCATTTCAAAATTCCCAGGTGGTTGGATGTAAACATTAAACAAATATGGGAATGAAAATTGTAACAACCCACTTAACCATACGGTGCCATCACATCCATAGAAAAATTCCATTAGAGTCCTTGTTGTTCACATCCACATTGAAAATCAAAGAACCAGCATCAACATCACAACAAAAAGAAAATCCAGAAAACCACACCATCACCCAAAACCTGGAGTGGTACCACAGCCATGGTATAGACGACCACTTCTTGTTTTTGCCTTAGTGGGAGGCGAAACAACCACCTCATCTTCATCATCACATTTCACAATACCATAGCTAGCAACATTACACAATGCCACCTCAGTAATTGGATGAACTGTGAGGACTTCTTCATTAACACTAGCCATCTCAGTCATAGCTGTGAGGAAATAGCTGTAATTAGAGTTAGTTTCTACCTCACTATCACCAGAATCACTAGAAACATCGATAGGTGAATTTTTTCAGCCTAGAGAGCCACGACCATACCTCAATTTGGCCCTTGATCCTCTCTCATATTCTGTAGACTTCCTCTCCTTACTAAGCACCACCACCTCAAATCTTGCAACTCAACCCTTGAGTCGACAACTGCACTAGGTAAGAACTGGGGATGGGCTTCATAATTTCCATCTTTGGGCTAAGATATCCTTGAAGACTATCTCATTCATGTGATGTGAAATCATCATCAAATTTTTGAACTTTACCTGTGGATGACCTATGCACATTTGATGGAGACGCAATCAACTTGGTCATTTTGCACCAAGACTCAAAACTCCCCCACAAACAATTGCTTACTACAGTAGCACAAAGAATTCTAGAATCTTAATTGCCATGATGAAAATGAAAAGCCACCATCCATATTTATTACTCAATTTGATGAAATGATAATCAATGCTCCAATTGAAGTGCGAGTAGATGAGTGATTTTTTTTGGCATTTGCTTCACCACCATGAATTCCCAGGTACATGGAAATCGGCGTACAACTCATCATAATTGCCCAGAAATAGCCCTTCGCACACATGGAGATTGAGCTGATATCCTTCAAAGAGGTTACACCATTAATGCTCGCCATTTACAGAGCCTTATTGGCCATCAGATGGCCAATTCTATATTTTGAATATGATTCATCGATGCACCAATGCATTAGCTTATTGATCGACTCAGATTGAGTCATTTTTTTTTTAAAAGTCCGTGTTGTCGCATGGTAGATCCATCGACCAATGATATTTCCCTAAGTCAGAAGACACGTATATCACCTACAAGCCCCATCTAGCCTCCTTATACCACCAATAGAGTCCATTTGTTGCCATCGTGTAGACCGTGCAAGGATTTTGGTGAAACAATTTAATATCTTGTGCAACATGCGTGCTACGACTAAGATTAAGACCCCACGGTACATCAGATTCATTAATATTTTCTCACGAGAGATCAAGCCGACAGTGGAAAATGGTTCCCACTTGAATTGAAGGACACGTGGTGCAATCGTGCACACCACGTGGCCCAGCCAAAATGAATTATTTTAATACTGCACGACATGCGTGCAAGGGCTTGGATTTTGTTTGTTAAATCCAATGGCTTGGATTTTTGCACATGCATATTGTTTGTTATAAGGAAGGAGCCATGGGCTAGTTTATAGGGAACAACCCCTCAAATAATTAAATACTTAGGACATAAGTCTTTAAAAGATGAAATATTTCGGGCCAACCATAAAATGTTAAAATTTAACAAACCCTCGATGATCAGAAGGCCTAAACAATGAGGTTGGTAAAGACAATGGGCACAATGCCATAAGTTGTAACTAAGATGACCAGTGACCTGGTATAGCAGGTCAACATGAAAATATAATGCAAGGGTTCAATAATATTGAAAATTTTGAACAAGGGTAACAAATCCCTAAACCCTAACATAAGACCACTAAGCACAAGGGTGACAAGTTGACAACTTTTCATAGGGTATACTAAGAATTTTAAAATTTTAAAATCTCTATTAGTGGCTCCAGCTTGGGGAGGCATACCCCTGGTGGGTATGGCAAGAATCCAAATCTCAAGTAGAAGTAGACTATCTCAAAACAACAAATCAAGAGATTTTCCAAACAAGACAAGCAGACACAATAGAAAAAGAACAAATCACACCTATATACATAATTTATAATACTGTACAAAAATCCCTTGTTAAGAGACTTCATCCAATTCCACTAGCCTCAATTTTTAAGCCTAGTGTTCCATACCTTTTAATCTTTGGAGCCAAATCTTATCATTATCAAAGGATTCCTTTTAACACACCTCCATTGGATGAAAACTGATGTCAGGAAATTCTCGACTATTTGTACTCTTTTGATACACACCAATTGCCTCACAATTTCCTTGCTTATTAATCTGTAGCTTATCCGGTTGAATTGGAAAAAGGAAAAATCCATACTCCACCTGATCATATTCATTCTACACATCAAATTTGAAACCTGCAAAACACTGTGCATTAGACTAGGTAAGCAATCCTATAAAGAGTCAAAGGTGGGCGAAATTGATGCAAGAAAATATTCACCCTACTTCACATAAATACCATCCTTGTTGAGTGGAAATAATTTCACAATGATACCCAAGAGATGAGGATTATTAGAAAAAAACTCAACCACACACCCATGTTAGTTGATATCATATTCAAAAAAAATTAATTGCCCTACACATGAGTCAATTTTCTATTCAACTTTTGTGGGCCCCAATGCCACTCCATAATTTGCATGTGTATCATAATATATAACCTAGTCACTAACTATTTGAACACTTCCCTTATCTATGCACACATCACTCTTCAATTATTTTCTAGTAGATTCAACATTTGCACACCAATTATTAACACCCATATCCTCATACCCCTCATCACTACTAAACTCATAATACTCCTCTTCTTGTGACTAAGGTACTTGCAAGCTAATTTCATAGGAATAATTACATTCCTAGGAGTGACACTCAAGGACTCTGATCTCCCCTTGATTCTTGATCTCATCCGCCATAGAAATTCCAAATGTGAAAGTTTCATAAGCATTATCATCAATGAACTTACTAGTGCATTGCTCGCAACCATGTTTCGGCCATACATCCAAAGCATCATCAGGATCTTTAAAAAGTGGGTTATCCCTATACCAAACCAAGGATTCAACTCTATCAATCGACATGGATGAATGTTCATTAAAGAGAGGGTTTTCTATTATACTCATTTATGCCCAAGAAACCCTTGTCCCTCTTATATGAGAGTGTAGCTTTTGTAACTTATCATTACCCATAGAATTCTTGCATTCTTTTGAAAGAAGGTCTCCCTTCATTTGGTAGGGATATTCATAGTCATTAAAGAAGAAACATGACCTTGTGTCATTATAACCGCCACAACATGAGAACTCGTCAATAGTGAGGTTGCATTCAGATCCCTCAAACTAAATATCATAGTGTATATGGTTGATATCTTGATCTTCAACAACAAACTAATCATAATCAACACTAGAATCATAGCTATTGGTCAGGTGATTTGATGGTGCAACCATTTGGACTTCATCTAGATCTCCATCCTTTATCACCTCTTAGGATCTTGGTTCAGACACATCACACCCTTCAGCGTAACAAGGATCATTATACCTATCACTATAGAGATAATATGTCCAAATAATATTAGTGAATTGGTTGAAATTATCAAATTCTAATTCATTGCCTTCACCAGTTTGTACTACTTGTTGCCTCTCCTTAGTATGATTAGGATCACTTTTCCTTAATAGAATCTTCTATTGTGCATGGTTACTCATAATTCCTTCTACCAGTTGCATCCAGTTGGCCACTTGGCCTAGAATTTTAGGCTTTATTTCATTTGGCAACATGCTTGTTCTTGACTTGTATATTTCACAAAACAAGTCAATACACATTGACTCTTTAGGTCTGACACCCTCTGGTATTTCCAGCAACACATCCATAAACCTATGGAATAGGTCATGGGGTGACTCACCTTGATCTCTCTTTGTATCACATAAGCTTCTAGTAGGAGAAACATGATCAACGCTTCCCAACACTCTTGGATCCCTTTCCTGGAGCTCACTAAGATCAACACACAGGGGTAATCATTCAGTTGGGACAACAAGAACTATATTTTGATGGCACAATTCTTCAACGGTTGGTTCCTTAACCATATTAGCATAAACTGCACCATACTGACCAGCATTGGTAGCAAAACATCCTTTCATCATTGAATATTTGAGATTTTTCTCAATGTCCATAGTATTCCGGTATGCTTGGCATAGTGTTATAGGCTCTTTATCTCTCAATAGGTAACCCATATTTTTGTCAGAAGTGCCTAGATATAAAATTAGACACTCTACATCATTGGGTCTTATTCTTTCTAGAATATCCCTTTTTTTCCTGGTAAATCTAAGATTGAAAACATAGACCAATTCATCTTCATTTTTATAAATTTCCATAAAACAATTCCTTACCATACTTGGATTTACCCTTTCACCAAATTGTTTTGCAAAGAATTCTTAAACTGATTCCATGAAACTATAGAGCATGTTGGTAGATATGAGAACCAATCTCTAGCATCATCCTTCAAAGATTGAAAATAAACTTTCATGACAATATCTTCATGATTTTCCTCATAATCTCCCATCAAATCCATGAATGTTTGTAAATGTTTAGAGGCTGATTCTAAACTTTGTCCTATGAATTTTGGAAAACATTTTTTAATATTTTTAGGAATCAAGTTTGGAAAACCCTTAATACCACTCAAATCCAATGGCATATATCTTTCAATAACAAAATCCCTTTGAGGGCCTGGTGAGGACTATTTTTCTTGCATACTTCTTATTTGATATTTGACTGGAAAACTATAATCAAGGGTAAAATTCACATACTCCACCTACCATCACTAATATTACATATTAGAAGTATGAAAAGAACTACTATTATTCCTTGTCTTAATGAAATTTCATCTAATAGGGAACCATTTATCATCTCAAACCTTGAGGATTTCTAATAAACTTCTTTCAAAAAAAATAATGCTTTCTTTAAATTTATTAGAATACCTAGAAACTTTGTAGCAATTGTTAACCTTTCATCCTAACTGCAAATTCTGCAAACCTGGAAGCCTTATTCACAATTCAATTGGTTGTTTATATAGATTTTCCACCTCTTTTCATAGAGGAAAAAACTTCAAGTAGCATGAAGTCCTTTTAAGAGTAAATCTCGTTCTCAGTCTTCTCCAATAACAGTGTCACTCACAAATTCCCTAAAACTTTTCTACAACAAAACCTTTTCCAAGTCCAAAACCTTTCAACATCTGAACTTAAAATTTAGATTCACCAAATGCTTGACTCTGTTATACTACCATTTGTGCTTGGGATTTTTCTCTTTTTAAAAAAAAATTCTCAAAAGTTTTCCCCAACAGAGTCACCATTTCTATTGGTGTTTTTTCTTGCTAGACCCCGAATTTCTCTAAAGGGATGTCATGCCTTATATTCAAGGTCATTCAAGGCTAGAAGACCAACACAATAAGAGAAATATCTTAAGGCCTTTGGTCCTACTCTTTAGGCTCTGTGAAACCAAGGAGGGTGTTCCTTACCATGTTCCTATGTTTTCCAATATCTCAAGAACACTTCTACACACAGATTTGTCCCTATTGAGTGCAATTAGACATTATTTATTAGAGGCTTGGCAAACCTTAAGAAAATGACCTCTAAGTTGCTAGGGATAGTTGATATCTTCGAGATTTGCATCTCAACATGAGTAGAATATGAATTAAGTAGTGTTCCTACCTTGAATCCATAAATGGGTACTTTTTTGATTTTAATAAACTATGAGAATCCTAAATGAATAAAATAGTGCCTCATCAAATTGGGCAGGATTCAAGCATGAAACCTTCATTCATACACAATACATTATCCATTGAGTGAACGATCTTCTACAATGTATTACATCATAAAACTTCACAGTACTTAAAGCATCACTTCTTATCAAATCCTTAGCACATTATCACAAACTTATGACTCTTGTTCAATAATTTGATTAACTCATTGAGCTAAAGCAAGCAAGATAATCATACATTGAAATAAGCCATTGAACTATAAATGAAATTACACTTGATATTTTCATTCATAGCCTATTATAACAACACAAAGGAGAGAAAATACTTGAAATTTTTTTATATTTCTTTAGATATTAGTAATTTCATAAGACCAATTAAGACTATTTCATACATAAACCCTACTCAAGACAATTAGTGGAAGATTCATAAGGAACTTTGCATTCTATGTTCACTTTGCCCTACCTAGACATTACTCGAATAAAAAATCCAACTATTTCAATGAGCCTTGAGATCTCTTTCATAACATAGGAGAGCAAAAATCATCAGGCTCATTGCGTTTACATTTCACCAAAATTTCATTTCAAAATAAAATTTCATCTTCATTTAAAAATTCCCAGGTGGTTGGATGTAATCATTCAACGAATAGGGGAATCAAAATTATAACAACCCACATACTAATCAGTGTCATCACATCTATAGAAAAATTCCATTAGAGGCCTTGTCATTGACGTCCATGTTGTAAACCAAAGAACCAAAATCAACATCATAACAAAAAGAAAACCCAGAAAACCACACCATCACTCAGAACCCGGAGCAGTACCACGACAATGGTACAAATGGCCACTTCTTGTTTTTCCCTTAGTGAGAGGCGAAACAACCACCTCCTCTTCATCATCACATTTCACAATACCAGAGCCAACACCATTACATGGTGCCACCGCAGTAATTGGAGAAACCACAAGGAATTTTTCATTAACACCAACCATCTCAGTCATAACCATGAGGAAATAGTTGTAACCAGAGTTAGTTTTTGCCTCACTAGCACTGGAGAATCACCAGAAACATTGATAGGTGAATTATATCGGCCTAGAGAGCCATGACTGTACCTCAACTTGGCCCTTGATCCTCTCTCATATTCTGCAGACTTCCTCTCCTTGCTAAGCACTGCCACCTTAGATCTTGCAACTCGAGCCTTGATCTAAGAGTTCCACTTGGTAACACCTAGCATGGGCTTCACGATTTCCATATTTGGGCTAAGAGAGCCTTGAAGACTATCTCATTCATGTGATGGGAAATCATCACTGGATTTTCAACTTTACCTCTGGTTGACCTATGCACAGTTGATGGAGATGCAGTTGACTTGCTCATTTTGCACTAAGACTCAAAACTCCCATAGGAATAATTGCTTACTACAACAGCACAAAGCATTCCAAAATCTTAATTTATATGATGAAAACTAAAATCCACCATCCATATTTATTTAGCAATTTGATGAAATGACCATCAATGCTCCAATTGAAGCACGAGTAGACGAGTGATTATTTACTGGCATCTGCTTCACCACCGTTAATTCATAGCACATGGAAATCGGTGTAAAACTCATCATAATTTCCTATAAATAGCCCTTCACATGCATGAGGATCAGGCTGATATCCTTCGAAGATCTTGCACCATTAATGCTTTCCATTTGCAGAGCCTTATTTGTCGTCACATGGCCAATTTTGTATTTTGAATATGAGTCATCGATGCACCAATGCATTTTCTTATTGACCGACTCAAATTGAGTCAATTTTTTTGAAAATTATATGTCTTTTCATGGTAGATCCATCAGCCAATAATATTTCCTTGAGTTAGAATACAAGTATACCACCTGCAGGCCCCATCTAGCCTCCTTATGCCGCCAATAGAGTCCACGTGATGCAAAGGAACCTTCATGTAGCACAAATTCACACAATTGAAACAATTATCCATCACCAACAATGAAAAAATGCAACAAACTTGATTCACTTGAAAAATTTCATAAAACGATTCATCTCAAACAATGATTAAGTGTTTTCTAGATCTCATTGGAAACATTGTCATGACAACCCACAATTCAATGCAACGAACTGCCATTAATAACTTTCACAAAATAAATAATAAAGCCAATCTCTTCAACAAGATTGAAGATAACATAATTATAGACTAATCTTCCAATTTTTATGAAGATCCAACAGTGGAAAGGAAATTTATTGCATTTTCCCCAAAACTGCAAACCCTAGGCAGGGTTCAGACCTGCCCTCACAAAAATGGTCATAACTTATTCAAATCTTAATGAAATTTGATGAGATTTGAATAAAATGAAATTAGATTCACATGAAAAAAAAATCCAATTGGTTTTAGATTAAAATATTGACTCTAAATCCATACCATAACATTTTTTAGACTATAAATTATGGCAAACATTGTTAGAATAGGGAAGTCTCACAAAAATAGTCATATCTCCCACAAAATTCAATACAATTGAATGAGACAAAAATAATTGTAAAACTAAAACAAATATATTTCCATCCATATACTATAGTCATTAATATGAGGCCATACTAGGCTGTACAATGCACAACTTCAGCCTGAAACCAAAGTAAAAATCAGAAAATGCACACTAAATGAAGGTTTCCATTCATCAACCTCCAAAAAAAATGTCTCCAACCCCCAATTCGAGTTTTGGAGGGTGTAGTTATAAATTTCCAGCCAAAACCAACTATTTTCAATGACCTTTTGATTAACTTTTATAATTTTTGTAACTTTGTGCAAATGTGACAAAATGTGACAAATTGACACCAAAAGATAAACTAGGACCCTATGACGAAACTAGGACTAAAAAAATATTTGAAATGGTCCATTAGACCTTATTACAACACAAAATTTCCTAACTTAATCCAAGAACTCATGCATGCCTCATGGAGGCATGAAATCCAAGAGGTGCTCCTACACCACAACATGTCGCCATCGTGCGGACCGCACAAGGCATTTGGTGAAACCATTTAATATCATGCTCGACATGTGTGCTACAACTCAAATTAAGACCCCATGATACATTAGAGCCATCGATCCTTTCTCATGAGAGATCAAGCCGATAGTGGGAAATGGGTCCCACTTGAATTGAAGAACGTGTGGCGCAATCGCCCACACCATGTGGCCTAGCCAAAATTCATTATTTTAATACTACTCGGGGTGTGCACAAGGGCCTGGATTTCATTTGTTAAATCCATCAGCTTGGATTTTTGCACATCAATATTGTTTGTTATAAGGAAGGGGCCATGGGCTAGGTGGCAAGCAATGACACCTCAAATAATTAAATTCTTAAGAAATAAGTCTTTAAAAGATGAAATATTTCAAGCCAACCATAAAATATTAAAATTTAACAAACACCCAATGACCGACATGCCTAAACAATGGGGCCGGTAAATAAAATGGGCATGATGCCATAAGTCATAATTTAAGATGACCAGTGACCTAGTACAATGGGTCAACATGAAAATATAATGCAAGGGTCCAATAATCTTGTAAAATTTTAACAAGGACCAACAAACCCCTAAACCCTAACATAAGACCACTAGGCACAAGGGTGACAATTTGACAATTTTTTTCATGGGGTATACTAAAATTTGTAAAATTTTGAAAGATCTATCAAATAGTACATTGCACTATCCAAAAACTTTTCTCCAAATAGACTCCCCCTGAGTTCATGCTTCACTTCTTCTAAAAATAATATGCAAGACCAACAATCCTTCTTGTAAAAGGGAGACCAAGCCCCCTCACCTAGTGCTTCCTCTTGATTCAACAGGAGGGAGCAAAAACTCCCAAATTTTGTTGGATAAACTCAAATGTCTCCTTAGGAAGTGGCTTCATGAATATATCTACAATTTGATCCTTTGTCTCCATGTATAACAATCTTACTTCCTTCTCTGCAACCGTCTCCCTCGAGAAATGATACTTGATTGCAAATTTTTTTTTCTTGGGTGCATCACGAGATACTTCAAAATATTTATTACACTATAGTTATCACAAAGAATAGTAATAGGGTCTTCAAACTCAACCTTCTGGTCATCAACACAACCTACCCAATCTACATCTGTGTATCTAGTCATAGTGAAATTTTCACTCTTTGGATACCAAATCCCAAAATCCTTAGTAGCCTTCAAATACTTAAATATATTTTTTATCGCTTTAATATGAATCTCTTTAGGTGCTACCTAAAATCTGGTAACCATTCCAATTGCCTGCATAATATTTGGTCGAGATGTCATCACATACAACAAACTACCAATCATGGATCTAAGGAAGGTTTGATTTTCCATACAAGATTCATCATATTTACTCAAGTTACATCTAGTAACCATAACAGTTGCAACTAGTTTGTAATATTCCATTCTAAACTTAGCATTCCCTTTATGTTCTTGTGTTGTGAGATAAAAATGTATTTGTCTAATTGTACAATTTGCAACCCAAGAAAGAAAGATAATTCTCCTAACATAGACATATGATATTCATTTTTCATTATCTTCTAAAAACTATTGCACATTTCTTCACTGCTACCTCCAAAGATGATGCAATATACAAAAGCCACAATTATTAGCATTTTTTATTCTTCTATTTTTATGTTGAAATTACTATATGCACTGTGATTAGGAAAAATTAGAATTAAGAAAACAAGCATTTACAGATTAATTCGAAAAGTCCTAATCAACTAAAAAGAACAAAGGAAGCATGAATGTAAATAAAATAAAATGATATCACCAAACTCGTGCATCCATTGGATAACCCCTATAGCTCTTCTCTATTTTGTTGTAACTAATTAATGCCCTCAGATTATTAAGTATGCACTAAAAATCCTATGACTAATAGAAAGAAAAATATCGAAGTTTTAATCTCGCTAACAAAGAAACATATATATTCTAGATCCCTGAAAATGATAGTGACAATGCTATTTATAGAGAGGTGAATACAAAATGGACGAATGAGATTAACTAATTTTCATTTCGATCAATGGCCAAAATTAAATTAGACAAGAGAATATAAGATTGAAAGTGGAAGAGCAAGAGGAAATTAATTGATTTTTCAACAAAATCAGTTAGTTCAAAAAGGAAAATGCATAATTAAATAATAGAAACATTATTTAATTAGAAGAGGAAAATGCGAGTTAAATTTTTGACTAAATAGAAATTTAATTCAAAAAGTGAGAGAAAAAATAATTCATTTAATCAAATAAAAATTTAATTAATTTGTGATAGAAGATGGCAAAAGTGAATAACTAAATAATTTTCATAATTATTTAATTATAGTAGAAAGTGGTAATAATTAAATAAATATATTTTATTTAATTATAGGGGAAAGAGGACATTGGTGTCATAATTAAATAAATATAATTTATTTAATTAATCAAGAGTAATGGAGAAATGAATTAAATTAATTAATTACATAATTACAAATTATTTAATTAATAGTAGAAGAATGACCCTAGATAATGAAAATAAATGGTGTTAACAACCTGTTAGAACCATAATTTTCCATGAAAATTCTAAGGTCTTTACCTGTTTGAACCCATATATTTCACTATCTTTTTCATAAAAAATCATTTTACCGCCTTTCATAATGCTAAAATATCTTATACCGCTGCCTTATTATCCATCCTTCTTGGCCGATACCATTTACCTCTATACTGTGTCCGCTTGCAAGGTGGCTCGCGGTATCATAGTTAAGTGTAGTCTTGTAATAGTTACCATGCAACCGTGGTTGCACAGTAAGTGGATAAGTGACGAGGTACGCGGTCAAGCAACGGTGAGATGGTGGTCAGTGAACAGTCAAACCGCGGTACCGCTGGTAGTCAAGTTAGAGACCACAGTGGCATGGTGGACGAAGATAGCGGTGGAGGGTAGCGGTCAGAGCATGGTTACCACGGCATTGCAGACAGTCAGAGAGAGGACCATGATAATGCAGTGAGCAGTGAGGCGATGGTTAGGGAGGTGTTACCATGATACCGCCAGTAATAAGAAAGGAGACCATGGTAGCATGGGGATAATAGTTAATGTTGTCCATCGTGGTACCACTGGCAGTCAAGTCAGAGACCGTGGTGGTGAGGTGGATGAAGATAACGGTGGAGGTAGTGGTCAAGGCAGTCACCACGGTAATGGAGCCCGCGATGAAGTGGTAAGGGAAGAGAAGGTCATGGAAAAATCAAAAACTGCCACACCACGAGAGGACATAAAGTTGACCATGGTAGGGCAGTAAACGTAAGGCAGCTTTGCAGAAATAAATGAAAGGAAATATTAAGCAATGCACAAAGTAATAAAATAAGAAGACATGCAAACTATAGTTTAAAATATTTAATTTTCTGATAAGGCAATTTAATTAAATATTTTAATTTATGTCAATGAATGTGAGGTGGTTGTAATGGGAAAGTGAAGGGTCACAACCCTTAGTATGTAATTTATAAATAATTTGAAAAATCAGTTAGAAGGAGGGTCAGTCATAGTAGTAGTTAGATTTTTTTAGAAAATGAAGACTGGGAATGTAAACAATGACAGACTTTCTTGAAGTAGAATCAATGGAGATAATATATTTTAACTGGTGAAGTTCTTTGTTGGTGTTCAATTTTTGTTTCGTATCAATTCATATTCTCTATTTGGTTGTCTCCAACTTGAGGTATTTTAATCATTTAAATTAGCATATCAAGTATATCTCTGATTTGTCAAAATGTATTCCCATTTTGTGTGATTTAATTAATTCTTGTTTGCAACTCGAAATTAAATTCTTTTTACAAGTCACAATGATTTAAGGATTTCTTTTGGATGGTTAAAGAAGAACCAAGTTAAGAAACATTCCAGCACAATTTATGCAAGTCATCAATTCAGTAAAGTTTTATGCCAGTCATATAATTTTCAAACTGCCTAACAACTAGAGTTAAGCCAAAGAGGGAAACACATATCATTCTTAATTTTTAATCCATTTCCCATGTGGATAGAAGGCACCGATCTATCACAACCCAGATGATAAAATTCATAATAAACAACATATTCAAATCCTTTCTTTTGTGCAGTAGGAGTAGGTGTAGTGATTTTATCTATCCACTTCCATTTGACATTGTGGATAGATTTCTCAAGAAGGGAAATAAATTTCAAATCTGCATCTTTCACATAGGTGCACCCGCCTAGGTTTGGCAGAGCCTAAAGAGAAGAAGGTTCAATTATATTAATTAGCCTTGTACGTTGGCCAAAAATGTTGTGAGAGCTTGGAAACCTCTCATGGTTAAAACCTGCATTTTTGAGACCTAACACAACCCTAGGATATTTTTCAGTGTCTACATTTGCACTCTTTGATACAATGTAGTTTATCACATTGTGTCAAAGAAAAAGATATTCCCTAGTGTAAGGAACAATGATGAGGATGTAGAGGTATGCCCCCTTGAGAGAACATGCGAGTTCAAAGAAAAAGAGTATGATATTGAAATGGATGAGAGGACTAGAGGATGAAAGCTATGATGGCAACACAAGGGAATAAAACTAAGAGGGGGGTGAATTAGCTGTCACATAAATTATACTTATTATACTTAATCTCAGATCTGATAAATAAACATGAAAGCATAAACCATCACCACATCAAAAACACACATAACACCAAGATTTTTGCATGGAAACACTATTAGGGGAAAAACCATGGTGGAGGTTAATCCACAAGATTATACTCTATTAAAAGTATAAATGGGGAATGCACATGCATTCAGGCACATTTCCTAGAGTTCACTGCTCAAATACAAAAGGCTCACTGTGCAAAGGAAAACACACTATCTTACAGTCACATTCTAATTACATCCATCTGAGAGATATTGAACTGAGAAGATAGCATATGTTAATGCCTGATTATAGTTTTGGTTAAGCACATGAACACTTCCTTCTACTCACTCTTCTTCACACTATACTTCTGCCTTCAAAAGATTAGAACATTATTTGCACATACCACTCACACATCTCGCTTCTTGCATACCATTCTCCTCAAAACAATTGATCATATATATCCATAACTAAGGATAACATCAACTACTTGTCAGCCCAACAAAATATGAAATGTGCACAAATAGTCTATCCAAATTAATAAACAATTTATCAATGCGAATCAAATAATGTTGGCCAAAACATTGTAAGGAGCCAAAACAACATGTCTCAAACATGAAACACCTTAAACAATTAGCCTCACCTTGTTAGCCATGATCATGAAAACATGAACTCTCAGAAGAAAATTACCAATCGTGAGCACAACAATCAATGCAAAGCAACAACACTAATAGAGCATGATATAGAAACATCCACAATAATCATGAATCACCATATAAGCATCCACAACAACTCAGATTACTAAAATTAGATCATCTTCTTTCAAGAATACCAACTACAACAACAAAACAATTGTCGGAACACTAATACTCATAACTTGATCAAATCTTCATGTGAATCTCTAAAACTTTAGGTGGATAAACTAGATATACTTTTCAACAAACCCTTTAATCTAAAACTTGTTATCCTCAATATAATGAGCTAGCCATCATACTGAACTTCACTACATCATTGACAACTTGCAACTTATTTTATTACAATTTTCTCAATATCCTTGACATATACAACCTTAAAGACATTAATGCAAATAGTTTTGACATCAATGACAACCAAATATCAGCAATATCTAACAATCTCCCCCTTTGGCATTGATGGAAACACATGATGTGAAAAAAACCATCAATGATAATTTCTCTTAACACTTTCTCCCCCTTAGGTTTTGACTCTTTTCTCCTTAACTCTTTCACAATTTTTCACATGACTCTTCTCCCCCTTTGACATCAATGACAAAGGTACACATTATATTTCTCCACATAAGCTCTAAACCACATATATGAACATCTGATTACTCCCCCTAAGTAGGAGCCACTACAACATCAATCTGGATCACAAGATATGACTATGGAATGCATAGACTGATGCAATTCATTACATCTTAATTATGATTAGGAGGGGTAATCACCCCTAGCATCCCTCTCAGATACTCAAAATTATCCTTAGGGAAGGGCTTCGTAAATATATCTGCAATTTATTGCTTAGTAGGTACATACTCCAATCTGACTTCCTTTTAACTCACCTTCTCTCTCAAAAAGTGAAACTTGATAGATATATGCTTGGTTTTTTAATGCAGCACATAATTCTTAGAAATGTTAATTGCACATGAATTATCATAGAATATAGCAATAGTTTCACTATACACAACTCTGATATCTTTCAACATTTGCTTCATCCACAATACTTGAGTACAATTATTAGTAGCAACAATGTATTATGCTTCTATAGTAGATAAAGAAATGGCATTATGTTTCTTACTTAACCATGAAATCAACTTCCTTCTCAAGAAATATGAACCACCACTAGTACTCTTTTTGTCATCCACATCTCTTATCCAATCAGCATCAATAAAAGAATTAAAAGTAAGGTAATCTTCTTTAGGATACCATAGGCCAAAATCAATTGTCCCCTTCAAATACTTGAAAATCATGTTCACAACTATCACATGAGATTCCTTAGGATCAACTTGAAATATTACAACAATGCATATGACATTCATGATATCAGGTCTAGTTTGAGTCAAATAGAGAAATCCACCAATCATGGATCTATATCTAGTCTTATTTATTTTAGGAGAATCATCATCTTGTGTCAACTTACATCTAGTCACCATAGGTGTACCAACTGGCTTTGAATCTTCCATACCAAACTTCTTTAGCAATTCTTTCACATACTCGGACTGACATATAAATATTATTTTATCTAGCTGAGCAATTTGAAATTCCAAAAATAATTTCATTTCTTCAATCATAGACATCTCAAACTCACTCTGCATCTCATCAAAAAACTTCAGGTACAAACTATCATCTCCTCCAAAAATGATATCATCAACAAAGACTTCAACAATCAAATCTTTATCATGATCAATCTTGGAATAAAAATTACTATCAGTAGTACATTTATTAAATCCAAGCTTCAACAAATACTTATACAATCTGGCATACCATGCTCTTGGGGCTTGCTTAAGTCCATAGAATTATTTCTTCAACCGAAAAACCATATCTCCCTTGTTAGTCAGTTGAAATCCATCAGGTTGCTCAATATACACATCTTCATCAAGTTTGTCATTTAGAAATATTGACTTGACATCCATATGATAAACCTTGAAGGTTTTTTAAGCAGCATAAGAAAGAAATAGTCTCACAACTTCAATCCTAGCAATAGGAGCAAAATTTTCTTCAAAGTCAATTCCTTCCATCTGAGAATATCCTTTACGCACCAGTCTTGATTTGTTTCTAACAATTTCACCTTGCTCATTCAGTTTGTTTTGAAAGACCCATTTAGTTCCAATTACATTTTTTTCCTTAGGTCTAGGAACAAGAATCCATGTACATTCTTCTCAATTTTCAGTAGTTCTTCTTTCATTGCTTCCACCCAATGTTCATCTTTGCATGCTTCACTGACATTATTAGGTTCAGTCTTTGAGATCAAACAATATTCTTTTGCAATTCGTCTCCTAATTTGAACACTTTTTTTCTTAACACCTATAATCTGATCATCTAAATGATTTATTCTTACATACCTTGGAGTCTTCGGTTGTTCTTGAACTTCAGGATCTTGTGTTCTTACTTCTGCACTTTCACTAGTTTCTTCCTCTTGATTTTCTTGATTTAGAGTATGATCTTTCTTTCCTTTATCTATATTGTTATTCTAATTGTTTGAATCATATCTGTAGGTTCTGGATGGTCTAAATTTTTCTTCATCAACCTTTACATTAGCACTTTCAATTAATTTCCGTAATCTCTTATTGTAGCATTGATAGGCTTTACTTTTAGTAGAATAACCAAGAAAGATTCATTCATCACTTCTAGCATCAAAATTTCCTATATCTTTATCTCTTTTGATATAGAATTTACTCCCAAAGATTTTGAAGTATTTAAGAGTAGGCTTATGACCAAAACATAGCTCATAAGGAGTCTTACCAGTATCACCTTTGACATGTACCCAGTTGAGAGTGTAAATGACAGTACTAATAGCTTATCTCCAGTAGATATGAGGGACATTTACCTCCAGCATCATAGTCCTAGTAGCTTGTTGAATTGTCCTATTCTTCCTTTCCATAACTCCATTTTTTTTAGGGGTCCATGGGGCATATAATTGTCTCTTTATCACATGCTCTTCATAGAAAATAGTTAAACTCACCAGATGTGAATTCACTACCTCTATCTAATCTCAAACATTTAATCTTCAGACCTGTCTCTATCTCAACCATAGCCTTGAAAATCTTGAATTTCCCTAGAGCTTTAGATTTTTCCCTTAAGAAAGCAACCCACATCAATCTAGAATAGTCATCAATAACTAACATGAAATACCTATCTCCTTGTAGACTTATGACTCTAGAAGGACCACACAAGTCAGTATGCACAAGCTCCAACACTTCATTTGAACAATGTTGTTTTCTTTGGAATGAAACTCTGGTTTGCTTCCCTAAATGACATTCCTTGCATATAGTATTAGTAGGTTTTATCAACTTAGGAATATCTCTCACTGCCTGAGTAGAACTTATCTTGATAATATTCTCAAAGTTTACATGACACAATCTCCTATGCCACAACCAACTTTCATCAACTTGAGCAATCAGACAACTTTTACTAGTAGTACTTAAGTGAAATATATTTCCAGAAATCCCCAATATTCTACACTTTCCATCCTTGAATTGAAGATTATATCCCTTGTCAACCATCTATCCCACACTTAAGAGATTATGCTACAAACCTTCCACATATAGAACATCATCAGTATTATGCTTACCATCAAAATAAATGGATCCTCTGCCATGGATTACACCAACTTTTTCATCACCAAATCTTACAACACCACCATCATACTTTTACAGGCCCATAAATTTACTTTTATCACCTGTCATGTGATGAGAGCATCCACTGTCAATCACCCATTCATATTTTTCCTCAACTCTGGTAGCTATAGCTTTCTCTACATTCATGCAACTAGTAGACTCAATAGGTACATGATTATTTTCCTTAATAGCAATAAATACCCATTCATCCTCACTTGCATTTCCTTTATCAGATTCATCATCAGTCACACCTTCATCAACAACAAAATAACATTTTCTTTGGAATATAGTCTTGTTGGATCTTGGCTTAGGAACTCTTTCATGACACCTTGATGCAGAATGACCTATCTTATTGCAAGAAAAACATTTAAGAGGTAGTTTCCCTTTATACTTATCTTCTCCTATGGCTACCCTCTTGACAAGAAGTGCTTCAAGCTCATCTATTTTTCTCTCTTCTTCTTCAATCTCTCTCATTTCCTGCTCATACTTGGGCATTTTTCTAGAAGAACTTTGTCCTAGTTCATGTATCTCTGCTTATCTTTTCTGGAGATAGTAGCTTTGAATGCATATTTTGTCTTAGGAAGAGATTCACCAAGCTCGCTTAACTCAAAAGCAATAAGCTTACCAATCAACATGTCTCTAGTTACATTTTTCATAGTTTAGATCTCCTCAATAGCAACAACTTTATGTTTGTATGCAACATGCAAGGATCTGAACACTTTAGCAACAATCTCTAATTCTTCCAATGTTCCACCAACACATCTGATACTACAAACAAGTTCATTCACTCTCTGCATAAAATAAGTGGTGTTCTCATCTTCACCCATTCTCAATGTTTCATATTTCCCTTTTAGGTTCTATAGCTTAGAAATCTTCACATGGTTATCACCTTCATTCTAAGTTTCTAACATTTTCCAGATATCATAATTTGTCTTCAAATCCATTACATTTGTCATTTTGGAATCAGTCAAAGCACTCAACAATGCTTCCTTAGCCCTGATATTGTACTCGACTTCTTTAATCTCACCTGCAATAGAAGGACCATTTTGTGGGATGATATATCTATTCTTTGTAATCATCCAATAAGGTTCACCAATGCATCTCAGATGACACTCCATTCGATTCTTCCATAGATAATAATTTGTTTCATCAAATCTTAGACTATCCTTCTTATATGTCTCCATCCCAGATCACCTCAAGCGATCAAGCTTCTCCAAAGGAATCTTCTCTGATACCAATTTTTTGCAACACAAGGGTAGACAACTAAGAGGGGGGTGAATCAGTTGTCAAAAAAATTATACTTACTAAACTTAATCTCATATCTAATAAATAAACATTAAAGCATAAACCATCACCACATCAAAAACACACATAACACCAAGATTTTTGCGTGGAAACCTTAAGGGAAAAACCACGGTGGAGGTTAATCCACAAGATTATACTCTGTTAAAAGTATTACAAATGGGGAATGCACATGCATTCAAGCACACTTCCTAGAGCTCATTGCTCAAATACAAAAGTCTTACTACCTAAAGGAAGACACACTATCTTACAATCACATTCAGATTACATCCATCCGAGAGATCTTCAAATGAGAAGATAGCATTTGCTAATGCCTGATTATAGTTTCGATTAAGCACATGAACACTTCCTTTTGCTCACTCTTCTTCACACTTTACTTCTGCCTTCTAAAGATTAAAAAATTATTCGCACATAACACTTCCACATCTCGCTTCTTACATACAATTCTCCTCAAAACAATCGATCATATATATCTGCAACTAAGGATAACATCAACTACATGTTGGCCCAACAAAATATGAAATGTGTACAAAGTGTCTGCCCAAATTAATAAACAATTTATCAATGCAAATCAAATAATGTCAGCCAAAACATAGCAAGGACCCAAAACAACATGTCTTGAACATGAAACACAGTAAACAATTATCCTCGAAGATCCACAACATGCTAGAATCACCTTGTCGGTTATGATCAAGAAAAACATGAACTCTCAAAAGAAAATAACCAATCGCGAGCACAACAAAAAATGTGAACCAACAACACAGATAGAGCATGATCTAAAAACATCCACAACCATCATGAATCACCACAGAAGCATCCACAACAACTCAGATTACTAGAATCACATCATCTTCTTTCAAGAACACCAACTACAATAACATAACAACTGTTGGAACATCGATACTCATAACTTGATCAAATATTCATGTGAACCTCTCAAACTTCAGGTGGATAAACTAGATATAATTTTCAAAAATCCCTTTACTCCACAACTCCTTATCCTCAGTATACTAAGCTAGCCATCATACTTTACTTCATTGCATCATTGACAACCTGCAACTTATTTTATTACATTTTTCTCATTATCCTCAACATATACAACCTTAAATATATTAATTCCAATAGTGTTGACATCAATAGAAACCATATATCAGCAATATCCAACAATCTCCAACAAAATAGAAGGAATTTTACTATGGAAAAGATGGGTGTAAGCCTGAATGACATGGATGTCAAGATAGTGCTAGTTGAGATAATTTGTAGATATATATTATGATAGACAAGAATTTTGTATTTAATCATCATTGGGCAGTAAAATATGACAAATGGACAAAAAAAACCATGGTATGACATAGAACAAGGTATGCAAGGTCATCCATCTGTAAATAGACAGTTGTAGAAAAGGAATGTCTTGAAACATACTAAGGGTCATGTTGCCTCAGTCTTTTTGTCAAGACAAATTGAAGACAATCAAATAAAAGATGAGTCATGAGATATCATCAATCCTCTAAATCCTTCATGGGACATCCTCAAGGTGGCTAGTAACATGACCGAAAAAAATCCAAAAGATAATACAAGATAGACCAACAAGGTCAAGAGTCATTCAAATTGTTTGCCAATAAGTGTTTGCCAGTGTGTTAAGTGATGAAGTGAGTGATGGGTGAACTGTTTTGACAAGGCCAGGTTTCAAGATAAGAAACATGTCATATAAGATGTCAAGTCTAGTTTTGATCATGTAACTACCTATATAAGGAAAATGGAAACGTGTGATAGTGACAAGGTCTAGTTTAAGGAAGGACACATCTTATATAAGACCATTGGTTTTGATCGATTTGACTGGTTTGATTGATGTGACAAATGACTGATTTGACTTGGAGACATGTTGGCTTGCTTGTCTTATGGATTTAGGATTTGTGTTTGAAATTTAGATGATGATGTCACATCTAAGTTGATAGTGTCCCATTTATTTTGACTGGCCTGATGAACCCTAAAATACTGACCTAGGGGGGCTCGGGAGCTCATTAATAGATGGCCATGCCTACATAGCAATTCATAGAGACATTGTAGTTCGACATGACCCTTGACCTTGTTGCAATGACAAAGGACCGAATCATTATTTTATTTGACAACACCTAAAGGATTAACCTAATGCCTCAGGGGCACATCGATATATGGCCTTGTCTATGTCCAGTCGTAGAGGCAACGTAGTTTGACGATGACAAAGACTGACATGATTGACTTTGACTCTATTTTTGGGATATTTTGGAATTTATCTGAATGTTTATGGGTTTTGTCATGTTTTGATTTTTTTAGATTTTAAAGTTTTATGATTTTTTTCTCTTTTTGTGAATATTTGATTTTTTTGTCTCTTTCAAATGTTTTGATTTTTTTTGTCTTTTTTTGGATATTTGATTTTTTGTCATTTTCAAATGTTTTGACCTCCAATGACAAGTATAGAATCCAATGAAGGTAGGTGTTAAGAAATTTCCCCCAGTCAAGTATAGGACTAACCATTAGGGATGGGATGGGATAGGGGTTTAGTATGGATGGAAGATGGAGGAGAAAGGACACAAGACATCAACCGCTTGGAAGTCATGATAAAGATGACAAGGCCTTATGATGGATGTCAAATGGGAGATGATGGAAGGTAAGGGAATTATTATGAATTAGGGTGGAAGACCGAATAGAGTGATATAGATGATGGAGCAAAGAATAACTACACATGGTGTTTGTTTGCTAAGTTTTCACCACGGTACTTATCCAAAGCACCACTGACATGGCTTTCACTATTGGACAAATTGTTTTCTCTTTACTGTTTTTATGATTTTTTGATTTTTTTGCCATCACCAAGATGCCTGTTTGCCAAGTTTTCATCAAGGTAACGATTTTTTTTTTTAAAATTCGATGTTTTTTCAAGACTTTTTTCTCATTTTAAAAAAAATCAAGACTTTTTCACTTTTTTTGGTATTTTTTTCAAAACCTTTTTCTCTTTTTTTGTATTTTTTCAGTTTTATCCTGGCTCTCTAAAGCTAGGTATAGAACTTGTAGAGGTGCAAGTTGTTGATAGACTTAGACAAAGGTTCCCCTTTAGGTCTAGAGAACCAATAAGTGCCAGAGCCAAAGGATGCTATTATGACATATGGACCCAACCAGTTGGGCTCAAATTTGTCATGTTTCTCACGCTCTACCTGATTTTTTTGATTCTACATCAACACTAAGTTACCAACGCCAAAATTTCTAACCAAAACCCTTTTTTTGTAATTGGAGCAAAGATGGTTTTGGTATGCTTGTAGATGAGTCAAGGCATTTTGTATGTGTTCAGTGAGCAACTATAATCCATGCAATTGATATATGATATTCCTCATCATTAATGATCCCTTTCATGGAGACCCATAGGGAGGGGACTTTGAGCTCTATAGGAAGGATAGCCTCCAAATCGAAGACTAGGGTGAATGGAGTGGCGTCGATGGGTGTCTGGATGCTCATGTGATATGCCCATAAAGAGGAATTAAGATGAATGTGCTAGTCACACCCAACATAATTGATAGTATTTTTAAGAATTTTGATTATGGTCTTATTGGATGCCTCTACTTGGTCATTATCTTGTGAGTAATATGATGTGGAAAAGTGGTGTTGGATGTGGAATTTCTCGCATAACCCATGGACATCCTGATTTTTGAAGTGACAAATGTTATTGATAATGATGATGGATTGTGGGAAACTATACCGACATATGATGTAATTGAGGATGAGCTTGGAGATTTGTTTACTAGTTATGTATGTCAAGGGAATGGCTTCAATCTATTTCGTGAAATATTTAATCGTAGTGATAATGAATTTCTGGCCATTAGATGAGGTGGGTTGAATTTTTACTATGAGGTCGAGTCCACATTGGGTGAAGGGCCATGGTGAAGTGAGCATTTGTATCTCCTATGTAGGTGTGTGGATGAGGTCACTATGTATTTGTAACTATTGACATTTCTTCACAAAGTGATAGGAATCGTGCTCCATTGTAGGCCAGTAATATCCTAGTTGCATGATCTTTTTAGCTAAAGTTGCACCACTAGAATGGTCTCCACATATACCTTCATGTCTTTTGTGTAAGGTAGTTTATGCTTCATTATTTTTGAGACATCGGAGTAAGGTATTGTCTAGGCCACATCTATATGGGGTATCATCAATGATGGCATAGCGAGCGGATTTACAAAGGAAGGCCTTGTGTTGGTTACTAGATAGGTCAGGTGGTAATGTTTAGGAATGTAGATAGTCATAAATACTTTGGTACCATGGGGAGTTGGGACCAACAAGTTCACACACCATCTCAGATTCGGGGACACCAAAGGCAGGGACTAACAACTATTCAACTAAAAACTAGTACTTCGACATATTGTTGGGAATGTCCAAGAGAGATCCAATGGTGTCCATGGTATTAACTATTTTGTTATGAATCCGTGGGATCTAGAAAAAATTAATATCTATAAAATACAATTTAAAGTTGTCAACCATTCTTTTGTATGGGGTCAATTTCTCCTCTTTAGTGCCATTGTCATCATTGACCTATTGGATGACCAATTGTGAATCACCAAATACTTGCAGACTTGTAATTTTCCATTTTATAGGCATGCACAATCCTTTTAGTAAGGCCTCATATTCTGCAATGTTGTTTGTACACGAGAAAGCTATTTTGAATGATTTGGGTATAGTATCACCTTGAGGGGTGAAAAATAGTATTCCCACACCTGATCCATGACTAGTGTATTAGCCATCAAAGTATAAAAGTTTCCATGTGCCAATGTCTAATACAAATAGTGAATCATCTGAGAAATCAAAAATCAAAGGGTGATCAACTTTTATGGGTGCATCAACAAGTTGATTTGTGATAACTTGTCTTTTTATTACTTTTTGTTCCACACATTGTATGTTATACTTACTGAGTATCATGACCCACTTAGCCAATTGTCCTATTAATGCTACCTTGGTGAGTAGGTATCTGAAAGGATCTATCTTAGAAACTAGTCTTGTCTAATGATTTATCGTGTAATGTCCTATTTTTTGAGTGGAAAAAACCATGGTGAGACAAGCATGTTCAATAGGACTATAGTTGAGTTCATACCCAACCACTATGTGGCTAATGTAATAGACCGCTCGTTCTTTCTATTCATGATCATTTTGAACAAGTAATGCCCCTAGTACAAAAGTGGTAGCTAATATGTAAAGGATTAGGGGCTTACCATCTATTGGTGGCATCAAAAGAGGAGGTGTCAAGAGGTAATCTTTAATCTCTTGAAAGGCTACCTCACATTTTTCTATCAATAAAAAAGGAGATCCCTTGCATAACAAATATGGAAAAGGTCGACATTTATTTCCAGGCTGTAAAATGAAGCGTCTGATGGATTGAAGTCAGCCTTGCAATGTCCTGAGTTTATTGATTCCTATTGGGGGAGGCATATCTATTATAACTTTTAGTTTTGTCAAGTCCACTTCAATGCCTCTACAGGAAACTGTGTATCCTAAGAGCTTTCCCGATGTCACATAGAAGACACATTTCTTTGGATTTAGGCAGACTTTATATTATTCAAGCCTTTTGATTTATTTTTTTGGGACTCTCAAATGATCACCACATATAAAGGATTTCACCAAAAGGTCATCAACATTGTCTTCCATTAATGTTTGCATGAAAATGTAAAATATAGTGGTCATAGCTCTTTCAAATGTTACACTTGCATTTCCAATTTCGAAGGGCATGGCATTCCAATAGTATGTACCACATGGGAAAGTGAATTCCTCTTATGTTGATCTTCAAGAGTGATACAGATCTGATTATACCCTGAGAAGCCATCCGTGAGGGACAACATCTTGTATACTATTGTTATATCTACTATGATGTCTATATTAGGAAGTGGGAAGTCATCCTTCACACATGCTATGTTCAAGTCACATAAATATATGTAGATAAATATATTTCCATTTGGTTTGTTCACTGGTATAAGTTTTAAGATCTAGTTTGTATAGTCAATAGGTCTTATGAAACCAACATCCAATAATTTATTGAGCTCAACTTTGACCAATAGAGCTATAGGAGGATGAAATTTTTTGTAAGCTTTTGTTTGATCGGCTTTACATTTGGAAGCAATAGTAAATGATGCAAGACCAATGCAGGATCCTATTCAAGCATATCAACATAAGACCATGTAAAATTGGCTTGATGTTCTATGAAAAAGTCTTGAAATTCTAGTTTTTCTTCTTCTATCAGGGATGTTGCAAAGAGAACAACCTTAAGATTCTTTGTTGAACCTATATTGAATTCCATTACTTCTTCGATCAACATCAAGGATCTCTCTTGATTACTTGGGAGAAATTCCAACCCTCCATTGTTGGGTTCCTCATAGAAGTTTTCACCCTTGGATAGATCCTTTCTTCTAACTTTTTCTTGGTCAGAAGGTGCCTTGTGATTTTCACCTAAAGACCATTCATTTTTCATTTTTGTTACTAGAGGGTGGGACAATATCATCAAAATATGCCATAGCACCAAGATCTATAGTTAAAATATCCTTATGATCCCCATGTGGTATGCCTTCATGTAGTCCCATGAACTCAACGATGGTCATTTTCAAATATGTCCAAGGTGGGTGGACCTTGCTGGTCCCAATTGATCAATTGTGGGTAAATGAGGGGAATTCCATCATCAGTGTTACTCAAGGATGGGGAAGTATTGGATAGGGTAAAGATGGATGTATTATCGGGGTCCCGAAAGGATTCTATCCATGCTCTTTCTTTTGTGGTCTTTGGTGGGTCACGTTCATGAAAGGAATTGACAGGGATATTAATATCCATGAGGTTGGTAAAGGATGGATGAGGTGTATCAAACTGATGAAATACATGGTCGAGCTCATAGTCATGGTGGTACAATAATCCCACTCATATTCATTAGATTTGGTGTCACTACAATAGATTTCGGTAGGATTTTTAGATGTCTCAATGTCTTTAGAAGCACTTACATCCTTATTTGAAAGCACCTTAGTACTTGAAGTGACAATCCTAATTGGTACAAACCCTAGCCCTAAGTTCTTTGGTCGTTTAAGAGGAATCAAGGGTTATCTAATTCCACTTTTATGTATGTCAAGTCCACTTATTCTATCATAACCCTTTTGTTTCATGAGCTCAAAGCCTTTACCATATTGTTTTACCGGTAGTGGCTTTAGATCTTCCTCATCTTTGTACATCCAATATGAAATATCATCAATGTCTTTTTTGTTTAACTCTCCCTAGTTTGTGAAGGTGATGGTTGGAGGAATTTTAGTGACAAATTTAGGTTCCATCTTATATTTGGGCTTTACATAGGACTTTGGAGACTTTGATAACTTAGTGATGCAACAAGAAGTGTTCATATGATACTCTCCACAACCCTTGTCTTGGATCTGAATCTTGGGATTGGTGGATGGAATGGAGGATGTGGAGTATTTAGTCAGAGTGGATGGGTCAATGTAATTGGATGGAGTGGATTTTTTAGCTTCATGGTTTATAGTCACTTGGTGTTCAAGGACCCCCCTCAAATTGGTGCAATATTGAAAGGGATTAGGATCACCAATGATTGTTATTTTAGTGCCATTGTAAGGAAAATTTAGACATTGATGGTATGTAGATGGAATGGATTTCATGGCATGGATCCATGGTTAGGCAAGGAGTAGGTTGTAGGGTAGTTCAAGATCTAAGACTTGGAATGTGGTATCTAGTACTACATGTCCAACCTTGATAGGAAGTGTGATAATGCCCTCGAAAGAATGTTATTTTTCATCATAGGCTTTGATGAAAATGATCTTAGTTGTATCAACACATTCTTCAAAGAGGCCCAACTCCTTTACCACTTTTAAAGTGAAAATGTTCAATCCGGCTCTACCATCTACTAGGACTCATCTTACCTTGTGTTTGTGGATGAAGACCTCAAGGTGCAACAGGTCATTATGGTTTGACTTGGGTCTAGAGTAATCTTGGTTAGAAAAGGATACATGGTGGGAGTTGGCCAAGTATCCAACCATGGCTTCAAATTAGTTGACATCTAGGTCAGTAGGAACAGAGGTTTCTTGCAAAGCTTTATCAAGGATAGCTTTGTGTTCAAGTGATATGCACAAAAGCTCAAGGATGGAAATCCATGTGGGTGTCTTTCCCAATTGGTCAACAATATTGTATCTATTTTTGGATTGTGGCTACTTTGGAGGAGGACTAAATATGGTAACCATAGTTCTACGAGTAGTGACAACGCATTCAAGTTGCTTCTTAATGGTGATTGTGTTAATATGATCGTCAACAACTTGGATGTGGTTGATAATTGTGTAGTCAAGAGAGGTATTGGTATAATTGGCATGGTTGTCTATATTTTGACCCAAAATGGAGGTTTTTCTAGAACCACAGTCTTGCAATGGATTCTTGAAAATTAAATGGTACTTATTACATATTTTTTGTTGTCTCTTGACCTCTATGGTACCATTTTCAATTCGTTCTTGAATCGTGTTCTTCAATTGATGGTGTGAAGAGGTCTTATGCCCATTGATGTAGTGGTAGTCACAAAAGGAATTGTCATCCCACCAAGAGGGTTTGAATTGTACTGGTTTGTATGGTTGGGGCTCTCGGAGTTTCATAATGTTTGATCGTACTAGATTCTTCAGGACATATTCAATTGGTGTTAGTAAAGGAGTGTATTGTCTCCATGTGTATTGCCTTGGTTGTCTTGGGGGTCCCCATTCTTGATTATTTTGGACCACGTTAGTTGCTTGGTTGGAAACACATGGTGTGTTATTTTTCACATTGGATGCTTTGAGAGCCAATGTGGGACCTATTCTATTTACAAATCTGTTGTCTACGAGTTCATTGTTTGTTACATTCTTGTTATGGGACCAAAATTTGTTTTTATCATTTGATGTCCCTTGGAAATTTTATTTTTTGGTATAAATTTTAATTTCCCCCTTAGCGATAAGGGGTTTCTCAAGGATGGACTCACTTTTAACAAGGTCTACAAATGTGGAATAACAATGGGTTTCCAATGCATACCTTAAGTATTTGTTTAGGTTTTGGATGAACATGATAAAAAAAAATTCAAGAATTTCAAGAGGACAATGGCTAGCTGAAATTCTCCATCTCTAGAAGAATGTTATGAAATATTCACCTCTTCTTGTTTATTTTGACATAAGGTAGAAATAGTGATATCATTTTCAACATTGAAGGAAAAGTGGCTGATAAATTTTTCAACAAATTCATCCCATGATCATATGCTTGGTGGTAGGTGGGTGAACCATTCTAAAGCATTTCCTAAGAGACTCCTAGGAAATAGTATCATTAAGTATGTTTGTTTAGAAGCAATGTCAATCAAGGTTGTATGAAATTCCCTCACATGCTCGATGAGGCTTCCTCTTCATTTATATTTAGGAAAAGCTGGCATTAGATAATGTGGAGGAAGAGGAGGCATGTATGGTTTTTAATTGCTTTTGCAAGGCCAACATTTGATTGGCTAAGACATCATATGGTGTTATTGTTGTGCCTATGAGATTTACAACTTCATTTTCATAAGGTCCTAAACTCATGTTTTGTGATCCAATGTTTGTGTGGGATGGTATGTTGGTATTGATGTGAGGTATGAATGTTTGAGTTGTGTTTGGAATTCATATTTTTGGTGTGAATGTTTGAGTGGGAATTGGAATTTGAATTTTTTGTACGATGTAGGAGGTGTTGGTATTGGATTTCATTTGGAGAGGATTGGAAATGTTTGGACCTTGTGTAGATTGACTATTAACTTGGAAGGAACCTTGTGTATTTACTTGTTGGGTAATCTTTATGCTAGGACCTTGTGGCACAATGGTGTTTGCATTAGTTCCATGAATATGAACTCTAGTCATTTATTTGTGCCAAAAATATTTGATAACACGGTGTTTAAGGCCCTAGATGTTCCAAATGGATTTGATAATATGGTGTTTGTGGCATTGGATGATCCAAATGGATTTAAAGATATGTTCATGGTACTAAATGGATTAGATGTACAACTAAGAGGTTGTGACATGGACTGTGTTATTTGTTGTGTTGTGGATTGTGTCCCTGATTGTGTTATTGGTTGTGTTCCAAATAAGGGTGTAGGAGCCGCTTGTGGCATAAAATAATTTATTTGTAGGGTCTTGGAGCCACTAGATGTAGAAATGTTGATTTTGTGGTTTTATTGGCTTGGGGTGGGTTCTACTTGAACTTTGTTCATGTTGAATCCATGCGGTAGTTTGGCACCACTATGCAAAAAAAATCCAAGAATCTTTGGAGGTCCAATAACACGATCTCATCTAAAAGTGATGCAACCTTTGGGTCTTGGGCAACTACTTCGACTTCCTCTATAACTACTTGTCTTTGAGGGTCTCTTATGAGGAATTTTTCAAAAGGATAAGAAGATGCCTTCGGTGGTTGACTAGAAGAGGTACCAAATTTTTCATTGCTTGGGTGGTTATAAAGGTCATCTAACTCAAATAATTCATTTTTGTAGAGATCCATTTCTTTCCTTTTCCTTTGTGATCTTATTTCTACCATAAAAGGACTTGCAAAGGGAAGATGGATGATGTGATGAATTATGAAGCCTAAGGTAATGAAAATGCAAGGGTATGACTTAAGCCTAAGGTATGAAACCTAAGTGATATATTTTTTTCTTTGTATCAGAAGGTTGTGTGTTCAATTCACGTCAAGTTCACTAGATGTAATTAGGGAAAATCAAAATTAGGAAAATAAGAATTTAAACATTAATTCTAAAAATCCTAATCAACTATGAAGAACAAAGGAAGCACAAATATAAATAAAATAAAATGATATCACTAGACTCATGCATCCATTGGCTGACCTCCATAGCTCTTCTCCAATCTATTGTAACTAATTAACTCCCTCAAATTATTAATTATGCACTAAAAATCCTATGACTAAGACAAAGCAAAATATTGAAGTTTTAATCTCACTAGCATGATAGCATATATATTCTAGATCCCTGAAAGTGATAGTGACAACACTATTTATAGAGAGATGAATGCAAAATGGAAGAATGAGATTAATTGATTTTTATTTCAATCAATGGCCAAAATTAAATGAGACAAGATGAGATAAGATTGAAAGAGGAAATTAATTAATTTTTCAACAAAATCAATTAGCTCGGAAAGGAAAATGCATAATTAAATAATAGAAACATTATTTAATTAGAAGAGGAAAAGGTGGGTTAGCTTTTTGGTTAAATATAAATTTAATTCAAAAACTAAGATAAAAGATAAGTCATTTAATTAAATAAAAATTTAATTAATTTATGACAGAAGATGCCAAAAGTGAAGAATTAAATAATTGCCATAATTATTTAATTATAGTAGAAAGTGGCAATAATTAAATAAATAAAGTTTATTTAATTATAGAGCATAGAAGACATTAGTGTTATAATTAAATAAATAAAATTAATCAAGAGTAATGGAGAAACAAATTAAATGAATTAATTACGTAATTACGAATCATTTAATTAATAGCAGAAGAATGACCCTAGATAATGAAAAAAATGGTGTTACCAAGCCTTGGATATTTTTTAGTGTCTACATGCACTTCCTCTCAAAAACCCTTTCTATTGCAAGTGTCCATCGAACCTTGAATACCAAACTTTGGGAGCTTGTCTGAGTCTATACAAGGCCTTGTTCAATTTGCAAGCATAATCCAAATTGTTGGAACATTAAAATCATATTTGTTGTTTAATATAAAGCTATTCTTCAAGTTGTCCATTCAATAATGTTGACTTCACATCCATCTGGTACACATTGAAACACTTAAGTACTGAAAGAGCTAAAAATATTTGGATTATCTATAGTATTCCCACCGAGGAAAATGTCTCTTCAAAGTCTATGCCTTCAACTTGAGCATACCCTTTACACACAATAATTTCCTTATTCTGGATCACTTCACCTTCTTCATTCAGCTTGTTTTTGAGCCACTTTTTTCTAATCACATGATTGTCTTTAGGTCTTGGGACAAGTTCCTAAGTTTCATTCTTCATGATCTAATTTAGTTCTTCCTCCATAGCTTCTATCCATCCTTGTTATTTTATTTCTTCTTTGTATGACTTATTTTATATGTTTGATAGTAAATTAAAATTCACTTGTTCACCTAATCTCTCAAGTTTCTTTCGGGTCTAAAACCCACTATATTTTTCACCTATGATCTGATCTATAGAGTGATTTCTCTAAGCATACTTTGCTATATTTTTTGTACCAACTTCTTTTGGATCTTCAATACTTTTGTGAACTGGTTCTTCATCATCTCCTACTTTCAAAATATTATTAGGCTTAATAGTCTCATCAACTCTCATACTTGCACTTTCCACTATCTTATTCAATATTTTGTTATAACAAGTGTAAGCTTTACTTCTTAAGGAATAACCAAGGAAAATACATTCATCTAATCTGAAATCAAACTTACCCAAGTGTTCTTCATCTCCCTTGATGTATCACTTGCTTCCAAATATTTTGAGGTGTCTTACTGATGCCAATCTTCCTCTCCATAACTCATATGGAGTCTTCTCAATCTTTCGTCTAATCTAAAATCTACTTAGAATATATACAAAATTTTGTGTATCTTCTCTCGAGTGCATATTCTATAGATTTTCTTTACATATCATAGTTCTTTCCATCTCCTGTACATTCTAGTTGTTTCTCTCTACAAATTCATTTACTATGGAGTTCTAGGAGATGAGGACTACCTCTAGATTCCATGTTCTTCATAGAATTTTTCATACTTCTTAGTAGTAAATTCTCAACCTCTATCTAATCTCTAAGCATTGATTGTCCTAACAGTTTCATTTTCTAACAATGCGTTGAATTCCTTAAAATTTTCAAAATCTTTTGACTTCTCTTTCAAAAAAATTATCCTACTCATCCTAGTATAATCATCAATCAACATCATAAAATTCCTATCTCCTTGGGGACTCTTAGTCCTCATTTATCTACAAAAATATGTAAGAACGAGATCTAATGGTTTTGATGTGGAATACTCCTTAGTAGGATATTTTCTTCTTGTATGCTTCCCTTCATGACATGTCTTGTAGCTAGTTGATTGAGGTTTATTAATCTTTGGAATATCCTAGACCATACCTCTTGAACTAATCTTCATAATATCATCAAAATTCATATGTCCTAAGCTTTTGTGCCAAAGCCAACTCTCATCTTTCTGCACTATGAGGAAACTTTATCTTTCTTCCTTCCACAATCAATTCACTACTATTAGATTCATGGATTTCACAACCTTCAATAGTAAAAGATAGCATGTAGAATTTATCACACATTTGAATGACAGTTAATAGATTATGCTTTAAACCTTCAACATAATGAACATCATGTGTCTTTATTTTACCACCATCAAGACTTAGAGTTCCCTTACCTAAGATTTTGGCAATTGAAATGTTTCCAAGGGTTACTAAATCACCTTCAAATTTCTTGAAATTCATGAACTTATTCTTATATATAGTCATATGGATAGAGAAACCACTATCTTTAACCCATAGTTTCTTCTCCTTTTGACCATGTAGTACAGTTTAAGAAATCATTAATTTTTTAAACTTCTCTTCAAGAACCTTCTTCTAGGCCTTTCTTGATTAATGAATTCTAATCTTAGATTAATTTCTCCAACTTTCTAGGAAGGGAGGAATGACAAATTTTCTTTTACAATTCTTGCAATGTGTCCAAAATTATTACATTTGAAGCAAATGATACTAAAATTCTACAGAGGTGCAAATTCATTATTACTGATAAAATTATTTCTCATTCTCATAGATCTTCTATAGGAAAGAACCTTATGACCAGTTATTTTGCAATTAAAACAATAACTAGAGAAAAGAAAATTTGACCTGGTATTGTATCCTTATATTCTAAATCTTCTTCTCTTGTTCTACACTTGAATAAATCCATCATCAAGAGTCATTCTTCCATCACTTTCCATGGCCCTTTGTGAATTTGAACTTTTAGAACCTACCACTTTTGGAATTTCCTTAGTAGCCTTTTCAAACTATTTTGCCACCTTCTTCTTCTAGTAATCAAAAACTATTCCAATTTTTCCATCTAAAGATTTTTGACTTTCCAAAATTTTATCTAGGGTTTCAAATTACTTTTACTGAACTTCAAATACAACTGTTGATTTACTTTCTTAAGCTCTTTTCTTACTGTCACAATTTTTGCTTCAAGCTTATCACAATCTTTGTCTCTTGATAGGAGTTTTTCTATCAAAACTTCTTCAAAACAAAATTCTTCTTTTGCATGTGTCTTAGATCAACAATCATATTTTTTGTAGTCTTCAAATCTTTTGATACCCTTTGTTTAGCCCTCATTTCTTCTACAATTCTATCATTTAGTTTTTTATTTCCTTTTAGGCCCACAAAAATTTCTCCATAAGATCTACTTCTTCTACATTATCTCCAAAACCTATTTCAAAGTCTCAAACACCATGAACACAACTTTTTCTTTTTCATTTTTGGATACATGTTTAGCTTCTTCTTCAATGGAGTAGTCTTCTTCCTCATTACTTTAGAAACTCTTATGTTTTCTCTAACCTTTTAATCTTCTCTCAAAAGATAGCTTTCCAATATTTTGTTCAACATTGTTAGTATTCTTATATGGACACTTTTCCATAAAAATGTCCTAATTCTCCACAATTGAAATATTTGAAAGGTAACTTGCCTTTGTACTTACATGAACCACAATTTTTTGTAGAATGATGCTCTCTTACACTTATAGGGTTTTTCACTTAAAAGGAGAAAGATATTCCACAAAAACTTGGGGGTTCATTCAACATTAATGCTAATATGTTTGAATTATTCCTAAATGAAATGTTCTAAATGCAATAAACTAATAAAAGAGGTGAATTATTAATGCAAAAGAAATGAAATGCAAGATTTTTGAAAACATAATGTGATATGAAAAATGAGCTAAGAATGCAAACAAACAATAATAGAAATGAAAGGGACTAAAGAGGTGCACCTAGAAACTGGAATTTGATGCACAGAGGCTCTAGAATCCTACATAATTTGTTGTTGAAGCCAACTGGGACACTTACGCCAAGCTAGGGGACTTAGTCCTATTTCAGGGAGATTCTATCAGAATAGGTTTTGGGAAACCAGGTATCCAGAAATGCAAAAATCACTTTTTAGGCCTGGCAGTGGGACTAATTTTCCACTTATGGCAACTTAGTCCACCTTCAGGTTTTGATAATCTCAAAAATGAAATCTATATCTTTCGGTTTGTACTTCAGCTCATGATAACAATTTGGATTTGAATCTATAGACTTTAACATGTGGGTGATCTCTAAGCTTCTTTTAGGGATGTGTTGACTTTGAATGACTTTGATGAAATGTTGACACCTTTTAACACCTTGCTCTTCAACAAATCTTTAGACAAGAATTGCAAAACACACTTACAAAGAGGGGAAAAAGGGTTAAGGGTTAGAGAATAGGGGTTGTCCTTGTCCTTGGTCAAAGCCCGGTTTGGTAAATAAACCCTTGAAAATGAAATGAAATGAGATGAAAAGAGATTAATGAATGAAAAACATGTAATGCTACAACTCACCAAACACTTGAAGTAGAAATTTGAAGACATGCAAGTAGATGCTCCAATGGATGAATTCTTGATAATGGCTTGAATTCTTGAATGGATGAGTGAATGAATTAGCAAACTTGTTAGATAGGGTGAAAATGAGGCGAAAACCCTTTATTTATACATTATTATTCCCTAATTCCTTAAAAATACCTCATCGCAGGCCGACCTCAAGGTCTCGATAATTATATCCCGTCAGAATTATAAATTAATTTTGATTTTTAAGCCAAATGGGACTAAGTCACCCCAAGTGGTGACTTGGTCCTACCAGGGCAATTTTACTAGGTGTCAGGAATTAAAGTGTATTTAATGATGTTTAACAATATTATTCTGAAAAACACTTTTAAGTATGACCTATAAGTGCAGTAAGGGACCTTTTAAACATAAGAAAGGGTAAAATTATTGATGACAAGCCTAGAAAAGAGTGAAAGTGTGTTTCACAACACTTTTACAAGACATCATTGAATTCTTATTGATTTACAGGAGTTCAAGGCCTAATGTGAATGCGTTGGCCACATTACAACATTAAATCTAGGAAAAATAAAGCAAAAATCCATAATAAAGGCTCAAATGAGCGTAAAAATGTCCAAAGATACATTTTTTGTGACACATTTAGCACACACTTTAAGGAGAGGATGAACTTGCTTCAAAATCACACTAAAGTAGCTCATCATGCATATCAAGAGGAATCCAAATGAACTCATGTTGGAAAGATGAGACAAAAATAATCAAGAGGGATGATCAAGCCCCCAGGATCAAGATCTGATGGCAAATCAAACATTAGCACAAAGGAACACACAAGAAAGTGATGTAAAATAATGAAAGGGAGAGAAGGAAAAGGAAAATAGAGAGTGATATCAAGCTTTGATCATTTTTCCATCCCATTGTGGATCACATCTAGGTTTTTTTTCCAAGAAGATACATACTAACTCTGAGGCAAAAAAAATCATGGGTTTTCAGTGGGTGAGAAGGCCTAAAAGGTGAGTAGCATACACTCATGGCTGGTATGCACTCACACACACGTAGGAAACTATGAGGAAATTCCTGCCTCAGAATGGGCTTCCTATTGAACCATACAAAAGTTATACCTCATGATAACTTTAATAAGGTGTGACAAAATAAAATGGAATTTCAAGCTTCACAAGACAAGAAAAACTTAGTATGCTTGGAGCTCATGAACAAACAAGATGGCACCACAAACATGCAAGCTGTGTTATGCAAGGTGGCCATATAACAAATGAAATATTCAATATGTAATAGAATGTTCAAAGGAGTCTTGCTTAGTTCATGCTAGGTCTTTAACTTAGGGAACATTGTGCGTAATGTCTCCAAGAGAGGACCGAGCAAAGAATAGAATATTCACAACTTTGGGGATGTAGTGTGTCACATCAACCCACCAAGAGGAATGTAATATGCTAAGATAGATTATGTTAATGAAGGAAATTACACCCAATGTCATCCACAAAGAGGCAAATTCATCGTATGAAATAACAAGGCTACACTAAGAACCAAGAAAAAGGAAAAAATAAAATGAATAATGCCAATGTATGCCCCCACTTTAAAGGAATTTTTAAACACCATGTTGTGAGCAATTACTTTAAAGTAGAAAAATTTAAAATGCAAGAAGAAAGAAAGACATGAGAGCCAACATGGAAAGCCCATATTCCAAGTCATATGTTTCTAAGGGAGGTTGTGTCATGCAAAGGAAAAGAAAGGAAAGGGAAGGGGTTGCCCCCAAAATGAAAACACCAAAAAAATAAGGGATCTTTTTATTTGGGGTCTATATGTTCGTTGCTACAATGTTGATTTTTTATTTTTTATTTTATGAAGCTTGTAACTTTCATCATCCCCCAAAGACATAGAACTAGAAGAATGACACAAAGAGAGAGAAAAAAAAGAAAAGGAAATATCCTTTTGGGTCAACATGAAGGAGAGATATGGTGTCTCAATGCTTTGCATCATCCCCAAAAGGAAAAAAAATCCAAAAGAGAAAAGGAAAATGAAAAATGAAGAGAAAATCTTTTTGGTTCAACAAGAAGGAGACATTTAGGTATCAATGTCTTGCGTCATCCCCAAAAGGAAAACACAAAAAGGAAAAGAAAAAGAAAAGGAGCCTTTTGGGTCAACATGAAAGAGACATTTTGGTCTCAATTCCTTGCCTCATCCCCAAAACGAAAGAAAAACAAAAGAAAAAAGAAAAAAAGTTAAAGAAATGCATGACATGTAGAAAAATGAAGGTACAAATAGTGGAATGTCACATCAAACAGAACATCGCATGAGAACACATTACACAAAAGAAAAAGAAAATGCAAGTCAACCATTGAGAAAGTCATCTAACTTTCAATCTTGGAGGGTATAAGCGGAAGGTAAATAACGCAGCTAAGGGGCAATGAAAAATGCATTACTAGGATAGGGCTAGAACCTTCTAGCCCCCACTGAGTGCAAGGCAAGAATGAGCCGAGGTAGGTGATGGGAAGGGTCATGTAATAGTGAGAAGGGAATGTTATACAACTATTACATAATAAGGTGTTGGATAATAGTTTATGGGTTCAAGGGATCTAGCAATTATCACCACGGAAATGATACTTGCTTAGTATTTCTTGCAATTGATGACACTCATTGCTTCTATGGCCAAGAACACAATGATATGCATAATGTGGAATGTTAGCATCTTTAGGATATATGACCAACCTATTCATAGGTTGTAATAGGATGAGTTATTTTTTTAGAATTATTTGTAATTTCCTCTCACATTTAGGTGGTGGACGAAGAGGAAAATTTAGTTTTTGTAACTTGTAAGGCCTCTTGTGTTTGCTAGATTCTCCAAATTTGTGAGAGGAGATTAGGGTAGGAGGTCTTGGGATTATTTTATTTTTGTCTTTGTTATTTTTATGAGATAGTGACTATTCTTTAGGAAGAAGGACATTCAGATCGGGAAATAAATAAAATATTATCGTGCCATCATCACGAAGCCACACATGTTCTCTAGGAGGCTTATTTTCATGAGAGGGATCTTGATATCCTAACCTTGTCATGTTTTCATCTTGTGAATTTTTTTCTAAGAGTTGACATGAATGCCATGTTCAGTTGTTGTGTCACATCCTTGTTTGCAAAAAATGGTAAAACCTTTGCCATAGGTTTTGTCAAGGTTGATTTTTATCATAAAATGGTTGAGGGGTTTCTTGTTTGGAAGAAATAGGTTCACCTAATGGAGGGAAATTAGGTCCTACAATTGTTTTAGGATGTAAGTAACCAAACATATCAGGAGGTGGTACTGTACGAAGGCCACGTTGTTTCATGGATGGATAAAAGGATGCATTAGCTTTGTGTTTGTGAAGTCATTCATTTAGGAAATTATTCATGCTATCATCATCTTCTCCAAAGATGTCAACATCACGAGGAGTGGAAGGAGTATGAGGAAGCTAAATGTCATTAGGATCAATTCCAAAGGCACAACTTAATAGGTCAACTAAGGATTTTAATGGCATCCAAGACTTATTAAAACACATAGCCATAATGAAAATGAATGAAAGCAAATTGAATGCAAGAAATGGGATAAAAAAAAAATTTGGATACTATAATGGAAATGCAATAACAAAAAATAGAAATGCAAAAAATGCTTGAGAAAGGACAAAAATTACAGTGCAAAATTTTCAAGTGGACTAAGTCACCCAATGTGGCAAATTAGTCCAAGTACTAATTTTTTTAACAATTTTTTGAATTTTTAAATGGAATTTTATTATTTTTAGATTTTCAGATGCAGCTACTATATGAAAATGCAGAATTTTTTGAAATTTTTAATTAAATGCAATGCAAAAATGCAAGATATATGAGCTTTTCACTAATTCAACTTTGAAAACCCTAGAATGCAAAGCAATACAAAAATATAATTAAATGTTCATGCAAGCTATTCCTAGGATGCACTTGAAATCATAAGTTAAAATGTTCTAAAGTCGGGTTCACAAAAATGAACCAATTTTTTTTGTAAAATGATGCTCTCTTACACTTCTAGGATTTTTTACCTAAAAGGAGAAAGATATTCCACAAAAACTTGGGGGTTCACTCAAGGTTAATGCTAATATGATTGAAATATGCCTAAATGAAATGTTTTAAATGCAATAAACTAATAAAAGAGGTGAATTATTAATGCAAAAATAATGAAATGCAAGATGTTTGAAAACACAATGTGATATGAAAAATGACCTAAGAATGCAAACAAATAATAACATAAATGAAAGGGACTGGAGAGGTGCACCTAGAAATTGGAATTTGATGCAGAGAGGCTCTAGAATCCTATAAAAAAAAAATTTGAAGCCAATTGGGACACTTAAGCCAAGCTAGGCGACTTAGTCCTATTTCAGGGAGATTCTACCATAACAGGTTTCAAAAAACTAGTTATATAGAAATGCAAAAATCACTTTTCAAGCTTGATAGGGGGACTAATTTTCCACTGATGTTGAATTAGTCCACCTTTAGCTTTCAAGAATCTTGAAGATTCTATTTGTAGCTTTCGTTTTGTACTTCAGCTCATGACAAGAATCTGAATCTGAATTTGCAAACTTTGACCTGTGGGTGATCTCTAATCTTCTTTTAGGGCTTTGTTCATTTTGAATGACTTTCATGAAATTTTGACACCTTTTAACACCTTGCTCTATGAAAAAACTGCATACAAGACCTACAAAACACACATGCAAAGAGGGGGAAAAGGGTTAAGGGTTAGAGAATAGGGGTTTTCCTTGGTCAAACCCCGGTTTGGTAATTAAACCCTTGAAAAATAAAATGAAAAGAGATTGATGAATGAGCAACATGAAATGCTACAACTCACCAAACCCTTGAAGTAAAAATATAAAGATATGCAAGTAGATGCTCTAATGGATTAATGCTTGAGAATGCCTTGAATGCTTGAATGGATGAGTGAATGAATTAGCCAACTTGTTAGATAGGGTGAAAATGAGGCAAAAACCCTTTATTTATACATAAATATGTCCTAATTCCTAAAAATACCACATCATAAGCCGACCTCAATATCTAGAGAATGATATCCCACCAGAATTATAAAATAATTTTTATTTTTAAGCCAAATGGGACTAAGTTGCCCAAGTGGCGACTTGGTCCCACTAGGGAAATTTTATTGGGTGTCGGGAATTAAAGTGTATTTAATGATGTTTAACAAG
This sequence comes from Sequoiadendron giganteum, assembly GCA_007115665.2. Classification (NCBI taxonomy): domain Eukaryota; kingdom Viridiplantae; phylum Streptophyta; class Pinopsida; order Cupressales; family Cupressaceae; genus Sequoiadendron; species Sequoiadendron giganteum. The sequence goes on along the minus strand of CM021107.1, from coordinate 57,390,385 downwards.
ATTATTCTCAAAAACACTTTTAAGTATAATCCTGTAAGTGCATTAAGGGACCTTTTAAATGCAAGAAAGGGTCAAATTACTGATGAAAAGCCTAGAAAAGTGTAAAATTTTGTTACAATTCCTTACAACACTTTGAAATAAGGCTTGGTAAGTGATAAAAAGATGTTATTTAAGTGAAATACATTAGAAAGGTCCTAGAAAAGTGTGAAAGTATTTTATAACACTTCACAACACTTTTACAAGATTTCATGGAATTATTATTGATTTACAAGAGTTCAAGGCCTAATGTGAATGTTTTGGCCACATTACAATATTAAATCTAGGAAAAATCGGGCCAAAATCCATAAGAAAGGCCCAAATGAGCGTAAAAATGTCCAAGGATATATTTTTTGTGACACATTACCGAAACCTCTTTGTAGCATCCTAAAAAAATTGCTTCCTGGGAATTTGATCCACAATCATAATCTTGATCAACCTGCTTCATAGAAACTCAGAAAGCAACTTCTTTCCTTATAGATTCTTCACTTTCAAATCTCATCTCAAATGTAGTTAATGTTCCATACAATTCAATCAAACTTAAAGAATTCAAATCTTTAAATTCTTCAATAGAAGATATTTTAGGATCAAACATTTTAGGGAGAGATCTGAGTACCTTTTTCAAAACAATATTCTCGTCCAATATTTCACCAAGACCTCAGATATGGTTGAAAATTTCATCAATTATGAGCATGAATGTAACAATGTTCTCATCTTCTTTCATCTTGATTCCTTCCAACTAAGCTTTGTAAGATTGTGAATTTACCTCTTTGAATTTCTCATCACCTTCATAAATTGATTCCAATTTGTCCCATATGTCCTTTGTTGTTCTGGATTGCATTAGTTTCACAAATTCTGAAACTTTTAGACCATATAAAATAATATTCTTTGCCTTAGCATTGATTTAAAGAGCCCTCTTTCTAGCCTAATCCTTAGGAGGGTGAATTTTAGGAGGATCATATCCTTCTACAACTAACATCTAGATGTCGATTCCAAAAGCCATAAAATAGGACTCCATCCTAACTTTCCAAAATTCAAATTTGGATCCATCAAAGACTAGTAATTTTTTTCTAAAATAACTCTCTTGTGTCATGTTGGATCTACCTTAAGTTATCAGGCTTCTTCAAAGGAACTTGGATCTAATACCAATTTAATGGTACACAATCTAATGATAGGAGGATAAATCAGTAGATCTACATAATTCAAAATTCTCAACTTCAACACCACTTATTGGATCATACAACTTGAAATTTTTTCTATTGATATAGATTTTAAGCATGAAGAGCACTTAACCATACATGAAAACACAACACAAGATAAAACTAGATATATGTGGAAACCTAAGATGAGAAAAACCATGGTGAGATTGGTTGGTTGGATCTACTACCCAAATTTTATCCTCACAATGAAGGAATATCATAAGTGAGATTACAATATAAAGTAGACACCAACCTATCGAAGACATTAATCCCCTATTGAATTTATAGGAACCAACCTACTAGAGACAAAAATCACCACTGAACAAAGATGCCAATCCCTACCAAAACAATACGACAAGTAAAACACTAGTCCTATCAAAATACAAAGATAATGATGGATTTGAAATATAAAATTGATATGTACCAGAGTCACAACTGACACTCTTCCACATTAATAATGATCTTTTGATATTGGCACTCCCTCTTTTCTTCATAGTTTTGTATTCAAAATTACCTTACTTGATTGCAACCAATACCATTGATCATCACACAACTCTCACACACAATATATTTGAACATTTGAAATATATACATGACATTACATTAACACTCTTCCATGTCAACCAAGAATCCACATATAACCAAGTTGACATAAGATGGGCCTAATTCAAATTACATAAAATGTGTAATATAATGGTCCAAATGCAAATTTATTTCTGCCAAAATAACTTAATGCCATACACTACCATATGGACCTTAACTAGGTCATATCCTCACTCCACACACAAGATTTGAATTTCACATGCTACTAGCCATTACCAAACATGCCTTGAAATTCAAATAGGAATAGAGAAACTTTTGACACTTCAAAATTCTTGCACATTGAACATATCCTTCGAGAACTTAGGAAATTGATAAAAAATTGTAGGCATACTCTCCTTCCAAACCACAAGGAAACCCTACATTTCTTAAATAAATTCCTAACAAATCTAGAAATCTCTCTTACAAAAAGATAAATTCGGGACCAGCACAATCATACTAACTGCATACCCATCATGGTATAATAAATACAACTATTTGAAGTTAGTCACATCTCAATGAAACTTAATGTATGTTACTTGATATAGGATCTAATTGATTAGACAATCTACACACTTATAAAAAGCATGCTTCTAGAAATTTAAGTCAAATGATAATTCTAGTACTTCTACAATATATTTCACCTTTGAAAACCTTGACACCCTCTGATACCAACTCTCATAAACCTTTGACAATCTTTTGACATCAATGAAAACCTATGTTCAACAGGTGGTACTCCTATGAAGTATTTATTTGCAACTCTATCCTAATCATAATTTATTGAATAATACATATTCTTTCTTTAGAGTGTTGGGTTTTCTCTTAGAATGGTTTTTCCCATGTACACTTGTGTTATGGTATCTATTGGTTATTTTCTATGAAAATGTGTTTCTAATTTTTAAAAAAAAAAATATATTGGAATTTATATAATAATATCCTTAGAATACTAATGTAGAAATCACTTTTCTATCCTAATTCCTTTTGAAATTGGCATACAAACTTGATCACCACATACTCTAAGTTTTAGGTAGAGGGTCTTTTTTTACTCATATTCATTTGAGTGGGTTCTTGTGTAGGAATGGTTTTTGATCTTATTCTAGAAAAAGATGGAAATAACATTAAGGAAAAATATGAAGAAGTTCTCAAGTACAAGCTTTCACATGTAGAAGCTCGTGATAGTGAATTTTCTTATAGATAAGTATCTATTGGTTGTAGCATTTGGATCTAAAACTACAACTAAATCACAAGAATATGAGGACAAGATGGATAGAAAGGAAAAGAGTATTATTATACCTAGTTTGGTTAATTTAGTGTTATTGAATTTTCATGAAGAGTGTACCATAATAAATATTTGGATGAATCTTAGAGAAATTTATTAAGCTAAATCCTTGGTGAATAATATTTTTCTGAGAAAGAACTTGTATACCCTTAGGATGGAGGATGGTGGTGTCTATGGGTGATTATATAAATGCATTCAATGTGATATTTAACAAATTTAATTCTATGTGAATGAAAATGGGTGAAAAAGATTGGTGTATGAATTTGTTGTGTTCTTAAAAATAAATGGAACCATTATTTTATTGTCATTGGGAGCACTACTACAATGCTTGAGATGGATGAAATGGTTGCATCTTTTATTTTACAAAAAATATAGGAAAGAGTTCAAAGTCAACTAAGTGTTGAACACACGCCATAATACTTGTTGGTTGTTTTTATTGTAACCAAGTTTATCTTCTATTCTACCTATAGAATTGTCAATTCTAATCGAGTGCAGCTCGAAGGACCTAGACCAACTGATGAGGATTTTAACAATAAACCTCCTACACTTCGGGCTTTGCAAAACCTAGGAGGGTGGTCCTTATAATGTGTTTATAATCTCTACACCAAACTTATAAACAATCATTAACAATTAATAGATAATCCCATTTAATAGCTCAACAGAATAGGGTAATACTGAATTGAATTGGCTTTTCATCAATAATACCAACTACTTGGAGAATGAGATGATTATAAAAATATGTCACAACTTAAGATATTCATTTAATTTTCAGTTTGGTAGCAAGCTCTAAGCAGAGACAAACAAACACATAACCTCACAAACACATACAATTTAGACTAGTGCCATATACCATTGGGGAGTCAAATTCACAAACATTTAAAATTCCATGATAGGTTCAAACACATAGCATATAAGATCTCTAAAAAAAATTGCCTTACAACATCATCAATTTATATCCTAACCCAGTACTTCTTACAAAATCCCTTTATAAACATATCCATCTATAACTCCAATTAAGCATTTTAATTAATTCTTTGAATTAAAGCCAAAATGGAAGTCATATACTCCACAATAGTGAGATGAATGCGATAACCCTTGATTATGATATGATCATACAAAGGAGAGACATGAGTTTGAAATGAATCATTATAACTCAAATGCTAGTACTATTATGAAACATCAAATCTTCATAAACCCAAAACCCGGCTACAAAAAGACACAAAACTTAAAATGCATTTACAATGAAACAATCAGGCTTTACAACTTGCTCTGCAACTATGCCTAGACTCAACCTCAAAATATCTAACTTGCCAACCCTTATTTTGGGCCTTGAAATCCTTCTTATAAAGAATGAAGGAGCAAACAAGCATCGGGCCAGAAATATACACATGTCACCGGTCAATTGGACCGCTCTGTGACACTTCAAAAATATGATTACAATCACCAAGTCTCAGAGCATCTTCTTGTTGATCCCACTCATTAGGGGATAGCCACTGCATTGGCCAAACCTTAAAACCTATGCCAAAAACCGCCATGGAGACAAAACCATAATTAGTTATACCCATAACCGATGAGTTGTTAGTTGTTGGTAGTAGACATCACTTTACTCCTCCTCGGTTAAGTACTTGTCCACCCATTTCTAATACTCTTCATCCATTGGCCAGTCAAAATTCACCACCTCATTCACCATAATATTATAAGGTGTATACTTCACTGCAACTTGATTGGCCTATCTTTCAAAAGACTCTAAGAATGTGCTGGTATTAATTATTTTGTCCATGCTACTTACCAACAAGTCATAATTAGAATCATCACAACTCAATTTGATTTGTGCATTAATAACTTCCTCTACCCTTTCCTACCACTGATGCAATGTTTTAACATTTCCTTGTGCATCAATGATGTCTGGAAAAAATGTGTCACTCCAGTCATCAAAGCTCTTTACCAACTCCCTAATTCTTCTACTCAAAATCATCCTATAGGGCCTGGAATCCCTTCAATGATTTCACAAAATTTTGAGTAGGCTTTAATGACTAGGGCCTATTGTCTACATCAAATAGAGGCCTTAAACATAATATCTAAGTCAATTGCCCTAGGGATCCACTTCTCAGCCAAAGGATAAACTATTTCCCGGTCCCTATTTATATTTTTTATTCCATCCAAAAATAAAGAATACAAAGGATGTATAGATGGTAATATACCACCCACCCTCTCATTTAAATGCATCAAAAATTTGTCCACCATCTCATTTTTTTTGGTAGTAGCACCACCCTCACTTGCCTTTAAGGAATCTTGTAATTTTGTGATCTTATTCAACATTTGCTTCTTGGTGGGATCCACATAATACTCAACTTCTTCTTTGACTGGCCCTGGTGTAGGACTGAGAGCAGGAGTCTGGATGGGGGATCTTGGAGTAGAAACAATTGGAGTAGTAGGGGGGACTGATCCTGAAGTAGGATGTAATGCCCTGATAGCAGGAGCACTGGAGGATTCTCCTGCCTATCCATATTTCAATCTAACTACTTTAGATTGCAGCTCAACATTCCTTTGATGCATCCTACTATACTCCCCAATTATTATGTTGTACTTCTCCATCAAACTCTTCTTTTTAGCCTCTTCTCTTTTGGCTATCTTCTGGGCCAATTTGGCTACATTTATCATCAGACTTGTAGCTTCTATTGTTGAATTTTTAGAAGCTCTCTTGATAATTAGCCCTCCCCTTATGTTTGGAATAATATCAACTACATTAGGTTTTCTTCCCTGGGGTGCCAATGCCCATATGGCTAGAGTTTCATACTCCTCACTGAAGGCAGAATCATGCAAAGCTACCTTAACCTCTTCTTCATTGTTTTGCATAGGATGCTTGGACTGTAGGATAGCATTGAATGCTACAACATTGGTTATGTCCCACTCAGGAAAAATTAGGACACCATCCTAAGTCACAAGTCTCCTACCTTCCTTAAGAGTGATGTTCTTGAATTCCTCCATGAGTTCAGCCTTGACCTCATCATCATTCTCCTGCTCAAACATGTCAAGTCTTTATTCTCTCCTTCTCTTGCACTTATCCTGGTATTCCTCCAAATCATCTGCAAGAAAACATGAGTCTTCACAAAGGCATCATCATATAAGAATGCCTTGCAGGCCTCCATCCTAGCATCTTGTAGACACTGCCCCTTGATATCCATATTAGATAACACCAGTTGTGTTGATCTAGGAGGAGAAGGAATACCAACCTGCATGTCTTGATCAGTCACAATTATTTCATCCATCAGAACCTCCTGTGATTCCTCAATCCTTTGCCTCTTAGGGATTTGCTCTGATGGTAGTAGTGGAGGATCACTTCTTGGTGGTGAATCTAAATCCACAATCCTTATCCCTCCAGGTACTCTAATCCTTGGACCCGGTTGTGACGACGCTTGCATTATTTGTGTTCCCTTCTTATCCCCCCCATCCTCTTCACTACTATCATTCCTCTTTCTCTTGTATAGAGGTTTGTCAATTGGGGGTTGATAGGTTGGCCTCATTTCCTCAGGCCTCACCTCTAGTCTCTAAATTCCAAAATCCATTTCCAAGTTAACCTTCTTGGTCCCCAAGGTTCCCATGATTTCTTTAAAATTGTCCAACAAGAAAACAATCCTCTTGTAGAATGGAATAAACTCCATTAATGGATCATATTTTGGATCCATTTTATGCACCATGGCTAGTAGCTTCTCATAGGCAATCCATTTCTCCTTATTCAATTCCTGCCTATTTAAGTCAAATTCATTCCTGATTAGGTCCTTAGGAAATTTGAATTCATGTACAAAATTTCCACCTTTAATTTGTTGCCTGAATAAGGCAAAGAATCCCTCAGGGTCATGTTTCCTCCTAGATCCACTTTTTAAATGATAGTTATAAAAAAACCTTCCAAAGTGGACCCATCCTCCCTTGGAAAAGACAAAATCTGAAACAACAGTATAATCAGGGAACAAAGTCCCTTTTCCTCTCCATGTCAGGTTGTCTTCATGAATACAACCTAGCTGCCACATGACCTTGGAAAATCCCATCCTTGATGGTACATTATATGGGAGAATGTGAGGAGCTCCCTTGAAACCAAACACCCTTAGGACAATTCTCATGGGGTACAAGATGATATCACCCAAATTGTGGCATACCTTTAAATCAGGCTTCCTCACCTTCGGTCAGAGGAAGTCATGCAAATCCTCAGGAAATCTTGGCACATTCACCACCAGATGAGCCCCGAGTCTAGAGGCAAAACAATTATAAAATTGCACAAAGTTGGTACCTCCCCTATTGTAAGAAAAATCTGCACTCCACATCTATACCGGTAACCTTTCTCCATTTACCTCTTGTCTCAACTCCATATTCTCTGAGAAGAAGTCATAATTCCTATATAAGAACATATGCATTAATAGAGAGTACCAAAAGAAAGGAGTGTTGACATCCCCCACAAGCAACTTCAACAAACCATCATGTATCTTTTTTGCCAGAAAAGATGCATGGTCATACACCATGGAGAAGTTGGGATGCTGAATCTAAGCCCCCATAAACATGTATGCAATGGGAATTACTGTATTTGGGCTAAAACCCAAAATTTGGCACAATGAATAAAATGTTGCCAAAAAATGATTGGCAAAACAACTGAGCCTGAAAGGCTCCTGGTCATTTGGGCTGATAATAATTGTTGAACTGCCTGCCTTGGCTAGGTGAGGGGGAAGTAACTTTGACCTGAAAAGAGGTTTTGACCTCACATATTCCTGCTTCATCTCCTCAAAATCAATTTGGACCAAGAATGAGCTAAGCTCACTCAAGTCAAAAACCTGGTGGATTTCAATTGCACTTATGCTCAGCAGAATCCCACCATCATTATCTCTAATTACCCTTGTAACTGGGTCATAACGTGCCGCTACTGCTCTGAGTAGGTCCACATTAGGAAACACATTCGACACTGCTAGTTTCCCCATGTCGTATCCCAAAACATTTGAAAAGGGGTGGGGTAGGTTTCTTTGTCCATACCAAAGTCTAAAAATTTCGAGACCTGTCATTGGAATCCTTGCATCTACAATATTATAGTCTTTGCATACTAGTCCCTCACCTAGGGGTTTTCCATTCATTAAAATCAAACCCCTCCTTCTGTCATTTGTTGATAATGGGAGTTGATCCAGAAAGTCATCATATAAATTTCTTTGCATGTAATCAATATGGCTAGAATGTTGCTTCGGTGGTGCCATCTCAAACAACTAGGGCTTTCTTATAATTCAAATTCTTGAATAAACTAGAGCTACCCAGAAAGAGAAATTACAACACACTTATGCAATTTCTAACAATTCAAACAAACCAATAACCTTATAACAATCAACAACCTCCTGACTAGTACACTACAACCTTTCACAAGAATTACAATCAAATTAAAATAGTGATACAAAAAATAACTCATGAGATTTTGCGCCTTGCAGAGAACCAAACATTCGCTGTGATTGCTTGAAAAAATTTATCTCCGACTTTGAACCACTTCGAAAACACTCGAACTCTTTTGTGGTGAAGATAGAATGAAATCAAGTCCTTTATGTCAATTGAAATTTTCTAGTAGACATCTCATCTTCCATTAAAGCCCATTTACATGTCGTGCCAATGGATCCAATCACATTTGATATGAATTTAAACCTTAGCCGTCGATCTTTCATTTTTTTTCAGATCATCAAATGACCACCTTCAAAAAGGCTGATGTAATCTCCATGTTAGCGTCGAGGGCCCACCACAATATGCAACTTCAAAGGGATATGCGTGATGACCACCCATGATATCGCAATCACTAAACACCCTCCATCTTTGCATCATACGATTGCGGGCAACCATTGATTCCCACCATCAATGATCGAGTTCACTCACAGCAGTTAGCAACACCAAACATAACCGTCGAGTGACTTTTCATCAAGATTAAAACACCATCATCGATCTCGAGCATGTGCATTTCACAACTCATTTAGTAACCCACCTTTTAATGTATTAATACTCGAGACAAATATTAAACACTTAATTAATCCCTTTTTGGCATCGACAACTGAGACACGTGGCGCCCACCCGTGATATCACAATCAGTTGAAACTCAATGGTGATGTAATCGCGAGATCACGGGGAATGATTAGGATCAACAATAGGAAGATCAAGGGTCATTAAAATACTTTCCTTGCAAAATAATATAATTATTAAAAGGGGATAGGGGACATCGCCTAGGCCAATGACAAACAATGGCATAAGGTTGTTCTTAAAACATGGGGCACAGGCCGACCTAGACCTAGGAAATAATAAAGTCAGGTGAAATATTTAACACAATTTATTAAAAGGGGGCCCAGCCTAGACGATTCAATGGGGCATAAGTCATTTTAAAACCTCCCTCAAAAAGGTAACGACGAAAAAGATCCGGCCTAGGGTTTAAGATGGAACATTAGGATGTTAGAATTGCATGACAGACCAGTAATGTGGCAGAAAATTAATGGAACTCAAAGGATGAAATTTGAGGCTCCATCAATACTAAGAGGGGGGGTGAGTCAATATTCAATCAAATCTCAAACTCTCTAGAGTAAACTAAAACTTATTATTTATAGAACATGCAAGAACATGAAAGATCAACACAGTACACAACACCACATAACACTAGATGTACATGGAAAACCCCAAAGGTGAAAAACCATGGTGAGAAAAGCTACTAGGAGCTACTATCCTAATCCAACCTCACAAATGAATCAAAGTTACAACTTTGTATTAGGGCTACTACTAGAGGAAGCTTCTACTCCCTGAAAAGATATTAGGGTCACTTATAAGGAGGCTACAACTCCTTCTAGACTTTGTTTTAGGGCTACAACCCAAGGAAGAAACTAATCCCTAATCTAAAAAAACTTAAAAAATATTAGCCATGACATTCCTTTAACTGATTGAATTTGACAATGAAGCTCAATCCCTTTTGATGATTGTAATTCTGCTTTGAAAATTTCTTCAAATACCTTCTATAAAGCTTAATGGATCCAAGAATTTTTTATTTTGGCTCACTACCTCAAGCAATCTATAAGGCACACTCTTGAATTCCCTTTTGTCTCAAAAATGTCTTCAAGATCAATCTAAATAGGATCTATCACTTTTTCTCTTTCTCCTTCATTCACTTACATAAACATAGTAATACATTACATATCTTCTCTATCATTCTCACAATCATCATCTCACCTATATCAACTAGGTTTACAATTGTACAGTAATGAAAAAACTAGCCTTTTCCCTTACTTGGTTTGATAATTGACATTAAAACTAAGCTAATGATGTCTTAGAGTGGTGTTGTAATTTTTTGTACACATTCACACTATTATAGGACCTTTATTTTACTAAAACATGCCTTAATTGATCCTTTGCAAGGGTTTTGTAAATTTTTGTAACAAATTCTAACATTTGTCTAGGATGCATTTGCTTAATTAAGCCTAATGGGTTGCTTCCTGAATAAAATGTACATAATGTGTACCTTGTTTAAGTGTTGCAAAGTGTTACTAAATAATTTCATACTTATCTAGGTGGTCTTAATTAATTGTGGGTAACTGGAGTAATTCACCCCCTTTTAATTCAAATTCAAGCCTTAATTTTGACACCTCCCAAAGATTTTTCCCGACCATCATAACTTAATTAACAAAATATTTCATTGAAAAAAATTTGGTCCTTGTAAGTTGAGCCAGGACCCATTCTCCCTTGATGGTCAATGGGTCCTCCCTTAACAAAACCCCCTTTCTCAGTTGATCTAGAATGGGGTTTTGGCCCTCTTTCAATCCCCCAAGGATAGGTCCTGGTAAATTTAGCCAGGACCCATTCTCCCAAGGTGGAAAATGGTTCCTCCATTAATAGGACCGCTCTTTTTGAATTTAATTGTGGTAGGATCCTTATAGTTTTAATACCTAGTTATGAGGTCAGCTTGAATTCTTTGAATTTCAAGGTTAATCTCTTAATTTAGTATAAATAAGGGGTAAATTCATATTATTTCACCTAGTAACTTTGAGAGAGAATCGTTATAAAAAATTGGAGTTTACAAGAGATTTTCAAGAGCATTCATAAGGCATTTGAAGGTAGATTATCAAGATTTTATTGCAAAAATTCAAAATCATTTCATCATGTCAAGGGTTTAATGCATCCATGTATGTTGTTGAGCCAAGATTGTTGATGTAGCATTAAAGATCTTTCTTGCAAGAATTGTGTCACATCTATCTGAGATCAAGATCTACATTCTTCATGGCCACTACATGCTAGATTGCAGATTTGAATTACAAGACATCTTTCAAGGTATCAACACTTCATTATTTCATCATTTGGTTTAATTACCTACAAGGATTTTGACCAAGGAAAACCTCTATCCCCTAACAAATAAAAATTTTCTCCTCTTGCATTTGTGATTACAGGTTTTAAGGTGAAGAGCAAGATTTGGAAAAAAAATGTCAGAGTTGTAAAGTTGAAAAAGTTGTCATCTATATAGCAAGATCATGTAAAGAGCTAAAAAATAATAATTTTTGAATTTCAGGAGTTGGAAACTTGGGAATTGAGAGTGTATACATTGAAGTACATGACCTAGAAGTCAGTTTTCTGAAACCCTAAATGGACCCATTCACCACTAAAGGTGAATGAGTCCTCTGTAGGGTCTGAAGTAGTGAAAATATAGGATCTAGGAGTGTTGATTGAGAGGAATAAATCCCATAAGTCATTCTCCAAAACCTTAACAGGTATCCATTTTCCACTAAAGGCAAATGAGTCCTTTGTGGCCTAAAAAAACAACTTTTCTATAGGGTACAATCATTTCAAGCTCTCCAAACTCCCCTTTTCATTGCTATAATAGTTTAAAGGGTTAGTTTCTAATTGTTATTGCAAGTTTTAGCCCTCATAATTGAATGTTTTAATAAGAAAAATAATTTAGTTGTTTATGATCTTTTTCATTCATGGTGGTAAACCCTACTTTATCTATTAATCATTTTGGTGAACTCGACTCATTGAATATTGCATTTTTCTAATTTTTAAGTCTTTCATTGCATCCTAGTTTAGATCTTGCATCCATTTGCATTCATTTGCATTGAATTAGATCTAATTTAGGGTTTCTTACTTTGCATTCAAACTTTCATCTCATTTAGGGTTTGTAATTGCATTATTTTGCATTCTCTAAATTTGAAATATACAAAAAAAATCAATCACTTTGCATATCTTTTAGATCATATAAATTTTCTTTTTGAAATTAAAAAAAATTGTATTTCAAAAGGTGTTATATAGGTCATCATTTTCCCTTCATTTCACTTGCCTTAGGTGATCAAATTCTCAAAATTTATGTCACAAAGTTACAATTTGAAACTGGGCATGAAAAACACATAAAAACAACTTAAAAATTGTAGTTCCCACCTTTTCAAAACCTTGATTTGGGACCCATTCACCCTTACTAGTGAATGAGTCTCTGTTTAGACCTATAATGCATCTTCTAGCATCTAAAAAGGCATTAAAAATCACTCAAAAATCAGTGAAAACATTTCAAAAATCCTTAGCCACAACCCATTCGCTAGTAAAGGAGAATGAGTCCCTAATCAAGCCTGAAACTGCCTTGTACAACATTGAAAACCTTGTTTTTTTATTTCCTAAGCTTGATGGTAACCTATAGTATCAATTCAAAAAGTTTCAGTAACTTCTATTTTATGCATCTAGGTCAAAAACATCAATTTAGGGTAGTCATTTTTGAAATCATTTCAATAGAAAAAATTATCAGATCTGAAAGTGTTTACATTTCTAAAATTTTGTATTTTTGGATACACAATGTTTATACTCATGAAAATTTGCATAAGTTGGATAAAAGTATGTTTCACTTTTGCATACACAATTTTTACATTCATAAATATTTGCATCAATTTGATAAAAGTGGTTTTCATTTTTGGATACACCTTGTTTGCATTTTTGAAGTCTTGCATACATTGGATAAAAGTGCTTTTCATCTTTGGATATACCTTTTTTATATTTGTGAATCATTGCATAGGATGGTTAGAAGTAATTTTCATTTTTGGTCAAACAATGTTAGTATCCTACCTTTCTAAATATAAGTCCATCCCTCACACTCATAAGAATTCTTTTGTGAAAGAGAATACAACCTTGGGTAATCATAACAATTATATTTTTTCTTCTCCTAATATCTCTCCTAATTGTGAAGAAGATATTTTGGTTTTAGAGGAACTAATGAATAAGAGTTTTGAGAACCCTAGTTGTTTCTCTCCCCTTAGCCCTCCTATTAGGCAAGACATTACTAAACAAGAGGACATAACAATAGGTAATCATGGTGATCACATGATACACAAAGAGACCATTGAAACCTACTTACATAACACATCTCCCAACATCTTCCCCTCGTGTGATAATGTTATATATGATGAGCATATATTGGCATCAGATAAAGAAATATTTAAGATCTATGAAAACTCTCTTTATGTTTCTTCCCCTACCTATCCTATTTTTGGAGACATTATAGGACATAGGGATGTAATTTTATATGATCATGATAATCACATTGGTTTTTCTCCTAATATCCTTTCTAGTCATATAAGAAATAGATTAGTCTTAGAAGAAACACTTGAAAGTCCAAAAAATCTCATTTTTGCCTTTCCTAGTGCTCCTACAATTTGGGGAGATCTATTCGAGCAAAAGGATCTAACCATTGACAAGCATGATAAAATATCTCCTACTAGGATAGATATTAAGACACAAGAGAATAAGGATGAAATCATGGACAATCATAACAATAAAAATGGATATTCTCCTAATATCTCTATTGGTAAAGAAGATACTTTGATGTTAGAAGATCAAAGCAATAAGAGTCATGAAAACCTTAGTTGCCTCTCTCCCCCTAAAGAATACATTATTGAAAAAGGGAATTTTATCATTGATAAGGAAGATAATCCAATCATTGATGATTCCCCTATTTGCGATGAAGTTACTTTAAAATAACCAAACATTGAATGTCATGAACATCTAGTTTGTAGCTCTCCTAACAACTCTCCTACTAGGGAATATATCATGGTGGAAGAAAATGAGAACATTGATACATGTCTTATAAACAATAGTGATGAGGCTTCCTTAGATTAAGATGATGAAGAGACATTAGACTCCCCTTCACTAAGGCATCATGAAAATTCTTTTGAGGTTATGCACATTAGATATCCCTTGAAGTACTCTCTTGAGCCTAAAATTATCATTTATCCACCCTCACAAAAACCACAAACTCAAAATAAACCTGTCCTCATCCTTGAACCACCTAAGCATAGTGTTTCATAGCAACTAATTCACAATACCGTTTCTCATACATACAACACTAGGAACAATCCACAACCAAATAAAACACCTTCAACATCTCTCCCATTGCCTAATTCAATCTTGCCTAGTGCTCCTCATTTGATTGCAAACAATGGAAAGGAATACAATCTTTTTGAACACCTTAAGAATACTCCCACTAAGATTTTCATATGGGAAATGCTTCAAACATCACCTAGTTATCATAGCATACTCCAAGAGGCCTTGCAACAATTTATGATTCCTTCTAACAATAGTTCAAACAATGTTGCAACATTAATTCAACAAATGAATGAAATGAAATTAGAATGTTTAGTTTTTCACCAGCGTGAGTTACCTCCCTTGGAAATTCAAAAGAAGTATGAAGATTTCAACATAATAGTCCATGTTAGCCAAACTGTAATAAAATTAAGTCTTGTTGATAATGGTTCGACCCTTAATGTATGTAGTGTGAACCTTTTGAAAAGACTTAAGATGAGTAATAATGATATTAAACTTGATTCTTTATCGATTTGAGGATTCAACAACATAGGAAAACAACTATTCGGAGTCATTATATTACCTATCAGAATTGAGGAAGTAATATTACAAACTTTGATCCACGTTATGCCTGAGGATCTTTCTTATAATCTCCTTTTAGGAAGATTGTCAATTCATGAGATGAATGGTGTGCCTTCCACTCTACATCGTATCATGAAGTATGTCTATAACAATAAATTCTACACACTAAAAGTTGATCTCGAACCTAAAAGTTGTTTGATGGCCAAAAGAGAAGGAAAAAATCCTTTGGAAGCATTGAAATCCTATACACCACAAGCCGCAATAGAAGAAGAAAAATAAAATGAAAAAAATAGTGATAAACCTAGTAATTTGTTGGAAGATGATTTGGGTTCCTTCTATTTCACACCAACATTCATGGGATAATACAAGATCATAACAAAAGAGTCTAAAAATAGAAAATAAAAATATGTAATGTCAACATAAAATTCGAAAGAATCCACCTCAACCACCTTAGAAGATCAAGTAAATTAAATGATAAATTTTGATGAATTTGACTACAAACAACCACCAAATATGAAGGAAATGAATTTTTTTTATGGAAGAGGTTATGAACTTATTAAACAACTTGGTTATAGTGGAAAATGATGTGGTTCTAGAGAAGAAGGTATCCATCTACCTATAGATCCTAATACATAAGAAACAACTTGGGGTCCTGGTTATTGTCCTTTGATAGAAATAAAACCAACAAAAACACCTTCAATTAATATAAACACTTTTAAAAAATATTCTCCTAAACCAACTCTAACACTAGTGCATCCTTGATTAATAAACACTAGTAATCTTGGTTATTCTCCTTCGAAAGAAATGAAAGAAACAAAGAAGTACTCACTTAACGTTAATTTCATCTCAAAAAAAACTAATGGTTTGACTTTGATAGAATTTACACCCTCCTATGAAGGAGAGTACAAAATCTTACAATCTAAAGCATCTTCTGTAAGTATGAAACCAAATACTAAGGAAGCGATATCTTTGTCACAAAATAAAGGCACATATTCTACTTTTGATCAAGATATTATCTTGTTGAGACTCCTCCAAGATCGTTTGATATCCCTTCCTCCCAGAACATGAAATAAATTTTACTAGAGTTCATTTTGTGCATATCATAGAATTCATGGTCATTCTACTAACAAATAGGGCTTTGAGTAGTAAAATCCAACATCTTAAGGACTTTGGTGCTATCCCTTATATTGGGGCACCTAATTACTCTAATTGATACTGATTTTCACTCTAACATGCCTCTCATCAATCATTTCGGCTCATCCTTTCCTTGCACTAATTGGGGGAAAGGGGTTAGGTAGCATTTTCCTCATATGTCACTTTTTGTCACTTTTGGCTAGTTGACAAACTTTCATGTATATATAAGAGCAAGCTTGGGATGTGGACAACATGCCTTAAGTTAGATCGCATGTGACATACTGAGTTTTGGGGGCAACCCCTTCCCTTTTTCATGACATAGCTTATTGGAAACATATGACATGGCGTAGGGCTTTCCAAATAAGATATCATGTCTTCTTATACTTTAAAGTAATTTCTTATAGCAATGGTGCTAGAAACCACTTTAAAGTGGGGGTATACATCAACACTCATGTTTCACTATGCAATTTTTTGTATTCTTGTGATGTGTCATTTTCTTGGTGGTAACATAGATTTTGATTTCCTCTGAGACTGTGACATTTCTTTGAATTGTCCTCTCTTTGAGACATTAAGAATGATGTTCCCTAATATGAGACCTTTCATGAACAAAGAAAAAACCCCTTTAACATAATTTTTACATAACACTCAAAAGCATTTACAAAAGCATTACATTGTGGTGCCTTATCGAAGTTGTCAGGAGGACAACTTCGGTATGGTATGAGAGGCTTATATGATTCTCTCATTTTCCACTTCATTGGGACAACTCACCTAGTCGACAGACTAAGGTTCCACTACCCCAAAGTGAGCATACATATATTTTGGGAGAACTCACCTATTGGATAGACTTAGGTTCCACTACCCTAGAGTGAGTAGCATGTGTTATGGACAAATAGCGTTAATTCACATTGCATTGAAACGGTTGTGCTTGATCCTTTATTTTTTCTTATTTTTCTTGGCCTTTGAGAGGGTATGATCATGTATATTTGTTACTTTTGCATACTTAAGTGTCTTAGATGTCTACTTTAGTGTGATTTTGACATGGTGCATCCTCTCACTAAAGTGGGGGAAAATTGTAGTAATGAAAAGGGTAGCCTTTTCCCTTACTTGGTTTGATAATTAACATTAAAACTCAACTAATGATGTCTTGGAGTGGTGTTGTAATGTGTTGTACATATTCACACTATTCTAGGAACTTTATTTCACTAAAACGTGATGTAATTGATCCTTTGCAAGGGTTTTGTAAAGTGTTGTAATAAACTTTCACATTTTTCTAGGATGTATTTGCCTAATTAAGCCTAATGGACCCCTTCCTGAATAAATTGTACATAAGGTGTACTTTATTTAACTATTGTAAAGTATTATAAAACACTTTCACACTTATCTAGATGGTCTTAATTAATTATGGGTAATTGGAGTAATTAACCCCCTTTAATTCAAAATTAAGCCTTAATTTTGATATCTCTCGAAGATCTATCCCGAAAATCATAACTTAATTAACAAAATATTTCATTGGGAAATGTTTGGTCTTGGTAAGTTGAGCCAAAACCCATTCACCCTTGATGGTGAATGGGTCCTCCCTTAACAAGACTCCCCTTTCTTAGCTGATCTGGAATGGGTTTTTGGCCCTCTTTCAATTTCCCCGGGATAGGTCCTAGTAAAATTAGCTAGGACCCATTCGCCCAAGTTGGTGAATGGGTCCTCCCTTAATAGGACCCCTCTTTTTGAAATTAATTGTCCCATGATCCTTATAATTTTAATACCCAGATCTGAGGTCGGTTTGAATTATTTGAATCTTGGGGTTAATTCACATTATTTCACCTAGAAAATTTGAGAGAAGTTCACAAGAGCATTTCAAGAGCATTCATAAGGCATTTCAAGGCAGATTATCAAGAGTTTATTGCAGAAATTCAAGAGAATTTCATCATGTCAAGGGTGTAATGCATCCATGTATGTTCTTTAGCCAAAATTATTGGTGTAGCATTGAAGATCCTTCTTGCAATAAATACATGTCACATCTATTTGAGATCAAGATCTACATTCTTCATGACCATTACATGTTAGATTGTAGATTTGAATTACAAGACATCTTTTAAGGTATCAACACTTCATTATTTCATGTTCCATCATTTGGTTTAATTACCTACAAGGGGTTTGATAAAGGCAAACCCCTATCCCCTAATAAACAACATTTTTCTCCTCTTGCATGTATGATTGCAGGTTTTAGGTTGAAGAGCAAGATTTGGAGCAAAATTGTCAAAGTTGTAAAGTTGCAAAATTTATCATCTATATCGAAAGATCACAGAAAGAGCTCTATAGAATTAATTTCTGAAATTTCAAGAGCTAGAAACCTAGGAATTGAGAGTGCATACATTGAAGTACAAGACCCAAAAGCCATTTTTTCAAAACCCTAAAAGGACCCAATAACCACTAAAGGCAAATGAGTCCATTATAGGGTCTGAAGTAGTGAAATTTTGGGATCTAGGAGTGTCGACTGAGAGGAACAAAGCCTGATAATCATTTTTTAGAACCCTAACAGGGACCCATTCACCACTAAAGGAAAATGAGTTCTCTATAGGTTCTGAAGCAGTGAAAATTTGGGATCTGGGAGTGTTGAATGAGAGGAATAAAGCTCCATAGTCATTTTTCAGAACCCTAACAAGGACCCATTCACCACTAAAGGAAAATGATTCTTCTGTAGGGTCCGCAACAGTTAAAATTTGGGATCTAAGAGTGTTGATAGAGAGGAATAAAGCCCGATAGTCATTTTTCAAAACCCTAATAGGGACCCATTCACCACTAAAGGTGAATGAGTCCTTTGTGGCCTAAAAAAAAGTTTTCTACAAGGTAAACATCATTTCAAGTTCTCAAAACTTCCCTTTTCATTGCTATTTAATAGTTAGGGTTAATTTTTTATTGTTATTTTCTTGTTTTAGCCCTCATAATTGAATGTTTTAATAATAAAAATAAATTAGTGGTTTATCATCTTGTTCATTCATGGTGGTAAATCCTACTTTTTCTATTAATCATAAATATGTTAGGGTAAAGGTCTTAACTTAATTATGTTGATTAAGTTACCTTTATTCCCTTCTTAAAATTTCACGTTAGTTTGCATATAGTGACATTTAATAATTATATTAATTATTAAATGTTATCTTATTAGGGCTTCTATTAGGGTTTTTCCTATTAGGGTTTTATTAGGGTTTGCATGATCTCCTTTTTATAAGGATTGATCCCATTGTATTTAATATCAATTCATTCTCTCATTCTCTCTAATATATACATTTTCAGTTTTCAGAGAACCCTTGCTTGTTTGTCTCCATCTCTTCTTTTGTGACAAGTTATTTGCATGCAGGTGATCTTCGGGGTTTGTGGTGTTGTATTTTCTCAACTCCTACATGGTATCAGAGCTCCACACCTGCTGCTACCTATTCTTGTTTTGAAGATTTTTGGAGCATTAAGGGTTTGGGGCTTGTTTTCTTGATCTAGGGAACACCTGCATTTTTGAAGCATTTTCAGCTCAAACGGACATTGCCATTGCGTCCACAGCAATCTAAAACCCCTAAATCGACTGTTCATTCATCCTTTTTGACAAAATCAAAATTTGAAGCAAAAAAAATTTGCTCGTACGACCGTCGCCTGCCTGGTAAAAAAAAATTTCAGAAATTTCTTTTTTTTCATCAAAATTTTTTATTTTTCTACAAAATAATTTCATTGTAAAAAAAATATTGATTTTACAAAAAAAAATATATAAAAAATCAAAATTTCGCAGTTTTAGGGCTTGCCGGCCCGGTACAAGGGTACCCGCAGGTCCCTACATCTGCAAGCCTGCGGGCCCTGCGGTACACTAGTCAGTGTACTGCTGGCCGCCGGTAGCTTAATGCTGACCGGCGATGATAGTACCACCGACCGGCGGTACTCTGCAACCGCAGGTGGTGGACCCCGCCCGCCAATAAATTTTTTTTTAAAAACATTTTTTTTATTGTTTTTTAATTTTTAAAAATTAATTTTCTCCAAAATAAGCCCAATCGCACTTTTATGGTGATGGTCGTTTGGCCAAAAAATTTAACACAGTGTTTTTCTGCGACGGCCATATGACCGTCAAATTTAACCCAGCACTAGTTTTTTCCCTCTTTGGAGTTGATTTATTCTGGAGGCCATAACTTGGGCATACGATATCTTTTTTGGCAAACAAGATATCATCAGAAAGCTGGTTTTCTCATCTTTCCAGTGGTGTGGGTCTCATTGCATCTTCTTTCTGTTGGTGCATTCTACAGCCAGTTGAAGAAAAACGGGCTATTTTCAATCCCAAGCTCATAGCTTTTGATCAGTTTCTCTGTTTTTCGCAATCTCAGCGACGTTGGAACCGTATTTTAGAGCTCTTCAGTCTCATCCATTCCATTTTTCTAGATTACACTCCAGGTATCTTTTATTCAGTTATTTTTGTTTTCACACTCTGGTGGATTACCTGGACATATTTGCTCTTGGAAACTTTTTGTTCACATGGGATGCTTTGTTTTTGGCTATTCTTCATGTATTTCCAACATTTTGTCCTTTAAGGATATTTTGAGCATCATTTGTAAGCTATCTTTTATGTAAACACACTGAGATAAAGTGCCACACTATTGTACATGCATCTTTTGGGGATTTTTGCATATAAGGTTGTGCCATATTTTGTACTCGCACTGATATTATAAAGTGCCATGAGGGGTTGTGTAGTTTTCCTTTGTTTTGCCATCACATCTTTGTCCAGTGAGTATCCCTCCATGATGACATTGAATCCATACCATGGGGGGTTGTGTAGTTTGCCTTTGTTTGCCATCACACCTTTGTCCGGTGAGTGTCCCTCCACGACAACCATGGATCCATATGATTCCAGCCTCATGCATGTGTGCTTTGTTTTGCACACCACTTTTTCAGTTGTAGGTGCTTTCTTGGGCACTTTCAGATGTTGTATCTTCTTCATGCACTATAGGGTGTTGCACACCATTTCAGTTGATCTATCAGGCTCCTAGTTCACCATTATGGGGGGGTATTATATTGTTCATGCTAATGCTTCCTTGGTTTTGCCTTGGAAGGGATCCTCCATTCTTAGTTGATCAATGTTTCAGACTATTGGTTCTTGTGCCATCTATATCTTCGTTCCAGGTGTTTGCCTTTGTTTGCCATCTGATTCGAGTAGTGTCGTATGGGCACTTATGCAAATTATTGTCTTCTTGTTCCTGATCATCCTATCTTCAGCGAAGCTTCTTCAGCACCATAGCAGTCATCTTTCGATAGTTGTTTGCAACTTCTTCTGCTTCAGTAATGTTCTTTTTCTTGGCTTTCTTCTTCTCTTTTTGGAGTAGAGCTTTTTCCCATGAGGTTTTCTCTATTTCTCCATTTTATAGAGATTTGGTTATATTTGGGTACCTGATCTGGCCTAGTTGTCGGGACCCATGTTGCCTTATTGCATTGTAGCTGCACTATTGCTCATCTTAAGGGGGGGTGTTAGGGTAAAGGTCTTAACTTAATTATGTTGATTAAGTTACCTTTATTCCCTTCTTAATATTTCACGTTATTTTGCATATAGTGATATTTAATAATTATATTAATTATTAAATGTTATCCTATTAGGGCTTCTATTAGGGTTTTTCCTATTAGGGTTTTATTAGGGTTGCATGATCTCCTTTTTATAAGGATTGATCCCATTGTATTTAATATCAATTCATTCTCTCGTTCTCTCTGATATATACATTTTTAGTTTTCAGAGAACCCTTGCTTGTTTGTCTCCATCTCTTCTTTTGTGATAGGTTATTTGCATGCAGGTGATCTTCGAGGTTTGTGGTGTTGTATTTTCTCAACTCCTATAATATATATACATGAAATTATATTGATTACATTACATATGTTAGCATACAACAAAAAGTATTACAATTATAAGTTGGCCAAAGATGAACAACATGAAACATGAAGAAGACAAACCCAAAATGAGCTACACACAACACCATGAAGAGGAACACACCTTGTGTATTCAAGAAACATATTAGCCTATTCCTAAACACTCTTCACAACATCATCCTTCAATGATCAACATCAGCATGCTTCACAAGTTTGAATAAGTTTTTCCTTAATAAGATAAATGTGAAACTTGTAGCATGTTCATCATTACAACTTGACGATACTCATGAAAAATAAAAATTACTTTAAATTCACCTAGATGAGTTAGCATGACCTATACAACACCTTAAAACACTTCTAACACTTGCACAACACAACTTATGGTGCACACCTTCAACATACTTCAGTCGGTTAGGAAAAATCATAACCCAACAACACCTTCATTTCAGAACATACCCTATTCTAGAGAAAACAAAAAACACCTCACATAGCATCAAGAAACATCACACAAACATCAAGAAGACTCTTCATTAACCAATTCACCACTTCATATAGCAACAAGCTGGTGCAAGCCAATAGACACTGAAACTATCCACCAAACAATATAGTCTTGCACTCTATCACTTTAAACTTTCTCTGCAAAATAAAAAATAAGATGAAACTTTGGAAATAACACCTTTAAAACATCACAAATATAACTAGTGATCCACACACCCATATTTTTGAATGCAGAGTAATGCGGAGAAAAAAATACACCTTTATTAGCATCCACATAGAATTAAAACTGCCAAGAAACTATCACAATAAAAACACCTTTTCAGTAATCCAAACTACATGAAACTTGGATCAAACATGCTCTAACTATATATGAAGCTATCTTACAAACTAAAGGAGCACATGACTAGTAGAGAAATGCAGAGAAAATCCTCAGAGACTCTAGCAATGAATTATCTAGACTACAATATTGATAACCAAACTACAATAACCTCAAACATTCTTCTGACAATAATGACATCTATACACACACTTTACTTTTAGTTTTGACATCAATGATAGCCATACTGCAACAATCTTGCCCTTTGGCATTGATGAAAAAACCAATTTGAGATGCACTCTTCTCCCCCTTAGGGCATAAACTCTCCCCCTAATTTCCACATTCTATCTTCTTTCAATCTTCTCCCCCTTTGACGTACATATACTCCTTGCAACAACTTATAGGCTCCCCCTATCAACAAAAACCACTACCTACTCCCCTTGAGAGGTATCCACCATCAATCTATGAAAAAGGATATGACATGGATTATTCCCTTTGATAGATGCACCAACTATGCATCTAGCAAGAAGGAGGGGAAATCACCCCTAAATTCTATAAGAGATACTCAAATATATCCTTTGCAAGTGACTTTGTGAAAATATATACGGTTTTATCCTTTGTAGAAACATATTCCAACTTCACTTCTCTGTCTACAACATTCTCTTAAAGAAAGTTATACCAGATTGGTATATGTGTGGTTCTATAATTCATCACTGGATTATTGGAAATATTGATAGAACTTATGTTATCACACTGAAAGGAAGAAAATTGTTGATTCTATGCTTGGGGGATAGAATAACAATCTTCTATAGTTGCTCATTCAAGGGAAACCCTAGAGATATCAATCCAAAGGTGAAGTAGGAGAAACAAATCTTGCAATAGGGTTATCCTAGGGTATAATTAGAAACTAAAGAGGGGTTCATCACTAAGCTAGGGATTGGAAAGACTAATGAAATGTGAGACCTAATGCTATAACCTACTGCAATGAAAAACTTCACTAAATGACCTAGAAATGTATGCAAAATAGAATAGAAAGTTGAGAAATTATAAGTGTGAACCTGGAAACTTGTAGGAGCTTGAATGAAGAATTGAAATGTTGAAAACACTGAAATTAATGTAGACTAGGACTCATAGGTCAGGCTAGGCAATTTAGTCCCAAATTAAGGTTTCTAGATAGAAACATATATCTAGTAGAGTGATGTCTAGAACTCCTAAAAATTTTAAATTTCCCTATGCTAGGACTCATACACTAGAAGTGGTATATCAATCTAGTTAGGATTTTCTAGAAATTCAAAATCCGATTATGCTCTTCAATGTCTGGTCTATCCTTTCCACTTGATTTCCAAGTCTGAAACTTTGATTTGTAGCCTGTAGATGTCTTTCAATGATCTCCAATGCAAGGTGACAAATTTGACAACTTTGAACACTTTGACAACTTTTCTCCAAACTTGCTCTTCAATATGTCTTCAACCTAGATCTATAAATCACACACTATTTAAGAGAGGTGAAAATTGTTGTTTTTTTAGTTGAAACGGGTTTTCCTTGGTCAAACTCAATTTTGGTAATCAAACCTTGAAAGGAAATGAAATTAGATGAAGGAATGATGAATGAACAAAATGTAATGTTTCAACTCACCAAACCCTAGCAATAAAGTGTTGCAAAAATGTATGAAGTGGCTCCAATGGATGTAGATTTTGACTCTTGCTTGATTGTGATAGATCTTGAATTGAACACTTGATTGAATCATGAAACCCTACACCACAATTGTTAGCTTAAAAAAAACATGATGAATGATGACTTTGACATGATGCTTTATACTTGAATAATGCTCTAAAAAAATTGATAATCAACTCTTGAAGACTCTTTAATTCTCTTTTGAACACTAATTTTCTATAAGGATGTTCATTCAACTTGCTAGGTGTAAAATGAGTGAATAACCTTGTATTTATAATTGTTTATGCCAAATTTCTTGAAACTACAACACTACAAGCCAAAATTAGATCTAGGAGGATAAAATCCTATCAAGAATTTGAATTAAATTTAATTTTGGGCCACTCATGACTCATACACAAAAATTGTCTTATGAGCCCCATTAGGCCTAACTATGGGACACATTTTTCAAAACTACTTAGATTCATGTGAAATCCAGATCATGGCCCTAAAACCTAGGTGGGATTCATATGGCCAATGTGGCATATGAGTCATAGATCACCAAATCTGGGCCACACAACCTAAAAAGATATGAATTATGATTGGATGTTGTTTCATGTCAAGATTATCATCAGAAATATGCACTAAATAAGGATTGTAGATGCAAAATTATGCCAATTAAAGCATAAAGAATCCCAATCAATAATGAAAACCATAGAAAAGTGTGAAAGTGTGGTACACCACTTTACAACACCTAAAATAAGGCACCATTAATTTCACCTATATTACAAGGGCCCAAGACCTAATGTGAATGTGTTAAACACATTACAACACTAAATCAAGGAAACATTACACTCAATTAAACAAGGAGTGTAAGATGGGGAAAATAAAATAGATTAGATTAAGTGACAGCCAACACTTCTAAACTATTATCCCAATCTGAACAAGAGAAAACAATGAAAGCATAAGGAAAATAAAAGCATTAAATAAAAAAACTCCCCATGCTTGATCTTGAATCACTTCTCTTGCTCTCCTATTTCTCCTTTTTGCAATATTTGCCCTCAGATTTGTTGCTTCACATGTGCAAATACCTCCAAAATTGTAAGTAGAAAGTTGGAGATAATGGCTGTTAAATCAAAAATGGAGGAGAAAGGTTGCTTTCATAGACAACCATTTGAATGGATGGATGAGATTGATCTTCTAGAAAGATTCTAAGATCAACATATGAGGATTTATGAGAGGGAGGTTACGAAATGGATGGCCAAGATCAAGTTTCTACAAAGATTGCAAGATCTACAGTTGAAAATTGATGCAACTAGAATATGCCATGCATGGAAAAGATATGATGTGGATGGCTATGATGCCTGACAGCTATGATAGACATGCAGGACATACAGAATGTGACATGAAATAATGACAGGGGATCTTTGACCAAAATGGATGGATAAATAATTTATTTTAAATTATTTATTCGAAAATGGAGGAGGATGACAAGTGGCAAATAAATAATTTATTTGGAGGAAATGAAAAAGGAGATTTAATTAAATTCATAAATTTAATTAAAGGAGGATATATAAATTAAATATGGATAATTGATTTGGATCAATTATTTAAAGGAGAAGAATGACACATAAATAAATAATTTCGTCAATTATTTTATTATAGAAGAATAAAAGGTCAAATAATAATTATTATCTGACTATAGACATGTGATGAAAGATAAATAATTAAATAAATAATGATTTATTTAATTACTGAAGAAAGGGGTATTAGTGATGCAATTAATTTATTTTAATTGATCAAGATAGAATAAATATTGGAAACTGAATTAATTAAATAATTAAAAAGAATCATTTAATTAATAAAGGAATATGATCAAGAATAATTAAATAATTAAAATTATTTAATTATTAGAGGATGATGACTAAGGAAAAATGTTGCTTGTAGAATTTAAGACATTTTTCAATGTCTACATTTTTCCCCTCTTTGACATAATGGAGTTCATCGCATTGTCTCAAAGAAATTTAATTCTAAAATATGCCCCAGTGTAAAGAGAAAGGGGAAGGATGACCAAGAGGGTTGTGGTATGCCCCTCGAGAGGACATGTGGGTTCAAAGAATACGAATGTGCTCTCGAAATGGAAGATAAGACTAGAGGATGAAAGATAGAATAAATGTTAGTATGAAGGAGAAAACAAGGGAGATGGGATGTTAGCGTGAAAAGGGGAAAGAAGATAGACAGGAAATGATAAGGGAACCAACTTTCATGCTTACATTTTTATATTTATCATCATTGGGCATCAAAAATGTCACAAATGGACCACAAACACCATGGTATGACATAAAGCAATGTGTGCAAGGTGACCATTTGGGAGAGACAAACAGTCAAAAAGAGAAGGAATGCCCCAGCTCATACTAGGGACCCAATTGTCCCAGTCTTTTTGCCAAGACAAACCACAGGCAACAAATAGAGAAAAGAGGCCATGATCCATCATCATCCCTCTAAATCCATTGATAGTAAATCCTCGAGGAGACTAGTAACATGACCCAAAACCAATAAAAAAGATAAGAAAAATCAAACCAACAAAGTGTTTGCCAAGATAGTGTTTTCTAGTAATAATGATGATTGTTTGATTGGTTGATTAGGTTGACCAAGATGACTGAGTTGATTGATAGGTTGATAAGGATTGATAAAGTGACTGGATTCACCATTCCTAGCCTCGAGAAGGACAAATCCTGATGAAGGAATGATTGATTGACCAAGCTGATAAGATTGAGTGGTGTGACAAAGTTGATTGATAATGATAATGCCCAGTTCCAGGAAGGACACATCCTGATTAAGGAAAGATTGATTGACAAAGTTGACAAGATTGTTTGATTGTTTGAAAAAGATTGATGAATATGACCAAGCGATGTGATGATACCCAACCGCATGAAGGACACATCCTGTTTAGGTAGGGGACACATCTGATAAAGTTGACCAAGTGACAAGTGTTGACATGACACCTAATTGAAAGGACACATCCTACTTAAGGTAAATGACAAGGTTGAGAAAGTCTTATCCCAGGAAGGACATATCTTAATAAAAGACAAGAGATAAGATCGAATGAGACAAACGAAATAATGCCCCATTCCGATATAAGACTAGTGACCTGTTTGAGTTGATGATAAGGTAATTGATTGATGAAAGATTTAATTTATTTGTTGTTTCTTAATGTAGTTTGAATGATGATTTCTCTCGGATCAAGCACACAAACCAACTCGATGAACCCTAAAGGACTTGACCTAGGGGGCCTCAGGGGCTCATCTATAGATGGTCTTGCCTATGTAGCAGTGCACAGAGACCTCATAGCTCGACACGACTTGACTTTGTCTTATTCGACAAAACACCGGGTCATGATTTTATTTGGACAACCTAAAGGGACTGGCCTAACGCCTCGGGGGCTCATTTAAGATGAGCCTTGCCTATGTAGCAGTGCATAGAGACCTCATAGCTCGACACGACTTGACTTTGTCTTATTCGACAAAACACCGGGTCATGATTTTATTTGGACAACTTAAAGGGACTGGCCTAACGCCTCGGGGGCTCATTTAAGATGAGCCTTGCCTATGTAGAAAACACGTAGAGGAAACATAGTTCGACCACTCTAAAAAAACCGATTCAAACTCAAACTTAGAGTTAGACTTTGTCTTTAAAGAGTTTTGAATTTTTTTGATGTTTTTGGATTTTGAAGATTTTATGATTTTT
Source organism: Sequoiadendron giganteum (assembly GCA_007115665.2). NCBI lineage: Eukaryota > Viridiplantae > Streptophyta > Pinopsida > Cupressales > Cupressaceae > Sequoiadendron > Sequoiadendron giganteum. Next base: position 57,362,172 of record CM021107.1, on the reverse strand, counting down.
TGGATTTTGAAATGTTTTGATTTTTTTGGATTTTTCAGGACATTTTATGGTTTTTGGGAATTTTGGTGTTTTATGGTTTTGGATTTTTCAAGACATTTTATGCTTTTTTGAATTTTATCAGGACATTTTATGGTTTTTTCGGATTTTTTTTTTTTTAGGACATTTTATGATTTGTATGGATTTTGAAGCTTTTTAAGGGTTGACACCATGTATTATTTCCCATGAAGATGCAAGTCAAGGAATTTCCCCCAGTCAAGTATAGGGCAAATTTACTAGGCGTGAGGGGAAGTAGCGAATGCAATAGGTGGATATGAAAGTGAAGGATGCTAAATGTCGGTGGTTTTCAGGCCATGGGGAGGATGACAACTTTATTATGGATGAGGAATGGGTGTGAATGGACGAAAGACCAGATGGAGTGAAATTAGACAAAGGAGCATAGACTGACTATACATGGTGCCTATTTGCCAAGTTTTCACCATGGTACTTAGCCAAAGCGCCACTGAAGTGGTATTCACTTTTAGACAAATTATTTCTCTTTACTATTTGTCTGATTTTATTTTATTTATTTTTTTGTTTTTGTATTTTTGACTTTTTAAGGGATACTCTGAGAATCAAGTATAATACTTGCAAAGGTGCATTCTGTTGATGGGTTCAAACAACGGGTCTCCTTCAGGAGTAGAAAGTTGATAAGCACCAGATCCATATGTTGTTATGAAAATGTACGCGCCCAACCAATTAGGCTCAAACTTACCAGGTTTTTCTCATTCTACTTGGTTCTTTGGATTCTCCTTTAGGACTAGATCACCAATGTCAAAAATTATAGGATGAACCTTCTTATTATAATTGCGTCGGAGGTGGTTTTGATATGCTTGCAAGTGTGTCAAAGTATTTTGTCTCTTTTCAGCCAATAACTCTAGCTCATGTAGACGAGATACATGGTATTCTTCTTAGTCAATCAAGTCGTGCATAGAGACTCATAGGGATGGTAACTCAACCTTTATAGGAAGTATTGCTTTAGATCCATAAACAAGGGAATATGGTTTGGCTCCTGTAGGGGTATGAATACTGGTGTGATAGGCCCATAAAGCAAGGTTAAGTTGTAAGTGCCAGTCATGACCTGTGTCATTGACAGTCTTCTTTAAGATCTTTAGAATAGTCTTATTAGATGCCTCAGCTTGACCATTACCCTGGAGTAATACGAAGTGGAAAAATGATGTTGAATATGGATTTTTTCAAAGAGCTCATGAAAATCTTGGCTTTTGAAAGGGCAGCCATTATCTGTAATGGAGTGTGGGATACCATAACGACAAATGATGTAATTTAGGATGAATTTGGCTATCTGCTTACTAGTAATGTAAGTCAATGGAATGACTTCAATCCATTTTATAAAGTACTTAGTGGCAACAAGGATAAACTTATGTCCATTGGAAGAGGTGGGATGGATCTTTCCTACAAGATCGAGTCCCCATTGAGAAAATGGCCATGGTGAAGTAAGTGGTTGCAATTCCTAAGATGGTGCATGTACGAGATCTCCATGAATCTAACATTGGTGACATGTCTTCACAAAATAATAGGCATCATGTTCCATCGTAGGCCAATAATATCTTGTTCTCATGATATTTTTGGCTAAGGTAGGACCAACAGAATGAGCTCCACATATACCATTATGTACCTCTTGTAAGGTTTTTTTTTCTTCATTTGAGTTGAGAAATCGAAGGAGGGTACTATATAGGCTATGATGATAAAGGGTGTCCCTGATGATGCATACTTAGATGCTTGTCGGATAAAGGTCTTAAGTTGGTTAAGGGACAAGTCAAGAGGTATAATCTGGTCATGTAAATATGCATAAATGTCTTTCTACCAAGGTGAATCAAGACCAACAAGTTCACACACAAATTCAGTTTCGAGGACATTGAACATAGGGATCAATAACTATTCTACCAAGAACTTGTATTGTGATGCATTATTGGGAATGTCCAAGAGAGATCCGATGGTAGCCATTGCATCAGCTGGTTTTTTCTAGATTCTTGGGATTTTCTCAAAAGAAACATTGTCAAAGTATAGTTTGAAGCTACCCACCATGTGTTTTTAGGGCATCAATTTCTCATCCCTAGTATCATAATCATCATTAACTTATTTTATCACTAACTATGAATCACCATAGACTTTAATATCCTTGATTTTCCATTTTATTGCTATTAGAAGTCCTGTCAATAATGCCTCATATTTTGCTATGTTATTAGTGCAAGGGAATGGAGTCTCCTTGGGGTGTGATGAACAAAATTCCAGCTCCTGAACCATGACTTGTGTAGGATACATCAAAATATAACTTCCATGTAATTCTAGTGTGTTTATGACAAAGATTGATTCATCTGGGAAATCAGATATGGGCATGTGCAAGATCATCATCGAAAAAAAAGGCCCTTAAGTGGCAATAAAATTCAAAAAAAATAGAGTTAGGAAACTTCACATAAAAATTTGAATAAGTTAACTATATTATTTCAAAAATATGTAAGAATAGAATTTGTTGTAAATTGAATGTAGTCTCTAAAATACTAGGTTTATTTTTATTTTCAAAAAATCTATTTGGTCAAAATTTGAAATTTCAATGCAGTAGTACTTAAATTTCAGGGAAAAAATAAGAAGTAAGTGTCTGTCTGACCACCCTAACCACAATAAAATGATAATATTTTTTTATAATATTTTAGATATAAGTATAAGACTCATGTCCCGATGTGATGCATATTTTTTGTAATTTTTTTCCAAGTAGATAATTAATTATGATTTTTTTATTACAACTTTAAATAAATATAAAAAACTCGTACATCTGACCACCTTAACTTGGTCAAAAATTCATGAAATTTAATTTTTTTTTTTTTAAACCTATAGTATGCAAAGCATAGAATGTGACACATGTTTCAGATTCAAAAAATGTGATACCCTTTGAAAGCTATAGATGTTTTTCAATAAGCCTATCAATCAGGACTTTAGGCATAATTCAAATAGAAAATGAATAATAATTATTTATTAAATTCAAAGTAAAGAATAATTTATATTGGTTGAAAGATAAGAATATCCTTTAAAAACCCTTTTTATTTCATCATTTCTGGGTAAAAAGAATGTCACCAGCCACATGGGCCATCATATCACTTACATATCGCCACTTTTTGGCATGTCATGATCCTGCACATACCCATATCAAAGGATGATATGCCTTTACAGGTGCATCTGCAAGTTGGTCTTCTATCACTTGTCCTTTTATTGCCTTTCGATCTACATACTCAATGTCATATTCACTTACAATCATAACCCATTTAGCTAGTCTTCCTATCAATGCTACTTTGTTGAGAAGATATTTCAGAGGATCAATTTTGGCAATCAACTTTGTCCTATGATTCAACATGTAATGTCTCAATTTTTGTGTTGCAAATACCACTGCTAGACATGCTCGTTCAATAGGACTATAATTCAACTCATATCCAACCAGGGTGCGACTGATAGCTCGTTCTTTTCGATCATTATCATTTTGTGCTAATAATGCCCCCAGTGCTGATGTTGTTGCTGTCACATAAAATATCAAATATTTTTCATCAATTGGAGGCATTAGAACTAGTGGATTCAGTAGATAATTTTTGATTTGATCAAATGCTTCTTGACACTTTTTTGTCTAGTTGAAGGGAATGCCTTTTCTTAAAAAATGTTGAAATGGGTGGATCTAGTCTGCTAACTGAGCAATGAGCCTGCAGATTGATCATAGTCTCCCTTGAAAAATCCTCAATTGACTGATGTTGGTTGGTAGTGGCATTTCTAAGATAGCTTTGACTTTCACGGGGTCAAATTCTATTCCTCTGCGTAATACTATGTAACCAAGGAGTTTGCCTGATTGGACCCCAAAAACACATTTCTTTGGATTTAATCTAAGCTGGTATTTTTATAGTTGTGTGAAAATATTGTCCAATACTACTAAATGTCCACTTTGTTCTAGGGATTAGAGAGAAGGTCATCAACATAATCTTCCATCAGCACATGCATGTAGTCATGAAAGATTGTGGTAATTGCTCTCTGATATGTAGCTCTGGCATTTTTTAGTCCAAACGACATTACATTCCAACAGAAAGTTCCCCAAGCACATGTAAAAGTTGTTTTTGGTTGATCTTCAGTAGCAATCCTTATGTGATTATAACCTGAGAATCCATCCATGAGTGATAGCATTTCATACCCAGCTGTGAGCTCTACAATGATGTTGATGTTTGGCAAGGGAAAATCATCCTTGGGAAAAGCTTTGTTGAGATCTCTAAAGTCTGTGAAGATTCTAATTTGACCATTTGGTTTAGTTATAGGGACAAGGTTTGATATCCAATCTGCATAATCAATAGAATGAATGAATCCCACATCTAGAAGTTTCTTCAATTCTGCCTTGACAAGGAGTGTGATTTGTGGATGTATTTTTCTTAGTTTCTATTTGTATGGATTGGAATTAGGTATAAGTGGTAAGTGATGTAAAACCAATTCGGGATCCAATCCATGCATATCTACATATGACCAGGCAAAATTGACTTGTCTTTCTGCAAAGAATGTTGTGAACTTGGGCTTTTCCTTGGTGGTCAAAGATGCTGCTAACTGTATGATTATGGAATTATCTTGTGTTCCAATATTCACCTCTTCCATTTCTTCTATCAACAATGGTGATCTCTCTTGGTCTATTGGGAGACATTCCAATCCTCCAGCCTCATGTGCCTCAGGGAGGTTTTCACCTTCGGATACGTCCTTTATTTTTACTTTTTCATGGTCAATAGGCACCTTTCAGTTTTCACCTAAAGACATATTATTTCTATTTTTTATTTTATCATATTCACTTTTACTACTAGAGGATAGGATAACCTCACCAAATTATGTGGTATAATCAAGTTCTATGGAAAATCCAACCTTATGATCCCCACTAGGTATTCCTTCATGAAGTCCCATAAAATTAGCGACTAATTTGTCATTCTCGAAAGTGTCCAAACTTGGTGGGTCTTGTTGATCCCTATCTATGAGTTGTGGGTAGACAAGAGGTAAGCCATCATCATTGTTATCAAGATTCATGGTATAGGCAAAGAGGGTAAAGACAGACGTAGATTCATCAAGTTCCCAAGAGGCAACGTCGCTGGTTTCCCAAAAGTGTTTAATCCATTCTTCTTTATTTAAGGGGGCTTTGGGACGAGGGCTTGGTAGACCTAGTGTGGAACCAATTGTAAGATTTTGAGTGAATTGTGTTTCAAGAGAAGGCTCATCAAGTATTCTAAACAGTTTATCTAACTCCATAAAGGTATTGGAGGATAGGGAATCCCATTCATATTCATTAGAATTGAAATCAAAATCCCAAGGGTCCTCATATGTCTCGATCTCATTTGAAGCATTAACAACCTCACTTGAAGGTAATCTGATACCTTGAATAGTCACTCTTACAAGTACAAACCCTAACCCTTGATGTTTAATCAACTTAGGAGGTTGCAAGGGTTCTATCATACCTTGTTTATTTAGGCCAAGACCACTGTGTCCATCATATCCTTCTCATTTCATTATTGGGAACCATTTTGGATACTGTTCAACTGGCAACCTCTTAGATTTAGTGTCTTCTTCTTCTCTGTGCAACCCTGTGAGAATGTGATCATCTAGAGATTCCTTGGAAAGTTCCCCCCATTTGGTGAAGGTGGTAGGGGGATTATGAAAGATTACCTTAGGCTGCATGGGATGTGGTTTTCCATAAGACTTTGGTGATTTAGGCAATTTTCCAATGAAAAAGAGACTCTTCATGTTATATTCTCTGCATCCTTTGTCTTGGATTTGGATCTTAGGCATAGAGGGGGTGGTGAATGGAATGAATGACTTGACCAGCGTAGATGGGTCAATTTAGTGGGATGAAGTGGCGGATGAAGTGGAAGGTGAGGCCTCTTGATTGATGGGCACTTGACAGTCAGTAGTTCCTCTTAAGTTTGAACAATATTGAAAAGGATTGGGTAGCCTAGAATGGTGATTTCAATTCCATTGTGTGGAAATTTGAAGCATTGATGGTAGGTGGATGGGATAGCTCTCATAGCATGAATCCAAGGACGGCCAAGGAGAAGGTTATAATTTAAGTCTAGATCCAAGACATGGAATATTGTATGTTGTATGGCTGGGCCAGATCTTATAGGAAGTGAAATGACACCTTCAGATAAATGCTCAACATCATTATAAGCTTTGATAGTGATTTTTTTTTTTTGGTCTATACAATTCTCAGAGTATCCCAATGCTTTCACCAATTTTAGTGAGCAAATATTTAGACCCACTCCACCATCTACTAAGACTCGTCTAATCTTGCATTTATCAATGCAAACTTCAAGATGCAAGGGATCATTATGATCATATTTTGGTGCAGAAAAGTCTTGCTCAGATAAGGTGACATGATGTGGCACAGCTAGGTATCTGACCCTGGCCTGAAATGCATTGACATCTAGGTTGGTAGGGACAGACACTTCTTGCAATGCTTTGTCAAGTATGTCTCTATGTTGTGGGGATGTGTGAAGGAGCTCCAAGATAGAGATTTTTGCAGGAGTTATTTCCAACTACTCTAGGAGATTATATTGGTTCTTGGGCTGAGGGTTGGGTGGAGGTCTTGGAATAGTTATCTTGGTTTTGCGATTAGGAATAGCACAATTTGATTTTGGCTATTTTATGGTGATGGTAGCAATGTGATCATCAAAGGGTGTTATGTTAAGAATGATAGTGCTATAGTCATGTTTGACTGTGGCATAGTTGGCACTATTGTTATTCCATGAACTTGAGGCTTTCCCTTTATCATGGTCTTGCAAGGGAGTTTTGAATATGGTGTGATCAGCATTGGTTTTTCCTTGTGAATCTCCTACTGATATAGTTCCATCTTCAATGAGGTCTTGAAAAATGTTCTTGAGTGCCCAACATCTTGTTGTTTTGTGTCCTTTGCTACGGTGGTATTCACAGTATTCATCTTCTTTCCACCAATCTGGTTTGATCAAGGAAGGTTCATAATTCTTGGTGTCAGGTAGTGTGATCGTATTAGTTTGCAAGAGTCGTTTGAGAACTAATTCAATAGGTTCACCCAAGGAGGTGTAGGTTCTCTTGGCACGAGGAGGTCCTCTTCGTTGTTGATTATTTTGGATAGCATTTAATGTTTGGTTTTGACTCTAGATTATTGTATCTGACATGGTTAATGATGAGGAGGGACCTTTAAATTGAATGGTTGGACCTTTAGTTATCATTTTGGCATCAACAACTCCATCATTTGTTACATTTTTGTTTCAGGACTAGTATCTGCTCTTATCATTGTTAGATTTTTTATTTTCTCTATTTATCTTGACTAGTCCTTTGGTGATAAGACCTTTCTAAATAGGGACACCTTTCTCAAGGATCTCTTCAAAGGTTGTACAACATTGGATTTGAATTTGGCTCATGAGTTCTCCATTAAGATTTTCCACAAACATGGTGACCAATTGTTTTTCAAGAATGTGACAAGGGAATTTTCTAACCAAACCTTGCCATCTTTGGTAGAACGAGGTAAGGGATTCTCCTTCTTCTTGTCTAGTGGTGCTTAATGTTGCAAGGGTGACATCATTTTTAATGTTGAAGGAAAAATTGTTAATGAACTTTTCAGCTAGTTCACCCCATGTTCTTATTCTTGGAGGAAGATGTGAAAACCAATCTGAGGCTTCCCCTATAAGACTTCACGGAAATACTCTCATTAAATAAGTTGGATTATATGAGACTTCCATGCATGATGTGTTGAATTCTTGAATGTGCTCTATTGGATCCCCCGTCTCCTTATACTTAGGCAAAGATGGTGTTGTAAAATGAGGGGGAAAGGGTGGCATATATAAATTGCGATTGAATGGAAAGGGGCATTAGTGATGCAATTAATTTATTTTAATTGATCAGGATAGAATAAAAATTGGAAAGTTAATTAATTAAATAATTTTAAAAAATCATTTAATTAATAAAGGAATATGATCAGGAATAATTAAATAATTAAAATTATTTAATTATTAGAGGATGATGACTAAGGAAAAATGTTGCTTGTAGAATTTAGGACATTTTCCAGTGTCTACAAGGAGGACCCAAATAAGTTTGAAAATGTCATGGATGAAATTTTTTGACACTACACACACAAAATAGAAATAGTTTTATTATATTGTATCTTGATATTCTTTAATGTTTACTTCATCCACAGGACTTGTGTATAGAAAGATGTTGCTACAATATAATCTACTTTTGTAGTGGATAGGGATGTTGAATCTAGCTTCTTACTATGCCATGAGACTAGTTTGCTTCCTAAAAATAAATCACCAGCACTTGTACTTCTATCATCCACACAACCAACCAAATCAACATTAGTGTAAGCACTCAGATCAAATTCATTACCTTTTGGATACCATAAATCATAATCTAGAGTTCTCTTCAACTATCTGAAGATTCTTTTAACTTCCTTCACATGAGTTTATTTAGGATTATCCTGAAATCTTACAACTAAACAGATTGCATGCATGATGTTAGGACTTGAATTAGTTAAATAAAACAGGCTTCGAATCATAGATATATATAGCTTCTAATCATCCAAGGGAGAGCCATCACCTTTACTCAAATGAAAACCAATAACCATGAGATTACTAGCTAGTTTACTATCCCCTGTGCCAAAATTCTTCAACATATCCTTGACATAATTTTCTTGAGAAATAAATATATGATCATTAAAATGATAAATTTAAAGAACAAGAAAGAAAGATAACTCACCAGTCATAGACATCTCAAATTCTTTTTGTATTTCTTCAATAAACAACTTGCACAACTCATCATTTATACCAAACATTATGCCATCCACATACACACAAACTATAAAATTCCTTTCATCCTCAATCTTGAAGTAAATATCACTATTTATGCTCCCTTTCTTGAATCCTTGTTTAAGCAATTACTTATCCAACCTTGCATTCCAAGCCCTAGGAGCTTGTTTTAGACCATACAATGTACTTTTTAGTCTGTACACCATATTTGGTTCTTCTGATAACAAGAATCAATCTACTTTCTCTTGTAAACTTCCTCTTCCACATCTCCATTTAGGAAAGTTGACTTGACATCCATCTGATAGAATTGGAATTCCTTGTGAGCAACAAAAGGAAGAAATATATGGATTGCCTCCATTCTTGCAACTAGTGAAAAGATTTCCTCAAAATCAATGCCCTCAACCTATGAATAGCCTTTACAAACTATTCTTACTTTATTTCTTACAACTTCACCATCTCCATTCAACTTATTCATGAATACCCACTTTGTTCCTATCACATTTTCGTTCGCAGGCCTTGGAACTAATTCCCAAGTCTGATTCTTCTCAATTTAATTCAAATCTTCTTCCATAGGTTGCATCAATCGTTCATCCTTGTTGACATCATAAAAAATCTTAGGTTCTACCTTTGATAATAGACAAAAATTGACTTGTTTATTTGCCTTAATTACAAGCCTTCTTCTAGTCAATACACTCCTTCATTATTCTCACCAATGATTTGACCTTCTAAACTATTGGCTAAAGCATCATGTTATATGAAAGAGGTCATTAGGTCTAGTCTCCCCTATCCTTGTGGTATCATAGGGTGTTTCATTATAGCATCACCAATCACATGAAAAAATATTACGAGGAACACTATAATTTATAAAAAATATAAAGATAAATAATAACCTCTTGTTAAAACCACTAATACGATATCTTGGGTAAGTCACCATAATGAAAACCTTTTTAACATGTGTCATGCAGCTAAATCAAAAAGAGAAATAGATCATCCAATAGTGAAAATCCTTTTTATGGTGATTTAGATAAGTATCATGAAGAAAACCTAAAATATAGGTGTCATGTGTAAATTCAATTATATTTTTTTACCATTACACTTAGGTTCAAGTTATGACATCCATCACACCATTTTTCATGAGATTAGTATCCATTCATCACATATCATTAACAACCATCTTCCCTACCTACCTTTATCTTGATAAGTATTATGACACAAACATAAAATATACTTTGGGAAACTCTTGACACATCCATCCTTTCATCATGAGCTCCATCTATGATCACATCATTACACAGCTAACATTATCCAACCTTTTGGTTTGGAGAAAATATATAATTATTATGCGACATAATCCTTGGAGATTGCATCATGAATCCTTCATCAATTAACCCTCATGTCTCTTATCTCCCACCTAATAATCCTATAACTTTTATTAAAATAATTAGTTCTCTCCTATATTTAATTTTGAGATTCTAATTGAGCTAATCAAAAATCAATCCATCCAAACTCAACAATCCTAATCCATTCAATATTTGTTGAGCATAGGTTGTCATTGATGTCAAACTAATGTTAGCGGGTCATTGTTATTGGCATTGATTATCAAAGGGTGTCAAGGATGTCAGATGTGAAGGTTGTCAAAATGAAGAAGATTGTAGGAGTACTATATAACTATCATTTGATAGTGTGGAGATTGTCTAATCTATACAGGTATCATATATCATCTTAGTAGTGGTGTGACTACCTTCAAATAGTTCATGAATTTATTATACCAAGTCGGGTATGCAATCAATATAATTATGGTGGTTCGAAAGGATATCTTTTAGATAGTTGATTAATATGGCTGGAATTTATTTTAGAAATGTTGCGTTGCTTTGTAGTTTGGAAGGAGTGTATGCCTACACTAGTTCTATCAGTTTCCCTAAGTTTCATGTGGTGTAGCTTAGTGAGCAATTAGGTTCAATTTTCTGAAGTTCAATCAAGCTATTCAATGTTTGAGGCATGTGTGGTATTGGTACTAGCATGTGAAATTCAACTCATGCATGTGGAGTGAGGATAGGACATGTTTAAAATTCTCATGGTGGTGCAATGTGTCAAGTTCTTTTAACATCAAGTTTGGACTATTGTATTACACACTTCATGTAATTTGAATTTAGGTCCACCCTTTGTTGTCTAGGGTTGTGTGGATCCTTAGTCAACATAGAAGAGTGCTAATGTAATTTCATGTATAAATTTAAAATATTCAAATACATTATATACATCAATAAATGTTTCAGAAGAGTGGTATGTATGATTGTGTAATGAATAAAAGGTATATAAAAAAATTTGAATAAAAGAGCTAATGCTAATTTGAGTTCGTCATTCTCAATGTGAGAGAGTGTTTAGTGTGTCTCTAGTGCATGTCAAAGTTTAATCTTAAATCCTCTATTATTTATGTATTCTAATAGGGTTCATTTTCTACTTGTTGTATTGTTGCAACAAGGATTGGTGTCTTTGTTCCATTGGGCATCGGTGTCTCTTATAGGTTAGTTCCTATTGATTCATTTGGGGATTTTTTTCTCCATTAGGTTCGTGCATACATCAAATTATAAAATTCACTTATTATATTCCTTCTTGTGAGAGCTTCCTACCATGGTGTTTCCCATATTTGGTTTCCACATAAATTTGGTGTTATGTGTTGTCTTGTGTTATGTTTTATTTACTAGCTTGTATGGTTTAGTTCTCTTTATGTTGAAAGTATATTTAGTAATTATGAAGTTTTCTATAAATATTTTGATCTAATGGTTCACCCCACCCCTTAGTAGATTATGTGCCCTTCAATTGGTATCAATGTTGAGTTTGTTTGAAAATGTTTAGTAACTTAAGGTAGATTCAGGATGGCATAGGAAAGTTCATCTAGAAACAAAGTGTAGTGTAGTAAAATGCACACCCTTACATTTTCACACTTGTTTTGACCCACCTTGCTCTATTTATCCTTCATTATGGCTTAATTGGCCCTATTTTATTTCCACAAGCCCTATGAATGACATATTTTTATAGTTAATCCTGACATTCTCCAAAGCATATGTGATCTCCTAATGACTCTAATTTGTGTGTCCCTAATTTATGGATGGGCCTAAAACTCTACTAAGGGCATCTTTGTCCCCTTGAGGTCTTGAGACCTTAATTTTGAGGTATCTTATTTGGGCCCCTTTTTGGTGTTTGTGCCCCAAGTTTCATCACTTGGGACTAAGATTCCACCTATGGTGTCTTAGTCCTCCTTGAGTCATTTTTCGGGATTTAGTTTCAAATTTTGGCAAGATTTAACCTCCTTCATTTAATGAATTCATATGTCGGCTTGGTGTGATACAATTTTGGGATATTAAGCATAGATAAGTATAAATACAAGGTTCCTTCTCTCATTTTATCCTAACAAGATATCCTAACCAACCTATGTATTTTTTGAGAGGATTCATCATAGAATAATTGAGTTCACAAGAGAATTCAAGAGTAATTCATGAATAATTTAGATCCATCATCAAGATTCAATCATCATGTCAAAGGATTTTCTTGCAACATGTGTGTTGTTGTGCTAACATTTGTGATGTAGGGTTTTGATTCAAGAAAGAAAGAAATTCAAGATCTATCAAGCATTTCAAGATCCATATCCATTACAGCCATTCCACACAAGTTTTCAGCCTTTGTAAGGATTTGGTGAGTTCTATAATTGCATGTTGTTCATTCACCATTTCCTTCATCATTTCTATTTCATTTCAAGGTTTAATTACCAACAAGGGGTTTGACCAAGGCAAACCCCCATTCACTAACAATCAACAAGTTTTTCCCATCTTGTCCATTTGTGTTTGCAGATCTAGTTCAGAGACTTGAAGACCACTTGGAGTGAAAAGTTGTCAAAGTTGTCATCTTCACAGAAACTCACCTATAGGTCAAATCCGGTTGTTTCAGAACCTGAGATCCGAGAGGAAGCAATTGCAAATATGGGAGCTCAAGACCACATTCAAAATTTTCAGATATTAAGAATGGGACTAAAACACCATCTTGGGCATCTTAGTCCTCCACAAAATATTTTTAAGAGTTTCTTCAAGATTCTGTTTTGATATCCAAGGATTTTTAGTTTGCCCCGAAAAATAGTAGCAGGTCTAAAACACCATCTTGGGTGTCTTAGTCCTCTTAGGCATATTTTAGCTATTTGTTTGCAGTTCTAGAATCTTAATTACATATCCTAACTTGGAGTTGTTCATTTTTAGTATGTACATCTCTCATTTATCTCATTTTAGGTTGTTTTCATATCACATTGTGTTTTCCAAGCATTTTCTTGGTGGTGAACCCCTTAAATCTAAAACAAGACAGGCCCTCCTAAGTCCTCCTAATTGTTTATTAGCTCACCTTGAGAGGTTGATAGTCAATCCTATTAGGGTTGTTAGGAAAATAATTGAATGATTTAGTGGGAGAAAGAGTGGTGTTCTATGTAGAGCTCCCCCTCATTTTCCCCCATAATCATTTTGGTAAACTTGAATTTTTTTTGAGCATTCTTCCTTTTTTGATTTGGAGTTCTTTAGATTTCTAGATCTATATTGCATTCATTGCATTGTGCATCTAGGGTTTCTTGCATCTTGCATTAGTGAAATTGCATTTAGGGTTTCCTTTTTTTGCATTAGTGAAAGTGTCTATAGGTTGCATTTTTCCCTTTCTTGCATCATTACATTTCTTTAAAAAAATGAAAAGTGAATTGTTCATCATCTTAATTGCATTGTTATTGCATTGAAAATTGAAAAATTGCATTTCAATCTTGCACTCAATTTCTTGTTAGTCATTTTTTTTCTTTGCATCCATTTGCATCATTTTCTATTTCTAAACATCAGGTCCCTACATAGGCAACCTGAGAAAGTTTGTATCAAGCTAGAATTTATTGTTTTTCTCATAAAAATCTCTACTAGGACTAAAATTCACTTCTTCGTATCTTAGTCCCTCTTAGGTTTTTCTGCTCAAAATCATTTCTCTACTATTTGTTGCCTGTTTAATCCTCTAGAACTTCAAAATCTCATCAGGAGGACTAAAATTCCCTTACTAGCATCTTAGTCCCTGTTGACTTTGACTCTCCAATTTTCAGGGTTTGAAATTTCTTTTTTGTGTGTATGTGGGCTACTTTTATTTTATTGTTTCAGTTTGTCGAATATTTGTTATTCCAATTTATTTTATTTCAAGTGTATTTCCAAACATAGGAGATTGTGTTCATTGCATTTTATGTGGTTTGTTCCTTGTATGAGATATAGTACTTGGTGTCCTATTGCTAATACTATGGTTAGACGAAGTGTGAGACTCATGGAATCCCACAATAAAACACTCATTATGAATCTTGGGTTATCAATCTCTCTTATTTTCGGTATTTGCACTAGTTCACTAGGTATGGACCATACCTTTTACACATCATTTTCCATGCCTACCTTACATACAAGAGTTATGCTAAGTTTTAAAACAATGGTTGATCATATTCATCAAGAAAAAAAAATGAAAATGCATGAAGACCTAGCCCATTTACAAGATAGTATGAGTACTGAAAACATTATTAACATTCTTATACCTGCCATAGATAGTATTCACCACATGATGGAAAGTGATGAAGGATTGGAAGATGTGTGTAACATTTCTCACATCTTTGGAAAACATATTCCTTACACCACTAATGGTGCTCAAACTTCAAACAATGTGCAAGGAGGAAATCAAACTCCTCCTGGGTGATCCCACAATAGTGGTTTACAACTTTTGGCCAAACTGGACACTGAAATTATTATTTTTAACTAAATCTTCACATTCGGGCACCTATAGTGGCTAAACCAAAAGGAATTTGAAGATGATGCAAACTAGAGTCTCATCAAATTTTGTTTGTAGATTCTAAAAATATTTTTTTCAATTTTTTTGGAATAATATTGCACTTCTTTTTCCATCTCCCACGAAAACTAGTTTTTTCAAAAAACAACATTTTTAAAAAGTGACACTCATAGTATACAACATAAATTTTTTTGTATGAAGGATAAAATTATATTTTTTTCAAATTTAGATTTTTAACTATGATATCTATCACTTTAATTTGGTCTCATAGTTTTTTATTGAATATTTTTTCCTTAACAGAGTTTCAAAGTCAAACCAATTGCAATTCAGACATAGGCAAACTATATACAACATAACTTTTTCTGTATGTATCAAAATTCAATTTTATTTTTTTTAATGGATAAAGGACATAAATACCCAGCATGGACATATTTTTCAAATAAATATTTTGATAATTTGATATTTTTCCACATGTGCAAAATAGAGAGCTTGATTTTCGGTGAAAAACCTAAGTTTAATAAAACTAAAAAAACACATACATAATAAAACCAAAACATATTAAAATTATATTCGTGGGATAGCTCATTTTGAGGATACCATAATAATTTGAAATAAATTTTAAATGAATTCATTTGATCCCCCAAAAGGTAAATCAAAAGTGATTTTTTATCAACATTTTGATAGGTGTAAAGGAGACTCATTTATAGGTATGGTTTAAAACTAGCAAGGTTCTATCCAAGGGGGTTTGATCTAAAGTGGTTTGATAAAACCCTCTTCAATTGGAATCCTTAAAATGGAAATTTTAAAGGCTTAAATCATTATATTTTCTAAAAATATGTGATTTCAGCAAAAATCAGTTCCTCTCAGAAATTGTAAACCAGCTTTGTGGGATCACCCTCCCCCTTAAACCATAGCATCTATTCCAGCCTACACAACTCCTCAAGTGTCCACAATGATGCAAGCAACTAGTAATATCCTTCCTACATCACACATTTTCACTATTGCTCCATATACCTAGATTGCATCTAATCTTATACCTCCTCCCACAAGAAACTCATTCATTTCCAACACATACACACCACCACCATACTCACCTCCATCTCACACCACAAGAAATGATCCTATCATTAACCACCTTTTACAAATATTTTCATCCCTTCAACACCAAGTTTCTACCATAAATAAAAATCTAAATGGTCCACCTTCATATTATGTCATGAGTAATCCATTATCCTTGGAGATATTGAGAACTCCAGTGCCACAAGGTATAGAGATCCCTATATTTGAGAAATATGGAGGAAAGGGAGATCCTACTAATCATGTTAATACCTTCAGTGCTTTGTGTAGTGATTTTATCCTTGAGGATAAACTTTTGGCTAAATGTTTACTCGGATCCTTGAAAGACATAGCCTTGGACTAGTTTCTTGGATTATTGAATATGTCAATTTGTTCATTCAATGAACTTGTTGAGGCCTTTATTAAAAATTTCCAAGTGCACATGCATCCCAAGATGAAATTGGTTGATTTGATGAGATGCAAGAAAAATGAAGGTGAAAAAGTCACTAACTTTATTTCATGCTATCAGTCGTTTTATTCCCAAATCAGTGTGAAGGTTCTTGAATCTCACCTCCAAAAGATGTTCATATGAAACTTATACAAAAAGATAAGGGAGAATCTCACCATGATGAAATTTCCGTCCTTCATGCACCTATGCACTACCCTTAAAGATTATCAAAATCCCATAAGTGCTAGTGAACCAAAAGTTGCCCCTACTCATTGTGAAAAGTATGAAACTTCAAGCCAAAACAGTCATCAACCTTCCAAAAGACAAAATAAGAGTTTAATCCAACTAAATTCCACCTCTCAACCTACCCAAACCATTGATACCCAAATAGCCGCTATAAAGAAGAGTAATCCTTATATATTTGGGGATCTGCAAAGACAATTCACTCCCTAACCTAACACCCTTCACAACATCATGACCCAACTCTAAACAAAAACATGCTTACCTTACCTCTCGTTCAACCCATTGACCCTAGAAAACCATTACCTTGGAGCTTTAGACACAACTCCTTTTGTGCTTATCACCAAGCATTGCAAGCATCTTAAACATCTTTCGTAAGACCTCATTTATTCTAATGATATCCTAATTGGAGGTGTGAATGAAAAAGGTAATAAGTCTATAGCTCCTCCCAACCAAAAATTGTAAATATTTAACAATCCCATGCCCAAGCATAATATTTCATTTGTTAAGGCTAGTGAAACTAAGAATGATGTGATGAATGTTGACATGGATGATGAACATATGAGCAATCAAGAACAAAATCCTATGGATACTAATGAACAAATTCCTATTGATAAAATGTCAGGAGTGGTTGATATTGAGCCTCGTAAACAAAAAACTATTGATATTACTTTCTCTTCAGAAGAAAAAATTAAACATGCACCTGATGGTTCTCTTTACATAGCTAGAAAAATCAATAATAAGCCCACTCTTGGGATTTTAATTGATCCCATCTGTGGAGAGAATTTGATTAGAGAAGAACTCTTATATGTGTATGAACTCACTCAAGATATATATGATAAACTAAAAGAATGGATCAAAATGCATGATGGTTTTGCTTGTGCAATAATGGGCTCTATCACACTCCCTTTACAAGTAGGACCGATGAAATTAAATGTATAATTCTCTATCACCTCTAATTCAGACCAATTTCTTCTGAAGTTAGGCTACAAATGGCTTCGCTCCATGAATGCGGTCTCATCCATTTTCCATAAGTGCTTAAAGTTTCCAATTGGTAATGAAATATTCGCCATAAACCACAGTGGCTTTAGACCCCTATCTTCCCATGGAAATTTCTCCTTAGACTATTTCTGGCATAAGCCAATGGAACTTATAAGACAACATGAAGATTTCCTTTTCTTATCCTACCAAAATTTCAAATAAAAATACATAACCATACTATCCCTTCAAAACTTGCCTCCACCCATGCTTGAACCTCCAGCACCTAAACAAGATAATGTTGAGCCTAGAGCCCTTACAACAAACCAAGACCCACCCATAAATACACCCTTACATGTTTCCTACAAGAGGCCTAGAGAAAACCAAAAAAGCCCTAACTTGACACCTAAGATAATTTATAAAGTCAAAGAGAAAGTGGTCGAACAACCTTCCATGGTTTCTTCCGTTTTTCCCTCACAAACAAAAAAGGAACCTATGGTTGATCCACCCACTCCTACACAAACACAATTTTAAAATCATAATAAAATAAATCGCAATGCTAGAGAGTGTAGGCATAGGCGTTGTGCTATAGCTCGATAGATAAATAATGAGAACAACATTGAAAATCAAAATCCAAACTTGACAAAAGCAATAAACGATGAGCCTCCTCTCTTTCCTGAGACTACAAATTGAGCACAACAAGTGCTAGAACATTCTATGGAGATTATCATTCATCCTCCTATTGTGGTTAACTTGGATGATGATGAGGAAGCAATTAAAATCGACGAGGAAGTGCATAATGAGTAGAATTTTTTATTTTTCTTATCCACAAGCTTAAATGATAACAACCATGATTATCCTCTTAAATTGAGTGATTCACCATGTGTTGAACCTAGTGATTCTCCTAGTAGTGCTCTCGATGTGATCTTTCTCACTAGTGATTTTCATTCCACATATACTGAACACGAATGGGATGCAAATGACTTGTTGGATGGTTGATCTACATGTCCCTTACTAGTATTTTTCTTTTTCTTTTCACTTTTGTACTATGATCCCCATGATGTTTGGTTTGATGTTTCTCTCTCTTTATGCATTCCTCTATTTGTACCTTCATTCTTCTTTGTGTCATAAGATTTTGGCTTCTCATTTATCTTTTTTATTTTTTCTTTGGTTTTCCTTTTGGGGATGACACAAGGCATCGAGACACTCTATGTCTCTTCCATGTTGACTCAAAAGCTATTTCTTTTAATTTCTCTTTTGTGTTGTGTTTTCCCTTTGTGGATGATGCAAGGCATCTAGACACCCTATGTCTCTTCCATGTTGACCCAAAATCTTTTTCTTTTCATTTTTCTTTTGTCTTGTGTTTTCCTTTTGAGGATGATGCTGTTAGAAATCTTGAATAAGATTAATAACCAGGAACACCTACAAAAACAATGATAAATCTTCCACAAGAGGATATGCAAGAATGAGCTTGCTTGATATTAAGACCTCTCAAATGATGAGGTAAAAAAGGATGCTACAAATGATATAATAACCCTCCTTATATAGGAAAGGGTGAGATACAAGATGCAGTAAGATGTTGCCATGTGTCTTGATCTAACAACATGTGACAACAAGGAAACCCTAAAAAGATTAAATGCACCTAAGGTTAAAATGACCTAAGTTAACTTATGCTAGTGTAGTAAATAATATATTACACTAACACCCCCCCATAAGTGCAACTTAGGGAGGAAATGAAAATGCAATGATTATGCATGATGATGATGGGTCCCGGCTGATGGCCATATTAGGTACCCATGTACATAGGATGAAAATGCAACTAATCTCCCACTAAATGGAGAAAAGGGGAAAACCCAGTGGGAAGAAAACCCCTCTCCGAAAAAAGGAGATGAAATGCAGAAAGGTGATGATTGGAGGACTCAACATCATCCCCCCAAGGACAACAATCATCACATGGATACAATACAATCAATGCCCCCCCATAGGAGGGAAATAGAGAGACAATATAGCCCCCCCAAAATATGTGATCACCTGCAAAAAAGGTAAGTGTATGTAGACAAAACATGATCCAATGTCGACAAACAACTTGTCTCCCTTTCGGAAGAAACAAAACCAGGTGCAAGTGCAGAGATGCTTCCCATTCCGATAGGAATTGAAGGAAGGATGGATGTATATGAATGTTGATGATGTCTCTGAAAGCTGCTCATGTGTCTCCTTGCCTGATGAAGATGAAGATGCCACAACCCACTCAGGTACATACCCAATCAATGTAGAAGGTGACAAATCAGGACGATGCGGAAACAGATGCTGAACAAAATCCAAAGACTGTGATGATTTGACAACAGGAGTGCAATGACTGTCATCAAATAGGAGAGATATCCCCTCAAATATGTCCTCCAAATCTGAAATGTGAGACTCCACAAACAAGGATGCAATGTTTGATAGATAGGAATCCCAATCAGGAAGACAACGTGATACTGATTGTAATGAAGTCACTGAAGGTGAAGGTACATCAACTATCTCTGATGGAGAAGCAGGAGCATTGAAAGAACCCTCTTCATCCTCATCCTCATCTGAAGATGCAAAGTATTCCAAATATTCAAACTCCCGCATAGTATCTACATCATAGGGTATCCTATTGGAAAGATGAAGAGGCACAAAACAATCTAAAATAGGATCTTCTAGGAATGGCTGAATGTCATGATCTCCATGTATCTCCCAAATTTTAGTCCAAAGAGTATGAGGGCGATCACAATGATCAACACTTTTCAAGTTGGAAACATCAATATGCATTGCAATGACTCCTAAGACATGATCCCTTTTGCAACTCCAAGAAAATTTCTTACTATCAGTACTAGGAGGGGGAACAAGATTATACAAATTTGGCAACAAATGAATCCATCGGAGATGTGTGATGATACCATTTCTCCATCATGTGTAGTTTCCCCATTTCAACATGATCAAAGCAGGATGAAATGAGAACCCCATAATGGACTATGATGCATAAAATCATGTTTCTAAAAGAGAATATGTGCTAACAAGAATCAACACATTGAACCCCCCCTTTTCACTCAATCAAAGAACCCCCCTCAAGAAAATATGATTTGGCACTTTATATTAGTGCGTTTACAACTTCCACCAGTGAGAAATACTAAGTGGTCTTGATTTAAATGAATTACAAAACCCTCACAAATAGGGTGTAAACAAAAACTACAGTATTGGAACTCAGAAAAGTAAAACTAATAGCACCACTACAATCTACTGAAAAAAACATGCACTTTCAAAAAATGAATCACCTCGATATGAGGTCGTATGAGAAAGTTATGCTTCTTCGAAGTTCCCAAAATGAGAACCGTGCAATGTCACAACTGAGAATCTGCAATTTCTGAAGTATTTCTGCATCAAAACCAAAAACCATCTACACTAGTGCATAGAGCACAAAAAAATAGCCAAATTCAAAAAAAAAATTCGTGAGAAATGGAGTTTGTATGAGCAAGAACGGAGCATTGGAAAACTGCCTTCAAATCTGAAACTCCCAACAAAGAGGGGTACGGCTGAAGCTTTCTGAGTTCATTTTTGCAAAATATACTAACTACATGCAAAAACTAAAAAATACCCAGATGGTTTTTTGATGCATCAAACAAAACCCAGATGACGTTTCTTCTTGTAGATGTATAGAAGATGTAGATCTAGTGTAAAATAGATGCCTTTAGCAACAAAAAACGACCCCAACAACCAAAAAATGACATGCAAAGGTTGAATCAGCTACGTAAAACATGAAAAGGCATGCTGGAACCTGCAATGTTGATTAAAAATGCAAAATATGCAAGTCGGTTGTCAAATTTGAACTTGAAACCTCAGTTCCACAATTGTGTATCACGATCTCTGTTTCGGTGAAGCAAAAGCTAGATCTGATAGTCTCGATAGCCCTGGACTCGAATATGAGCTCAAATTTCCTCCAACATGCACTGAAAGTGACCTTCCAAGAAAATCTTAATATGGAGACAACCTCAAAAAAGATCTTATAGCCATAGCTCAATCCTCAAATTTGGGAAGAGTCTTGCAGGAAGGGCTCTGATACCATGTTAGAAATCTTGAATAAGATTAATAACCAGGAACACCTGCAAAAACAATGATAAATCTTCCACAAGAGGATATGCAAGAATGAGCTTGCTTAATATTAAGACCTCTCAAATGATGAGGTAAAAAAGGATGCTACAAATGATATAATAACCCTCCTTATATAGGAAAGGGTGAGATACAAGATGCATTAAGATGTTGCCATGTGTCTTGATCTAACAACTTGTGACAACAAGAAAACCCTAACAACATTATTAAGAGATTAAATGCAACCTAGGGTTAATATGACCTAAGTTAACTTATGCTAGTGTAATAAATAATATATTACACTAACAGATGCAAGGTGTTGAGACACCCTATGTCTCTTCCATGTTGATCCAAAAGACTTTTCTACGTATTCACTCTCCTTGTGTCATTCTTCTAGTTTTGTGTGTATTTGGGGAATGATGACAGTTCTGAGCTCTTTAATATCACTGCTAGAAAAGACATACATTGACCCCAAATCCATAGACCCCTTATGTGTTTCTAGGGGACAACCCTCTTTTTTGTTTTCTTTTCCATTTTTGTCTACTTTAAATTATTTTCTCATAGCATGGTGTTAGTAATTTCTTTAAGGTGGGGGTATACATTGGCATTATTTTGGCATGATTTCATTTGAATTTTCTTTTCCATGTTCCTTGATATGATTTTATTTCTTCATACGATGTGTTTTCCTCTTTGTTGTGACATTGGGAGTAATTTACTTCAAGAATGTGACCTATCTCTGCATATTATATTCCCCTTAGTGGTGGTGCGACACACTATATCCCCTAAGTGGTTAATCTTTTATCCTTTGATTGGTCCTCTCTTGGAGACATTAGGAACGATGTCCGCTAAGATTAATAACTCGCATAAACTACGAAAAATCCCTTTAAACATCTTTCTTTCTTGTTCTATTGAACTTTTCCTTTTGTCCCTATTAGAGTCATGGATGTATGGCTTTGATATGGACCCCATAGGGCTCACCTAGTGAACAAATAGCTTCACTAGCCCATGTGAGCATTTTATTTTATTTTTGTCCTTATCCTAATCATGGGGGTATGACATTGATATGGACCTCTTGGCGCTCACCTAGCAGACAACTAGCTCCCACTGGCCCTTGTGAGCATGCATTTTGTTTTCATAGTGGACAACGTGTTTCACTTTTAAACCTCTTCAAGCCTAGACCCGGTCCACTATGTTGGATGACCAATCAAAGCTTGATTTGTTGCAGTTCTTTTCCTTTTTCCTTTTTCTTGTCTTTGATGGTGTATGTTTGTGATTTTATTTTGGCTTCATATATCATCTGAATGCATTTTCCTTTGTGCCTATGTTAGTTTTCCATAGGATCATGGTCCTGGGGACTTGGCCACCCTCTTTTTTGTTGTCATCCTATCTTACTAACATTTGTACATTCAAACCCCTCTTGATTGTGTGGTTGGCTACTTTAGTGTGAGTTTGAAGCAAGTTCATCCTCTCACTAAACTAGGGGGCTAAGTGTGGTGTAGTAAAATGCATACCCTTGCATTTTCACACTTTTTTTGGCTTGCCTTGCTTTATTTATCCTTCTTTATGACTTAATTGGCCCTATTTTATGTCCACAAGCCCTATGCATGACATATTTTTTTGGTTAATCTAGACATTCTCCAATGCATATGTGATCTCCTATTGACTCTGAATAGTGTGTCCCTAATTTATGTTTGGGACTAAAATGCCACTAAGGGTGTCTTTGTCCCCCTAAGGTCCCAAGACCCTAATTTTTAGGTATCTTATTTGGGCCCCTTTTTGGTGTTTGTGCCCCAAGTTTCATCACTTGGGACCAAGTCCTCCTTGAGTCATTTTTGGGATTTAATTTCAAATTTTGGTGGGATTTAACCTCCTTCATTTAATAAATTCATATGTCAACTTGGCGTGATACAATTTTGGGATATTAAGAATAGATGAATATAAATACAAGTTTCCTTCACTCATTTTATCCTAACAAGATATCCTAAGAAACCTATGTCTTTTGTGAGAGAATTCATCATAGCATAATTGATTTCACAAGAGAGTTCAAGATAAATTCATCAAGCATTTAGAGCCATCATCAAGATTCAATCATCATATCAAAGGGTTTTCTTGCATCATGTGTGTTGTGCTAACATTTGTGATGTAAGGTTTTGATTCAAGCAAGCAACCAATTCAAGGTTTGTTAAGCATTTCAAGATCCATATCCATTATAGCCATTCCACATAAGTTTGCAGCCTTTGCATGTGTTTGGTGAGTTGTAGCATTGCATGTTGTTCATTCACCATTTCCTTCATCATTTATATTTCAGTTCAAGGTTTAATTACCAGCAAGTGGTTTGACCAAGGAAAACCCCCATTCACTAACAATCGACAAGTTTTTCCTATCTTGTCTATTTTTGTTTGTAGATCTAGGTTGACGACTTGAAGATCACTTGGAGTGAAAAGTTGTAAAAGTTGCATTGCAAATTTTTCCATTACAAAAATTCACCTACAAGTCAGATGTGGTTTTTTTAGAACCTGAGATCCAAGAGGAAGCAATTACAAATTTGGGAGCTCAAGACCACATTCAGACTTTTTAGAAATTCAGACCAGGAGTAAAATGCCATCTTGGGAATCTTAGTCCTCCATAGCAAATTTTTTAGAGATTCTTCAAGATTTTGTTCTGACATCCAAAGATTATGTGTTTGTCTTGAAAATTAGCAACAGGACTAAAACACCATGTTAGGCATCTTAGTCCTCTTAGGCATATTTTGGCAATTTTTTTGTAGTTCCAGAATCCTAATTGCATCTCGAGGCTTCCTATTTACACATATATCTTACCTTGGATTTGTTCATTTTCAATATTTACATCTCATTTAGCTCATTTTCAAACATTGTCTTTTCCAAGCATTTACTTGGTGGTGAACCCCTTAAATCTAAAATAACACCCTTTCCTAAGTTCTCATAATTTTGTATTAGTTCACCTTGAGAGGTTGATACTAAATCCTATTAGGGTTCTTAGGACAATCCTTGAATGATTTAGTGGTATTAAGAGTGGTGTTCTATGTGGAGCTCCCCCTAATTTTCCCCTATAATCACAAAGTACTAGTTTTTAATGGATATAATTTTCTTTTTGGAAATTTGGGATGGATTCATGTTTGATGGCATTGGGAGTGGACATCTAGATGTTATTTTTAGAAGGATATGAGCCTCCTAAAAATATCCATCCCCTGGATTAGGTAGGAAAGAAGGCTCTTGATCTTAATGTTAAGGCTAGAAATGCTATTTTATGTGGTTTGACTAACACTAAATTTGTGAAAGTGATGGAATGAAGAACATCAAAGGAAATATAGGAAAATATAGAAACTATCTATCAAGGTGGTGATAATTTCAAAAAATTAAAGTTTTAGACTTACACGACTTAGTTTGAAGGTCTATGGAAGAAATAATATGAGAATATTTCTACATTCATGCTTTGGGCTGATGAAGTTGTCAATCATATTTGAGGTCTTGGTGAAACTTTGGAAGAGAAGTTTATTGTGAAAAAGGTTCTTAAATACCTACCTAGAAGGTTTGATCCTAAAATATTTTTTATTGAATAAGCTAAAGATCTAAATTAGTTTAATGTTGATTGAGTTGCATGGAACATTAACTACATTTGAAATGATATTTGAAAGTGAAGATTCTATAAGAAAACAATCTTATTTTAGAGTATCTTTGAAGCAAGTTGATCAAGACTTTGATTATGTATCTGATCCAAATTAAGAAGAAAACGTTGTTAAAAGGCTACAAAGAGGTTTCAGTAAGTACAAATGTAAATTACCTTTCAAGTGTTTCAATTGTGGAGAAGTTGGACATTTAATGGCTATGTGTCCTCATAAGAATACTAACAATGTTGAACAAAAGAGTGGAAAGAAATATTTTTAGAGGATTCAAATGTCAGAGTAAACAAAAGAGTTATACACTAAGGAGGAAGAATAATATTTTACTAAAGAAGAAGATGAAGATGCATCTAGAGATGAAAATGGAAATGTTGTGTTCATTTATTTTGAAACTACCAATGGTGATGTTGAAATAAGTTATACAGAAAATAAAAAAGAAACAAATCTTATAGAAAGATTGTTATGGGCCAAAAAAATCAAGAAGCTAAATATCAGAATTGCAGAAGTGAGAGCCAAAGAAGAATAGAAAAAAAATTGAATATTGTTGAAAAGATGATTGTTGATCTAAAGACTCATGTAAAAGAATCAAAGAGGGTTGAAGAAGCTTCGACAAAAAATTACTATCAAGAGACAAAGATTGTGAGAAGCTTGAAGTAGAATGTATTGCAGCCAAAAAAGAGCTTGAGAAAGTAAATCCTTAGTTGTAGTTGAAGTTCAAAAAAAGTACTCAAAACCTAGATCAGATATTGAAAGGTCAGAAAATTTCACATGGAAAAACCAAAGTAGGTTTTGATGATCAAAATAAAAATGTGACAGAACAGTCAAAGAATACTAATAAAGTAAGTTTGGAATTGACAGGTGCTAAAATTTAGAGATTAGAAAAGACAATGCCAAGTGATGGAAGTATGATTTAGATTGATGGATTTATTCAAGTAAAAAACAAAAGGAGGTGACACAAAAGACAAGGATACACTACCAGGTCAAGTTTTTATTTCTCTAGTTATTGTTTTAGATATAATGTTTAAGGACATAAGGTTGTGGATTATAGAAGAGTTTTGATAAGAATAAATAATTTTGTCAAGAATAATGCATTTACGTCTCTATACGATTTCAATGTTATTTGTTTCAAGTGGAGCAATTTTGGACATATTTCAAGGAACTATAGAAGTAATCTAATGAGTTCCTCTTTATCTAAAAAAAGAAGAAGTGATATTCCAGAGAAGGTTTGGAAGGTGGTTTCTAAAGAAAAGAAGTCTAAAAAATCTATGATTTCTCAAATTGCTTTGCATGCTTAGAAGAAAAAGAACCTGTAGATTATTGATAATGGTGGCTCTAGTCACATGAATTGAGATAAAAGAGATTTCATGAATTTCAAGAAGTTTTAAGGTGGTTTAGTTATCCTTGGAAATAATTCAATTGCCAAAATTTTTGGTAAGGGCACTTTACGCCTTGGTGGTGGTAAAATAAGACACATGATGTTTTGTATGTTGAAGACTTGAAACATAATTTGTTGGGTGTCAATCAAATGTGTGATAAAGGATATCAATTATTGTTTAGTGCTGATGGTTGTGAAATCTAGAAATAAAGTACCAGTGAGTTGATTGATGAAGGAAGTTGATGAAGAGGGATACTCTCCCTTTGAAATCTAAAACCAAACACACATACAACACTATGCAAGAAGGCTACAAATAAATATTAACAACAAAATATGGAAGAGAAATCTGTAACATATATTGATTTCAAAATCTGAAAATGAATTACATAATCATGGAGCTCATACGCTCCCATACATCATGGGATTTACACATACAAAAATCTGCAACTCAACATTCTATCTTCATTCTAGGAAAATCTAAGTATGCAAAAATATTCTTCTCCAAAGCCCCCTTCACCAAATTTCAAGCATCAATATATATAATTTTTTGAGAAGAAACCACTATTGGTTTCTCAAAACAACCTCCACTATTGTGCTAGAACTAACTTCGTTCTCCTCAAAAAATTCTGCTTACCATGAGTAAATCATCCTTCTCAACTTCATAGGTACTCCCTAAAGAACTCTCTTCCACCGCTACAACATCTGTAGTCTCATCTCCCATGTCTTGTAATTTTTGTAGTCTCTTCTAACTACCTCCTTTGGCGATCTATTTACAAAACTCTCTTCCAATATTTACCAATATTATTGTAAACTTCCTCTTTTAGAAGTCTATTTACAATCATGGGAACCTCAGTTCCTCAAATCCTCTAAAAATGTCTTCTTACTACTTGCACATTCATCTACAAGAAAAATCCACACATTGTCCACCCTCGAGTCTTAGTGAAAATTGTCTCACATTCGGCACTCTACCTACATACTCAAGAACTCCTACTCGGATACCATTGATGAAGTGGGATACTCTCCCTTTCAAGTCTAAAATCAAACACACATACAAAACTATGCTAGAAGGTTGCAACTAAACATTAAAAAAAAATATATGGAAAAGAAATCAAAAACATATATTGATTTCAAAATCTGAAAATGAATTACATAATCATGGAGCTCATATGCTCCAATACATCATGGGCTTTACACATACAAAAATATACAACTCAACATTCTAGCTTCATTCCAACAACATCTAAGTATGCAAAACTCTTCATCTCCAAATCCCCCTTCACCAAATTGCAAGCATCAATATATAGAAATTGTGTGAGAAGAAACCACTATTGGTTTCTCAAAACAACCTCCACTAAACCACCAATAAAACCCATCACTTTCTTCCTATCAATTCTCTATTATTTGTTAGAATTTCCTAAAACGGTTTATGGGTTTGGTACACCTCATTTTTGGCTTTCAAGATCATTTTGAAATTCTTAATTTAATTATGGTACAAGAAAGTTATGACTATTTTATTGATATTGGGTCTCACAATTACAACCTAGACAATCTTTTCTCTTTTCCCAGTAATAATAATATACCATTCAAATGTCCAGAATGCTCATTACTCCTTCCTAGCATAGGTTTCCTCTTCTCGGCATGTGCATTCAATGTGAAATTAAAAAATTTCTTTCCATTCTCCAACCCACTATTTCCACTCTCCCTCAACACCATGCATTCTCAACTTGCAACAAAATACAAATTCAAATTTCAAAGTAGAGTTACAGAGCATATTAAATGCCCACTCCAAGCTTGGGTGTAAGATTTTCCTTTCTATAAAATTAATATATTTTAAAACAATTTAAAAATGAATCAATTAATAATTTGATTTTTCCACAATCCATCACCAAATTCTACTATACTGGAAGAGTTGAAAGTTTCAACAATTTGCGCCTACAGCAAAAAATTAAAATAAAACACAAGCATAAAATTTTAAAATATTGTTGGTTGTTCACAATTGCTTGGTACCCCATGATGCTCCTACATTAGAAGTAGGAAAATTAGTGATATTTATCAACTCAATGATTTGAATGGATAGAGTTTTCCCACTACATAGAAGGATGAAAGTTGGCTTTGGAACAGAAGGTTAGGACACATGAATTTTGATTATATTGTCAAGATTAGTTCTAAATGGGTGGTCCAATATATTCCAAGAATTTAGAAACCACATTCAATCAGTTGCAATCCATGTCATGAAGGGAAGCAAACAAGAAGGAAATATCTCGCTAAAGAGTATTCCACATCAAATCCATTAAATTTGATGTATACTTGAATTTGCGTGGACCGATGAGGACTAAGTCCACAAGGGGGCATGTCTAAGATCATGGGGTTCCAAAAAGTGGCAATGAGGAAAAAATGCATTTTTACTTCACCAAAATCATGAAAGAAAAATGTTGACTTTTTGTATGGGTCAGGTACAATATTCATTTTAGTTACCAAACCAAAATGGATATCCATTTATAACGAATATTTGTTTTGAACTAGACACCCATTATAAACAAATATTTGTTTCCCAAAATTAATTTTCATCAATTTATGCAAATAAAATGGATGAAACAAAACATATATCTATTTCAAAATAGATATTGGTTTCAAAACGGATATCCGTTGAGTACACTTTAGTAAAATGGGCATAACTTTTGCATTATTGATCACAATTTTGATTTTTTATAGGCATTGGAAAGGTGATTCAAATCTCTACACAATGGATAAGATTATTTTGATAGATTGAGCACAAAAAATAATAGTAATCATTTTAAATTCCTCCTTAAGTTTTAAAATTTTAAATGCTCATAATTCTTGCATACAAAGTCTTTTTTCATGGGATTTTTTGTAATAATTATCCTAAATGACTTGAAATATGAAAGAAGCAATAAATAATGAAAAATATATATTTTTACTAAGGAGGGTAAAAATTGTAATAAATCATCAAAGAAGGCCTCCTTGTTGTCTTTGATCATGTGCACACCTTTACTCAAGTTGAACTACGGGAACAAATATATATATCCCTCTATCTATTTATCTATCTCTCCATCTCTCCCCCTCTCCTTCATTTACTCTCTCTACCTATCTCTCCTCTCTCTCTCTCCCTCTCTACCTAGCTCTCTTCCTTTCTCTTCCGCTCTATCTTTCACATGTTATATATATCTCTACATATCTCTCCCTCTTTCTATCTATATATCTTCCTATCTGCCTCTATTTGTGGCACTCCATATTACTATATCTCACTAATTCTCTCTCTATGTCTCTCACTCCTCCTTCTCCCTCTCTCTCCCTCTATCTATTTATATAATCTATATTTTTATTAGTTTATCTCCATATCTCTCACTCATATATACACACACACAACCTATTTATGCCTCCCTATATCTATCTCTTTTTATATTTCCCTATCTCTCTCCCTATCTCTATTACTTGTCTCTATCACCTCCTTTCTCTCTCACTCTTTCTCCTTCTATCTATATCTCTCTATATCTCTCTTATATCTATCTATATCTCATTATCTCTACCTCTCTCCCTATCCATTTCTATCCATATATTTCTATACCTCTATCTCCCTATCTCTTTTTCTCTCTATATCTCCCTCTATCATTATCTATTTGTCTCTCTATATTTCCTTCTATATTCTCTCTCTACGTCTCAACCTATATTTCTTATTTTCTCTACCTCCATCTCTCTATCTACACCATATATATATATTTCCCACTCACCCTCCCTCTATCTTACCCCCTCTCTATTTCTCTCTTTATCTCTACCTCTTTATCTCTCTCCTTTCCTCTAACTCTATCTCTCTATCTAGGGTACCTAGAGAGAGGGAGACCTAAGAGGGAGAGATACTTAAGAGGGAGAGAGACTTAAGAGGGAGAGAGAGGGAGAGAGAGAGAGAGAGGGAGGGAGGGAGAGAGACTTAAGAGGGAGAGAGAGGGAGAGAGAGAGAGAGAGGGAGGGAGGGAGAGAGAGAGACTTGAGAGGGAGAGAGGGAATGAGAGACAGAGGGAGGTAGAGAGAGAGGGAGGGAGAGAGGGAGGAGAGAGATAATTGAGAGGGAGAGGGGGGAAGAGAGAGGAGAGAGAGGGAGAGAGTGAGTTATCTAATTAGGGTGGGAAGGAGACTTCTGAGAGGGAGGTGGGAGTGGAGAGAGAGAGAGAGAGAGAGAGAGAGAGAGAGAGATCATAGAGAGAGAATAGAGAGAGAGCGAGAGAGGGAGTGGGAGACACCAGAGAGAGAGGAAGTGGGAGAAACTTGAGAGGGAGAGAGAGGGAGAGAGGGAGAGGGAGAGGGAGAGGGAGTAAGAGGGACCATAGAGAGAGATAGAGGGAGGGAAGGAGGGAGGGAGGAAGGGAGGGATGGAGGGAGGGAGTGGTAGAGACCTGAGAGAGAGGGAGGAGAGATGGAGGGGGAGAGAGAGGGAGGGGGGAGAGAGACTTGAGAGGGATATAAAGAGAGAGAGATAGAGGGAGGGAGGGAGAGGGAGAGCGAGACCTGAGAGGGAGAGGGAGATCATGTGTGTGTGTGTTTTTGTGAGAGAGAGAGGGAGGGAGAGATAGCCTTGAAAGGGAGAGAGGGAGATAGAGAGAGGAAGAGAGGGGGAGAGGTAGGGAGAGAGGGAGAGAGAGTGGGAGATAGAGACCTAAGAGGGATATGGAGAGAGAGAGAGACTTGAGAGGGAGAGAGGGAGATAGAGAGATGAAGAGAGGGAGTGACAGAGAGTGTGAGAGAGAGACCTAAGAGGGATATTGTTGGTGTAATTAAATATTTTGTACCTTGTCCTAGGTCATAATTACACCTTAGTTAAGTTTACTTAGGGACCACATAGGAGTTGTTGGAGAATTTCCACCTTTGGTGGACTTATCATGTTATCACTCTATCACCTCCACCTTTCATGGACATATCATGTGATTAGGGTTCCACCTTTTGTGGTAGATCCACTATTTGTGGTGGTTATCACATTATCACCATTCCACTTTAGGTGGAGTGGTAGCTTTTCATTGTTGTATCATGTCATAAGATAATGACACTTGTCATAATCTTATGCAGTCTTATGTTCTCACCTTGGATATATAACCAAGGGGTCTCTACTACATTTGTACACACATTGAAGCATTATCATTGACATTGAATATAGTTTATTCTTGTCATATTATTTTCTCTCTTCTTTGTGCTTTCTATTTGGTCCATAGATCTTCGCATCCATAGCCAATTCTAACATGGTATCAGATCAGGTTGGGTGTCATTAGAGAGTCATTTTCTGAAGAGAGGTACCAGATTTGGGGAGGTTCCATTCTTGGCTCTTTATTGCAGGTTTATATCAGAGCTTGTTGGTGCAAATCTAAGCTCACCATTGCATCCGGAAGGTTTGATAAAATCGATTTTTCCTTTTGTTTCATCCAAATCGGACATACGAGGCCAAATCTAAGAGGGTTTGAAGCTGCATTGTGGTTGCCAGATTCAGAAGGTAGCTGTATTTTTTGGAGCATTTTGGGTCAAATCCGACCTTGCCATCGTGTCCAGAAGGGCCAAAAACTCTAAGATCGACTGTCCAATCATCCAAATCAGAGCAAGTCATCCGGTGAGACAAAAAAAATTTGCTCGAAGAGTCATACGACCTCCAAGTCGCCACTATTGTGACGGTACGATTTATTTTCGAAAAAATAAAAATAAAAATTGGAAAATTTTCGGATTTTTTTTGTATGAAAAATTTAATTTTTGACAATTAAAATTTTATTGTTAAAATATTTATTTGAAAAATAAAAAAAAAATATACAAAAGTCTTCTTGTAAGTCTACAGATTGCAGACTGGTACAGAAGTACCTATCCTTACCGCAGGTACCTGGCTGCTCTACGGGTGCCACGTGGCTTGTCGGTTGTGGTCCCCGCTGCCCCATTCATCTGCTACTAGTGGTGACACCTACATCCCACAACTAGCGGTCAAAATCAAAAATCCGGTAGCCATCTTCAAACCCGGTGGCAAGAATTTCTCTGGAGCAAATATTCCTTGAAAAGCATATTATCTGTCAAGATTTTGTTGGCTGGCGACACCTACATACCCGTCAAATTTAAGAATCTCCACAGGTGCAACCGGAACTAGGCCATCAAATTTAACATCAGGTTTTTTTGATGTCAGAATTACGTCAGTATTCTTTTAAAAATTTTGGCCCCCCCACGGATGAGCTTTTGATTTTTGCAGTTCAACTTCAGAGGCTCATATCTTGCTCAATTTGGCTCCTTTTTTCAAGCAATTTTTTTTTATTTGGGCTAATTTTTCACACCCTTCGTAGTGGTGCAATCAATTTTTGGTTTTGGTTTCTGGTTTTTCCAGAAATTGTAGATTCTCACAGGTGTTGCTGCTTCGTCCTCATTTTGGGCACTTCGGGAGCCCATAACTTGCTCCTACGGTAACATTTTTGGGTGAAATGTTTTTTGAAAGTGCATGATTTTTCCTGTACTTTCTAGTGGTGTGAACAAATTTATCTCATCTACTATAATTTTTACACTGTGAGTTTGTGGCCTATTTTGGCATCTGCATGTACCAAGATCAAAGTCCACCTCACTGTTTTTGGTAGTGGACATTGTAAATGCACTAAGTATAAAGTGCCAAATTGGATATTTCTTGGGGGGCTTCATGATTGAATGATTTGGGGGGGTAATCTTGCAGTGATTGGTTGCATTCTTTTGCTTGGTTTGTGTTCTTGCAATGGGTAAATCTCAAATTGAACTCCTAACTCAACATAATTATGCTACATGGAGAAAATCAATATGGAACTATCTGTTGGGAAAAGGTCTAATAGGCTATCTAAAGGAAACCAGTTCTCAACCTACTGATGCTAATGAATTGGCAAGATGGGAGATTAATCGTGAGAAAACACTTGGATGCATATGTTCACTAGTCTCATTTGATTTACAATTTCATATTGATTCATGTACAACAGCTAAAGAAGTATGGGAGACTTTTGAAAACTTGTATGGTAAAACAGATAAGATTAGGGGATATCAGATTGATAATGATTTGATGAATCTTGATCCTAAAAGTTTTGACCACATCCAAGACTACATCTCCAAAATAAAGCAATTAAGAACATAGTTGAAAGAATGCAGTATTGAAAAAGAGGATTTACAATTGCTTTTGAATGTGTTATCCAAGCTTGGTCCTGAGTATTCAGTATTTGTTTTTGGCTTTCATACCCATCGACTTTCTATGGGAGCATCATATATTGATCCTAAGTTTGATGACTTTGCAAATCTCCTAATCCAAGAGGAAGCTAAGTTAATGAACATGGGTCTAATCAAGTCTTCCAAGCCACATGCATTGGTTTCTAGTGAGTCAAAGGTATAGAAAGAATCAGGCAATCTTGATAAGAAGCAAAAGATGAAAAAGAACAAGCCACATAAAGAATCAGAATCCACTCATTCAAAAGAAGAATCATCTAAGAAGAAGAGGTATTTTTGTGCATATTGCAAGAAGGATGGACATGAAGAACACTATTGTTATAAGAAGGATATTGATGAGTTGAAAAATCTTCTCAAAAGGAATCAAATTGATTTTCCTTCTAGAATTTCTGAATCTTCTTCTTCTTCTTCTTCAAAACAGTCTAAGGGAAAAGTTCATTTGGCATCTACATCAAGCAGTAAAGGACAAGCTCTTTGTGCTTATTCAAGTCCAGGATTAGGTAGATGGCTTCTAGATTCAGGAACATCACATCATATGGCATCTTCGTAGTCTATATTCTCTTCCTTTCAGCCTTGTTCTATGTCTCCTATCTTGATGGGAAACAATACATACATGAGCGTACTTGGGAAGGGATCTATTAGTTTTGGGGACAACTCTTTTCAGGATGTTTTGTGTGTTCCTCATTTGATGAACAATCTTCTTTCCATATATCAGATTACACATGGTGGAATTGGGAGAACTGTGGAGTTCACACCTGATTCAGTTATCATTCGAGACTTGGAGAGTAGAGAGATCATTTCTACTGGGGTGGTTGATCATTCATCTCGGTTGTATACCTTTGCAGATTTTCCTTCTGATGGTGACATTGTTCCTTCAGTTGTTGATCACACTTCTAGTGTGATTCCACAGTTTGGGTTCCTTGTGATTTAGTGCAGCAGGAAATACATTGTCTTCCAGATATGGCTACTTTGGATGGCTTCTTGATAGGTATTTCAGACTTGTTTGTGGAGTCTCATCTTGCAGATTTGGGGGACACCATTGATGACATTCATCTTCTCTTTGATGAAGATGCTCCTTCTTCAGTTGTTGCGAGGGAACACTTTGACCCTCTTGTTCATTCTCTACATGATCATTCTTTGCAGTTTGATGTGAGTGTGGATACTTTTGGACAACATTTGGAGGAGGCTTCTTTTTCTTTAGAGGGGATATCTTTCTCTTTGGATCATGTTCTACATTCTTCTCTACTAGATGTTGGATTGTACTCTTCAGCAGTGTGGCCTAGAACGCCTGTTTGGAGTGTGTCAGCTTTTAGCATCACCATGGAGACACTTGAGCATGCTTCAGAGACATCATACATCCTGCATACATCCTTGGTTTTGTTTCTTCCTAAGGGGAGGAACATTGTTCAGCGAGATTGGATCATCTTCAGCATTCAATGTCGAGCTTCTACCATTATTGCAAGAGACTCAACATTGAGAGGGGGCTGCCTTGCCTCTCTTCTACTTCTCTCTTATGGGGGGTTCTTTTTCCTCACATGGGGTTTTTACCTTCTCATGCATCATTGAGAGCATTTCTATATTGTATTTCATCTCTCTTTTGGGGAGGAGTTTTGTCCCACTGGGTTTTCTCCTTTTCTCCATTTGTGAGAGATTGCATTGCATTTGTACATGGGTACCTAACATGGCCTAGTTGTCGAGACCCATCTTGCATTGTTTGCATTTGTGTACATTCTCCCTAAGTTGCACTTAAGGGGGGGTGTTGGTGTAATTAAATATTTTATACCTTGTCCTAGGTCATAATTACACCTTAGTTAAGTTTACTTAGGGACCACATAGGAGTTGTTGGAGAATTTCCACCTTTGGTGGACTTATCATGTTATCACTCTATCACCTCCACCTTTCATGGACATATCATGTGATTAGGGTTCCACCTTTTGTGGTAGATCCACTATTTGTGGTGGTTATCACATTATCACCTTTCCACTTTAGGTGGAGTGATAGCTTTTCATTGTTGTCTCATGTCATAAGATTATGACACTTGTCATAATCTTATGCAATCTTATGTTCTCACCTTGGATATATAACTAAGGGGTCTCTACTACATTTGTACACACATTGAAGCATTATCATTGACATTGAATACAGTTTATTCTTATCATATTATTTTCTCTCTTCTTTGTGCTTTCTATTTGGTCCATAGATCTTGGCATCCATAGCCAATTCTAACATGGTATCAAAGCATGTTTGATTCTAACAGATATAAAGAGAGAGAGGGAGATAGAGAGATAGATAGAGAGGCAGGGAGATACCTAAGAGGGAGAGAGAGTGGGGGAGACCTAAGAGAGATAAATACATAAGAGAGGGAGAGAGACTTCAAAGGGAGGGAGAGAGGCAGAAGGAGAGAGATATGGAGAGGGAGTGGGAGGGACATGAGAGTGAGATAGGGAAAGAGGGAGAGATAGAGAGAGAGAAGAGGGAGAGTTAGATACTTGAGAGGGAGAGAGGGAAGGAGAGAGATAGATGGAGGGAGAGAGAGAGACTTGAGAGAGAGAGAGTGAGAGAGGGAGATAGAGAGAGAGAGAGAGAGAGAGAGAGAGAGAGAGAGAGAGAATTGAGATGGAGATAGAGAGTGGTAGAGAGAAATACCTGAGAGGGATATGGAGAGTGTGTGTGAGAGAGAGAGTGAGAGAGAGATGGAGTGGGAGAGACCAAAGAGAGAGAAAAAGAGGGAGTGGGAGAGACTTGAGAGAGAGAGACCTAAGGGGGAGAGAGACTTAAGAGGGAGGGAGACTTCAAAGGGAGAGATAGAGAGATAGAAGGGGAGATGGAAAATGAGAGGGATATGGAGAGGGGAAAGAGGGAGTGGGAGGAACCTAAGAGAGAGAGGGAGAGGGAGTGGGAGAGATTAAGAGATAGCTAAGAGAGAGAGAAGGAAGGATGGAGATAGAGGTAGAGAGATAGGTATAGATCTCAAGGAGAGCAAGAGTGAGAAAGGTAGGTCTAGAGAGGTGAAAAGAGATAAGGAAGGAGGGAGGGATGGAGAAGTAGATAGTTAAGTATATAGTTCAATAGATTAATAGGGAGAGGTCTAAAGAGATAAAAATATAGGGAGGGAGGGAGGGAGAAACAAGTGGAGGTATAGGTCCAAAGCTTAAGGGGATACATAGTGAAATATAGAGAGGTAGAGAAAGGGATAGAGAGACCTGAGAGGGAGATGGTGTGTTGTGTGAGTGAGAGAGAGAGAGAGGGAGAGAGGGAGTAGGAGAGACTTTAGAGAGGGAGGGAGTGGGAGATACCAAAGAGAGAGAGACCTAAGAGGGATAGATGGAGTGGGAGACTTGAGAGAGAGAGACCTAAGAGAGAGAGACTTAAGAGGGATGGATTCTTGAAAGGGAGAGAGAGAGAGAGGGAGATGGGGAGATGGAGAGAGAGGGATATGGAGAGGAAGAGAGAGAGAGGGAGAGGGAGTGGGAGGGACTTGAGAGAGAGAGGGAGTGAGAGAGATATATAAAGAGGTAAAAAGAGAGATTGAAGGAAGGATGGAGAGAGAGGTGAGAAATAGGTCTAGAGCTCATGGAGAGAGAGATTGAGCAAGATAGGTCAAAAGAGGGACAAAGAGAGAAGGAAGGATGGAGGGATGGAGAAGTATATAGTTAAGTCTAGATTTTAATATATTGATAGGGAGAGGTCTAAAGAGGTAAAAGATAGGGAGGGAGGGATGGAGAAACAAGTGGAGGGATAGGTCCAAAGCTTAAGGGGAGACATAGTGAAATATAGAGAGGTATAGAAAGGGACAAAGATATATGATGATTTATAAGTATTTGTTCATCTCCTTACTATAAAAAATATAAATATTTCATTATTTATTAATTTTTCTAGAATGTTTCAAGTATTTTGAGATGAGTGTTACAAAAAAAACATGAAAAAGAGATTTTGCATGCGAAAGTAGTGAGCATTTGATGTTTCAAAAATGAAATAAAAAGTCCAAATGATTATAATTAATTATTTTTGTACAATATAGAAATACTACTAAGTATATTTTGTAGATCTCTCAATCACCTTTCCAACACCTATAAAAAATCAAAATTTTGATAAGAAACACAAAAGTTATGCTCATTTTAATAAACAGTGTTTTTTAGGTCTTCAAAACGGGTATCTATTTTTTTTCAAAAAATGAGTTCTTGCTTTACAAAATGGATATCCATTTGAAACGGATATCCATTTCAAAATGGATATTCGTTTCTGAAACAGACATCCATTTTGAAATGGATATTGGTTTCAAACGGATATCTGTTTTGTCTAACAAAATTTTCAGCCTTGGGATTTCCCTAATGTTTGCCTTGGTTTTTGGCTTGGGATTGCCAAACTTGGAAAGTCAAATTTACTAAATTTCTTTAGTTTTCCAAAGTTTACCCTTGTGGTTGATGACTTTTTTTATCCGAATTTCATGAAATAAAAAGGGTTTATAGAAAAAAATTGTCAACTTTCCACCAATATAAGTTATGCCTTATTTTGAATTTAATTAATAATTATTATTGATTTTCTACATACATTACGACTAAAGTCCTGATTGATAGGCTGATTGAGAAACTTCTATACCTTTCAAACTACTTAACATTTTTCAAACCTACTAGATGTGTCACATTTTATGCTTCACATACTATAGGATTAAAAAAAAAAAAAATCATAAATTTTTGACCAAGTTATGGTGATTAGACTCACATGTTTTAATAATTCTGAAATGTTCTAATAAAAAATTCATAACTAATTATTTAAATGGAAAAAAGTAAAAAAAGAAATCTAGCACATCCGAGCATGTGTTTACATATATTGAAGGATTCAGAAATTTTTATTTATTTTTCTTGTACTTAGGGTGGTCAGACATACACCCACTTCTTATCTTTTTCCTAAAAGTTTAGTACCACTACATTGAAAATTCAAGTTTTTGTAAAATACATTTATTTTTTCTGAAAAAGGACTAGTAGCCTAGAAACTACATTCAATTTTCTACAAATTTTGTTGTTACATATTTTTCAGATTATGTTAATAACCAATTAAAATTTTTATGTCAAGTTTCCTAACTCTATTTTTTTGAATTTTCATTGCCACTTAAAGGCCTAGTTTGGACCCCCATGATCTTGCACTGACCCAAGGAGATGGGTATTTCATGATGTTGATTAATGATTATACCAAGATGACTTGGATTACATATCTAAAATAAAATTCAAATTTTTTTGAGAAGTTCAAAGAATTTAAGGTTATGGTGGAGAATGAAACCAAAAGGACAATCAAGGTTGTGAGATCAGACAAAGGTGGAGAGTTTACAGTTGAGAAGTATGATATATTTTGTGAAGATCATGAAATTTGGAGACAATTTTTTGCCCTAGAACTCCACAAATAAAATTTTGTTGAAAGAAAGAACCAAATTATACAAGAAATGGAAAGGACTATGTTATTTCAAGAAAATCCATCATATATGTATTGGAGAGAAGCTACACAAATAACTTTGTGTACTCTAAATAGAGTTTAGATCAAGCACAAGATAGAGAAGACTCCATATGAACTACATAAAGGAAGACCAAAATTAGTAAGGAATATCAAAATATATGTAAGCAAGTGTTATATCAAGAGAGACAAAGATAATTTGGGTAAGTTTGATTCAAGATTAGATGAAGGAATTTTTCTTGGTTATTCTTGAAGAAGCAAGACTTGTAGATGTTACAAAAAAAGAGGATAATTGAAATTGCAAATGTGAAGGTTGATGAAACTATTCAGAATAATACTATTCTAGAGGAAGAAGATTATTAGGGATCAATTCAGCAACAATGAAGATATAAAAGAATTTTTTTAAAAAATCCACCTAAGTATGTTTAGAAAAATCACTTTGCAAATCATATCATATGTTATAAAGATAGTGGGGTTATAACTTGGAAGAAGCTGGAAAGATTAGGTGAACAAGTACATTTTTCTTTAATAGCAAAGATAGATCCTAAGACATATAATGAAGCTAGAAAGGAATAAAGATGGATGGAAGAAATGGAGGAAGAACTGAACCAGGTCATGAAGAATGAAACTTGGAAACTTGTCTGAAGGCTCAGAGACAAGAATGTGATTGGAAAAAAGTGGGTATTCAGAAACAATCTAAATGAAGAAGGTGAAGTGATCTAGAAAAAAGAAAGATTGGTGTGTAAAGGATATGCTCAAGTTGTAGATATAGAATTTGTGGAAACATTTTCTTCAGTGGCTAGACTGAAGGTAATCAAGATGTTCTTAGCTCTCTTAGCATTCAATAATCTCAATCTATATTAGATGGATGTGAATTCAACATTCTTGAATGGATAGCATGAAGAAGAAGTGTATATTGAACAATCAGAAGGATTACAGTGTAGTAACAATCTGAATTATGTTTGGAGATTGAAGATGGCTTTGTATGGACTCAAGCAAGCTCCTAGAGCTTGGTATTCAAGGTTGGATGGATACTTGCAATAACAAGGATTCTAGAGAGGCTATTTAGACAATAATTTTTACATAAAGGCATAAGGAGAAATAATTTTGATAATTGTTGTTTATGCTGATGACATAATTTTTGGAAGTAGTAGTGAAGGAATGTGCAAAAAATTCAAAATTCTATGCAAAATGAATTTGAGATGTCTATGTTAGGAGAATTGTCATTCTTCTTGGGTTTGTAGATTTTCAATTAGACAAAGGGATTTTTATTTCATAGCACAAATACATTAAGGATATGTTAATAGAGTTTAGGATGAAAGATTGCAAACCTGTTTCAACACCTATGGTTATTGGGTGTAACTTGAGTAAGGAAAATGACTCTGCTTTGGTAGATCAAACTTTGTACTGGTCTATGATTAGAATTTTGTTGTATGTGAAAAAATCTAGACCAAATATTATACATGTAGTTGGAATGGTTTCTAGATTTTAGGCAACACTTAAAGAGACTCGCGTGAAGGTGGTAAAAGGAATATTTATGTATTTTAAGGCTACTAAATAATTTGGTCTTTGGTATCCAAAGAGTGAAAATTTCACTCTTATGCATACAAAGATGTAGATTGGGTAGGTTGTGTGGATGACCTAAAGAGCACAAGTGGTAGTGCATTATTCCTTGGAGATAGCTTAGTGTCATGGTTGAGTAAGAAGCACAAATTAGTTTCTTTATCTACAACAGAAGTGAAATGCACTACTACAACATCATGTTGCACTCAGGTGCTTTGGATGAAGTGAGACAGGAAGAAGATGAAAGTTGAGTTTGAAGACCCGGTCACTATTCTTTGTGATCACACAAGTGCAATAAACATTTCAAATAATCTAGTGATGCACTCAAGAACAAAAACATTGCAATCAAATATCACTCCTTGAGAGAGAAGGTTGTAGAAAAAGAAGTAATGTTGAAATATGTGGACAAAAAAGAGAAATTTGTAGATATATTGATGAAACCACTTCCAAAGAAGACATTTGAGATTCTTGGGAAGAATTTGGGAGTTTTTACTCCCTCCTCTTGATTCAAAAGGAAAGTATAGTGTGAGGGGGAGCTTTGTCTCCTTGCCACAAGAAGCATTAGTGCTCTTGCTGAGTGTTTTCAAAAGTAGTGGTGCATGGACTCAAGGGAAGTATATTTGGGAAATAGAGTTCTTAATGTTGCAGTGTACAATTTTGGGAGAAAGGATGTTGATCCTTTACCATTGATGTCAAACGGGGAAAAAGTGAGATCAAAATGCTGAATCTCTCAGAAAGAATAAAGGGGGAGAAAGTGCTCAAGTGTTGAATTAAGGAAATGATAAATTAAGAGGAGAATGAATGATGAATAACTGAGAAAGATTAACTATTTTTAAATGTCATATCCTTCATATCAGAGTAAATTCTAAAGCACTAAAATCATTTAGACTTATTAATTTTATTTTTCTGGTATGTTTTGTGGCCCCAACATTTTTCTGTTTACTATCAATGACAAAGAGGGAGATTGTTGAGCATAGGTTGTAATTGGTGTCAAACTGATGTCAAAAGGTCATTGTTATTGACAGTAGTTATCAAAGCATGTCAAGTTTGTCAGATGTGAAGGTTTTCAAAATGAAGAATATTGTAGGAGTACTAGAATTATACTTTGATTCAAAGTTCCAAAAGGATATTTGAAAATGTGGAGATTGTTTAATCTATTCAGGTATCACGTATCATGTCAATAGTGGCATGAATTCCATCAGATAGTTAATGAATTTATTATACCATTTCAGGCATGCAGTCAGCATAAGTGTGGTGGTCTAGAAGGATATCTTGTGGATAGAGATATTAATTAATATGGTTGGCATTTCTTTCAAAAATGCAGTGTTGCTCTATGGTCTGGAAGGAGTGTATTCCTACACTAGTTCTATCAGTTTCCTAAGTTTTCGATGGTGATACTCATTTTGCAAGGAGGTCAAGAAGTGTTAGAAGGAAATTCAAGCTATTCAATATTCGAGGCATGTGTGGTAATAGCTACAAGCATGTGGAATTTAAATAATGTGTGTAGAGTGAGGATAGGACCTATTTAAGGTTCTTGTGGTGGAACAAGGTGTCAAGTTCTTTTGATGGCAAGTTTAGACCGATGTATTGAACACTTCATGTAATCTGAATTTAGCTCTACCATATGTTGTCTAGGTTGGTGTGGATCCTATTTGAAATAGGATACTATTAATTTCATGTCATGTATAAATTTCAAATGTTTAGTTGCATTGTATACATCAGAAAATGTGTTGCAAGAGTGGTATGTACAATTGTGTAATAAATGGAAGGTATGTAATAGAAGTGTGAAGAAAAGAGGTAGCACTAGTTTCATTTGGTCATTCTCAATGTGAGAGAATGTCTGATATGTCCCTGGTGCATGTTAGTGTTAAACCTTAATTCAGCCATTATTTTTGTGTTTCATTAGGATTGGTGTCTACCTTCTGTATTTCTTTGGTAGGGATTTGTATTTTTTTTTCTATGGGGATCATTCTATCATATAGGTTGGTTCCTACTAATTCATTTGGGGATTGGTATCTCTATTAGGTTGGTGCCTACATCACATTATAAAAATAACTTATTATATTTCTTCTTGTGAGAGTCTCTCACCATGGTTTTTCCCATCTTAATTTTCCATGTAAATATAGTGTTATTTGTTCTCTTATGTTATTTTTTATTTACTGGCTTATATGGTTTAGTGCTCTTCATGTTGAAAATATATTTGGGGATTGACAACCATTCCAACTACCTATATGATATCTAATTCTGATGTTGTCACATACATCAAACTACCAATCATAGACCAATACAAAGTTTGATCTTCTAGAGAAAAGTCATCATCCTTACTCAACTTACACTTGGTAACCATAGCTGTTGGAATAGGTTTTCAATCTTCCATCCTAAACTTTCTTAACATCTCCTTAATGTATTTGTGTTGTGAAATAAAAATTGACTTGTGGATTGAACAATCTACAATCCCAAGAAGAATTGAATTTATCCTACCATAGACATCTCAAATTTATTTTTCATAGCCCTCTAAATTTTTCTG
Organism: Sequoiadendron giganteum; assembly: GCA_007115665.2. Taxonomy (NCBI): domain Eukaryota; kingdom Viridiplantae; phylum Streptophyta; class Pinopsida; order Cupressales; family Cupressaceae; genus Sequoiadendron; species Sequoiadendron giganteum. Next base: position 57,318,927 of record CM021107.1, on the reverse strand, counting down.
CACATTCCTTTACTACTACCTCCAAAAATTATATCATCAACATAAACCACAACTATGAAAATTTTGTATTCTTCTATCTTTGTGTACAAATTACTATGTACATAGCCTCTTCGAAATCCTTACTATTGAAAGAATTCATCCAACCTTAAACACCAAGCTCTAGGAGCTTTCTTGAGTCCGTAAAAAGCCTTCTTCAATCTGCAAACATAATCTAGATTTTTAGTACACTAAAATCCTTTTGGTTGTCCAACATAAACTTCTTCTTCAAGCTATCCATTGAAGAATGTTGACTTGACATCCATCTAATACATATTGAGATTATTGAATGTTGAGAGAGCTAAGAACATCTCAATTTTGTCCAATCTAGCCACCAAATAAAATGTTTCCTCAAAGTCTATACCTTCAACTTGAGAATATCCTTTATACACTAGTCTTCCTTTGTTCCAAATCACTTCACCTTCTTCATTTAGCTTGTTTATGAATACCCACTTTGTTCCAATCACATTCTTGTATCTAAGCCTTGGGATAACCTCCAAAGTTTCATTCTTCATGATTTGGTTTAGTTCTTCCTCCATTTCTTCTATTCATCCTTGTTCCTCCCTAACTTCATTATATGTCATAGGTTCTATCTTTGATAGTAAAGAAAAAAGCACTTGTTCTCATGATCTTTCATCTTCTTCTAGGTTACAACCCCTATATTTATCACCTATAATCTAATTTGTAGAGTGAATTTTTTAACATACTTAGTTGGAGTGTTTGAAACAACTTCTTTTGTATCTTCAATGTTTCTTTGACTTTATTTCTCATCATCTTCTTCATCCGAAATAGTAGTATTATGAATAGTTTCATCAACCTTCATATTTGCACTTTCAATTATCCTCTTCAATCTTTTGTTGTAACATCAATAAGCCTTGCTTATTAAAGAGTAACCAAGAAAAATTCCTTTCATATGATCTTGAATCAAACTTACCCAAATTTGCTTTCTCTCTTGATATAGCACTTGCTTCCAAGATATTTTGAGATGCCTTACTAATGTCGGTCTTCCTTTCCATAGTTCATATGGTTTATTCTTGATCTTGTGCCTGATAAGAAATTTTGTTCACATTATACACAACTATCTATGTACCTTCTATCTAGTACATATCTGCGAGATTTTCTTGACATAGCATAGTTCTTTCCATTTATTTTATAGTCTGGTTCTTTCTTTCAGAAAATCCATTTTCCTGTGGATTTCTAAGGGTAGAAAATTGCCTCTCGATTCCATCCTCTTCATAGAATCTATCATACTTCTCATTTCTAAACTCTATGCCTTTATATGATATCAGGACCTTTATTTTACTTCTAGTTTCATTCTCCATCATAACCTTAAATTCCTTGAACTTCTCAAAAGGTTCTACATGTAATCTAAGTCATCTTGGTATAATTATCAATCAACATCATGAAATACCTGTCTCCTTGTGGACTCTTATTGCTCATCAGTCCACATAGATATGTATGCACTAGATATAATGGATTTTATGTGGAATACTCTTTTTCAAGATATTTTCTTCTTGTCTACTTCCCTTCATGAAATGGATTGCAACTGATTGAATGAAGTTTTTTAATTCTTGGCATATCTCAGACCATCCCTTTTAAATTAATCTTGACAATATCATAAAATTTGATGTGTCCTAACCTTCTATACCAAATCCAACTTTCATCCTTCTTTGCAGTGAGACAACTTTTCCATTCAAGTCACTAAGGTGATAAATGCCACTATTTGTCATGGTTCCTTCTACAATCAGTTCATCGGTACTTAATTTTTCTATTTCACAACCATCAACAGTAAAGGATAATCAGTATCCCTTATCACACATCTGATTGACAATCAAAAAATTATGTTTAATCCTTCTTTGCAGTGAGACAACTTTTCCATTCAAGTCACTAAGGTGATAAATGCCACTATTTGTCTTGGTTCCTTCTACAATCAATTCATCGGTACTTAATTTTTCTATTTCACAATCATCAATAGTAAAGGATAATCAGTATCCCTTATCACACATCTGATTGACAATCAAAAAATTATTTTTAATCCTTCTTTGCAATGAGACAAATTTTCCATTCAAGTCACTAAGGTGATAAATGCCACTATTTGTCTTGGTGCCTTCCACAATCAGTTCATCGGTACTTAATTTTTCTATTTCACAACCATCAACAGTAAAGGATAATCAGTACCCCTTATCACACATCTGATTGACAATCAAAAAATTATGTTTAAAACATTCAACATACAAAACATCACATGTCTTTGTTTTACCACCCTCAAGACTTAAAGTACCCTTATTGTAAATTTTGGCAATTAAACTATTTCCAAAGATAACTGAACCACCTTCAAACTTCTTGAAATTCATGAAATTTCTTTTATCTCTAGTCATATGAATAGAGAAACCACTATCAATAATCCACAAGTTCTTCTCCTTCTAAGAATGTAAAGCATTCCGAATTGTGGACTTTTTAGACTTCTTTTCTTTGAGAACCACCTTCCAAACCTTCTTCAAAATATCACTTTTTCCTTTCTTCAGTAATGGAGAACTCACAAAACTACTTCTATAGTTCCTTGCAATGTGTCCAAAATTATTTCACTTGATATAGATAACACTGAAATTGAACAAAGGAGAAAATGCATTATTATTGAAAAAATTATTTCTTCTTACAAGAACTCTTGTACAATCTACAACTTTATGTTCATGTAAACATTATAGCTAAAACAATAACTAGAGAAAGAAAAACTTGACCTAGTATTTTATCATTTCCTTCTAGATATCCTCCTTTTATTTTGTACCAGAATAAAGAGATCATTCTGAGTCATATTTCCATCACTTGTCATTGTCTTTTCTTATCTTCAAATTTTGGTATGTGTCACTTTAGAACTTTCCTTAGTAGCCTTCTCTAACTATTTTGTCACCTTTTCCTTTTGATCATCAAAATCTACTTCATTTTTTCCATCCAAAACTCTTTCACCTTCTAATATCTAATCTAGGGTTTTAGTACTCTAACTAAACCTCAATTGCAGTTGTTGATTTAATTTATCAAGCTCTTTTTTGGCTGAAAAAATGTATTCTTCAAGCTTCCACAATCTTTGTCTCTTGATAGTAATCTTTCTTTCATAACTTCTTCAACCCTCTTTGGTTCCTTTTCCCAAGTCTTTAGATCAACAATCATCTTTTTCAGAAATATTCAAATATTTTTATATTCTTTCTTTAGCTCCCACTTCTTCTACAATTGTAATATTCATCTTCTTGATTTATTTTTTGGCCCATAACAATCTTTCAATAAGATCGTTTCTTCTGTATTTTCTTTGGAACCCATTTTAGCATCACCATTAGTGGTTTCAAAAGCCATGAACATAGCTTTTCCATTTTCGTACCCAGATGCATCTTCATATTCTTCTTCAATAGAATATTATTCTTCCTCAATGGTGTAGATACTCTTTTTCTTAACCTGACCTTTGAATTTTCTATGAAAATATTTTTTCCATTCTTTTGTTCAACATTGTTAGTATTATTATGAGGACACTTAGCCATGAAATGTCCAAATTATGCACAATTGAAACACTTGAAATTTAATTTAAATTTGTACTTATCATAACCTCTTTGAATCCTGCTAACACAATTTTATTTTTTTAGATCTGATCCACAATCAGAGTCTTGATCAACCTACTTCAAAGATACCCTAAAAGCAACTTCTTTTCTTATAGACTATTCACTTTCAAATCTCATTTCAAATGTAGTTAATTTTCCATGCAACTCAATGAAATTTAAAGTATCTAGATCTTTAATTTCCTCAATAGTAGATATTTTAGGATCAAACCTTCTAGGTGGGGATCTGAGAACCTTTTTCACAACAACCTTCTCTTCCAAGATTTGAACACCAAGACCTCAAATATGGTTGACAACTTCATCAACCTAGAGCATGAATGTAGCAATGTTCTCATTGTCTTTAATCCTTAGACCTTCAAACTAAGCTCTGCAAGTCTGCATCTTTGCTTCTTTGACTTTATCGTCACCTTCATAGATAGTTTCCAAATTTTCCCATATTTCCTTTTTTTGGATTCCATCACTTTCAAAAATTCAGTGTTATTCAAGCTACATAAAATAGCATTTTTATCCTTAGCATTGAGCTCAAGAGCCCTCTTACTTTCCTGATCTTGGGGAGGGATATATTCATGAGGCTCATATCCTTCTACAACTAACATCCAAATTTTCATTCCTAAAGCCATCAAATATGACTCCATCCTAACAAGTTCTAAAAAGTAAAATTAGATCCATCAAAAATTGGTACTTTGTTTCCTGATAAAATTTCTTTTGCCATCTTAGATCTACCTTAAGTTGTTAAACTTTTTCAAAAGAGCTTAGCTCTAATACCAATTGAAAGGAACACAATATATTGAGAGGGGGAGTGAATCAATAGATCAAAACAATTCTAGAAACCTTCACAATTGCTAAATATATTTTCAATGTGAAGAGTACTCAACCATACAAGCTAGTAAGTAAAACACAAGACAAGACATAATACCAAATTTATGTGGAAACCCAAGATGGGAAAAACCACAATGGAAATCTCAAAATTAGGAATATAATAAGTGGATTTGATAATGTGATGTAGGCACCGATCTATATGAGGCATCGATCCCCACTCAAACAAAGATACCAATCCATGTTGATGCAATACAATAGGTAGAACACCAATCCTACCAGAATATAGAAATAATGGTGGATTTGAAATTTAACTCTGACATGCACCAAAGACACAGTAGACACTCTCTCACACTTGGAATGACAAACTAAAACTAGTGCTACCTCATTTCTTCACAATTTTGTTACATACCTTCCATTTATTACATAATTGTACATACCACTCTTGTGACACATTCATTGATGTATATAATTCATCTAAACATTTGAAATATATGCATGAAATTATATTAACACTCTTCTATGTTAGCTAGGGATCTGCACTAACCTAGACAACATGGGGTGGAACTAAATTTAAATTATATGAAGTGTGTAATACCATAGTCCAAATTTTCCTCCAAAATAACTTGACACCTTGTACAACCATGGGAACCTTAAATAGTTATATCCTTACTCCTCACACATGATATGAATTATGCATGCTAGTAGTCATTACTACACATGCATTGAACATTGAATAGCTTGAATGACCTTCTAACACTTCAACCTCCTTGCACATTGAGCCACACCATAAAATACTCAGGAAACTAATAGAAATAGTGTAGGCATACACTCCTTCCAAACCACAAAGCAACACTAAATTTTTGAAAGAAATTCCAGCCATATTAATCAATATCACTATTCAAAAGGTATCCTTTTGTACCACCACACTTATTTTGACCACATAACCATCATGGTATAATAAATTTATTAACTATTTCAAGGAAGTCACACCACTATTGGCATGATACATGAAACCTGGGTAGACTAGATAGCCTCCACACTATCAAAAAACATTCTTCTATAACTTTGAATCAAATAATAGTTCTAGTACTCCTACAATCTTGTATTTTATCAATGAAAATATCCCTTGGCTTTGTTCCAAGCCTTGTTGCAAACCTTGATCCATTTTAGTCACATTATCATCATTAAGATATGTTTTATCCAATCCTCACATTATTTTTGGGATGTCTGGTTTAATAAATCAACAATCTTATTATCATCATAATGAATCAATCAACATAAATTTCTAGCTTGACTAGTGGAAATATCATGTTTTTATTTGCATCATTGTGTATGCTTTCTTACTTTGTTATGTTTATTTTCATTTTCATAGTCATTTTTGGTATGTTTGCACAAAAAATAAAGGTCTTCTATATCATAATGTGTAATGGTATTTTCTTTTAGGTGATCTTTGCTTGTGAGTCAATCTATGCATTGGATACATTTTCACCTTTGTCTTATATACCATAGTGCATAACATCCATTTCTCTATCAAGTAAATGTTTCTCAACTCGAATTTAATTTAGCACATCATCATACTAAATTTATTGTCTTTTAATCTATAATCACATTTCTTACATATATTTTCTTCATTTTCCATTTTCCATCTAATAAATTCTTCACATCTCATTATTTTGAGAGCTTACCCATGTATTTTTTGCAAGTATAATATCTCAAGGGGGCATCAACATCATCAATCATCTCATTTCTTAATTATGATTTCTTACACAAGTAGGTCATATTATAATTTTCTTTGTTTCTTCTGTTGGAAGAATGAAGAAGAACACATCTCTTGATATAGCTTTTTGTTGTCATTAATGTCACCATGATATATGAGTTGCAACTGCCATAATCAAAAGTCATGTTGATTTGGTACTCTGAACTGGTAATGCAAAAATGTCCTCTGATATTTTGGTTCGCATTTCCCCTCTGGTGATCATCGTTACTCACAATATTGGGAAATGGTTTTTGGTCGATGAAAGCATGCCGACCTAATAAGCGATTGAAGGTGTAATGGATTAAAAATTTGTTGGAGAAATCCATGCCAACATGTAGTAGCATGCTACACACTTGAATTATTTTTGAGAAGTTTTTATATTTACTTAGAGCCGACCAATTGATACTTGTGGGAAAGTTAGATATATATACAAGATAGTTTTGGAGATTGAATATGATCATTGAGTATGCGAGTGTTGTTGGATTGAGTGTATTTTTTCAATAAGTTTAAGAAGATACTATATTGTGAGTTAATCCTCATCGTGGCTTTTCCCATTCAAGGTTTTCCACGTAAAAACCTTGGTGTTCATGTGTTTTGTGTTTCCATGTTTTGTCAATTCTTCTACTTATCTTATCTATCATATGCATTGGATTAATTGGATGGTATTTGTTCAATAAGTTTAAGAAGATACTTTCACTGCCCCCCTCAATATCTTGGATATTCAACATCTTCTATGTTTTCTTCTTCGATATGTTTCTTTGAAATAATGTCACTTCAAATATTGTCTTGAGAAAGGAGGGGAAAAGTATAGAAACTAAAATTATTCGTGTAAATGTCAAACAATATTTATCTCTATACCATCAAATAATATTTATCACATAATTCATTCATTATAATTTTTTACATTTAGTCACTTATATATCATTATTTTATTATTATCATTTATCACATCATTTATCATTTATTAATCACTAATTAATTATTATCCATTAAATATCATTTAGCACAATAAATAAATTAATCATTATACCATTCTATATTAAATATTCATCACATTTAACATATTTACCATTTATTATCATTTATTTACCAATAAATAATTATTTATTAATATTTATCATTTATCACATGACTTAATCATTTTTAAATTATATCCATTTTTCTATTAATTAAATAATATTTTATTACTTAATTTATGAGAGCTAATTATCCACTTTTAATAAATAAATAAAGTTGACTCATTCATCAATTTAGTAACTTCCTCATCAAAAAATATGTTAAATAAATAATAAAATTCATAATTATCTTATGATTAGTTAAATCTCATATACAAACTGTATACACCTAAAAATGGTCTGGAGCATCCGATTAATTAAATACGAATTATTTGATTAATTCTCCTAATTTCCTCTACTTTTGAATAAATAGAAATATTTATTTATATAGTTCACAATCATATTTAATTAAATAAACAAAATTAAATACTTTGTTCGATTTAATTATCACCCTATTTTATTCTATTGCATCGATTCTAAATTAATTAAATAAAGATCAAAACACTTTATTTATTAATTACCATATTCTTCTAATTAATTTAATAAACAACTATCCTATAGTTCGTTTTATTAAATTATTTATCTCCCATTTCCTAATTTAAATAAATCAAAATATTTGAATTGTTGCACAAGGAATATTCCATCCATATTCTCTCAAAAATGAATTAGATTTCCTATGTCTAAACTATGTCTAATTTATGTCAAAAATATGTCAAATTTATTGATTAAAACTTCATGGGAAGTTTTGGAGACAAATTGGAGACAAATTTGGAATTTGATCTCTCAATCCTGTTCCATCATTTCTTCCTCTTCTCTTGCCTGGTGTTTTCATGGGTAGAGACAATCTCCATCTTTCTCTCAATCTCCTCCATCTCTCACCATTCAATTCTCCAGATTGAATCCAAGCCTCTCAAAGCTTTCCCTGTGCATTTCTACAGTCAGGAAATCTATAAATAAAGCCTCATTGAACCAAGAAAAGGATCCAGATAATCAAGCTTTTGCACTCTTACTTTGCAGGAATCCAAACATCAAGCATCAAGCATCCACACAATCAAGCATCAAGCAATCCAGTTTTCAACCATGGCTACCTCCTGTGGCTAAAATTATCTGTTTCATATCTATGTAATGCTAGTTTAATTGATTTATCATTTAGCATTTCATTATCATCATCTCATTCTTCAGATAGTCATTTTAACAGTCTTATTTGCTTACACAATCTGAGAGAAATTTAGATTTAATAAATCTTTGGAGATAGAGAGCAATAGGATGCTTTCAATTGATTACTTTGTTGAATTGATTCAATTTGTTTACCCATTGATATAATGTCGTATTAAAAAGTGTTTTAGATTTTATTCACCATTTCCACACTTACACAAACTAGAAACTTATTCTTCTCATTTATCCATTTAATAAATTAAATATTTTGTTACTATCCTCCTATGACTTCAAAATGGAAATTTTCTAATTTTAGTTGTCTTGACTTTGAACAACCTATCTAGTTAACTCAATTATTAAATCTTGCATCATTTGTGCATTTGATTTTTCTAAAATCCATAAATAGAATCATTCATTTATCATTTAGATCATATCAAATATTTATTCAAGTCTAGTCTATCCAAATCCATTATCTTTAAATACAATATTATGCTAGTGAGTCACATCAACATTCCTAATGAATAATTCATAATAGTAAGATTGATATATGGTTAACATTGAGCTTACTTAATGGGATTTATTTATTTTTCTTCTCCTCTTTCTCTCTTTCATCTTGATGATGGATCACAAATTCTGATTAGAAATGTTGATGCTACAAACTTGCTACATAATTGAATCCATAAATAATGCAAAACTACAATATGGATTATGGAAACTTGATATCATTAATATAATTATCTTTTTTTTTCTCGAGATTTTTAGTTTCATATTTTCCATTTTCATTGCTTACAAAAACCTTAGAATATTACACCTTCTTGATGCTTCACTTTTAATTTCATGATAAAATCAAGAATGGTTAAAAATTTATATATTTATATATATTCATTTATGAGATTGAAATGTGGGTGAAAGGACTAGGTTTCAAATTTATTACTTGTATAACTCTCTCTTTCCTTCACTATATTTTGAATTTTATTTTCAAAAATAGTTAGTATAGGATTAGAATTAGGACTTCAAGATCATTTAATATTATTATGAATTTTAAATTTCATGAATGCAAGTTAAGATATTATTTTTTGTAAGCTAAAAGGTCAAATTTTATGACTATATATTTGAATAAATTTTCAAATGCATTGAGAAGTCTACAAAATGATCGATTATGTGTAAATTAACCCTTGGATGTTGGAATTTTTTTTCAAATATTATAGGACCCTTCACTAAGATATAAAATATATATGTCACTAAGTTATCCAACTACAATCAAAACCTAAGTACAAAAGACTTGGGAATAGTGAATTTCCATTTGAAAAATAATTTATTTCAAGATGTTTTTTTCATATTAGATTTTCCCCTAAGTTAACAAGTGTATCAAAACACCCATCATAATTTTGCAATTTGGTTGTCATTGATGTAAAAATTATGAGTTTGGTTTCAATTGATGTCAGAATTATGTTGGAGTTGGTTACAGTTTGGTTGATTGGTTGCCATAGTCTCTAAGCGATGATCCACATTTCTCCACTGGTGATTTTCTACCCCTGTAGTTATTAAAATAGATCAATATTTTGTTAGAGCATGTTTAATCCAATTTTCATGTTGTTGGGATTATCGAACAAGTGTTTGTGTTTATGAAAATTTCAATTTTGTGTTGTTTTTATGAGGATGATTATAGGGGTGCTAAATTTTTCTTTGCATTCCTGTCCGTTTGTAGATATGGTTGTGTAGTTCAAAATTTGAATTTATTTTTCTGTGAAGGTTCTATAGCCAAAGTTTCATATGATTAGACCTTCCGTAGAGAAATTTTTAAGTGACATAGTATATAATTGTGTTTTTTGGTGGCTAGTTTTAGTGTCTGTTGTCTTACGCCAACTTGTTGCTACTTCAATTTGAGAAATGGTTGGTGGAGATTATTCTTGAAGATCTTGTGATGTTTTCTAATACTCCACAAGATGTTTGGTTTCTCTAGAACAATCTATGGTCTAGAATGAAGGTGTTGCTAGGATATACCTTTTCTTGGTTGACTGATGCAGACAGAGGGACTCAACTAAACTAACTTAACACAACTTGACAATGATCCATCATCAACAATGACAAAATGCAACCTAAGTCATCTTGAAGACATTGTTATAATGGACTAATAGGAGTTTAACATAGAGAACAATATAAAAATTATAAATATTATATTTTATGGGCCTTCCACAATATATTTCATTGATCCTAAGTCCAATCATAAAAAAACTATGTATAGATTTGTTCAAACATGAAGAAAACTAGGTTTTTTTTACTATTTTCAAGCAAAATGAGACACAAAGCCTATCATAACTCATGCAAAGGAATAAATGAACATTTTTCATTTAAAGGGTTTTTATAAAATGTAAAATAAAAAAATTTCACCAATTTTTATCACTTTTTGACAATGGAATAAAAAGATATGCATTTTTCTTATCTACTGGAAACCCTAGTTCCTGAACAAGATTGTTAAGAAGATTGACATGGTAGAAAAATCAAACGATATTTTCTTTAGCAATGGTAACAAAAAAAGACTTATATAATACAATTATCTTTCCATCCATATAGGTTTTAGGACTGTACAATTTCGTAAAAATCCATACTAAGCGAAATAGAATAAAATTTGTAGGAAAAACACAAGAAAATGGCCCCAAAAATGATTCAAATATTCATTCCACCTTCACCCACCTTCTGCGTCAAGTTTACAAGGCCTATTTATTCCCTTAAAATCAGTTCCTCGCATCTAACCAACCCTTTAACCAATTTATTGTGACACTTTTTGCAAAGTTCTTGGACAAATTTTTTACAACATTGTGCAACTTTTACATCTTTTATCCAAATGACCCCAAACTTTCACAAATGACTCCAAATGATCATTAATGATCCAAAATGACCTTATTTACATTAAAAAACATAAAACAAGACAAAAAAAAAAGTTTGAACATGTTGACCATGAGGGTGCTCCTATACCATACTCCCAAGGAAACAAAAATATCAATTCCATCTAAGATGTGATCTGCAAATTTATCAATATCTTCCATCTTGGACTCCTTCAACCTACAAAACTGATATGTTCTAAATTCTTGCCTTTCCTTGGATCTTTCTTCCTCTTATTACACCATCTCTTACTTAACATCTTCTCAACTTCCAAACTCCAAAATTCTAGTTCTCGTTCATATGCCTCAGTACCACCGTCTATGTCTTCATCTTCATCATTGGAATACAATTTGTTAGCACCGACTGAGGTATGTTGAAGGTGTGCGCCACAAGTTCAAGGCTGCATGAAGTTCAAGGAGTGTTTGAAGATGTTATATGGTTCATTTCAACTCATCTGGGTGAAGACAAGTAATGATTAATCTTTCATGCGTACCACTAGTGCTGTAATGGCTGATGTGTTACAAGTTTCATGTGTTCTTGCTTAAGTCTAACCTAATTTAAATTTTTGAATTGTGCATATGTTGTTCATTGATGATCAATTTTGTGAAGAGTTTTTCTAGGACCAGGTTAATCATGTGTTGGAATCTACAAGGTGTGTTCCTTTTCCTAGTGTTGCATGTAGTCCATTTTTGGGTCTTTTGTTCTACATGTTTCATGTTGTTTATCTTTGGCTGAATTGTAATTATAATATTCTTTATTGTAGGCTGACATATAATATAAATCAATGTAATATCTTGTATATATTATAAACCAAGTTGATCTAGGTTAGGTGGCTGACTTGAGGGTATGTAATGCATTATCATGTTTATGTAAGTGACCAAAAGAGAAAGAGCATAAGTGGTAGATCTTGTCTAAATATAATTTATCATATATCTATGATAGAAGAGAGATGAAGAGTGTGCCTAACTAATTGCTAGAGGTAATGATCCAAAGGAAAAGCTTCTTGAAGGCTAAATGTAGTAATTTAGAAAGCTGCAAAGAAGAAATTTAAAGAAGTTGTAGAAATTGTCAAAATAGAATTGCAATCAACAAATGAGAAGGGAAAAAGAAAAATTGCAATCATCAAAAGGATTGAGCTTCATTGGTGGATTCAAATAGTAGAAAGGTTGTCATTTTGTAATATTTTTATAACTTATTTCTCATATTAGGGAGTACTTGATACCTTGGGTTGTAGCCCTAAAACAAAGTTTGTAGGGAGATGAAGCGACCTTGGTAGTGACCCTAAAACATTTTCAAGGAGTGGTAGCTTCCTTGGGTTGTAGACCTAAAAAAAAGTTGTAACTGCTATTCATTTATGAGGTTTGATTAGGACACTAGCTCCTAGCCGAATTTATTGTCGTGTTTTTTCCCGTTTGGGGTTTTCCACATACATCTAGTGCTATGTGGTTTTGTGCATTGTTTCTTTCTTTCATTTTCTTGAGTGTGCTATAAATTTTTATTTTTATTTTTCTCTAGAGGGTTTGAATTTTTTTGAATATTTATTCACTTCCCCTCTTAATATTCTAGTGTGTTTCAAGAATTGGTAACAAATCCTAGTTTCTTAGAAGAAGTTTGATAGCTTGAGAAATATTCTAGATGGAAAAAGAAGGATCTCAAAAGGTGCCTAGATTTTATGGAAAAAAATTCACTTTCTAGATATTTCAAATGGAAAAGTTCATCTGACCTCTTTAGGGTTTGGTGCTTGGAAATTTGTCAAAGATGGATATACTAATCCTTCTACTCCAAATAATCTGGGTGAGATTAGGGCCTATGAAAAAATGTAAAGGAAAAGAATTATATCTTGAGTAGGCTATCAGATTCTAGCCTTGTAAAGTGAAGCATTGCAAGTAAGAAAAGGAATTCTAGGATAAGTTGAGTGGAATCTATGAGGGAGATGTCAAAGTGAAGCAATCCAAGTTGTATATCTACAAAGGAAAGATTCAGAACCTAAAAATGTTTGAGGATGAATATATTACTAGAGATATGATCTAGCTAGATGAAGTGATCAATACAATTAGAGGACTTGGTGAAGATCTTGAAGAATATGTGGTAGTAAAAAGTTTACAGAGATCTCTTCCTAAATATTATAGTTCTAAAGTATCTATTATTGAGGAAGCTAGATAACTAGATCAAATTTCAATGGATCAATAATATGGTGCCCTTATTGGATTTGAAATGAGAGAGTTTGATAAACAAGGCCATAAGAAGGAAGCTTATTTCAAATCTAGTAAGAAAGAAATACATGATGAATTCGATCTGGATAGTGACACCAATGAAGAGGAAGAAAATTTTGTACATCCACAAGTACAATGGTAAGCTACCTTTCAAATGTTTCAATTGTGGAGAGGTTGGCCATTTTTCTTCAAAATTCCCCTAAAATATTTTGATTAGAGAAAAAAAGAGCCTAGATGAAATAAGGTGAAGAAGAGTCTCTCTCATTGGAAGAATCTCGCTCTGCAAAAGATGATGATTCTAGTGGTCCAAATAATGAAAATGAAATCTTGTTCTTGGCTACTAAAAGGACTCAGGATAAAGATAAAGATCCAAGTGTTGTGTGTACTATTTTTCATGCAAAATATGAGGCTAATTCATGGGTGAATGATAGTGGTTCTTCCTACCACATGACAGGAGATAAGAGAAATTTTATCCAGCTTGTGAAATGGAATTGTGGCATAGTCAGGCTTGGAGATGATACTTCAATGTAAATTTATATAAAATTTGTTATCAGTATTGATGTAAAGCATAGAAAAAAAAATGTTCTTTATCTCAAAGGTCTCTTGCACAATCTTCTTAGTGTGAGTTAGATGTGTATGAATGGTTACAATCTCCTAAGTTCAATAAAAGTGGATGTGAAATCAGAAAAGAAAAGTTTGGACAATTGGTTGTTGAAGGATCTAGGACAAGTTGTGACATATACAACCTAAGATATGCCAATGGAATAACTTGTATTTTGGGACAAGCAAGTGAATGGTGCTTGTGGCATAGAAGAATGTGGTACATTAAGTTTGAAAATCATCTAAAGATCAATTCATTCCATGTGGTAAGAGATATGCCTAAGATAATCAAGCCTAATAGTATAGTGTGAAAGCAATGTCAGTTTGGTAAGCATACAAGGATAAGTTTCAAGTCTAAATAATATTCTTCTTATAGACCTTTGGAGTTGGCACATACTGACTTGTGTGAGCCTACCAAAACAAAAAGTGTGAAAGGTGAAAGGTATTTCATGATTTCTATTGATGATTTCTCTAGGATGACATGGGTTACATTCTTGCAAGATAAATTTGATGCTTTCAATAAATTCAAGATTTTAAAATCAATGGTTGAGAATAAAATGAATGCAAAGATCAAATTTTTGAGGTTTGATAGAGGAGGTGATTTTACCTCAAATGAGTAATGATTTTTATGAGAAACATTGAATAAAGTGGCATCTATCTATTGATAGAACTCCTCAGTAGAATGGAGTTGTAGAAAAGGAAAAATAGGACTGTTCAAGAAATGGTAAGGACCATGTTGATGGAAGAAAATATACCTAATGTCTATTGGAGAGAAGTAGGTCAAACTACAGTATATGTTCAAAAGAGAGGATTTTTGAGATTGAACAAAACTAAGAATACTTTTGAATGTTGGTATGGAAGACCTACAATTGTTAAGTATTTTAGAGTCTTCGGAAGAAAATGCTATATCAAAATAGATGAAGATTTTTTGGGAAAGTTTGATTCAAGGGTTGATGAAGGTTTCTTTCTAGAATATTGATCTCATATTAAAACATACAAATGCTATAAAAAAATATTGGGAAGAATGGTTGAAAGCAATAATGTGAAGGTTGATGAAGATCTACATCAAAATTTGAATGAAATTGACGACCATGAATTTGATGCACCTCCCTACTCAGATGAAGAAGAAGAAAAAGAAGAAGCTAGAGAGAAAGAAGAGACAATATAAAACCATAGGAAGACTCCTGCAAAGTATGTTCAAAGAAACCATTTAGAAGATCAGATCATTAGTGACAAGAATAAAGGAGTGCTAACTAGAAGAAGGCTTACAAAGGAAAGTGAATACGTAAACTTTTGTTTGTTATGAAAGGTAGAACGAAAAATGTTTTCTAGTTCCAACAAGGATGAAGGATGGATTCAAGCAATAGAAAAAGAGTTGAATCAGATTGAGAAGAATCAAACTTGGGAATTGGCTCCAAGGACTATGGAAAAGAATTATATAGGAACAAAGTGGGCTTTTAGGAATAAATTGAATGAAGAAGGAGAAGTTGTAAGAATAAAAGAAGGACTAATTTGTAAAGTCTATTCACAAGTAGAGGGCATTGATTTTGAGGAGAATTTTTCTCTAGTTGTAAGGATGCAGACAATCTGAATGTTTCTTACTTTTGTTTCACACAAAAACTTCAAAGTTTATTACATGGATGGGTATGTGCAGGATCATGATGGGCCAAAAAGTGGTAATATGATGGGTATGTGGCTGACAACTTTTTTTTTACCCAAAATAGATGAAACAAAAAGGGTTTTTAAAGGAGATTCTCAGCTTTCCACCAATATAAATTATGCTTTACTTTGAATTTAATAAATAATTATTATTCATTTTCTATTGAATTACGACTAAAGTCCTGATTTTTAGGCTGATTGAAAAACATCTATAGCTTTCAAACAGTATCATATTTTTTGAATCCAAAACATGTGTCACATTTTATGCTTCGCATACTATAAGATTAAAAAATTAAAAAATGAATTTCATGAAGTTTTGACCAAGTTAAGGAAGCCAGACATACGATTCTTTATATTTTTAAAAATTTGTCATAAAAGAATTATAATTAATTATTTACTTGGAAAAAAATTACAAAAAAATATGCATCACATCGGGACATGAGTCCACTACTTATATCTAAAATCTTATAAAAAATATTATCATTTTAATGTGGTTAGGGTGGTCAGACAGACACCTACTTATTTTCCCCCTAAAATTTAGGTACTACTGTATTGAAATTTCAAATTTTCACCAAATAGATTTTATTTTTTTGTAAATAAACCTAGTAATTTAGAAATTGCATTCAATTTGCTACAAATTCTATTCTTACATATTTTTGAAATAATAAAGATAACTTATTCAAATTTTTATGTCAAGTTGCCTCACTCAGATTTTTCTAAAAATTTTGACACTTAAGGGCCTATTTTTTCCATGATGATCTTGCACATACCCGGATGCCAAGTCAGATTTCTTTAATGGAGATTTGGAAGAAGAATTTTACATAGAGAAACTTGATGGATTTCATTTATCAAAAGAACCAAACATGGCATCAGACTCAAAAAGGAATTGTACAGCTTGAAATAAGATCCTAGAGCTTGGTATGCAAGGCTGGATAAGTACTTTATTCTACAAGGATTCGAGAAAGGTACCATAAATAGTAACCTTTATTTCAACATTGAGGATAAAACAATTCTGATAGTTGTTGTATGTTTTGATGACATAGTATTTGGTGGTAATGTTGAAATGTGCAAGAAGTTTGTTGAAGAGATATAGAAATAATTTGAGATGTCCATGATTGGTGAATTACCTTTCTTTCTTGGTCTTCAAAATACTTGACTGAATGGTGGTATATTTATTTCTCAAGCAAAGTATGTCAAATAAATATTTAAGTTTGGGATGGATGATTTGAAACTAGTTAGTACTCCCATGGTTACTGGTTTCCATTTGAGGAAAGATGATGAGTCTCCCTTAGTTGATCATAAGCTATATAGATCTATGATTAGAAGTATGTTGTATTTAATTGCTTGAAGACCTGATATCATGCATGTGGTGTGTTTAGTGGAAATATTTCAAGCTAATCCTAAATAATATCATGCATGAATGTTGTCAAAAGAATCTTTAGATATTTGAAGAGTACTTCACATTGTGTCTTATGGTATGCAAAAGGTAATGACTTTGATTTGAGTGCTTACACTAATGCTAATTAGGTTGGTTGTGTGAATGATAGAAGAAGTACAAGTGGTAGTGCTTTCCTTTTATGAAGCAAATTAGTTTCATGTCATATTAAGAAATAATAGGTAGTATCCTTGTCCATTATAGAAGCAAAGAATATTGCATGAGCATCTTGTTGCACACAAGTGTTGTGGATGAAGAAAAAATTGAGGGATATCAAAATACATTATGATGAGCATATTCCTATTTTTTGTTAGAATACAAGTCCTATCAATATTTCCAAGAATCCACCAATGCATTTTTGAACCAAGGATATATCAATCTAGTATCACTTTCTAAGAGAGAAGGTTGCACACAAAGAAATGATGTTGGAATATGTTATTACAAAGGATCAAATTATAGATACTTTCACAAAGGTTCTTGAAAAGGATACATTTTGAGTATCTATGGTAGAATTTATGTGTAATTTCCCCTCCTTGCTAGATGTATAATTGGTGCATATATCCAGGGGGATTAATTCTTTCCATATCCTTATTCTTGGACTAATGGTTGCTGCCTCTCAAAGGGAGTGGGTAGTGGTTGTTGTTGACAAGGGGAGCCTATAATTTTTTTCAAGGAGAGAATGTACATCAAAGGGGGGGGGGGGGGTCTCTCAAGAAAATAAATTATGTTTGAGAGAGAAAGAGAAAGTTGCCTTTTTTCCTTGATGTGAAAGGGGGAGAAGAGTGCATGATAGATTGGTTTTGTAAGGAATGCCAAAGGGGGAGATTTTTGCAATCTAGTTGTCATTGATTTCAAAAGTATGCAGAGTTGGTTGTAGTTTGGTTGTCAGCATTGTAGTCAAGTTGATTAGTCACTAGAGTTTCTAAGAGATGCTCCATATTTCTCCACTAGCGATGTTGTACCCCTATGGTGTAGAAGATAGATTCATATGTTGTCAGATAATGTGTGATCCAAGTTTCATATTGTTTTGATTACCAGAAAGGTATTTGTGTTTGTGACAATTTCAATTCTATGTTGTTTCTATGAGGATGTTCAGAGGGGTGCAAAGTTTGGCTTTGTATTCCTCCACACTTGCATATATGGTTTTTTGGTTCAGAAGTTAAGTTTAGTGTGTTATGAATATTTTATACCTAAAGTTTCATATCATTTTTCTTTCTACAAAGAAAGTTTGAAGTGATAGAGTAAAAAATTGTGTTATTTGTTAGCTTGTGCCAACTTATTGATACTTGAATTTGATAAATAATTAGTGTCCAAGGTGTTCCTAAATATCTTTCCATGTGTTATGTTGCTCCACAAGGTGTTTTATGGTTTCTCTAGAATAAATTATGGTCTAAAATGAAGGTTTTGCTAGGTTATGCCTTTGTCTGGCTGACTGAGGTATGTTGAAGGTGTGTGCCACAAGTTCCAGGTTGCACAAATTTCAAGGAGTGTTTGAATATTTTTTATGGGTAATCTTGACTCATCTAGGTGAAGTGCAAGTAATTATTAATATTTCATGTGTATCATCGGTGTTGTAATAGATGATGTGTTACAAGTTTCATTTTTTCTTGCTTAAGGTTGACCTAATTTGAATTTGTGAAGCATGTGGATTTTGTCCATTGAAAATTGATATTGTGAAGAGTGTTTAGGAATACGTTAAGCATGTGTTGGAATCTGCAAGGTATGTTCCTCTTCCTGGTGTTGCGTGTAGTCCATTTTTAGGGCTTGTCTTTTGCACATTTTATTTTATTCATATTTGGATGACTTATAATTGTAATATTATTTGTTGTAGGCCAACATATGTAATATAAATCAATGTAATTTCTTTAATATATTGTAAACCTAGTTGATCTAGTTTAGGTGGTTAAGTCGAGGGTGTGTAATACATTATGATGTTTATGTAAGTGACTGAAAGAGAAAGAGTAAAAGTGGTAGATCTTATGTGGATATAATTTGATCATATATTTATGACAAAAGATAATTGAAGAGTGTGCCTAACGGATTGTTGGAGGAAATGAGGAAAAGTTAAAGCTTATTGAGGCTAAAATCAGTGAGCTAGTAAGCTACATAGAAGACATTAGAAGAACTTTTAGAAGTTTTCAAGGTAGAATTGTAATCATCAAAAAAGAAGAGAGAAAGTAGAATTACAATCATCAAAAGGATTGAGCTTTATTGTCAAATTCAAACAGTAGAAATACTATCATTTTGTAATATTTTTTGAGTTTGTTCTCAAATTAGGGAGTATTTGTGTCCTTGGTTTGTAGCCCTAAAAAAAAGTATTCATAAATTTGTACTTTCCTTGTGAGTGACCCTAATGTTGGAAACAAGCTACACTAAGATGGGGGTGAATCGATGTTGTCAAAAAATTAACTTTATTAACCTTTATCTTCAAGGCATTAAGAACATGCAACCATAATGCATAAACATGAAGCAAAAAAACACAACACCATAACACAAGGTTCTTTACATGGAAACCCTGCTAGGGGAAAAACCATGGCGGATGGCCAATCCACAATTTAATCTGAGTATACTCTAATGAAGTTTACAATAAGGGGAATGCACTTGCATTCAAGCACACTTCCTAGAGCCCACTAATCAAAGGGAAGGCTCACTACCTTACAAAAGGAATTAGATTAAAACCATCTGAGAGTTTGAACTGAGAAAAATAGCATCTACATATGCTTGATTATAGTTCTGGTTATGCATAATATTCAATCCTTTGTCCCATTGACTGATTTTTCACTTTTTCTCTTTTCTTCTCACACTCGCAACATAGATTATTTATGTGTAAGTGAAACTACACATTATCACTCTTCTACTCTGCTCTAATTCACAATTCGCCTCACCACACACTTCATACATCATCCAAAATGATATGGACGATCCTATATATATCCACAACTTAGAATTCAATTACAATATGTCGGCTCAAATCATCAATAATATGTAATGCGTATCCACAATGGTCTGTCACAACTTGGCTAGGACCCAAACAAAGATGTAAAAACACAAAAATACTTATCCAATTACTTTCCATACATTTGTGACATGACACATTTATGAAGTCGGCTCTAGTACTGATAAAATAGAGAATTAGTCAACCAGATCTTCAAAATTCCACACGAATTGATACAAGCCATTGCGCTTCAATAGTAATAGAGATAATATACCCAAAAAAAATTCCTAAGATGCGCAACACAAAACAATAACAAAAAATATTCATACAGATCGATGAACACTGAGTTACCGGATGCACTGTTCTTCCTTGTCAATCTTTAATTTGTCTGTCGATGTGATTGAATGATGATGTGCATATCTTATCATCAATTAGGGTTTCCATCAATGACAACACCAAAAGATAATAGCAGTGTCTCTTGCAAAAATATCCCCCTTGGGCTTTGATGGAAACACTTAGTGAAAAATGACTAAGTGTCGAATCAGTACCAAGATAAATTGCACTACCATCCCCAAAATTCTAAAAATACAATTCTCCCCCTGAGATGATTATACATTTTTCACTCCACTATTATCCCCCTTTGACATCAATGGAAAAGGTAGGGATTCACATACCAAAAATGGATCAATTAATCAAAACTGTTATACAAAATTGCTTCTTTGACTTACATAAACTAAAAAATGTCTGCAAAATCTTTCTTCAGCTAGATCATATTTGTGTCTCAGACTCTTTTGAGACTCTCCAGGATTTTTATGTGACCACAGATTAGGTAGGACTGGGTCTTTGCAGATTCCAAGTTGGTTGGATCACCAACTACCATAGTGTCTTCTCCTTCCTTTGGAGCGCTTGACATTATCTCAATTTTTGGACCAATTATGCCTTTGAGTTCACATGATCTTGCAACAATTTTGTCATTCTCATGCTTCAAGATTTTTATTTTGACAAGAAAATACATCACTTCACCTTATATCTTTCCAACACCACCAGTTAGAGGATCAAATGCTTCAGAAATAGTACTTAACTATTTTTCTAGATCATTAACCTTTTTCTCATTAGCTTTAGTAAATTTTGAAAAAGACAAACATGATTTGTAAATCTTTCCACCTTCTAATAGAGTATTTTGTACATTATTCACACAAGTGGCTGAAATAGTTTTATCTTTAACAATCATTTCTATCAATCCACTAAACCTTTTGACATCAAACTCTTTTTTCACTTTCACCATAGCTAATTTCTCAAGTGACTCAAAGTGAGTACTAACTGAGCTGATAAGATTTTTCAATTCAGTGGAGGAAGAACCAATTGGATCTTTCACATAAGAGGGCATTATATTTTCCAATACTCCAGATGCAAGATTTAGCAATTCACCATCTTCAATGTGTGACTTCAGTAGCTCTTGTTTGGCTTTTTCTTGAGCAAATGATGCTACTTTCATCTTCTAGATTGGACTCAAGGTAGATAGGTCAATAGGACCTTCAATTAGTTTAGGATCTAATTCTTCTTTCTTCCTCTTACATTCTTTACCGGATCCCTTAGATTCAATTTTCATAGGGATTAATTTTGCTACATGAGCTGAATGGGATGTAGAGCTTGTAGTTGATCTAGCTCAGGTAGATGGTGTTGTCAGACTAGGTTCTTGTTTTGTTGCTTCAGCTTCTTCCCTTTTCTTTCTAGCTTCTTTTAATTTCTCTTTGGATATGCCCAAACTTTTTGCAAGAACTTCTACCTCTTTTCTAACTCTTTTAGATACCACAGGTTTCTTGAGCTTGTTGTCCACCTGTATGGCCTTTTCAGCATAGGTAATGAACCTCTCTTCTGTTGGATCCAAAGGTTTACTTAGTAAGTGTTGCACATACATATCCAATATTATCTCTTTAACTTCATACCCCATAGGCATGATCCAACTTATTTTGGGATCAACAGCTTCCATCATACATTGATCAAAATCTACCATGAAACAAATTGTATCTTTTTATTTCTCTATAATGGAATTCGGAAACCTCTCTCTAGCTTGCATCATAGTATG
Source organism: Sequoiadendron giganteum (assembly GCA_007115665.2). Taxonomy (NCBI): domain Eukaryota; kingdom Viridiplantae; phylum Streptophyta; class Pinopsida; order Cupressales; family Cupressaceae; genus Sequoiadendron; species Sequoiadendron giganteum. The sequence continues at coordinate 57,296,693 of CM021107.1, read as the reverse complement.
AAAAATTTTGAAGTATCCCCAAATAGTGGCATTCTTTTTCTTAGAGTCTGCATATTTGTGAAAGAGATCTCTCATTTAAGTAGCTACCGGTATGTCTTTTTGCTAGTGAATCTTTTTGAATCCTAAAACCTCGCCCATGAAATAAAAGAATAAGCATAAAAGAAAGTTACCATACTTGAAAGAGTTTTTCTTATCTTTCTTAATCTTCATAATATTTTCCATTAGTTGACTCCTCAGTAGTTCATAGAGTTCATAGTCTGCATTTTATTTCACCATCTGATAGCTGGCATAAATTTTTGTACCAGACACAGAGTTGTCTTGGCTAGAATGATAAATCTTGTACCCAATAACCATAGATGAAAATTTGACACCTATATCAACAATTTCGTCAACTTTCATTGCCCTTCTATCATACATAGAGCCTGTAGCATCAGTGACCATTTGATTTTTTCAAATATTTCAGAATTGGTAATCCAACAGAAGAATTTAGACCTATTACAACACTACTAGCCTCTTTTGTGATTTTGAATGGTATGTTTAACCGCATGAATTATGCATAAACTCGACTTAGAATATAACAAACCCATTTTGACTCTTCAAAGATGGGAAATTTGACAATCTGTATAAATTTATTTGCTTCTAGGATTTTATGTTTCGGCTCCACATAGAAATCTACACCTATGATGTGATTATTATACAAATTCAGAAATTATGAGCTTCCTAGTTCTTCAATACTCGCATAAAAAAAAACCCTAATGTCCTTTGTGTGTACCACTTTGTACGAAACAGACAAAAATGATCCTAACAAGTCTTTCTCAAGAGACTAAGGATGCCATTTGAATTTGGGACAAGGTCTATCCTTGCATTCAACTACTAGAGGATTATCATTTTGACCAAATCACAAATTCACAAAGTTTTTTGATAAATACCTTTTTCGCCAGATCGGAATTTTATTGCCAAATCACTTCCACAATTAAATTTTTCCTCAATTCACCAAGGTTTTCCTTAGAACTCCCCAAACTTCTTTTCTTCAAAATACAAAGTGACAAATGGAGAATAGAAATGACTTTTTATCACTTGCATACCTAACCCTTTTTGTCGCAATAAATGTTTTTACCCTAACTTATCTGGTTACCCTATTTTTATGCACTATGATCGATAAAACTTATGCGGACCTGAAATATGGCATACCACTTCCTTCAATAAGTTTAAAAAAAATTGTTGAGTATCTATGCACCTTCTATACCCATCCACATCCGGTGCTAATTATCAGTTAGGGGGTTAAAAGATTTTCTTAATAGCTCCCCATAGGCCAAAGGCCTGAAACTAATTCTTGGAGGAATTACTAGAAGCAGGTTCTGCTGTTGGGACATTTTCTTCAACAAAGGGATCTTTATTCACCCATTTCTTCTACATCTACTGCTTGACCACATTTTTAGTGACTTTACCTTTTTCCCTTGATATCCTTCTACATGTTTTTCCTTTGATTTACCGAACCTTTTATGTTCCAATAGAATAAAGCAATGTGGCCAATTTTATTGTAGTTATAGCACACAATGTTTCTCTATCCAGACCAGTTCTTCCACTAATTTCCTCTTCATTTTCAATAGTTAGCAGTATGGCCAAGTCTATTACATGTATAGAATCTAATATTTCTTTGAAATTGATTCATCAAATTTGTGCATTCATTTGACTTATGACCAACCTTATGACAATTAAAGCAATGACCTAAGAATGATGGACCACTTGATTTCATTCTACTTCTACATTGAGTAGCCATGTGTCCAAATTTATTGCAACTAATAGTATCCATTAAATCTCTGAGCATTAGGTTTCCTTACCGAATACCTTCCAAATTTCTTCATTTGATTTCCTTGCTTGAATCTCCTTTTTTCAAATTTTAAATTTTCTCCTTCCTCATATCCAAGACCTCTCTTGTCACCATTATTCCTCTGACCTTTAATCAGTTCATCAAGCTTGGTTGAGCTAACTTTGAAATTTTCCTTGTACTCATTTGAAGCAACTAGTTCATTTCTAAGATCATCCATCTATGTTTCAAGTGCCTCTTCATTGTTTTTAGATTGTTCCAATTCATCATCCAATCGATTGCATACTTCAGATTTTTCTTTTAGGGACCATGCTAGGTTATCTTCATTCTTCTTTTTGTCTTCAATCTCCTTGGTCATCTTCATCATGATAGATTCCATTTCATGCTTTAGGACTATATTATCTCAGGTAACCTTATCACATTCTTCAGTCTTTTCCTTCAGGGCTTGACTGATTTGCTCATCTTCAATGCTCTTATTGTCACTCTTCTTAATCTGATCACAGAGTTCCTTCCTCTTCTCTCTAGAATTATTGTTTTTTTCTTTCAAAGACAGAATGAACTTCTCAACATCCATGAGGTTTTCTTGCAATTTCTGAACTTTAGCCTTTGACTGATCAAGATAATCTAGGGCCACCAAAATCTATTATTGAAGACTGCTTGAATCCACTCAAACACTTTCCAAGATCTCCTCAAGTTGTTAGACTTCTTTAGAGGAACTTTCTCTGATACCAATTGTTGGAAACAAGCTATACTGAGAGGGGGGGTGAATTAGTGTTGTGCAAAAATTAACTTTATTAACCTTTATCTTCAAGGCATTAACAACATTCAACCATAATGCATAAACATGAAGAAAATAAAAACAACACCATAACACAAGGTTTTTTTACGTGGAAACCCTGTTACAGGAAAAACCACAGTGGATGGCCAATCGACAATTTAACCTGAGTATACTCAACTGAAGTTTATAATAAGGGGAATGCACATGCATTCAGGCACACTTCCTAGAGCTCACTACTCAAAGGGAAGGCTCGCTGCCTTACAAAAGGAATCAAATTGAAACCATTTAAGAGTTTGAACTAAGAAAAATAACATCTACATATGTCTAATTATAGTTCTAGTTATGCACAATATTCAATCTTCTATCCTACATACTGATTATGCACTTCTTCTTTGTTCTACTCACACTCGCAACACAGATTCTTTATGTGCAAGTGAAACTATGCATTATCAATCTTCTTCTCTACTCTAATTCACAATTTGCATCACCACACACTTCATACATCATCCAAATTGATACAAACGATCCTATATATATCCACAACTTAGAATTCAATTACAATATGTCAGCTCTAATAGAACAAAGGGATATTTGCATTTGTCGGCTCAAATCGTGAATAATATGCAATGCGTATCCACAACGGTCAGCCACAACTTGGCTAGAACCCAAAAAAAATGTACAAACACAAAAATAATTATCCAATTACTTTCCATACATCCGCGACATGACACATTTATGAAGTTAGCTCTAGTACTGATAAAATAGAGAATTAGTCAACTGGATCTTCAAACTTCCACATGAATCAATACAAGCCACTGCGCTTCAATAGTAACAAAGATAATATACCGAAAACCATTTCCTAAGATGCGCAACACAAAACAATAACAAAAATTCTTCATACAAATGGATGAACACTGAGTTACCAGATGCACTGTTCTTCCTTATCAATCTTCAATTTATCTGTCGGTACGATCGAATGATGATGTGCCTATCTAATCATCGATTAGGGTTGCCATCAATGACAACACTGAAAGATACTAGCAGTGTCTCTTACCAACACCTAAAACATTTTCAATGAGTAGTAGCTTCCTTGGGTTGTAGCCCTAAAACAAAGTTGTAGCTATTATTCATTTGTGAGGTTAGATTAGGACAGTAGCTCCTAGCAGCATTTCTCACTAAGTTTTTTCACCTTTAGGGTTTCCCATGTACATATGGTGTTTTGTGGTGTTGTTCATTGTTTCTTTATTTTATGTTCTTGAATGTCCTATAAATTGTAAATTTAAGTTTTCTCTAGAGGGTTTGAAATTTGTTTGAATAATGATTCACCCCCCCTCTTAGTATTCTAGTGTTTGCTCAACACATAAAAACTAAAATATTGTTTAATAATAGTGGTTTGACCTAAATTTCTCATAAAAAAAGAAATAAGCCTATATTTTTATTAATATTAAATTTAATTTATGAAAAATAAATATACTCGTAGGTATTGTTGAGGATAAAACAGGAAAAACACAAAGATTGTACTCTAATTTTGTGAAATTTTCTTAAACTATACTAAATTTCTAATAGTATCGAGAATAATAGTACATGTTCTCTAAATCAATATCTTTGTGTAGGTGAATTCCTAGTCTAAAATTCCAAAACAAAAGAGAATGCAAACAAGGAAAACACAAATAACACCTCAATGATTAGTCTATTTGAACTTGAACAAAACAAAAGACAAAGAGAGTACTTTACCTTGTCCAAGTTGGTGAGTTTGTTGGCCCTATTGATCATTTGATTTGTGTGCTCCTTTTGATGGAAAATAGCATGAAACCTAGCTCTAAATGATCATAAGTGGATGGAAAATGCAATGGTGCAAGTGGGTATTGCAATGGATACACAATGTGGATGCAAGAGGTGTTGCACCAATAGTGGTTTTTGGATGCTTTAATGCTTGAAGGCTAGTGTGCAAAATGTTAGTTGATTGAATGAATGCCAATGAGGGAAAATTCCTCTAATTTTAGGGGAAGTTCCTATTAGAGTAATAAAGTCATCACCTAATTAATTAATTAATCATTAATTAAGTGGGTCACTTTATGCTTTATTACACTTAAGCTAAACTTAGGAGTGCTTTTATTACTTAGTTGTTTTTTGCATGATTAAAGATTCTAATATTAGATCATGTTATCTCATTCATTCTTATAAGGACACTTTCCATGATCTAATCTAATCTTGATCTAGGGTTAGGTTTAAACCATGGAGGGTCAGGATGAAGCCACTATGGACAAGATCAAGGGTTAGGGTGAGTTGAGAACTCGCAAGCCCTCACATTTCTCCATGTGCTAGGTGAGGTGTCAAAAAGGGAGATGAGGTGGAGGTACCTTATGGTACCTAGGGATTGGGACAAGATATCCTCATAAAGGAGGTCCTTGTCCACATGTGGATGATTTGATGTATGAGGAATTAAAGATTCTTCAAATATCCACATGGGGAAGAGGAGAGGAATTAAAAATTCCTTAAAAGGCCTATAGGGAATAAATTTGAATTTAAAATTTAGATTGGAAAGAGGTGACCTTCTCGAAAAGGAGAAAGCAATTAATGGAGGTTGACTTGGGGGCATTCCATAAATGGCATAAGGATTAGGTTGACATAATAAAGTAATTAGAGTTGTGCAAACAAGGGATTGGACAAATTAATGATGAATTAAAGGCAAGTGGGGAGTTATGGAGGATGTGACACTAATCCTGATTAGGAGTGTGCACCTCCTAATCACAGGTTAATTAAATTAACCTGGATTAGAGGATAATTATGGAGGATGGGACAAGGAGAGAGAAATAATGAATTTAAAAATTAATTTAAATTCATAAAGACAAATGACTAAATTAAATAAATTAGAATATTTATTTAATTTAGAGAGGAAAGGAGGATAAAGGATAAACTATTTAATTATTTAATGAAATACCTTAGGAACATTAGAAAAAGGAGAATATTAATTAAATAATAAATTATTTAATTAACGTAGATGAGGGATGTGGTATAGAGGAATAAAAGGGGATGAATTTGACCATATGGTGTTGGTCAAATTCTGATGTCTACAGTATCCAATTTCAATAGATGTTTGTATAGCTTCTAGTGATGGCTAAAATTATTCTTATTCCTAGGAAGAAGATGTTGTCATAAGAAAATTTAAAAAACAAGCATGTGATAGATGGAACAATGTTTTTAAGATTATGTTATTGAGCATTTAATTTTATTTCAATCTTCTTTTGAAGAAAATAAATTTGACTAACTAGTATCTTTCAAGCATATTATTGGATTGATCATATTGATAAAATAATTAGGGTACTAAATATCTTAAATTTTATCTCTAGGAGTGTTTATGTTGACAATTTTATTGATTTGAATGTTCATTTAGTAGGATATGAACATTGGTGAAGAAGATCAGATGTATTTCTCTAGAAACCTTAAGAATAAACAAAATGTAGCTTCAATGTCAAATTCCTTTCCTAAGGTTGAGATATTTTATTGGGATATTCCTAATGAAAATTTATGTTTAGATAAACCATGAAAATAGTGTGTTGTTATGAAACATAAATTTGTATGCATCAAGTATGATAGTGGTATGCATAGAGAAACTAGAAAAGAGAGGATAGTGATATGAGACCTTCTATTTTCCTAAATTTTGGAACAAGTTTCCTAACCTATCAAATGTTGAATCATGTGAAAGAGGCATGAGCGATAAATTTTATTATAATAATATGGATGTACATATTCATGTAAACCTTAAATAGTGAGTTGTTTGAGTCTAAAGAATGTTTTTGGGTTTATTTTTCTTATTACTTATTTAGTAATAATCGGTTGGAATGCACATACTTGCATATGTGGGTATTCCCTTTTCTTGGTTGAGAAGTATTTATATTGTAAGAAAATAAAATACATGTGTTGGATCATGTCAAGTAATGTGTCATATATTCTAATGGCCATTAGATTTCTTTCCAGTTATTGATGTATAAACTTATTGTTTTTTTTCTATAACTTCATCTAAATATTGGAGTTTCCTTGATTATGCTTCAACGTTTGATCATGTTTAATTCTATATGAAGAGGTAGGAGAATTAGCATGTGAACAAATTTAATAGTCCATACATGTCTAGAAAATTTGGTAAAATTTGATTTTAAACATGCACCTTATGGGATGTTTGTCTATTTCTTTGACTAATATATGTTCTTTTTATTTGCATGCTGTCATGTATATGAAATCGCATCCTAGTTCTTATCATGTTGACACCTGAATCATCTAAAGTATACGAATATTAAAGACATCATATTTCCAAAGTCCATATTTAATTATTTTGCATCAAAATTTCAGATCACACTCGATCCATCATCAAGATGATAGAAAGTAGATGATAAGTTTTTGAATATTGATATCTCAAATTAAAAAATATATTATCTCTCTTAGAAGGACCAATATCATTTTTTAGGAGAAATTTTGGTAGATATACATATTCTCTTAGCTTTCTCTAGGTAGTATGTTGTCTTGTTTCTTTTTTTAACATAACTTTTGATTATTTGTGATCTTGTAAATGAATTCTTATTTCTATTTTCAATTATAAACTTTGATCTTTGATGGGTTCAATTCAATAGAATTACCAGTTTTCTCCTAAGAAGATAAATTTTCTTTGTGATGGGTATGTGCAGGATCATGATGGGCCAAACAGCGGCGATATGTAGGCCATATGATAGTCCATGTGGCTAACGACTTTTTTTTACCCAAAATTGATGAAACAAAAATGGTTTCTAGAGGAGATTCTCAGCTTTCCACCAATATAAATTATGCTTTACTTTGAATTTAATAAATAATTATTATTCATTTTCTATTAGAATTACAAATAAAGTCCTGATTGATAGGCTGATTGAAAAACATCTATAACTTTCAAATGGTATCACATTTTTTTAATCTAGAATATGCGTCGCATTATATGCTTCACATACTATAGGATTAAAAAATAAAAAATTGAATTTCATTAATTTTTTACCAAGTTAAGGTGGTTAGACAGATGAGCTTTTATATTTTTTAAAAGTTGTAATAAAAAAATCATAATTAATTATTTACTTGGAAAGAAATTATAAAAAAATATGCATCACATCGGGACATGAGTCCTCTACTTATATATAAAATATTATAAAAAAATATTATCATTTTATTGTTGTTAGGCTGATCATACATACACCTACTTCTTATTTTTACCCTGAAATTTAAATACTACTGCATTGAAATTTCAAATTTTCACCAAATAGATTTTTTTTTTTAAATAAAGGTCTAGTAATTTAGAAACTACATTCAATTTGCTACAGATTCTATTTTTACATTTTTTTGAAATAATATAGATAACTTATTCAAATTTTTATGTCAAGTTGTCTAACTCTAATTTTTTGTCTTTTTATTGCCACTTAAGGGCCTGTTTTTTCCTTGATGATCCGGCACATACCTTAATGATAAAAATACATTTAAGTATTTATATCGTCAACATAACAAAAGATTAAATTTCTATTTTTTATTTTCTTCTTAATATCAACATTACTACATGGTGGTGACCAAAGATGTAGGCTCCAAAATCCCTAAATTATGAGTTATTTATTAGTGTCAAGGGTGTTAACTTAGAAAAGGTAGCTTACAACTTATGCTCAAGTAGGGAAAAGAAAGGACCGATTCATAAGGATAGGTGATTTCTCCTTTTACTTTATGCTTTGCTAGAACAACGAGGGTATTCCTTGCGGTGATACCTTAAAGATAATTAAATAATCATGAAATAAAAATGGACCTTGAGATAAATCATAACCATTGCATAGAAAACTCCAAATTAATAGTCACTAAGGACCGAGGACTTCACACATTCATTAAGAAAATATACAATCATGTGAGGAATCTAAAAAAAAATCTTATTAGCCCCTAATGATGTTCACCTTTTGGTCACACCCCTATATGGATGCAAAGTAAACAACAAAGCACACCTATCTTATAATAAATAATAATGGTTTGCTAGGGCAGTCACCTCCCTACCGCGAGGTGGCCTAGCAACCTCTGCACTAGCATGGTTGACCACTAGCAGTTTTCTAGGGCAGTCATCACCCTACTGCAGGGTGGCTCGCCCGTCTCTACGGTAGCATGTTTGACTGTTAGCGGTCTAGGCAAGAATTCATCACCTTGCTGTGGAAGTCTGGTGGTCAGGGTCTAGTAGCACGATATGACCGCCTGCTATCTACCTGGCCATCGCCGCCACACCACGAGGAGACTTGGACAGCTCAGCGGTAGCATGGGAAAGGCTAAGAGTTATTCAAGTGGGCTCACTGCCATGCCGCGGTGGGTATGTGAGCTCAGAGTGGTGGCACGGTGGAGACAATATGGGCTCAAACTGATTTTGACCGAGTTTGACCCGAATTGAAAGCATCAAACAATTCAGGTGGTGACACGAGGCAAGTTCCAAACATCTAATTGGAAGAAGACCCAAAAGGTAAAAGGTAGTCATTGCATGTCGAGTTTCAGCTGGAGACATAATCGATTAAGGCATGAAATAAATGCCTGGGCAGCTCGATGCAATCTGAGAAGATCGGTTACTTGTTTGGACGAACAATGCAACATGGATCAAAGTCATGGGATTGGTTGGAATTTTTAATGAGATGTATGACTTGTACAGTTGGATACATTATTATATATGTAAATCAATCATAGGTTGATAGATGATAGAGTAACTTGAGCAGAGAGTAATTTTTTATTGTATGTTATGAGCATTGTAATAGTGAGAAAACTAGAGTGTTGTTGTGAGCTGATTATTAGAGAGTGAAGACTCAACTTTGTATGTAACTTATTTATTACTGTAATACAAATTGTCTTTGCTTGGTGTGGTGGGTTTTTTATTTGAAAAGGTTTTCCCATGTAAATAATTATGTCAATCTATGAATGTTTTTTTCTATTATCTCTTTTATGTTGTATGTATTCATCTCAGAAGTTTTTTAAGAAGCTTTAGAACCTATTTTTTCTCCTCTCCTTTCTTGTATTAGTGTTAGGAAGGTATTCTTCACTATCCCCGTTTCTCCCTTCAAGTGGTATCAGAGCCTAGCCAATTGTGTTATCCTTGATTGAAAGGTCAATTTTTTGTGCTAATATTATTCTAGTGGGAGTCTTGCATTGTTAAAACTCGTTTCTATTTGATATCGCGAGTACGTTAGGTAGAGTAGAGATTGAAAAATTCAATGGCAGCAACTTTGAGTTATGAAAACTCAAAATGGAAGACTTACTTGTGGATAGAGACCTCTGGGTAGCAGTGTTTGGAACTATGCCACAAAGTATGAAGCAAGAGGATTGGGACCTTGCTGATAGAAAACAAAAGAGGTATGATTAGACTGAGTCTAGCTGATTTTGTACTCCTGGACGTCCATGAGGAGAAGTCTTTAGCTTCATTATGGAGGAAGCTTGGTGATATTTATGAGGGAAAGTCTCTGGTAAATAAGCTTTTCCTGAGGAAGAAGCTATACTCCTTGAAGATGGAATAAGGTGCATCTGTTGCAGACCATCTAAAATCGTTTAACATTTGTGTTACTTAGCTGGCATCTGCAAGTGTAAATACTAAGAAGGAGGATCATTCCATGCTCCTGTTGTGTTCGTTACTTGACATTTGGGATCATCTGGTGATGGCTATTGCAAGCATGATAATTGCATTCAAGATGGATGGCGTGGTTGCTTCTCTTTGTCTGAAGAAATGAGAAGGAAGTCTTCTAAGATGGCCAAAGAGGCTCTTGCTATTCAAGGTAGACCAAAGGAGAAAGGCAAGAAGAAAGACAAGAAGTCGAAATCCAAATCTACAAGGAGATCAAAGTCTCTTGGTAAAAATTCCAAGGTAAAATGTTGGAACTGTAGGCAACCTGGTCATATCCAAAAATATTGTAAGGAGAAGAAGAAGAAGAATGCTTCAAACAATGACTCTTCTCAGACTGATGTAGATGCCTTCATTGGAGTCTTGGCAACTCAGGCATCAGATGATGTCTAGTTGGTTGACTCAAGTGCGTATTTTTACATGATGTCTCATAGAGAATGGTTCTCTAAGTACGAGAAGTATGATGGTGGAAAGGTGTACATGGAATGTGATTCAATGCTAGAGATCATTGGTAGAGGTAGAGTTAGAATTTGATTTCCTAATGGTAGAGTCAAAGGGATTGGTGGCATACTGCACATACCAGGTCTGGCTCTTAATCTTCTTTCTATCAGTAAGTTAAATGATGTTGGTGTAGAAGTTTCTTTCTCAAGTAAAGGATGTAAAATAGCTAGAGGTGCAATGGTGTTTGCTAAGGGTGTTCATGTTGGCACTCTATATAAGTTGGATGCACATCATGTTCAATGTAACAATGTCTCTGTAGAGTCATGTAAACCAGTCCGTATAGAGAAAGGTGAAGACACTTCTCTGGCTGCAAATGCTTTGGAGGTAAAAATCCCAGTAGAGAAGATTATAATGTGGCATCATAGACTTGGTCACATAGGTGAGAAAGGTTTAAAAACCTTGAAGAATAAAAATCTTGTAGAAGGGCTTGATGATTGTAACCTTCAGTTCTATTTTTGTGAACACTGTATCTATGGAAAACAATAGGGTATGTGTAGGATCATGATGGGCCAAAAAGTGGTGATATGTAAGTGATATGATGGCCAATGTGGCTGATGACTTTTTTTTACCCAAAATTGATGAAATGAAAATGGTTTTTAAAGGAGATTTCAAGCTATCCACCAATATAAAGTATTCTTTACTTTGAATTTAATAAATAATTATTATTCATTTTCTATTTGAATTACGATTAAAGTCTTGATTGATAGGCTGATTGAAAAAAATCTATAGCTTTCAAATGGTATAACATTTTTTAAATCTGAAACATACGTCACATTCTATGCTTCACATACTATAGGATTAAAAAAATATATATTGAATTTCATAAAGTATTGCATGCTTCATGTAATCTGAATTTAGGTCTACCCTATGTTGTCTAGGTTGGTGTGGATCTTGTTTGAAATAGGATACTATTAATGTCATGTCATGTATAAATTTCAAATGTTTAGTTGCATTGTACACATCAGAAAATGAGTTGCAAGAGTGGTATGTACAATTGTGTAATAAATGGAAGGTATGTAATAGAAGTGTGAAGAAAAGAGGTAGCACTAGTTTCATTTGGTCATTGTCAATGTGAGAGAGTGTCTTCTATGTCCCTGGTGCATGTTAGATTTAAACCTTAAATCAGCCATTATTTTTGTGTTTCATTAGGATTGGTGTCTACCTATTGTATTTCTTTGGTAGGGATTTGTATCTTTTTTTTTGTGGGGATCATTGTATCCTATAGTTTGGTTCCTACTAATTCATTTGGGGATTGGTATCTCTATTAGGTTTGTACCTACATCACATTATAAATTTCGCTTATTATATTTCTTCTTGTGAGAGTCTCTCACCATGGTTTTTTCCATCTTAATTTTCCATGTAAATCTAGTGTTATTTGTTCTCTTAGGCTATTTTTTATTTACTATCTTATATGATTTAGTGCTCTTCATGTTGAAAATATATTTATGGATTGACAACCATTCCAACTACCTATATGATATATGATTCTGATGTTGTCAAATACATCAAACTACCAATCATATACTAATACAAAGTTTGATCTTCTAGAGAAAATTCATCATCCTTACTCAACTTACACCTGGTAACCATAGGTGTTGGAATAGGTTTTCAATATTCCATCATGAACTTTCTTAACATCTCCTTAATGTATTTGTGTTGTGAAATAAAAATCCACTTGTGGATTGAACAATCTACAATCTCAAGAAGAATTGAATTTATCCTACCATAGACATCTCAAATTTATTCTGCATATCCCTCTAAATTTTTTTGCACATTCCTTCACTACTACCTCCAAAAATTATATCATCAACATAAACCACAACTATGAACATTTTTTATTCTTCTATCTTTGTGTACAAATTACTATCTACATAGCCTCTTCAAAATCCTTACTATTGAAAGAATCCATCCAACCTTAAATACAAAGCTCTAGGAGCTTTCTTGAGTCCATAAAAATCCTTCCTCAATCTACAAACATAATCCAGATTGTTAGTATGGGTATGTGCAGGATCATCATGGAAAAAATAGGCCCTTAAGTGGTAAAAAAATCAGAAAAATCAGAGTTAGGCAACTTGACATATAAATTTGAATAAGTTATCTATATTATTTCAAAAATATGTAGGAATAGAATTTGTAGAAAATTGAATGTAGTTCCCAAATTACAAGGTTTATTTACAAAAAAATAAAATCTATTTGGTTAAAATTTGAAATTTCAATATAGTAGTACTTAAATTTCAGGGAAAAAATAAGAAGTAGGTGTTTGTCTAACCACCCTAACCACATTAAAATGGCAATATTTTTTTATAATATTTTAGATATAAGTAGAGGACTCATGTCCTGATGTGATGCATATTTGTTTGTAATTTTTTTCCAAGTAAATAATTAATTATAATTTTTTTATGCCAACTTTTAAAAAATATAAAGACTCATATGTTTGACCACCTTAACTTGGTCAAAACTTCTTGAAATTCATTTTTTTATTTTTTAATCTTATAGTATGTGAATCATAGAATGTGATGCATTTTTTGGATTCAAAAAATATGATACCATTTGAAAGCTATAGATGTTTTTCAATAAGCCTAAAAATCAGTACTTTAGTCGTAAGTCAATAGAAAATGAATAATAATTATTTATTAAATTCAAAGTAAATAATAATTTATATTGGTGAAAAGCTGAGAATCTCCTTTAAAAACCCTTTTCGTTTCATCAAATTTGGGTAAAAAAAATGTCGTCAACCACATACCCATCATATTGCCACTTTTTGGCCCATCATGATCCTGCACATACCCGTACACTAATATCCTTTTGGTTTTCTGACATACACTTCTTCTTCAAGCTATCCATTCAAGAATGTTGACTTCACATCCATATAATACATATTGAGATTATTGAATGTTGAAAGAGCTAAGAACATCTCGATTTCATCCAATATAGCCACCAAATAAAATGTTTCCTCAAAGTCTATACCTTCAACATGAGCATATCCTTTACACACTAGTCTTCCTTTGTTCCAAATCACTCCACCTTCTTCATTTATCTTGTTTATGAATACCCACTTTGTTCAATCACATTCTTGTATCTAAGCCTTGGGATAAGCTCCAAAGTTTCATTCTTCATGATTTGGTTTAGTTCTTCCTCCATTGCTTCTATTCATCCTTTTTCCTCACTAACTTCATTATATGTCATAGGTTCTATCTTTGATAGTAAAGAAAAATTCACTTGTTCTCATGATCTTTCATCTTCTTCTGGGTTAGAACCCCACTATATTTATCACTTATAATCTAATTTGTAGAGTGATTTTTTTTAACATACTTCATTGGAGTGTTTGAAACAACTTCTTTTGTATCTTCACTGTTGCTTTGACTTTATTTCTCATCATCTTCTTCATCCAAAATAGTAGTATTATCAATAGTTTCATCAACCTTCATATTTTCACTTTCAATTATCCTCTTCAATATTTTTTTGTAACATTAGTAAGCCTTTCCTATTAAAGAGTAACCAAGAAAAATGCCTTTCATATGATCTTGAATCAAACTTACCCAAATTCTCTTTCTCTCTTGATGTAGCACTTTCTTCCAAAATATTTTGAGATGCCTTACTGATGTCGGTCTTCCTTTCCATAGTTCATATGGATTCTTCTCAATCTTTTGCCTAATAAGAAATTTATTCATATTATACACAACTATCTATGTAGCTTTTCTCTAGTACATATCCGCTAGATTTTCTTGAAATAGAATAGTTCTTTCAATTTCTTGTATAGTCTGGTTATTTCTTTTAGAAAATCCATTTTGTTGTGGATTTCTAAGGGTAAAAAATTGCCTCTAGATTCCATCCTCTTCATAGAATCTATCATACTTCTCATTTCTAAACTCTATGCCTCTATATGATATCAGGACCTTGATTTTATTTCTAGTTTCATTCTACATCATAACCTTAAATACCTTGAACTTCTCAAAAAGGTTCTACATGTAATCTAAGTCATCTTGGTATAATTATAAATCAATATCATGAAATACCTATCTCCTTATGGGCTCTTAGTCCTCATCAGTTCACATAGATATGTATGCACTAGATCTAATGGATTTTATCTGGAATACTCTTTTTCAAGATATTTTCTTCTTGTCTACTTCCCTTCATGAAATGGATTGCAGCTGATTGAATGAGGTTTCTTAATTCTTGGCATATCTCAAACCATCCCTTTTTAATTAATCTTGAAAATATCATAAAAATTCATGTGTTGTAACCTTCTATGCCAAATCCAACTTTCATCCGTCTTTGCACTGAGACAACTTTTCCATTCAAGTCACTAAGGTGATAAATGCCACTATTTGTCTTGGTTCCTTCTACAATTAGCTCATCAGTACTTAATTTTTTTTATTTCACAACCATCAACACTAAAGGATAATTAGTATCCCTTATCACACATCTGATTGACAATCAAAAAATTATGTTTAAAACATTCAACATACAAAACATCACATGTCTTTCTTTTACCACCATCAAGACTTAAAGTACCCTTATTGTAAATTTTAGCAATTAAACTATTTCCAAAGATAACTGAACCACCTTCAAACTTCTTACAATTCATGAAATTTACTTTATCGCTAGTAATATGAATAGAGAAACCACTCTCAATAATCCACAATTTCTTCTCCTTCTAAGCTTGTAAAGCATTCTAACTAATTGATTTTTTAGACTTCTTTTCTTCAAGAACCACCTTCCAAACCTTCTTCAAAATATCAGTTTTTCCTTTTTTCAGTAATGGGGCACTCACAAAACTACTTCTACAGTTCCTTGCAATGTGTCCAAAATTATTTCACTTGACATAGACAACACTAAAATTGAACAAAGGAGAAAATGCATTATTACTGACAAAATTATTTCTTCTTACTAGAACTCTTGTACAATCTACAACCTTATGTTCATGTAAACATTATAGCTAAAACAATAACTAGAGAAAGAAAAACTTGACCTAGTATTTTATCGTTTCCTTCTAGATATCCTCTTTTTATTTTGTACCAGAATAAAGAGATCATTCTGAGTCATATTTCCATCACTTGTCATTGTCTTTTCTTATCTTCAAATTTTGGTATGTGTCACTTTAGAACTTTCCTTAGTAGCCTTCTCTAACTATTTTTTCACCTTTTCCTTTTGATCATCAAAACCTACTTCATTTTTTCCATCCAAAACTCTTTCACCTTCTAATATCTAATCTAGGGTTTTAGTACTCTAACTAAACCTCAATTGCAGTTGTTGATTTAATTTATCAAGCTCTTTTCTGGCTGAAAAAATGCATTCTTCAAGCTTCCACAATCTTTGTCTCTTGATAGCAATCTTTTTGTCATAACTTCTTCAACCCTCTTTGGTTCCTTTTCCCAAGTCTTCAGATCAAAAATCATCTTTTTTACAAATATTCAAATATTTTTCTATTCTTTCTTTAGCTCCCACTTCTTCTACAATTGTAATATTCATCTTCTTGATTTATTTTTTGGCCCATAACAATCTTTCCATAACATCATTTTCCTCTTTATTTTCTTTGGAACCCATTTTAGCATCACCATTAGTGTTTTCAAGAGCCACGAGCATGGCTTTTCCATTTTCCTACCCTAATGCATCTTCATATTCTTCTTCAATAGAATATTATTATTCCCTAATGGTAAAGATACTCTTTTCCTTAACCTGACCTTTGAATCTTCTATGAAAATATTTTTTCCATTCTTTTGTTCAACATTGTTAGTATTATTATGAGGACACTTAGCCATGAAATGTCCAAATTATCCACAATTGAAACACTTGAAATTTAATTTAAATTTGTACTTATCATAACCTCTTTGAATCCTTCTAACACAATTTTCTTTTTTTAGATCTGATCCACATTCAAAGTCTTGATCAACCTACTTCAAAGATACCCTAAAATCAACTTCTTTTCTTATAGAATATTCACTTTCAAATCTCATTTCAAATGAAGTTAATGTCCCATGCAACTCAATGAAATTTAAAGTATCTAGATCTTTAACTTCCTCAATAGTAGATATTTTAGGATCAAACCTTCTAGGTGGGTATCTGAGAACCTTTTTCACAACAACCTTCTCTTCCAAGATTTAAACACCAAGACCTCAAATATGATTGACAACTTGATCAATATAGAGCATGAATATAGCAATGTTCTCATCATCTTTACTCCTTAGACCTTCAAACTAAGCTCTGCAAGTCTTCATCTTTTATTCTTTGACTTTATCGTCACCTTCATAGATAGTTTCCAAATTTTCCCATATTTCCTTTTTTCAGGATTCCATCACTTTCAAATATTCAATGTTATTCGAGCCACATAAAATAACATTTTTATCCTTAGCATTGAGCTAAGGAGCCCTCTTACTTGCTTGATCTTGGGGATGGATATATTCATGAGGCTCATATCCTTCTACAACTAACATCCAAATTTCCATTTGTAAAGCCATCAAATATGACTCCATCCTAACAAGTTCTAAAAAGTAAAATTAGATCCATCAAAAATTGGTACTTTGTTTCCTGATAAATTTTCTTGTGCCATCTTGGATCTACCTTAAGTTGTTAAAAAAATTCAAAAGAAATTAGCTCTAATACGAATTGTAGGGAACACAATATATTGAGAGGAGGAGTGAATCAATAGATCAAAACAATTCCAGAAACCTTCACAATTACTAAATATATTTTCAACGTGAAGCGAACTCAACCATACAAGCTAGTAAATCAAATACAAGACAAGACATAATACCATATTTATGTGGAAACCGTAGATGGGAAAAACCACAGTGGGAAACTAAGAATTAGGAATATAATAAGTGGATTTTATAATGTGATGTAGGCATTGATCTATAGGAGACATCAATCCCCACTCAAACAAGGAAACCAATCCATGGTGGTGCAATACAATAGGTAGAACACCAATCCTACTAGAATATAGAAATAATGGTGGATTTGAAATTTAACTTTGACATGCACCAAAGACACAGTAGACACTCTCTCACACTTGGAATGACCAACTAGAACTAGTGCTACCTCTTTTCTTCACACTTTTGTTATGTATACCTTCCATTTATTACATAATTGTACATACCACTCTTGTGACACATTCTTTGATGTATATAATACATCTGAATATTTGAAATATATGCATGAAATTATATTAACACTCTTTTATGTTAGCTAGGGATCTGCACCAACCTAGACAACATGGGGTGGAACTAAATTTAAATTATATGAAGTGTGTAATACCATAGGCCAAATTTTCCTCCAAAAGAACTTGACACCTTGTGCAACCATGGGAACCATAAATAGTTATTTCCTCACTCCTCACACATGATCTGAATTCTATGTGCTATTAGTCATTACTACACGTGCATTGAACATTGAATATCTCGAATGACCTTCTAACACTTCAACCTCCTTGCACATTGAGACACACCATCAAAAACTAAGGAAAATGATAGAAATAGTGTAGGAGTACACTCCTTCCAAACCACAAAGAAACACTAAATTTTTGAAAGAAACGCCAGCCATATTAATCAATCTCACTATTCAAAAGGTATCCTTTTGTACCACCAAACTTATGTTGAATGCATAACCATCATGGTATAATAAATTTATTAACTATCTAAAGGAAGACACACCACTACTGGCATGATACATGAAACTTGGGTAGACTAGATAGCCTCCACACTATCAAACAACATGCTTCTAAAAATTTGAAACAAATAATAGTTCTAGTACTCCTACAATCTTGTATTTGATCATTGAAAATATCCCTTGGTTTTTTTCCAAGCCTTGTTTCAAACCTTGATCCATTTGAGTTAGATTATCATCATTAAGATATGTTTTATCCAATCCTCACATTATTTTTGGGATGTCTGGTTTAATAAATCAACAATCTGATTATCGTAATAATGAATCAATCAACATAAATTTCTAGCTTGACTAGTGGAAATATCATGTTTTTATTTGCATCATTGTGTACACTTTCTTACTTTGTTATGTTTATTTTCATTTTCATAGTCGTTTTTGGTATGTTTCCACAAAAAATAAAGGTCTTCCATATCATGGTGTGTAATGGTATTTTCTTTTAGGTGATCTTTTCTTGTGAGTCAATCTATGCATTGGATACATTTTCACCTTTGTCTTATATACCATAGTGCATAACATCCATTTCTCTATCAAGTAAATGTTTCTCCACTCGAATTTAATTTAGCACATCATCATACTAAATTTATTGTCTTTTAATCTATAATCACATTTCATACATATATTTTCTTCATTTTCCATTTTCCATCTAATAAATTCTTCACATTTCATTATTTTGAGAGCTTACCCATGTATTTTTTGCAAGTATAATCTCCCAAGGGGGCATCAACATCATCAATCATCTCATTTCTTAATTATAATTTCTTACACAAGTAGGTCATATCATAATTTTCTTTGTTTCTTCTATTGGAATAATGAAGAAGAACACATCTCTTGATATAGCTTTTTGTTGTCATTGATGTCACCATGATATATGAGTTGCAACTACAAGAATCAAACGTCATGTTGATCTGGTACTCTGAACCGGTAATGCAAAAATGTCCTTTGATATTTTGGTTCGCATTTCCCCTTCGGTGATCATCGTTACTCACAATATTGGGAAATGATTTTTGGTCGATGAAAGCATGCATGGACGTTATCTCATGCCTACATATGCTCATGTTCATTGTTGGCATCATTTTTTGTTTACATTTTTTTATTAGGTCTATCTTCAGCCGACCTAATAAGCAATTGAAGCTGTAATGGATTAAAATTTTGTTGGAGAAATCTGTTCTGACATGTAGTAGCATGCTACACACTTGAATTATTTTTGAGAATTTTTTATATTTACTTGGAGCCGACCAATTGATACTTTTGGGATAGTGAGATATATATATAGGATAGTTTTGGAGATTGAATATGAACATTGAGTGTACGAGTATTGATGGATAGACTATGGGTGCGGAAAGAGTGAATATTGATCTGCTAGTATGTGAATTTCTTGAGCTTCAAAGGAACTGATCTGCACTTTGAGGTGTACTTTCATCAGTTCATTCTCTGGTTGTAAGACATTTTACTATTGTATCTTTTGTAGGCAATGAGCCTCTCTTTTGGATAGTGAGTCATGGTAGTGACCCACCCCTTTTGTAATATCTTATAATCAGTTATACTATATTGTGAGTTAATCCTCATCATGATTTTTGCCATTCCAGGTTTTCGATGTAAAAACCTTGGTGTTCATGTGTTTTGTGTTTCCATGTGTTGTCAATTGTTCTACTTATCTTATCTATCATATGAATTGGATTAATTGGATGGTATTTGTTCAATAAGTTTAAGAAGGTACTGATTCACACCCCCTCCCCCTCTCGGTATCTTGGATATTCAACATCTTTTATGTTTTCTTCTTCAATATGTTTCTTTGACATAATGTCACTTCAAATATTGTATTGAGAAAGGAGGGGGAAATTATAGAAACTAAAATTATTCATGTAAATTTCAAACAATAGTTATCTCCATACCATCAAATGATATGTATCACATCATTCATTCATTATAATTTTTTACATTTAGTCACTTATATCATTAATTTATTATTATCATTTATCACGTCATTTATCATTTATTAATCACTAATTAATTATTATCCATTAAATATCATTTAGCACAATAAATTAATTAATCATTATACCATTTTATATTAAAAATTCATCACATTTAGCATATTTACCATTTATTATCATTTATTTACCAATAAATAATTATTTATTAATATTTATCATTTATCACATCAATTAATAATTTTTAAATTATATCCATCTGTCTATTAATTAAATAATATTTTATTACTTAATTTATGAGAGCTAATTATCCACTTTTAATAAATAAATAAAGTTGTCTCATTCATCAATTTAGTAACTTCCTCATCAAAAATAATGTTAAATAAATAATTAAATTCATAATTATCTTATGATTAGTTAAATCCCATATACAAACTAGAAACTTATTCTTCTCATTTATCCATTTAATAAATTAAATATTTTGTTACTATCCTCCTAAGACTTCAAAATGGAAATTTTCTAATTTTAGTTGTCTTGACTTTGAACAACCTATCTAGTGAACTCAATTCTTAAATCTTGCATAATTTGTCCATTTGATTTTTTCTAAAATCCATAAATAGAATCATTCATTTATCATTTAGATCATATCAAATGTTTATGCAAGTCTAGTCTATCCAAATCCATTATCTTTAAATAAAATATTATGCTAGTGAGTCACATCAACATTCCTATTGAATAACTCATAATAACAAGATTGATATAAGGTTTACATTGAGCTTACTGAATGGGATTTATTTCTTTTTCTTCTCCTCTTTCTCTCTTTCATCTTGATGATGGATCAGAAAGTCTGATCAGAAACGTTGATGCTACAAACTTGCTACATAATTGAATCCATAAATAATGAAAACCTACAATATGGATTATGGAAACTTGATATCATTAATACAATTATCTTTTTTTTCTCAAGATTTTAAGTTTCATATTTTCCATTTTTATTGCTTACAAAAACCTTAGAATATGGCACCTTCTTGATGCTTCACTTTTAATTTCATGATAAAATCAAGAATGGTTAAAAAATTATATATTTATATATATTCATTGATGAGATTGAAATGTGGGTGAAAGGACTATATTTTGAATTTATTCCTTGTATAACTCTCTCTTTCCTTCACTATATTTTGAATTTTATTTTCAAAAATAGTTAGTATAGGATTAGAATTAGGACTTCAAGATCATTTAATATTATTATGAATTTTAAATTTCATGAATGCAAGTTAAGATATTATTTTTTGTAAGCTAAAATTTCAAATTTTATGACTATATATTTGAATAAATTTTCAAATGCATTGAAAAGTCTACAAAATGATCGATTATGTGTAAATTAACCCTTGGATGTTGGATTTTTTTTCAAATATTATAGGCCCCTTCACTAAGATATAAAATACATATGTCACTAAGTTATCCAACTACAATCAAAACCTAAGTACAAAAGACTTGGGAATAGTGAATTTCCATTTGAAAAGTGATTTCTTTCAAGTTGTTTTTTTCATATTAGATTTTGCCCTAAGTTGACAAGTGTATCAAAACACCCATCATAATTTTGCAATTTGGTTGTCATTGATGTAAAAATTACGAGTTTGGTTTCCATTGATGTTAGAATTATGCTGGAGTTGGTTACAGTTTGGTTTTCAATGTTGCAGTTTGGTTGATTGGTTGCCACAATCTCTAAGAGATGATCCACATTTCTCCACTGGTGATTTTCTACCCCTGTAGTTTGGAAAATAGATTAATATTTGTTTAGAGCATTTTTAATCCAATTTTCATGTTGTTTAGATTATCGGAAAGGTGTTTGTGTTTGTGAAAAATTCAATTCTATGTTGGTTTTATGAGGATGTTTATAGGGGTGAAAAAAAATTATTTGCATTTCTGTCTGTTTGTAGATATGGTTGTGTAGTTCAAAATTTGAATATACGGTTTTGTGAAGGTTCTTTAGGAAAAGTTTCATATGATTAGATGTTCCATAGAGAATTTTTTAAGTGACATAGTATATAACTGTGTTGTCTGGTGGCTATTTTTAGTGTTTGTTGTCTTATGCCAACTTGTTGGTACTTGAGTTTGAGAAATGGTTGGTGGAGATTATTCTTGAAGATCCTGTGATGTTTTCTAATACTCCACAAGATGTTTAGTTTCTCTAGAACAATCTATGGTCTAGAATGAAGGTGTTGCTAGGTCATACCTTTTCTTGGCTGACTGATGCAAATAGAAGGACTAAACTAAACTAACTTAACACAACTTGAAAAATGATCCATCATGAGCAATGAAAAAATGCAACCTGGGTCATCTTGAAGACGTTGCTATAATGGCCTAACAGGCACTTAACAAAGAGAACAACATAAAACTTATAAATATTGTATTTTATGGGCCTTCCACAATATATTTCATTGATCCTAAGTCCAATCACAAACAAACTATGTATAGATTTGTTCAAGCATCAAGAAAACTAGGTTTTTTTACTATTTTCAAGAAAAACGAGACACAAAGTCTATCATAACTCATGCAAATGAATAAATGAATATTTTCCATTTAAATTGTTCATAGAAAATGTAAAGAAAAAAAATTTTCACCAATTTCTATCACTTTTTTACAATGGAATAAAAAGATATGCATTTTTCTTATCTATTGGGAACCCTAGTTACTCAACAAGGTTGTTAAGAAGATTGGAATGCTAGACCAATCAAACGATATTTTATTTAGGAATGGTAACAAAAAAAGACTTATATAATACAATTATCTTTCCATCCATATAGGTTTTAGGACCGTATGATTCCATACAAATCTGTACTAAGCGAAATAGCATAAAATTTGTAGGAAAAACACAAGAAAATGGCGCCAAAAATGATTCAAATATTCATTCCAACTTCACCCACCTTTTGTGTCGAGTTTAAAAGGCCTATTTATTCCCTTAAAATAATTTCATCGCATTTAACCAACCCTTTAACCAATTTATTTTGACAGTTTTTGCAAAGTTGTTCGACAACTTTTTGACAACACTGTGCAACTTTTACATCTTTTATCCAAATGACCCCAAACTTTCACAAATGACTCCAAATGATCATTAATGATCCAAAATGACCTTATTTACATAAAAAAACATAAAACAAGACAAAAACAAAAGTTTGAACATGTTGACCATGAGGGTGCTCCTATACCATACTCCCAAGGAAAGAAAAATATCAGTTCCATCTAAGATGTGATCTGCAAATTTATTAATATCTTCCATATTGGACTCCTTCAACCTACAAAACTGATATGTTCTAAATTATTTCATTTCCTTGGATCTTTCTTCCTCTTATTGCACCATCTCTTACTTAACATCTTCTCAACTTCCAAAATCCAAAATTCTAGTTCTCGTTCACATGCCTCAGTACCACCATCTATGTCTTCATCTTCATCATTGGAATACAATTTGTTAGCACTGACTGAGGTATGTTGAAGGTGTGCGCCACAAGTTCAAGGTTGGATGGAGCTCAAGGAGTGTTTGAATATGTTATATGGTTCATTCCAACTCATCTAGGTGAAGAAAAAGTAATGATTAATTCTTCATGTGTACCACTAGTGTTGTAATAGCTGATGTGTTACAAGTTTCATGTGTTCTTGCTTAAGTCCAACCTAATTTAAATTTTTGAATTGTGCAGATGTTTTTCATTGAAGATCAATGTTATGAAGAGTGTTTCTAGGACCAATTTAATAATGTGTTGGAATCTACAAGGTGTGTTCATTTTCCTAGTGTTTCATGTAGTCCATTTTTGGGTCTTTTGTTCTACATGTTTCATGTTGTTTATCTTTGGCTGAATTGTATTTATAATATTCTTTATTGTAGGCTGACATATAATATAAATCATTGTAATATCTTGTATATATTATAAACCACATTGATCTAGGTTATGTGGTTGAGTCGAGGGTGTGTAATGCATTATCATGTTTATGTAAGTGACCAAAAGAGAAAGAGCATAAGTGGTAGATCCTATCTAAATACAATTTTATCATATATCTATGATAGAAGAGAGGTGAAGAGTGTGCCTAACTGATTGCTAGAGGTAATGAGCCAATGTAAAATCTTCTTGAAGGCTAAATGTGGTAAGTTAGTAAGCTGCAAAGAAGAAATTTAAAGAAGTTGTAGAAATTGTCAAAGTAGAATTGCAATCATCAAAAGGATTGAGCTTCATTGGTGGATTCAGATAGTAGAAAGGTTTTCATTTTGCAATCTTTTATGATTTATTTCTCATATTAGGGAGTACTTGCTTCCTTCGGTTGTAGCCCTAAAACAAAGTTTGTAGGGAGTTAGAGCAAACTTGGTGGTGACCGTAAAACATTTTCAAGGAGTGGTAGCTTCCTTGGGTTTTATACCTAAAACAAACTTGTAACTACTATTCATGTATGAGGTTTGATTAGGACACTAGCTCCTAGCATAATTTATTGTCATGGTTTTTCCCCTTTGGGGTTTTCCACATACATTTTTTGCTATGCGGTGTTGTGCATTGTTTCTTTCTTTCATTTTCTTGCATGTGCTATAAATTTTAATTTTTAGTTTTCTACAAGATGGTTTGAATTTTTTTGAATATTGATTCACTTCCCCTCTTAATATTCTAGTGTGTTTTCAAGAATTGGTAACAAATCCTATTTTATTAGAAGAATTTTGATAGCTTTAGAAATATTCAAGATGGAAAAACAAGGATCTCAAAAGGTGCCTAGATTTTATGGAAAAAAATTCACTTTATAGATATTTCAGATGGAAAATTTCATCTGACCTCTTTAGGGTTTGGTGCTTGGAAATTTGTCAAAGATGGATATACTATTCTTTCTACTCCTCCAAATAATCTGGGTGAGATCAAGGCCTTTGGAAAAATGTAAAGGAAAATAATTATATCTTGAGTAGGCTATCAGATTCTAGCCTTGTAAAGTTAAGGACTGCAAGTAAGAAAAGGAATTCTAGGACAAGTTGAGTGGAATCTATGAGGGAGATGTCAAAGTGAAGCAATCCAAGTTGTATATCTACAAATTAAAGTTTGAGAACCTAAGAATGTTCGAGGATGAATATATTACTAGAGATATGATCTAGGTAGACAAAGTGGTCAATACAATTAGAGGACTTGGTGAAGATCTTGAAGAATATGTGGTAGTCAAAAGTTTACTCAGATCTCTTCCTAAATATTATAGTTCTAAAGTATCTATTATTGAGGAAGCTAGATATCTAGATCAACTTTCAATGGATCAATCATATGGTGCCCTTGTTGGATTTGAAATGAGAGATTTTTATAAAGAAGGACCTAAGAAGGAAGCTTCTTTCAAATCTAGTAAGAAAGAAATACATGATGAATTTGATCTGGATAGTGACACCAATGAAGAGGAAGAAAATTTTGTAAGGAACTTGAAGAGAGGCATCCGTAAGTATAATGGTAAGATGCCTTTCAAATGTTTCAAGTGTGGAGAGGTTGGCCATTTTTCTTCAAAATTTCCCCTAAAATATTTTGATTAGAGAAACAAAGAGCCTAGAAGAAATACGGTTAAGAAGAGTCTCTCTCATTGGAATAATCCTGCTCTGCAAAAGATGATGATTCTAGTGGTCCAAATAATGAAGATGAAATCTTGTTCTTGGCTACTAAAAGGACTTGGGATAAAGCTAAAGATCCAAGTGTTGTGTGTACTATTTTTCATGCAAAATATGAGGCTAATTCATGGGTGAATGATAGTGGTTCTTCCAACCACATGACAGGAGATAAGAGAAATTATATCCAACTTGTGAAGTGGAATGGTGGCATAGTCAAGCTTGGAGATGATACTTCAATGTAGATTTATAGAAAAGTTGTTATCAATATTGATGGAAAGCATAGAAAAAAAGATGTTCTTAATGTCAAAGGTCTCTAGCACATTATTCTTAGTGTGAGTTAGATGTGTATAAATGGTTATAATCTCTTAAGTTCAATAAAAGTGGATGTGAAATCAGAAAAGAAAAGTTTGGATAATTGGTTGTTGAAGGATCGAGGACAAGTTGTGACATATACATCCTAAGAGATGTGAATGGAAGAAATTGTCTTTTGGGACAAGCAAGTGAATGGTGGTGTTGGCAAAGAAGAATGGGACACATTAACTTTGACAATCATCTGAAGATCAATTCATTGCATGTGGTAAGAGATATGGCTAAGATAATCAAGACTGATAGTATAGTGTGCACGGAATATCAATTTGTTAAGCATACAAGGATAAGTTTCAAGTCTAAATAATATTCTTCTTATAGACCTTTGGATTTGGTACATATTGACTTGTGTGAACCTACCAAAAAAAAAAGTGTGAAAGGTGAAAGGTGAAAGGTATTTCATGCTTTTTATTGATGATTTCTCTAGGATGACATGGGTTACATTCTTGCAAGATAAATTTGATGCTTTCAATAAATTCAACATTTTCAAATCAATGGTTGAGAATAAAATGAATGAAAAGATCAAATGTTTGAGGTTCGATAGAGGAGGTGATTTTACCTCAAATGAGTAATGATTTTTGTGAGAAACATGGAATAAAGTGGCATCTATCTATTGCTATAACTCCTCAGCAAAATGGAGTTGTAGAAAAGGAAAAATAGGACTATTCAAGAAATGGTAAGGACCATGTTGATGGAAGAAAATCTACCTAATGTCTATTGGAGAGAAGTAGCTTGAATACTATAGTATATGTTCAAAAGAGAGGATTTTTGAGATTGAACAAAACTAAGAATCCTTTTGAGTGTTGGTATGGAAGACCTAAAATTGTTAGGTATTTTAGATTTTTTGGAAGAAAATGCTATATCAAAAGAGATGAAGATGTTTTGGGAAAGTTTGATTCAAGGTCCTATGAAGGTTTCTTTCTAGAATATTCATCTCATATTAAAACATACATATGCTATAACAAAAGATTGGAAATAATGGTTGAAAGTAATAATGTTAAGGTTGATGAAGATCTACATCAAAATTTGAATGAAATTGAGGACTGTGGATTTGATGCACCTCCCTACTCAAATGAAGAAGAAGAAAAAGAAGAAGCTAGAGAGAAAGAAGAGACAATAGAAAAGCATAGGAAGACTCATACAAAGTATGTTCAAAGAAACCATTTAGAAGATCAGATCATTGGTTACAAGAATAAAGGAGTGTTGACTAGAAGAAGGCTTACAAAGGAAAGTGAATAAGTAAACTTTTATTTGTTATCAAAGGTAGAACGAATTTTATTTTCTATTGCCAACAAGGATGAAGGATGGATTCAAGCAATAGAAGAAGAGTTGAATTAGATTGAGAGGAATCAAACTTGGGAATTGGCACCAAGGACTATGGACAAGAATGAGATAGGAACAAAGTGGGGTTTTAGGAATAAATTGACTGAGGAAGGAGAAGTTGTAAGAGACAAAGAAGGACTAGTTTTTAAAGTATATTCACAAGTAGAAGGCATTGATTTTGAGGATACTTTTTCTCTAGTTGTAAGGATGGAGACAATCTGAATGTTTCTTACTTTTGTTTCTCACAAAAACTTCAAATTTTATTAGATGGATGTCAAGTCAGCTTTCTTGAATGAAAATTTGGAAGAAGAAGTTTACATAGAGAAACTTGATGGATTTCATTTATCAAAAAAACCAAACATGGTATGAGACTCAAAAAGGAATTGTACAGTCTGAAATAAGATCCTAGAGCTTGGTATGCAAGGTTGGATAAGTACTTTCTTCTACAAGGATTCAAGAAAGGTACCACAAATAGTAACCTCTACTCCAACATTGAGGATAAAAAAACTTTGATAGTTGTTGTATTTGTTGATGACATAGTATTTTGTGGTAATGTTGAGATGTGCAAGAAGTTTGTTGAAGAGCTATAGAAATAATTTAAGATTTCCATGATTGGTGAATTATCTTTCTTTCTTGGTCTTCAAATTACTCGACTGAATGGTGGTATATTTATTTCTCAAGAAAAGTATGTCAAAGAAATATTGATGTTTAGAATGGATGATTTGAAACTAGTTAGTACTCCCATGGTTATTGGTTTGCATTTGAGAAAAGATGATGAGTCTCCCTTAGTTGATCATAAGCTATATAGATCTATGATTAGAAGTATGTTGTATTTAATTGCTTGAAGACCTGATATCATGCATGCAGTGTGTTTAGTGGAAATATTTCAAGCTAATCCTAAATAATATCATGCACGAATGTTGTCAAAAGAATCTTTAGATATTTGAAGAGTACTTCACATTATGTCTTATGGTATGCAAAAGGTAATGAATTTGATTTGAGTGCTTACACTAATGCTAATTGGGTTGGTTGTGTGAATGATAGAAGTACAAGTAGTGGTGCTTTCTTTTTATGAAGCAAATCGGTTTCATGGCATAGTAAGAAAGAATAGTTAGTATCCTTGTCCATTATAGAAGCAAAGAATATTGCAAGAGCATCTTATTGCACACAAGTGTTTTTGATGAAGAAAACATTGAGGGATATCAAAATACATTATAATGAGCCTATTCCTATTTTTTGTTACAATCCAAGTGCTATCAATATTTCCAAGAATCTAGAAATGCATTTTTGAACCAAGGATATATTAATCCAGTATCACTTTCTAAGAGAGAAGGTTGCACACAAAGAAGTGATGTTGGAATATGTTATTACAAAGGATCAAATTATAGATACTTTCACAAAGGTTCTTGAAAAGGATACATTTTGAGTATCTATGGTAGAATTTATGTGTAATTTCTCCTCCTTGATAGATGTATAGTTGGTGCATCTGTCTAGGGGGATTAATTCTTTCCATATCCTTATTCTTGGACTAATGGTTGCTCCCTCTCAAAGGGAGTGGGTAGTGGTTGTTGTTGACAAGGGGAGCCTATAATTTTTTTCAAGGAGAGAATGTACATCAAAGGGGGGGAGTCGAAAGAAAATAAATTGTGCTTGAGAGAGAAAGAGAAAGTTGCCTTTTTTCCTTGATGTCAAAGGGGGAGAAGAGTGCATGATATATTGGTTTTGTAATCAATGTCAAAGGGGGAGATTGTTGCAGTCTGGTTGTCATTGATGTCAAAACTATGCAGAGTTGGTTGTAGTTTGGTTTTCAGCATTGTAGTCAAGTTGATTAGTTTCCAAATTCTCTAAGAGATGCTCCATATTTATCGATTGGTGATGTTGTACCCCTATGGTTTGGAAGATAGATTCATATGTTGTCAGATCATGTGTGATCCAGGTTTCATATTGTTTTGATTACCAAAAAGGTGTTTGTGTTTGTGACAATTTCAATTCTATGTTGTTTGTATGAGGATGTTCATAGGGTTGCAAAGTTTGGCTTTGTATTCCTCCACATTTTTAGATATGGTTTTCTGGTTCAAAAGTTAAGTTTAGTGTGTTATGAAGATTTTATACCTAAAGTTTCGTATCATTTTTCTTTCTACAAAGAAATTTTGAAGTGATAGAGTAGAAAAATTTTGTTGTTTGTTGGCTTGTGCCAACTTTTTGCTACTTCAATTTGACAAAATCATTAGTGTCCAAGGTGTTCCTAAAAATCTTGTCATGTTTTATGTTGCTCCACAAGGTGTTTTATGGTTTCTCTAGAACAAATTATTGTATGAAATGGAGGTTTTCCTAGGTTATTCCTTTGTCTGGCTGACTGAGGTATGCTAAAGGTGTGTGCCACAAGTTCAAGGTTGCACAAAGTTCAAGGAGTGTTTGAATATATTTTATGGGTAATCTTGACTCATCTAGGTGAAGTGCAAGTAATTATTAATATTTCATGTGTATCATCGATGTTGTAATAGATGATGTATTACAAGTTTCATTTTTTCTTGCTTAAAGCTGACCTAATTTGAATTTGTCAAGCATGTGGATTTTGTCCATTGATAATTGATGTTTTGAAGAGTGTTTATGAATAGGCTAAGCATGTGTTGGAATCTGCAAGGTATGTTCCTCTTCCTAGTGTTGCATGTAGTCCATTTTTAGGGCTTGTCTTTTGCACATTTTATTTTATTCATATTTGGATGACTTATAATTGTAATATTCTTTGTTGTAGGCCAACATATGTAATATAAATCAATGTAATTTCTTTAATATATTGTAAACCTAATTGATCTAGTTTAGGTGGTTAAGTCGAGCTTGTGTAATGCATTATGATGTTTATGTAAGTGACTGAAAGAGAGAGTAAAAGTGGTAGATCTTATGTGGATACAATTTGATCATATCTTTGTGACAAAAGATAAGTGAAGAGTGTGCCTAACTGATTGTTGGAGGAAATGAGGCAAAGTTAAAGCTTCTTGAAGCTGAAATCAGTGAGCTAGTAAGCTACATAGAAGACATTAGAAGAATTTGTAGAAGTTTTCAAGGTAGAATTGTAATCATCAAAAGAGAAGAGAGAAATTATAATTACAATCATCAAAAGGATTGAGCTTTATTGTCAAATTCAAATAGTAGAAATACTATCATTTTGTAATATTTTCTGAGTTTTTTCTCAAATTAGGGAGTAGTTGTGTCCTTGGTTTGTAGCCCTAAAAAAAAGTATGAAAAGAGTTGTACATTCCTTGTGAGTGACCCTAATGTTGGAAACAAGCTACACTGAGAGGGGGGTGAATCAGTGTTGTGGAAAAATTAACTTTATTAACCTTTATATTCAAGGCATTAACAACATTCAACCATTATGCATAAACATGAAGCAAATAAACACAACACCATAGCACAAGGATTTTTACATCGAAACCCTGTTAGGGGAAAAACTACGGTGGATGGCCAATCCAAAATTTAATCTAAGTATACTCAAATGAATTTTATAGTAGGGGGAATGCACTTGCATTCAGGCACACTACCTAGAGATCATTGCTCAAAGGGAAGACTCATTAACTTACAAGAGGAATCAGATTAAAACCATCTAAGAGTTTGAATTGAGAAAAATAGCACCGACATATGCCTGATTGTAGTTTTGGTTATGCACAATATTCAATCCTTTGTCCCATAGACTGATTCTGCACTTCTTCTCTTTTCTTCTCACACACGCAACATAGATTATCTATGTGTAAGTGAAACTATGCATTATCGCTCTTCTACTATGCTCTAATTCACAATTTGCATCACCACACACTCCATACATCATCCAAAATGATATGGACAATCCTATATATATCCACAACTTAGAATTCAATTACAATATGTCGGCTCCAATAGAAAAAAGGGATATTTACATCTGTTGGCTCAAATCATGAATAATATGCAATGTATATCCACAATGGTCAGTCATAACTTGGCTAGGACCCAAACAAAGATGTAAAAACACAACAATACTTATCCAATTACTTTCCATACATCTCCGACATGATACATTTATGAAGTCGACTCTAGTACTGATAAAATAGAGAATTAGTCAACCAGATCTTCAAACCTCCACATGAATCGATATGATCCACTGTGCTTCAATAGTAACAGAGATAATATACCCAAAAAAATTTTGTAAGATGTGCAACACAAAACAATAACAAAAAATCTTCATACAAATCGATGAACATTGTGTTACGAGATGCACTGTTCTTCCTTGCCAATATTTAATTTGTCTATCGATATGATCGAATGATGATGTGAGTATTTTATCATCGATTAGGGTTTCCATCAATGACAACACCAAAATATACTAGCAGTGTCTCTTGCCAAAATCTCCCCCTTTGGTTTTGATGGAAACACTTAGTGAAAAATGACTAAGTGTCAGATTAGTACCAAGATAAATTGCACTGCCATCCCCAAAATTCTAAAAATACAATTCTCCCCCTAAGATGATTATACATTTTTCACTCCACTATTATCCCCCTTTGACATCAATGGAAACGACAGGGATTCACATACCAAAAATGGATCAATCAATCAAAACTGTTATACAAAATTGCTTCTTTGACTTACATAAACTATAAAATGTCTGCAAAATCTTTCTTCAACTGGATCATATTTGTGTCTCAGACTCTATTGAGACTCTCTAGGATTTTTATGTGACCACAGATCAGGTAGGACTGGGTCTCTGCAGATTCCAAGCTGGTTGGATTACCAACTACCATAGTGTCTTCTCCTTTCTTTAGAGCACTTGACATTATCTCAATTTTTGGACCAATTATGCCTCTGAGTTCATATGTTCTTGCAAAAAAAATTTCATTCTCATGCTTTAAGATTTTTATTTTGACAAGAAAATACATCAATTCACCTTCTATCTTTCCAACACCACCAATTAGAGGATCAAATGCTTCAGAAATAGTACTTAACTATTTTTCCAGATCCTTAACCTTTTTCCCATTAGCTTCAGTAAATTTTGAAAAAGACAAACATGATTTTTAAATCTTTCCACCTTTTGACAAATTATTCTGTACATTCTTCACACAAGTGGCTGAAACAGTTTTATCTTTAACAATCATTTCTTTCAATCCACTAAACCTTTTGACATCAAACTCTTTTTGCACTTTCACCATAGCTAATTTCTCAAGTGACTCAAAGTGAGTACTAACTAAGCTGATAAGATTTTTCAATTCAGTGGAGGAAGAACCAATTGGATCTTTCACATAAGAGGGCATTATCTTTTCCAATACTCTAGATGCAAGATTTAGTAGTTCACTATCTTCAATGTGTGACTTCAGTAGCTCTTCTTTGGCTTTTTCTTGAGAAAATGATGCCACTTTCATCTTCTAGATTGGACTCAAGGTAGATAGGTCAATAGGACCTTCAATCGGTACAGGATCTAATTCTTCTTTCTGTTCTACTAAGAATTTATTCACTGCCTCAGCAGTATATCTTGCTTCAACTAGAATTTCCTTTATATCAACTATCTTCTCTTCAATGATAGCTTCCTTAGTTGTAGGTTTTGATTTATCTTAAGGGATCTCCACCTTTTCAATTGATACATTTTCAGGTATCTCAACTTTCATAGGAATTTATGAGTTTTCCTCTGCATGAGGAATCTGTGAATCCTCAGTTGTATCAAAATTTTCTTCTTTTGCTTCCTTTACCGAACCAGATGGGGCATATTCAACATTTGTTTCCTCAGCTACAACATCAATTATGTCATTAAATAGTATCTCCCTTAGGATTTGCTTAGTTTCTTTTGTAACTTCATTAGTTAGACCGATCATTAGCTTATTCACCCTTGTTTTTCTTTTAAATTTCCTTTAGGCTTTATTCAAGAGTGACTACATCTCATCCACAGTCATTACTAGACACAATTATGCAAGAATCCTTTCTCTCATATATTCTTCTTCTATTCTAGCATCGAGTCTCCTCATTTCCAAAATGTCATATAGACTTTTGGGCAGATTAGGCATTATTTCAATCAAAACTTTATTGAAAATATTCATATGTTTTATTGTCGCTTCTTCAAGAATTATTTTATCAGGTTCACCAAAAGACTCATACCATTTACAAAGTGGCTTGAGATTTCCATCCTTAACTAAATCTTTTTCAACTTCCCCTACTGACATACCTAAATTTTCAATTTTTGTCTCCTTCGTTGCTCGAACATCTCCACCAGAGGGTTTTCTTTTTGTAATTGTTGCTACCTTGGTCCCATGATGTTTGATTTCTCTGACTTCATCATCAGACTCTATCACTTCATCCACAGAAACTTCCATATAGATTTGTTTGCTCTTATCTTTCTTCCTCTTACCTTCTTTACCGGATCCCTTAGATTCAATTTTCATAGGGATTGATTTTGCTACAAGAGTTGAATGGGATGCAGAGCTTCTAGTTGATCTAGCTCGGGCAGATGGTGTTTCCAGACCAGCTGATTAAGTTTTTGTTGCCTCCTTAGCTACTTGTTTTTTTGCTTCAGCTTCTTCCCTTTTCTTTCTAGCTTCTTTTAATTTCTCTATGGATATGCCCAAATTTTCTGCAAGAGCTTCTACCTCTTTTCTAACTCTTTTGGTTACCACAGGTTTCCTAACCTCGTTGTTCACCTGTATGTCCTATTTAGCATAGGTAATGAACCTCACTTCTGCTAGATCCAAAGGTTTACTTAGTAAGTTTTGTGCATACATATCCAAAATTCTCTCTTCAACTTCATACCCCATAGGCATGATCCAGATTGTTCTAGGATCCGCAGCTTCCATCATACATTGATCAACATCTACCATGAAGAATATTGTATCCTTGTATTTCTCTATAATGGAAGTGGGAATCCTCCCTCTAGCTTGCATCATAGTCTAAAAAATTTTGAAGTATCCCCAGACAGTTGCATTCTTTGTCTTAGAATCTACATATTTGTGAAAGAGATCTCTGATCTAAGAAGCTACCGGTATGTCTTTTTGCTAGTGAATCTTTTTGAATCTCGAAATCTCACCCATGAAATAAAAGAATAATCATAAAAGAAATTTACCATACTTGAAAGAGTTTTTCTTATCTTTCTTAATCTTCACAAGATTTTCCATTAGTTGACTCCTCAGTAGTTCATAGAGATCATAGTCT
Source organism: Sequoiadendron giganteum (assembly GCA_007115665.2). NCBI lineage: Eukaryota > Viridiplantae > Streptophyta > Pinopsida > Cupressales > Cupressaceae > Sequoiadendron > Sequoiadendron giganteum. The sequence continues at coordinate 57,261,902 of CM021107.1, read as the reverse complement.
GCATTTTATTTAACCAAATGATAGGCGACACAAATGACTGTACTAGACATAGAGTTGTCTTGACTGGAATGATAAATATTGTACCCAATAACCATAGATGCAAATTTGACATCTATATCAACAATATCATCAACTATCATTGCTCTTCTATCATACATAGAGCCTATAGCATCAGTGACCATTTGATTTTTCAGAGATTTCAAAATTGGTAATCCACCGAAAGAATGTAGACCTATTATATCACTGATAGCCTCTTTTGTGATTTTGAATGGTATGTTTAACCACATGAATTATGCATGAACTCGACTCAAAATATAATGAACCCATTTTGACTCTTCAAAGAAGGGAAATTTGACAATTTATGTAAATTTCTTTACTTCTAAGATTTTATGTTTCAGCTTCACACATAAATCTTCACCTATGGTGTGATTATTATACAAATTCAGAAATTGTGAGCTTCCTAGTTCTTCAATACTCGCATGAATATAAACCCTAATGTCCTTTATGTGTAACACTCCGTATGGAACAGACGAAAATGATCCTAATGGGTCTTTCTCAAGAGACTTGTAAGGATGCCATTTGAATTTGGGACGAGGTCTATCCTTGACATCAACTACTAGAGGAGTATTCATTTTGACCAAATCACAAATTTGTAAAGTTTTTTGATAAATACCTTTTTTGCTAGATTGGAATTTGATTTCCGAATCACTTCCACAATTAAATTTTTCCTCAATTCGCCAAGATTCACCTTAGAGCTCTCCAAACTTCTTTTCTTCAAAATACAAAGTGACAAATGGAGAATAGAAATGACTTTTTATCACTTGCATACCTAACCCTTTTTGTCACAATAAATGCTTTTACCCTAACTCATCTGGTTACCCTATTTTTATGCACTATCACGAATAAAACTTGTGCAGACCTCCAATACAGCATACCACTTCCTTCAATGAGTTCAAAATTTTTTTTGAGTATCTATCCACCTTTTGTACTCATCCACATCTGGTCTTACTTACCAGTTAGGGGCTTAGAAGATTTTCTTAATAGTTCCCCATAGGCCAAAGGCCTGAAACTAATTCTCAGAGGAATTACCAAAAGCAAGTTCTGGTGTTGGCACATTTTCTTCAACAAAGGGATCTTTCTTCACCCATTTCTTTTACATCTACTGCCTGACCCCATTTGTAGTGACTTTTCCTTTTTCCCTTGATATCCTTTTGCATGTTTTTCCTTTGATTTACCAAACCTTTTATGTTCCAATAGAATGAAATGTGACCAATTTTATTGCAGTTATAACACATAATGTTTCTCTGTTTAGACCAGTTGTTCCACTAATTTCCTCTTGATTTGCACTAGTTAGCAGTATGGCCAAGTCTATTGCATGTATAACATCTGATATTTCAATGAAATTGATTCATCACATTTCTGCATTTATTTGACTTATGACCAACCTTATGACAATTAAAGCACTAACCTGAGAATGATGGACCACTTGATTTCATTCTACTTCTACATTGAGTAGCCATGTGTCCAAATTTATTGTAACTGAAACAGTATCCATTAAATTTCTAATCATTAGGTTTCCTTACCAAATACCTTCTACATTTGTTCATTTGATTTCCTTGCTTGAATTTCCTTTTTCCAAATCTTGAAGTTTCTCCTTCCTCATATCCAAGACCTCTCTTGTCACCATTAGTCCTCTGACCTTTAATCATTTCATCAAGCTTGGTTGAGCTAACTTTGAACTTTTCTTTGTATTCATTTGTAGCAACAAGTTCATTTCTGAGATCATCCATCTTCTTTTCAAGTGCCTCTTCATTGTTTTTAGATTGTTCCAATTCATCATCCAATCGGTTGCATACTTTAGATTTTTATTTTAGGGACCGTGCTAGGTTATCTTCATTCTTTTTTTGTCTTAAATCTCCTTGGTCATCTTCATCATGATAGATTCCATTTCATGCTTTAGGACTATATTATCTCCGATAATATTTTCACATTCTTTTGTCTTTTCCTTCAATGCTCTTACTGTCACTCTGCTTAATATGATCACAGAGTTCCTTTCTCTTCTCTCTAGAATTATTGTCTTTTTCTTTCAAAGACTCAATGAACTTCTCAACATTCGTGAGGTTTTCTTGCAATTTTTGAACTTCCGCCTTTGACTGATCAAGATCATCTAGGGCCACCAAAATTTGTTGTTGAAGATTGCTTGAATCCATTGAAACACTTTCCAAGATCTCCCCAAGTTTTTAGACTTCTTTAGAGGAACATTTTCTTATACCAATTGTTTGAAACAAGCTACATAGAGAGGGGGGGGTGAATTAGTGTTGTGCAAAAACTAACTTTCTTAACCTTTATCTTCAAGGAATTAACAACATTCAACCATAATGCATAAACACAAAACAAATAAACACAACACCATGACACAAGGTTCTTTACATGGAAACCCTGTTAGGGGAAAAACCACGATGGATGGCTAATCCACAATTTAATATGAGTATACTCAAATGAAGTTTACAATAAAGGGAATGCACTTGCATTTAGGCACACTTCCTAGAGCTCACTACTCAAAGGGAAGGCTCATTTCCTTACAAAAGGAATAAGATTAAAACCATCTAAGAGTTTGAAATGAGAAAAATAGCATCTACATATGCTTGATTATAGTTCTAGTTATGCATAATATTCAATCTTCTATCCTACAGACTGATTATGCACTTTTTCTTTGTTCTACTCACACTCGCAACACAGATTCTTTATGCGCAAGTGAAATTGTGCATTATCAATCTTCTTCTGTACTCTAATTCACAATTTGCATCACCATAGACTTCATACATCATCCAAATTGATACAAACAATCCTATATATATATCCACAACTTAGAATTCAATTACAATATGTCAGCTCCAATAGAACAAAGGGATATTTGCATTTGTCGGTTCAAATCGTGAATAATATGCAATGCGTATCCACAACGGTTGGCCTTAACTTGGCTAGGACCCAAAAAAAGATGTACAAACACAAAAATAATTATCCAATTACTTTCCATACATCCATGACATGATACATTTATGAAGTCGGCTCTAGTACTAATAAAATAGAGAATTAGTCAATTGGATCTTCAAACTTCCACATGAATCGATACGAGCCACTACGCTTCAATAGTAACAAAGATAATATACCAAAAAACATTTCCTGAGATGTACAACACAAAACAATAACAAAAAATATTCATACAGATCGATGCACACTGAGTTACTGGATGCGTGTTGTTCTTCCTTGTCAATCTTCAATTTATCTGTCAGTACAATCGAATGATGATGTGTGTATTTGATCATCAATTAGGGTTTCCATCAATGACAACACCAAAAGATACTAGCAGTGTCTCTTTCCAACACCTAAAACATTTTCAACGAGTAGTAGCTTCCTTGGGTTCTAGCCCTAAAACAAAGTTGTAACTATTATTGATTTGTGAGTTTGGATTAGGATAGTAGCTCCTAGCAGCATTTCTCACCACGTTTTTTCCCCTTTAGGGTTTCCCATGTACATATGGTGTTTTGTGGTGTTGTGCATTGTTTCTTTATTTTATGTTCTTGAATGTGCTATAAAGTTTGAATTGAAGTCTTCTCTAGAGGGTTTGAAATTTGTTTGAATAATGATTCACCCCCCCTCTTAGTATTCTAGTGTCTATTCAACTCATAAAAACCAAACTATTGTTTAATAATAGAGTTTTGACCTAAATTTCTCATAAGAAAAGAAATAAGCCTATATTTTTATTAATAATAAATTTAATTTATGAAAAATAAATATTCTTGTAGGTATTGTTGAGGATAAAATAGGAAAAACACAAATATTGTACTCTAATTTTGTGAAATTTTCCTAAACTATACTAAATTTCTAATAGTGTCTAGAATAATAGTACATGTTCTCTAAATCAGTATCTTTGTGCAGGTGAACTCCTAGTCTAAAATTGCAAAACAAAAGAGAATGCCAACAAGGAAAACACAAACAACACCTCAATGATTAGCCTAGTTGAACTTGAACAAAACAAAAGATAAAGATAGTATTTTACCTTGTCCAAGTTGGTGAGTTGGTTGGCCCTATTGATCATTTGATTTGTGTGCTCCTTTTGATGGAAAATAGCATGCAACCTAGCTCTAAATGATCATAAGTGGATGGAGAATGCAATGATGCAAGTGGGTATTGCAATGGATACACAATGTGGATGCAAGAGGTGTTGCAACAATAGTGGTTTTTGGATGCTTGAATGCTTGAAGGCTAGTGTGCAAAATGTCAATTGATTGAATGAATGCCAATGAGGGAAAATTCCTCTAATTTTAGGGAAATTTCATGTTAGAGTAATAAATTCATTGCCTAATTAATTAATTAATCATGAATTAAGTGGGTCACTTTATACTTTATTGCACTTAAGCTAAACTTATGAGTTCTTTTATTAATTATTTGTTTTTTGCATGATTAAAGCTTCTAATATTAGATCATGTTGTCTCATTCATTCTTATAATGAAACTTTCCATGATCTAATCTATTCTTGATGCAGGGTTAGGTTTAAACCATGGAGGGTCAGGATAAACCCACCATGGACAAGATCAAGGGCCAGGGTGGGTTGAGAACTCACAAGCCCTCACATCTCACCATGTGTCAAGTGAGGTGTCAAAAAGGGAGATGAGGTGGAGGTACCTTATGGTACCTAGGTATTGGGACAAGATATACTCATAAAGGAGGTCCTTGTCCACATTTGGGTGATGTGATGTATGAGGAATTAAAGATTCTTCAAATATCCACACAAGGAAGAGAAGAGGAATTAAAAATTCCTTAAAAGGCCTAGGGGGAATAAATGTGAATTTAAAATTTAGATTGGAAAGAAGCGCCTTCTCCAAAAGGATAAAGCAATTAATGGAGGTTGACTTGGGGGTATTCCATAAATGGCACAAGGATTAGTGTTATGCCTTGCATAACCACCCCATCTTTTGCCTTGGTCAAAATGGGTCTCCCTTTGTTATTTTTGTACTTAGTTGTTTTTGAAACAAAGTTTGGAGTCTAGTTTTGCAAATACTTTGTTTTTTCTTTGGTTTCTCTGTTGGAATCGAAATCGGAACTGAATCGGGTTTTGAAAGTTCTTTTGAAACTTGTTTTGGTTTCCATCCCGACAGTTTTTTCTTTATGTCTTTTGTTTTGTCTTTAGCGGACTCGGAGCTGGAGTGGGTGTTAACTTAGTCTTTACCAAAAATTCCAAAATCATAATCAACTCCACCCCCGCCTCGGCTATTTTGACTTTTGGTTTTGGTCTTTGTCTTTTTATTTAGTTTTATTATGTCAGTCTTTTATTTTACTTTTTGTGTTTGGTTTTTGTTTGGTGTTTAGTTGGCGAACCCGGAACCAGAATTGGAATGAAGTTTGGAAATTTCTCAAAAGGTTTCGAATCAGTTTCCATTTTAGTTCTACCCCCGCCATTTTTGGGATCGTTGACTTTTTGACTGGAGTCGCACTATTGTGAAGTGTTGGTTCACTTTTAGTTCCGACTCCACCATAACTACGTGTTAATTCATTAATGACAGTTGGTTGTGTAGGTAGAAATCTTTATTTTTACCCTCATATAAGGATTAAACGAGTCATTATTATCATTATTAAGAGATTGAAGAGCATGAAAGAGTAGTGACAGAGTTCATTTGAGCGAAAAGATTGAAGGAGGACAGGATTGTTGCGAAAAAATTAGTTCAGAAGGTTAGCTGGGTTCTTGTGTATTCGAGGTAGGTTTTCTTATTGTTGTTCTTCATTTTATTTACTGTTGCGTGTTTTGTATATATGTTCGCTCGTGCTTCGAATCATGTTGTTTTCAAATGATTTCATGTTTCTTGGCATGCTTGTTTGTTCGATTCTTGTTTTATTTTGTTGTTCTGGTTGTTTCCTTGTTTCTATTTTCTTTTTGTTTTAGTTATTTATGTTTTAGGGCATGGTCACTTTCATGCTTTAGTCATGATTGTGTCATGCTATTTTGGATTTTCAATCAGTTAGATTAAGTTTAGGTTTTAAATGGTGATTAGTTAGATTAGAAATTTATAGTGAGGTAGATTAGAGATTCACAGCAAGTTAGGGTAACTTGATTCATCGTTTTTACTTAGGGTTTTGTCGCGTTTTGCATTCTGGTAAATGGCAAGGTTTAAAATCCATGCCCTAGTTTTTATCGTGTTTATTAGATTAGGGTTTGGTTGGTCTCTGTGATCACTTTTAAATGATTAAAATATGATACCTTAGGGTTCAGTCATTCCCCATGGTCATATGAGTAAAGTGTTTTAAAACTTGTTTTTCATCTAATATGACCTTGGTTTTAGTCATGGAGTTATAGGTTAAATCGATAAAATCTTTGATGATGTCATGGTCAACCTAGGCGGAGACGAGATCTGAATCAATCTTGAACTTGAGAATTCGGTTTTACAAAAGGTATCGATTCCATGTTTCATCCCATGTCTGGCTCTGCGCATAATGAGAAAATCTTCCTTCAAAATAACGATGACCAAATCGAAGGCGGAGGCGAAATGGAAATAGAATATGAAAATTTGAAAATTTGAAGAAAACCAAATCCATTTTCCATTCTGATCCTGGTTCCGATAACCTCCCTAATTCCGACTCCGAGCCCATTCATTGTGAGTGAAATTTCTATATCATATTTTGTTCTGAGTCTGGCAGTGTTGTAAAAAGAGATTGTTTTAGGTTGTGTTTCTGCCTGGTTCTGCCTCTGGTGCATATATGAAAGGTATGGTTTTAAAGTATATTTTATGATAATATCTAAAGATCTAATTAGAGGTTTTGCTTGCAGGAAAGTTGAAAGATGTTAGGAACATCAGGGGAAGCTGCTCTGAGAAACTAACCTACAGAAACATCAAAGGTAGCATCAAAACCAAAGAAGTTAAAGCCAGAACAACTGCCTTATACATTAAGGTATAATCACAAGAGTCTGGTTGTGAAGGTGAGCAAGGTGAAATCAGATTGGTTAGATATCACTGACACCAATTTAGGTCAATACAATTTTGAGGAGTGGTATTCAAAAGCATATGACAAGGATATTACATTGACTATGGAAAGAATTGTCAGCTTTGGATTAGCTCATATCACTTTATTTCCTATATTTGTTCAGTGCCTGGAGTTAATCATGACAATAGGTAGTGCTTACAATCCTACTACAAGACTATGCATGGATTCATAAGACAATGTGATTATTAATCTCACTCCTCAAGCATTTCAGAGTATATTTGATGTTCCAAATCCAAAGAACTTGGTGCAATTGAATGAGGCAGAGGCCTTGGAGCAATATAGTAGGTATAAGGGAATGAATAAATCTCACTTGAACAAGAAGTGGTTGAAGACAGAAAAGAAATCTCTAACCAAGCTTGCAGATCAGCCAAAGAGGGCAGATTTCTATGAAGAGGTAGCAAGGTTGATTGTGATGTTGTCTAGGGTGTTTGGAAAGAGGGATGCATTTTACTTCAAGGAGTGGATGTTTCCTTTTATTCAAACTATCTTGAAAGGAGAACAACAGTTTGATTGGTCAATGATTGTCTCTGATGCCATACATGATCAGTTAACCAGGATCAGAGAAACCAAGTGTTTCTTTATGACTTCTTACATTGTATATGTCGCAGCAAGGTTGGGTGTTTTCCTAGGTTTCAACAGAGTGGGCATAATGGGAGCCTTGGATGGAAAAAAGAAGGTATGGGAGCACTATGACCAATTATCTCTTCAGGTTGCTAAGACTCATTTCAGAAGAGTCAATGATGCATTTTTATATGTGGTCATCAATCAATTGAATGGAGATGCAGGATACCGGTTAAGTCAAGAAGACATGGTGTTCATTGCTGAATGGGGATGCTGGTACATCCAATACCCCAAATTTACATACTTCAAGTTATTTGGTTTTGAAGGCCATCCACATTTACTTCCAAGGTGTTGCAGTAGCCGGATGGTGCTAATGGAGTTTGTATATCAAGCTATTGGAGTTAATGCTCGGTTTGGGATTAAGCATAAAATTGGATGTCATAATTTTCCCATGAAGTTGGGTGAATATAGTTGTCAACACTTGAAGGGAGCAAATGTGGTCTGTAATGAGTTGATACAGTTGAAATTGGGATTGTATATAGCTTGTAAGTATTTTGATCCAAAGAAGAATATGTATGCCTTATTACCTTCAGTGTTCACTAGACATTTTAATTTGTTAGAAGACTTTTGGAGTGATCGGCAAGATGAGTATGACTTAAGAAAGAAGAATTATGAAAGATTATCAATCTCACTCATGTCAGAGCTTGGTGTTAAAGAAAACATTCCTGACACCTTGGTGGATGATGGAATGGTGTTGGATCCATCCTATGAAGCGTTGAACATTGGCACCAAGAGCCTGGATCCAATTGATTGGGATGCTGAAGAAATAATTGATATTAAGAAGATTGGAAGGACGGTGTTGGATAGAAGTGTGCAATGGTTAGTGCTAAGAACTCAAGCTTCTCAAGGACCAGTTCTTAAAAAGGGTAAAGGATACAAGAGAAAGACACCTCCCAAAGAGCCATTAGAATTCCTTCCTCCAGACATTGAAGAAATAGAACTTGAGGTGGTAGATGATGGAGAGGAAACACAAGAAGGAGATGTTCTAGTAGGATATGTTGTTTCAACACCTACATTAGGTGAATCATCCACCCAAGCCCCACTTACAAGAAAGAAGAGTAAAGAGATTCAAGAAGGAGCTCTTCATACCATGGCTAAAAATGCTAAGGGAAAAGAAGTGGAGGAAGAAGTTCTAGAAGTTGAGACAGATTCAGATGAAACACTGTCAGAAAAGGATTTGCAAGAAAACATACCTTTAGAGGAGAATATTGAGCAGATTCTAACACAAGAAGAGCAATGGAAGATGTTTGAAGAGGAAAAAAGAAATTTCGATGAAGGGGATTGAGCAGGAGAGGCCTAAAAAGAAGGCTAAGATTCTACATTCTACTCGACTCATAGACAAAGGAGAAATTGTTGTTGAATGTGCCATGCCAATGACAGAAAAGGAGGTAGGGGACATGCAGTTAACAGATTATCAATTGAGTACTATCAACTTGGGAAGGCCCACTAGGAATCAGCAGATGAACTTTATTGATGTGGTGGCTTCAACAACCAAGTCAAGAATGATCAAGGATAAGAAAAAGAAGGATGAGCTTAAAGCTCAATTGGATCAACTACATTCATTCTTGAAGAGTGTCTCCTCTCTAAGATCACAATAGGTAGCAGCCATTGAGACTCCTATTTTGTTAAGCAAAAAGGAGGTAGATGATTTGGTATAGGTAAAAGGCAAAGCGGAGATGGTAGATCGATTGGTAGACAAGCTAAACCTCCAGGTGGGTGAAGTTTTGGTAGAAGGTTTTGAAGCCTACAAGGACATAGAAGGGTTAGTAAAAGAAATGTATCAATACATTGAGGCATCAGAGAAACAAGGAGAAGAGTATAAAGAATATAGTCAGAAGTTAGAAAAGGTGAGTGAATTGCCTCTAACGACTCTTCTGGAACAATCCATACTTGAGGAAGACAACAAGGATTTTGTGGAGAAAACTTCTCGTATACTCTAGTTTAGGACTGACTTTTTGTGTAAGCATAAGAATGAAATTCAAGAGACTGTTAATAATTTGACTGAGCAATTGGAAGAGTTAGAAGCAGTTATTGCCATTATTGTAGATATAAATGCATTTACAAAAGAGGGCATGCTTTTGAGTCAAGTAAAAGAGAAGTGGGATGAAAGGTTCAAAGGACTCATGTAAAAAGAGGATGATGGAGAAGAGTTAATGTTGGATCGGTTAATGGATGTTAAAGAGGAAGTAAGAGCTGTTGAAAGGGAATTGACAAAGGTGAAAAGTATGAAGGAGTTTGCTGCAGCAGAATTGGATCGAATCAAATTTGAAGATAACTAGATTGATGGGCCAGAGATGGATACTTTATAGCAAGTCTTCACCAGCTACGATGAGTTCATGGCAGATCCAGCTTTGCATGCATGATGTTTCTCTTTCTTGCATGTTGCATGCATACAGCACTAACAGTCTTGGGGGTGCATGACTTCTTTTATTTTCTTCTATCTTCTATTTTTAGTTAAACTGAACATCTAATGTAAGAACTCAAGATCAAATTGATCTGAGTTTCCAAGAAAGTTGTTGTTCCTAAAAAGGTGGATAGCCTAAAATAGAAGTGAAGTTCAAACTTTTTGTATATCTATAAATACCAGATGGGTATCATATTGTAAAGGTCAGCTAATTGAGAATAGAATTAGCTTACCTAATGCTAGGAGATAGAATTTTGTAGAGTTTTTTTAGAGATACTTTGTACTTGATTCTTTTACAGTTAATAGAATTTATAGGTTTATGCAATATGGAGTTGGAATTGAGTTGTTTTATTTGATAAGGCTGATAAGTTATAATCCATCTGAATGCTAGTGATTGTGCTGAAGCATGATAGTTTCTTATGTGATGAAAGTCATTAGAAGAAACCAGATTTAAAGATTATCTTATTAGATTGTCATTGAATTGAAATTATTAAATCTGTTGATCTATGATCTTGATGATGAATGAATGTGTGTTGTTTTGAAAGTCCTTGAACTATTTGTGATGTGTGATTGTGAAGTTAATTAAGCACCTAAAATGTATGCAGTGGTATAGATTATGCTATAGATTGTGTCATCTTATGGTTTTCTTGATCTGATTGGAAGAACATTCATTATTGGAAGATATATGTCTGGATGATAGATAAATTAGATTCATACTTACTGGTTTTACCCTTTAATCTATCTTTTTCTTTTGTTTGAAACCCCATTGATTTACCAAAAACAGTTTGGTAAGATGAGTCACCGCTTGAATCTCTTACCAGCACAGTCCCCTTGAACATTACAGTTGCATGAACCAATTGAGTTACACCAGACAGTTGAGAACAAACTACTAGGACCTTGGGAGTTAGGCCACTACATGTTGTCTTTCTTTTTCAAGAGAAATAGTGTAGAAATATTCTGTTTAAATGTTGTTTGTGTCATTTTAACCATCAACAGAAGTTGGCGCTAGAAGGAGGGCCTGAAAGAACAAGCTGGCTCGCATAGGGTCATTCTCACCGGACAAATATGGAAGGATTCTCAGATCTTCTGCTGATCTTGAACCATTACAAGAATTGCAAGCCCCAGTTAGACCAAGACCTCATGCTCGTAAGGTTTTGCTACCTACACTGCCACCACCACTTTCTCCACCTGGATTTCCTCCAAATCCACTTACACCACCACCAGTTCAACCTACATCACCAGCAATTCAGCCTATAACACCACCTATTCAACCACTCCCACTAATGGCATACTTTGTGAATAATCCCTCCCCATTAGGGACTACTCCTAGGGGATTCCATGATTTACCAAAGAACCCAGAGAGGTTCTGTCCAAAATACATGCATGGAGAATCAAGAAGTGTAGAGGAACATATACAAGCATTCAAAGATGCTTGCACACGAGCTCAGGTTGCTCATCAAGATGTGGTATGTAGACTATTTCCCTATTGTTTAGGAGATATGGCATATAATTGGTATCTAAATCTGCCCCAGGGATCTATTTTGGGTTGGACAGATCTAGAAAATGCTTTTATTAATCAATTCAGGGTTTATGTTGATCCTGCAATATTATATCAATTTTCTACCATAAGGAAAGAACATCATGAACCATTGGCCTTGTTCAACACTAGGTTCCAAAGGATGTATCGTAGGATACAAGAGCCTTACTTAGTGCCAGAGGGTGTGGCCATATAGGCATATTTGAGAGCTGTCGATCCTTTGATTGGCCTGTTCTTACAAAGAACTTATCAACCTGATGAGATTGACTCACTGTCCAAAATTTATCATCTGGCTATCAAATTACAACACCAGATAAGTCTGCAATCTTGAGGTTTAGGAACGACTCTGCCTCCCATGAATTATCAGATGCCTAATCGACCGTTATACAACACTGTCCCAGGGATATCTTATTCCCAATATGGACTTGCATCTGAGTTGCAAGCTCCACCCACTATGCCCTTCTTTGGAAATGGTACACAAGATTCCTCCCATCAACCTCAACAACAACAACCTCAACATCAACCACAACAAGGGGGAGGATCAACCCATGTCCATTCCCCAGCCATAGTCCAAAATGTGCAGAATGAAGAAACTGTTCAACTCATAAGTGAAGTAGAGACTCTCAAGAAGACGCTCTCTCAGATGTCAAATGACATGGCACAGCTCAGGAAAAATCCTCCCCATAATCAAAATCAGAATTACAACAATCAAGGAGGTTATAACAATTAGGGCAATTTCTCTAATCATAACCAAAATCATAACACCAATAGGAACTTCCAGGGTCAGAACTCCTCAAATCAAAATTATCAAAATCAAAATAGAGGATATAATCAAAGTTTCAATAACAACAACAATAATAGGTAGTGGAACACTGGACCTAATAACGGGGGAGTTCCTCATAATTATCAAGCAGGTGAGGAAAAACCACATACTGCTAATGTTGCTGATTTGAATTTTATGACCAATTGGTGTAGGCTGCATGATACATCAGCACATTCTAAGGTTAATTACCCAGAAATGGAAAAAATTGTGAAAATTGCACAGGTTGATGCTCATCCTCTAGCAAGAAATTCCAATCTGGATAATGGGCCACTCAACATTGCCATGACTTATGAAACCATTGAAGAAAAATATCAATTCCCTATGCAAGGGGATAATGAGCCAGAAGAAGATGTATATGATGCTCAAGCTTTCCAATCTAAGGGTGGTCACTTTCTAAGAAATCAGAATAAGGGGCCATTCACTACATCTGCACCCTCGAATAATATGTTTCCACCGAATCAGAATGCAGATAACAATCCACCTCCACCAAAGGGACCTTATGATTCTCAGAATAGAGGTAATCAACCTTCTTTTCCTAAGTATCAAGTTAGGAATGATTCTGAGTTTGACTTTGTTGTAAAATTACAAAGGCAGAAGACATCACTGTCTTTCTTTGATATCATGAAGTGGTGCCCAGCTCAATGGGAGGTGGTATTAAAGGCTTTGAAAGAGGCAGATCGCCTAGAAGGGAAAGGTAAAGTGACTCTCGCAAAGGAGACAAATGCAACTATGTATAAAGGTAAGACCAATACCCCACCTTTCCTTTTAAGTTTGAGATTCTTTGGAAAGAACCTACACAATTGCTTATTAGATTCTGGAGCATCAGGGAATGTCATGCCTTTTTCGATTTGTAAGAAGTTAGGATTGAGTCCTATCCCAACCAATAAAAAGGTGATTCAGTTGGATAAGACAGAAGTTAATGTTGTGGGTGAATTAAAGAACATGCATGTTCAGGTTGGATCAGATCCGAGGATCTAGACCTATATAGATATCCAAGTAGCAGATATCCCAGAGACTTATGGTATGCTCCTAAGTCAAGAAATAATGAAAAGCATAGGGGGATATCTATCCTTGGATTTCTTACATATGTGGTTACCATGGAAAGGAGTTGCCACACATATAAGAATTGAGAGTGAACCTAGGCTCAAACATATGATCACATAATATGATGCTACAAATGAGGTGGCATTATTTGAAACTAAGATAGGTGTTTACAAACAAGAGGAAGTTCTTACATTGTCTATAATCAGTTCCGAGGATACTTCACCTTTAGAGCATAGTGATCCCATGATCTACATCAACCAGCAGGTTTTAATAAGGAAATTGCAACAAGATAGGCTTGTTTTAGGAGAAGAAACTAACTTGAGTAGTTTATTACTTCCTAACTAGTGCAGGATTCATTATCACAACCATTCGGAGTTGATATGTCAGTCATGCCTAGATATTCTAGGTCATATAGATCAGCCACAACAAAAAGGCCATGAGGAATCTGAGACTCCCATCAATGAGTTCTCTTTCAAAGTTAAGGATGCTACTATTCTTACTCGGGTTAACCTTACTCAGAAAGGAGATTCCACATCGGTAGAATAGACTCCATTTTTATGTTCTGAAATTCAAGAAGAGATTAAGGTAGCACAGTGCCTTTTCAATGCGCCTGCTTTGGATGCTTTACCAATGCCAAAAGAGTTGATGAAAGATGAATTTGATAGTAAATCAACCCAAGAAACCATTCAGGAAGTAGTTGTTGAGCAAGTTGAAGATCTAGGAAAATCTTTAACTGAGCCTCTCCCCAACACAAATTCTGACAAACAACAAAAGTCCGAGCCACCACACATCTTAGGTGAGTCCTTCCCTATTGCTTCTAAGAAGAAAGAACTCCCAGCTGAAGACCAGTTATGGAATCTTAAATTTGATGGTTCTAAATCTAAAGCAAGAAGTGGAGTAGGGATTGAACTAACCAATCCGAAAGGAAAAACTTATTTTGCTTCTTATAGATTGCAGTTTAGTTGCACTAACAATGTGGCTGAATATGAGGCACTTGCAAGAGGGCTCATGTTTGCTCATAAGAAGAAGGTAACTGCTCTTACAGTTATGGGAGATTATGAGGTAATTGTGAAACAGGTATGTAGCCAATACACATGCCATAACAAAAGATTGGCTGCATATAGGAATAGGGTTTGGAATTTAATAGAAGATTTTGATGCCTTTGGAATTACTCTTATTCCAAGGGAAGCAAATCAGATAGCAGATGTTCTTGCTGTTGCTGCTAGTACATTAGAGCCTATGCAAGACTCAAATTTGAAGAGGTTTTCAGTAGAATTGATTTCAGTCCCAGCAATCCCTGATAATGTTAGACATTTTCAGGTATTTAATGATGATCAACATATATTGGCCTTTTTGGCAAATTCTGATGTTTTTGAGGGGCAGATAATTGATGATTCTGACAGAGATCAAGGAGATTGGAATCCATAAAGTGACAATCTGGAAGAGATCTTGGATTTAAAGAGCAATAACATGCCCAAAGGGATGATAGCATTAGAAAGGATATTTGATTCAGATCCACAAGATTATCAAAGAATGCCTACAAAGAGTGAGGGAGGTAAGTATGAACAAGTTAATTTGACTCACTTAGGTCTAGAAAGGAATGTTCTTATAGGGAAGGCCTGTCCTTAGGAAATAAAGGATGAGATGATCAAGGTCTTGAAGTAGAATATTGAAACAATAGCTTGGAGCTATGATGACTTGAAAACTTTTGATACATCTGTGATCACACATACAATCCCTCTCAAGCCAGAAGCTAAGCTGTTTCACCAAAAGCAATGTCCAGTCAATGCATTAATCGAGCCTCTGATCCAGAGAGAAGTACAAAAGCTTTTGGCTGCAAGAATAATTTTTCCAGTTAGACACTCTACTTGGGTGGCTAATCTAGTTCTTGTAAGGAAAAAGAATGGTGAAATAAGGTTATGTGTAGACTTCAGAAATTTAAACAAAGCCTCTGAGAAGGACAACTATCCATTACCTTCCCTTGATGAAGTATTGCAAAAGGTCAATGGATCTCAGATCATGTCTTTCTTGGATGGGTATTCAGGATACAATCAGGTCCTTGTAAGTCATGAGGATAGGATGAAGACTGCTTTCACTACAAAGTGGGGCACATTTGCCTACAAAAGGATGCCTTTTGGTTTAATCAATGCTGGTGCTACTTTTCAAAGAGCGGTGGATGTAAATTTTAAGGATCTGATAGGGAAATGTATAATCATCTCTGTTGATGATCTGACCATCTTCTCTAAGAATAGAGAAGATCATGTTGCTGATCTGGAAAAGGTACTTAAGAAATGTATCAGTTATGGTGTTTCTCTCAACCCAAAGAAATGTGTATTTGGAGTTTCTGAAGGGAAGCTTTTAGGACATATCATATTAGAGGAGGGGATTTCTATAGATCCTGACCGAGTGGAAGCCATTTTGAAGTTGACAAGACCAGGAAGTAAGAAGGAGATGAGGTATTTCTTTGGAAGGATCAATTTTGTCAGGAAATTTATAACAGGATTTGCTGAGATTATCAAACCACTTAATGAAATGATGAAGAAGGATGCGAAGATTGAATGGAGTGAGGAGGCTAAATCTGCTTTCATGTAGATTAAACAATCAATATCTGATGCACCTGTTTTGACAAGTCCAGATTATCTAAAATCGTTCTACATTTATTCTTTTGCTTCTGAACATTCATGTGCAACAATTTTAACACAGAGAAGAGAAGAGAATGAGGAGAGACCTATTGCTTTTATGAGCTCTCCATTTAAAAATGCAGAAGTAAGATATTCATCCTTGGAAAAACAAGCTTTTGCATTGGTTAGAGCAGTAAAGAAGTTTAGGCATTACATAACCAGAAGTTAGGTTATGGCTATAGTCCCAGATCCAGTTGTGAAGTCCCTCCTAATGCAAAGAGAATTAGGGGAAAGAAGAGGGAAATGGATGGCCATCTTACAAGAATTTGACCTAGAGATACACCCAATGAAGCTTGTTCGAGGCCAAGGTTTGTCAAAGGTGATGGCAGAAGTAGACAAAAATATTACTTGTCAATAGTACATGGTTCAATCATTCACGAAAGATCCTTGGTATATAGATTTAGTTTTCTTCCTCCTCAATAACAAATGTCCAAAAGGAATGAATGCTACTCAAAGGAGAGCATTGAGGATGAAGAGCACTCATTATATGCTCAAAGGGGGATCAATCTACAGGAAGAATTTTCAAGGAATATATCTACGATGTTTAGATTAGCAAGAAGCTAAGCATGCCATAAGTGAATTTCATGGAAGACATGGATCAGCTGATGCTTTGGCACATCAGATTTTAAGGTCAGGCTATTATTGGCCTTATGTATTTAGAGATGCACATCAACACTGCAGGACATGTCATGTATGTCAAACCTCTGCACCTAGAGAAAGAAATCCTACAATGCCCCTACAACCAGTATATGAGGTAAGGCCGTTTGCTCAATGGGCACTTGATTTTGTAGGTGTGATTAATCCAAATTCTTCTACAGGGCATAATTCATCTTGACTACAATGGATTATTGCACAAGCTGGACGAAGGCACAACCTTGCAAGAATAGTACCACAAAGGTGGTCATCAAGTTTCTGACAGAGAACATCACAACCAGGTTTGGAGTTTCATTTGCTCTGGTATGTGATAATGGCCCTGCTTTTTCTTCTGCTGAGTTTATTTCATGGGTCTATGAGCATAAGATTGTGTTAAAATATTCTTCCAATTATTACCCTTAGGGGAATGGAGTGGCTGAGTCCACAAATAAGAACTTGTTGGAAGTTATAAGAAAGTTGTTAGAAAGAAACCCTAGGGATTGGCACACCCAGTTGAGATTTGCCTTATGGGCAGATCGAACCAGAATCAAAGCAGCCCTAGGGAATTCACCTTTTAGGTTAGTTTATGGCCAAGATCCAATCTTTCCCATTCATTTACAAATACCTGTTTTAAAGTTTATGCAGGAGTTTTATAACAAGGATGATAGGATTGAGGTTAGATTGCTTAATTTGTTAAATATGGAAGAACAAAGAGATGCTGCTCTATAGCAATTCTCTAAACATCAGGCTGTTGTCAAACGCTGGTTTGACAAAAGAGCCAAGATAAAAGCCTTTAGAATATTAGATTTGGTGTTATTATGGGATAAGGCTAGAGTAAAGAAGGAAGATCATCAGAAGTTTGATAGACTTTGGTTAGGTCCCTATCAAGTAGATGAAATATTAGGCGAGAATGCTTTTCATTTAAGTACTTTAACATGAGAACCTGTTCCATTACCAGTTAATGGTTAGTTTCTCAAGCACTATTTTGGTGCATAGAAGGTCTGGTGTTCTGGAAAGAATGTACTATACTGTATTATATGTAATTAAGTCTCTGTCTAGTTAGGTTTTTATTATTGTTTTTGTTTTGTTTTGCTTGGTTTCTTTGTTTTGTTTTTTTTTTGTTTATTTTGATGAGTTTTGTTTCATTGGGGATCTTTATTTTGCTCATCTCAAGTTAGGGGGTTGTTATTCAAAGTATACTACTGGTGCTAGGAGAGAAATTGGTTTAGGTATTCTCATCATAGTCATTGAAAAGGATTTCATTCTAAAACTTATGTTTTATGATCATTCTAATTTGGCTTGGAAAAGTTATTAAGGATAGAAGATATAAATGTGAATATCTCATGAATTGTGATCAAAGATCTGTCACCAAATTAGAAAAACATCTGCATGAGTAATTACCTATTTGTTTTAGAATGACTCTACCTTTGATTCAAGTGAAAAAACCCGATTCCAAGACTATCACGAAATCCATTGTAGTTCTCAACCCACATTTTAGATTCATTGAATCTGAGTATTTGAGAAAGATGCATAAAAGAATTTCCACAAGTGAAATAAAAGAAAAGAAAAGAAAAAAAGAAAGAAGCAAGCTCAAATATCAAGTGGGTAATCAAGTATCTCTATCGGGGCTATGGACACCTGGCTGGCAGTAGAGCAATGCTTTGAGAGAACTAGAGGTATCTCCATCGGGGCTATGGATGCCTATCTGGCAGCGGAGCAATACCCAATATTTTACTGCACAATAGTTAAAGGACTCAACCTATGTAGCTTGAATCTTAGGTATAGTTGTTCACAAACAAAGAAAATATCTACAAAGAATGATGCACAATATAAGCACACACTCAGATTCAAAAATAACTCATGAGCACATAACATCTGAGATTCAAACTTGAACTTATCCTACATATATTTGATCTTATTCAAGTTAAAGTGTTTATAAGCCAGCAATTTTTTTTGGGTGACTGAAATTTTCTTTGGGTATCTTGAAAATGGGTAAACCATTTTCCCAGCCGAGTTGCCATTTGTTATGCCTTGCATAACCACCCCATCTTTTGCCTTGGTCAAAAGGGGTCCCCCTTTGTTATTTTTGTACTTAGTTGTTTTTGGAAACTAAGTTTGGAGTCTAGTTTTGCTAATACTTTGTTTTTCTTTGGTTTCTTTGTCAGAATTGGAACCGGAACTGAATCGGGTTCTGAAAGTTCTTTTGAAACTTGTTTTGGTTTCCATCCCGATAGTTTTTTCTTTATGTCTTTTGTTTTGTCTTTAGCGGACCCAGAGCCGGAGTGGGGGTTAACTTAGTCTTTACCAAAAATTGCAAAATCATAATCAACTCCACCCCCACCTTCGCTATTTTGACTTTTGGTTTTGGTCTTTGTCTTTTTGTTTAGTTTTGTTATGTCGGTTTGTTGTTTTGCTTTTTGTATTTGGTTTTTTTTTTATGTTTAGTTGGCGGACTTGAAACCGGAATTGGAACGAAGTTTAGAAATTTCTCAAAAGTTTGGAATCAGTTTCTATTTTAGTTCCGCCCCCGCCATTTTTGGATCGTTGACTTTTTGACTGAAGTTGCACTGTTGTGAAGTGTTGGTTCACTTTAAGTTCCGACTCCGCCTTAACTACATGTTAATGCATTTGATGACAAGTGGTTGTGTAGGTAGAAATCTTCATTTCTATCTTCATCTAAGGGTTAAAAGAGTCATTATTATCATTATTAAGAGATTGAAGAACATGAAAGAGCAGCGACAGAGTTCGTTTGAGTGAAAAGATTGAAGGAGGAGAAGATTGCTACGAACGGATCAGTTCAGAAGGTTAGCTACGTTCTTGTGTAGTCGAGGTAGGTTTTCTTATTATTGTTCTTCGTTTTATTTACTGTTGTGTGTTTTGAATATACGTTTGCCCGTACTCTTAATCATGTCGTTTTCAAGTGATTTTTATGTTTCTTGGCGTGCTTGTTTGTTTGGGTCTTGTTTTATTTTGTTTGTCTGGTTGTTTCCTCATTTCTGTTTGCTTTTATTTTTAGTTCTTTCTGTTTTAGGGCATGGTCACTTTCATGCTTTAGTTGTGATTGCATCATGTTGTTTTTGGATTTGTAGTGAGTTAGATTAAGTTTAGGTTTTAAATGGTGTTTTGTTAGATTAGAAGTTTACAGTGAGGTAGATTAGAGATTTACAGTGAGTTAGGGTAAATTGATTCATTGTTTTTACTTAGGGTTTCGTCGCATTTTGCATTCTAGTAAATGGCAAGGTTTAAAATCCGTGCCCTAGTTTTTATCGTGTTTATTAGATTAGGGTTTCATTGGTCTCTGTAATCACTTTGAAAATGATTAAAATATGATATCGTAGGATTTAGTCATTTCCCATGATCATATGAGTAAAGTGTTTTAAAGCCTTTCTTTTCATCTAATACGACCTTGGTTTTAGTGATGGAGTTATAGGTTAAATTGATAAAAAAATTGATGATGTCATGGTCAACCTAGGCGGAGACGGGATCAGAATCTTGAACTTGAGAATTCGGTTTTGCAAAAGGTATCGATTCCATGTTTCATCCTGTGTCCGGCTCCGCGCATAATGAGAAAATCTTCCTTCAAAATAATGATGACCAAATCAGAAGCGGAGGTGGAATGGAAATAGAATATGAAAGAATGAAAATTTGAAGAAAACCAAATCCGTTTTTCATTCCGATCTCGGTTTCGATAATCTCCTCGATTCCGACTCCGAGCCCGTTCATTGTTAGTGAAATTTCTATATCCGTTTTTGTTCCGAGTTCGATAGTGTTGTAAAGAGAGATTGTTTTAGGTTGTGTTTCTGCTTGGTTTTGCCTCCGGTGCATATATGAAAGGTGTGGTTTTAAAGTATCTTTGGTGTTGATATCTAAAGATCTAATTAGAGGTTTTGCTTGCAGGAAAGTCGAAAGATGTTAGGAACATCAAGGAAAGCTGCTCTAAGAAACCAGCCTGCAAAAACATCAAAGGTAGCATCAAAACCAAAGAAGTTAAAGCCAAAACAACTGCCTTATACATTATGGTATAATCATAGGAGTCTAGTTGTGAAGATGAGCAAGGTGGAATCAGATTGGTTAGATATCATTGATACTAATTTAGGTCAATATAATTTTGAAGAGTGGAATTCATAAGCATTTGACAAGGATATTACATTGACTATGGAAAGAACTGTCAGCTCTGGGTTAGCTCATATCACTTTATTTCCTATATCCATCCAGTGCCCGGAGTTAATCATGATAGTAGCCAGTGCTTACAATCTTGCTATAAGAGTATGCATGGATTCACAAGAAAATGTGATTATTAATCTCACTTCTCAAGCATTTCAAAGTATATTTAATATTCCAGATCCAAAGAACTTAGTGCAATTGAATGAGGCAGAGGCCTTGGAAAAATATAGTAAGTATAAGCAATCGAATAAATCTCACTTGAACAAGAAGTGGCTGACGACAAAAAAGAAATCTCTATCCAAGCTTGCAGACCAGCCAAAGAGGGCAAATTTCTATGAAGAAATATCAAGGTTGATCATGATGTTGTCTAGGGTGTTTGGGAAGAGGGATGCATTTTACTTCAAGGAGTGGATGTTTCCTTTTATTCAGACCATCTTGAAAGGTGAACAACAGTTTGATTGGTCAATGATTGTCTCTGGTTCCATACATGATCAGTTAACAAGGATTAGAGAAACCAAGTGTTTCTTTATGACCTCTTACATTGTTTATGCAACAACAAGAGTGGGTGTTTTTCCAAGTTTAAATAGAGTGGGTGTAATGGGAATCTTGGATGGACAAAAGAAGGTATGGGAACACTATGATTAGTTGTCTCTTTAGGTTACTGAGACTCATTTCAGAAGATTCAATTATGCATTTTTATATGTGATCATCAACCAATTGAATGTAGATGCTGGATACCGGTTGAGCCAAGAAGCTATGGCTTTCATTGCTGAATGGGGATGTTGGTATATTCAATACCCCAAATTT
>CM021107.1:57106385-57240050 GCA_007115665.2 Sequoiadendron giganteum | reverse complement strand
TAAGTGTCAGATTAGTACCAAGATAAATTGCACTGCCATCCCCAAAATTCTAAAAATACAATTCTCCCCCTAAGATGATTATACATTTTTCACTCCACTATTATCCCCCTTTGACATCAATGGAAACGACAGGGATTCACATACCAAAAATGGATCAATCAATCAAAACTGTTATACAAAATTGCTTCTTTGACTTACATAAACTATAAAATGTCTGCAAAATCTTTCTTCAACTGGATCATATTTGTGTCTCAGACTCTATTGAGACTCTCTAGGATTTTTATGTGACCACAGATCAGGTAGGACTGGGTCTCTGCAGATTCCAAGCTGGTTGGATTACCAACTACCATAGTGTCTTCTCCTTTCTTTAGAGCACTTGACATTATCTCAATTTTTGGACCAATTATGCCTCTGAGTTCATATGTTCTTGCAAAAAAAATTTCATTCTCATGCTTTAAGATTTTTATTTTGACAAGAAAATACATCAATTCACCTTCTATCTTTCCAACACCACCAATTAGAGGATCAAATGCTTCAGAAATAGTACTTAACTATTTTTCCAGATCCTTAACCTTTTTCCCATTAGCTTCAGTAAATTTTGAAAAAGACAAACATGATTTTTAAATCTTTCCACCTTTTGACAAATTATTCTGTACATTCTTCACACAAGTGGCTGAAACAGTTTTATCTTTAACAATCATTTCTTTCAATCCACTAAACCTTTTGACATCAAACTCTTTTTGCACTTTCACCATAGCTAATTTCTCAAGTGACTCAAAGTGAGTACTAACTAAGCTGATAAGATTTTTCAATTCAGTGGAGGAAGAACCAATTGGATCTTTCACATAAGAGGGCATTATCTTTTCCAATACTCTAGATGCAAGATTTAGTAGTTCACTATCTTCAATGTGTGACTTCAGTAGCTCTTCTTTGGCTTTTTCTTGAGAAAATGATGCCACTTTCATCTTCTAGATTGGACTCAAGGTAGATAGGTCAATAGGACCTTCAATCGGTACAGGATCTAATTCTTCTTTCTGTTCTACTAAGAATTTATTCACTGCCTCAGCAGTATATCTTGCTTCAACTAGAATTTCCTTTATATCAACTATCTTCTCTTCAATGATAGCTTCCTTAGTTGTAGGTTTTGATTTATCTTAAGGGATCTCCACCTTTTCAATTGATACATTTTCAGGTATCTCAACTTTCATAGGAATTTATGAGTTTTCCTCTGCATGAGGAATCTGTGAATCCTCAGTTGTATCAAAATTTTCTTCTTTTGCTTCCTTTACCGAACCAGATGGGGCATATTCAACATTTGTTTCCTCAGCTACAACATCAATTATGTCATTAAATAGTATCTCCCTTAGGATTTGCTTAGTTTCTTTTGTAACTTCATTAGTTAGACCGATCATTAGCTTATTCACCCTTGTTTTTCTTTTAAATTTCCTTTAGGCTTTATTCAAGAGTGACTACATCTCATCCACAGTCATTACTAGACACAATTATGCAAGAATCCTTTCTCTCATATATTCTTCTTCTATTCTAGCATCGAGTCTCCTCATTTCCAAAATGTCATATAGACTTTTGGGCAGATTAGGCATTATTTCAATCAAAACTTTATTGAAAATATTCATATGTTTTATTGTCGCTTCTTCAAGAATTATTTTATCAGGTTCACCAAAAGACTCATACCATTTACAAAGTGGCTTGAGATTTCCATCCTTAACTAAATCTTTTTCAACTTCCCCTACTGACATACCTAAATTTTCAATTTTTGTCTCCTTCGTTGCTCGAACATCTCCACCAGAGGGTTTTCTTTTTGTAATTGTTGCTACCTTGGTCCCATGATGTTTGATTTCTCTGACTTCATCATCAGACTCTATCACTTCATCCACAGAAACTTCCATATAGATTTGTTTGCTCTTATCTTTCTTCCTCTTACCTTCTTTACCGGATCCCTTAGATTCAATTTTCATAGGGATTGATTTTGCTACAAGAGTTGAATGGGATGCAGAGCTTCTAGTTGATCTAGCTCGGGCAGATGGTGTTTCCAGACCAGCTGATTAAGTTTTTGTTGCCTCCTTAGCTACTTGTTTTTTTGCTTCAGCTTCTTCCCTTTTCTTTCTAGCTTCTTTTAATTTCTCTATGGATATGCCCAAATTTTCTGCAAGAGCTTCTACCTCTTTTCTAACTCTTTTGGTTACCACAGGTTTCCTAACCTCGTTGTTCACCTGTATGTCCTATTTAGCATAGGTAATGAACCTCACTTCTGCTAGATCCAAAGGTTTACTTAGTAAGTTTTGTGCATACATATCCAAAATTCTCTCTTCAACTTCATACCCCATAGGCATGATCCAGATTGTTCTAGGATCCGCAGCTTCCATCATACATTGATCAACATCTACCATGAAGAATATTGTATCCTTGTATTTCTCTATAATGGAAGTGGGAATCCTCCCTCTAGCTTGCATCATAGTCTAAAAAATTTTGAAGTATCCCCAGACAGTTGCATTCTTTGTCTTAGAATCTACATATTTGTGAAAGAGATCTCTGATCTAAGAAGCTACCGGTATGTCTTTTTGCTAGTGAATCTTTTTGAATCTCGAAATCTCACCCATGAAATAAAAGAATAATCATAAAAGAAATTTACCATACTTGAAAGAGTTTTTCTTATCTTTCTTAATCTTCACAAGATTTTCCATTAGTTGACTCCTCAGTAGTTCATAGAGATCATAGTCTGCATTTTATTTAACCAAATGATAGGCGACACAAATGACTGTACTAGACATAGAGTTGTCTTGACTGGAATGATAAATATTGTACCCAATAACCATAGATGCAAATTTGACATCTATATCAACAATATCATCAACTATCATTGCTCTTCTATCATACATAGAGCCTATAGCATCAGTGACCATTTGATTTTTCAGAGATTTCAAAATTGGTAATCCACCGAAAGAATGTAGACCTATTATATCACTGATAGCCTCTTTTGTGATTTTGAATGGTATGTTTAACCACATGAATTATGCATGAACTCGACTCAAAATATAATGAACCCATTTTGACTCTTCAAAGAAGGGAAATTTGACAATTTATGTAAATTTCTTTACTTCTAAGATTTTATGTTTCAGCTTCAC
Organism: Sequoiadendron giganteum; assembly: GCA_007115665.2. Lineage (NCBI taxonomy): Eukaryota > Viridiplantae > Streptophyta > Pinopsida > Cupressales > Cupressaceae > Sequoiadendron > Sequoiadendron giganteum. The sequence continues at coordinate 57,236,907 of CM021107.1, read as the reverse complement.
ACATAAATCTTCACCTATGGTGTGATTATTATACAAATTCAGAAATTGTGAGCTTCCTAGTTCTTCAATACTCGCATGAATATAAACCCTAATGTCCTTTATGTGTAACACTCCGTATGGAACAGACGAAAATGATCCTAATGGGTCTTTCTCAAGAGACTTGTAAGGATGCCATTTGAATTTGGGACGAGGTCTATCCTTGACATCAACTACTAGAGGAGTATTCATTTTGACCAAATCACAAATTTGTAAAGTTTTTTGATAAATACCTTTTTTGCTAGATTGGAATTTGATTTCCGAATCACTTCCACAATTAAATTTTTCCTCAATTCGCCAAGATTCACCTTAGAGCTCTCCAAACTTCTTTTCTTCAAAATACAAAGTGACAAATGGAGAATAGAAATGACTTTTTATCACTTGCATACCTAACCCTTTTTGTCACAATAAATGCTTTTACCCTAACTCATCTGGTTACCCTATTTTTATGCACTATCACGAATAAAACTTGTGCAGACCTCCAATACAGCATACCACTTCCTTCAATGAGTTCAAAATTTTTTTTGAGTATCTATCCACCTTTTGTACTCATCCACATCTGGTCTTACTTACCAGTTAGGGGCTTAGAAGATTTTCTTAATAGTTCCCCATAGGCCAAAGGCCTGAAACTAATTCTCAGAGGAATTACCAAAAGCAAGTTCTGGTGTTGGCACATTTTCTTCAACAAAGGGATCTTTCTTCACCCATTTCTTTTACATCTACTGCCTGACCCCATTTGTAGTGACTTTTCCTTTTTCCCTTGATATCCTTTTGCATGTTTTTCCTTTGATTTACCAAACCTTTTATGTTCCAATAGAATGAAATGTGACCAATTTTATTGCAGTTATAACACATAATGTTTCTCTGTTTAGACCAGTTGTTCCACTAATTTCCTCTTGATTTGCACTAGTTAGCAGTATGGCCAAGTCTATTGCATGTATAACATCTGATATTTCAATGAAATTGATTCATCACATTTCTGCATTTATTTGACTTATGACCAACCTTATGACAATTAAAGCACTAACCTGAGAATGATGGACCACTTGATTTCATTCTACTTCTACATTGAGTAGCCATGTGTCCAAATTTATTGTAACTGAAACAGTATCCATTAAATTTCTAATCATTAGGTTTCCTTACCAAATACCTTCTACATTTGTTCATTTGATTTCCTTGCTTGAATTTCCTTTTTCCAAATCTTGAAGTTTCTCCTTCCTCATATCCAAGACCTCTCTTGTCACCATTAGTCCTCTGACCTTTAATCATTTCATCAAGCTTGGTTGAGCTAACTTTGAACTTTTCTTTGTATTCATTTGTAGCAACAAGTTCATTTCTGAGATCATCCATCTTCTTTTCAAGTGCCTCTTCATTGTTTTTAGATTGTTCCAATTCATCATCCAATCGGTTGCATACTTTAGATTTTTATTTTAGGGACCGTGCTAGGTTATCTTCATTCTTTTTTTGTCTTAAATCTCCTTGGTCATCTTCATCATGATAGATTCCATTTCATGCTTTAGGACTATATTATCTCCGATAATATTTTCACATTCTTTTGTCTTTTCCTTCAATGCTCTTACTGTCACTCTGCTTAATATGATCACAGAGTTCCTTTCTCTTCTCTCTAGAATTATTGTCTTTTTCTTTCAAAGACTCAATGAACTTCTCAACATTCGTGAGGTTTTCTTGCAATTTTTGAACTTCCGCCTTTGACTGATCAAGATCATCTAGGGCCACCAAAATTTGTTGTTGAAGATTGCTTGAATCCATTGAAACACTTTCCAAGATCTCCCCAAGTTTTTAGACTTCTTTAGAGGAACATTTTCTTATACCAATTGTTTGAAACAAGCTACATAGAGAGGGGGGGGTGAATTAGTGTTGTGCAAAAACTAACTTTCTTAACCTTTATCTTCAAGGAATTAACAACATTCAACCATAATGCATAAACACAAAACAAATAAACACAACACCATGACACAAGGTTCTTTACATGGAAACCCTGTTAGGGGAAAAACCACGATGGATGGCTAATCCACAATTTAATATGAGTATACTCAAATGAAGTTTACAATAAAGGGAATGCACTTGCATTTAGGCACACTTCCTAGAGCTCACTACTCAAAGGGAAGGCTCATTTCCTTACAAAAGGAATAAGATTAAAACCATCTAAGAGTTTGAAATGAGAAAAATAGCATCTACATATGCTTGATTATAGTTCTAGTTATGCATAATATTCAATCTTCTATCCTACAGACTGATTATGCACTTTTTCTTTGTTCTACTCACACTCGCAACACAGATTCTTTATGCGCAAGTGAAATTGTGCATTATCAATCTTCTTCTGTACTCTAATTCACAATTTGCATCACCATAGACTTCATACATCATCCAAATTGATACAAACAATCCTATATATATATCCACAACTTAGAATTCAATTACAATATGTCAGCTCCAATAGAACAAAGGGATATTTGCATTTGTCGGTTCAAATCGTGAATAATATGCAATGCGTATCCACAACGGTTGGCCTTAACTTGGCTAGGACCCAAAAAAAGATGTACAAACACAAAAATAATTATCCAATTACTTTCCATACATCCATGACATGATACATTTATGAAGTCGGCTCTAGTACTAATAAAATAGAGAATTAGTCAATTGGATCTTCAAACTTCCACATGAATCGATACGAGCCACTACGCTTCAATAGTAACAAAGATAATATACCAAAAAACATTTCCTGAGATGTACAACACAAAACAATAACAAAAAATATTCATACAGATCGATGCACACTGAGTTACTGGATGCGTGTTGTTCTTCCTTGTCAATCTTCAATTTATCTGTCAGTACAATCGAATGATGATGTGTGTATTTGATCATCAATTAGGGTTTCCATCAATGACAACACCAAAAGATACTAGCAGTGTCTCTTTCCAACACCTAAAACATTTTCAACGAGTAGTAGCTTCCTTGGGTTCTAGCCCTAAAACAAAGTTGTAACTATTATTGATTTGTGAGTTTGGATTAGGATAGTAGCTCCTAGCAGCATTTCTCACCACGTTTTTTCCCCTTTAGGGTTTCCCATGTACATATGGTGTTTTGTGGTGTTGTGCATTGTTTCTTTATTTTATGTTCTTGAATGTGCTATAAAGTTTGAATTGAAGTCTTCTCTAGAGGGTTTGAAATTTGTTTGAATAATGATTCACCCCCCCTCTTAGTATTCTAGTGTCTATTCAACTCATAAAAACCAAACTATTGTTTAATAATAGAGTTTTGACCTAAATTTCTCATAAGAAAAGAAATAAGCCTATATTTTTATTAATAATAAATTTAATTTATGAAAAATAAATATTCTTGTAGGTATTGTTGAGGATAAAATAGGAAAAACACAAATATTGTACTCTAATTTTGTGAAATTTTCCTAAACTATACTAAATTTCTAATAGTGTCTAGAATAATAGTACATGTTCTCTAAATCAGTATCTTTGTGCAGGTGAACTCCTAGTCTAAAATTGCAAAACAAAAGAGAATGCCAACAAGGAAAACACAAACAACACCTCAATGATTAGCCTAGTTGAACTTGAACAAAACAAAAGATAAAGATAGTATTTTACCTTGTCCAAGTTGGTGAGTTGGTTGGCCCTATTGATCATTTGATTTGTGTGCTCCTTTTGATGGAAAATAGCATGCAACCTAGCTCTAAATGATCATAAGTGGATGGAGAATGCAATGATGCAAGTGGGTATTGCAATGGATACACAATGTGGATGCAAGAGGTGTTGCAACAATAGTGGTTTTTGGATGCTTGAATGCTTGAAGGCTAGTGTGCAAAATGTCAATTGATTGAATGAATGCCAATGAGGGAAAATTCCTCTAATTTTAGGGAAATTTCATGTTAGAGTAATAAATTCATTGCCTAATTAATTAATTAATCATGAATTAAGTGGGTCACTTTATACTTTATTGCACTTAAGCTAAACTTATGAGTTCTTTTATTAATTATTTGTTTTTTGCATGATTAAAGCTTCTAATATTAGATCATGTTGTCTCATTCATTCTTATAATGAAACTTTCCATGATCTAATCTATTCTTGATGCAGGGTTAGGTTTAAACCATGGAGGGTCAGGATAAACCCACCATGGACAAGATCAAGGGCCAGGGTGGGTTGAGAACTCACAAGCCCTCACATCTCACCATGTGTCAAGTGAGGTGTCAAAAAGGGAGATGAGGTGGAGGTACCTTATGGTACCTAGGTATTGGGACAAGATATACTCATAAAGGAGGTCCTTGTCCACATTTGGGTGATGTGATGTATGAGGAATTAAAGATTCTTCAAATATCCACACAAGGAAGAGAAGAGGAATTAAAAATTCCTTAAAAGGCCTAGGGGGAATAAATGTGAATTTAAAATTTAGATTGGAAAGAAGCGCCTTCTCCAAAAGGATAAAGCAATTAATGGAGGTTGACTTGGGGGTATTCCATAAATGGCACAAGGATTAGTGTTATGCCTTGCATAACCACCCCATCTTTTGCCTTGGTCAAAATGGGTCTCCCTTTGTTATTTTTGTACTTAGTTGTTTTTGAAACAAAGTTTGGAGTCTAGTTTTGCAAATACTTTGTTTTTTCTTTGGTTTCTCTGTTGGAATCGAAATCGGAACTGAATCGGGTTTTGAAAGTTCTTTTGAAACTTGTTTTGGTTTCCATCCCGACAGTTTTTTCTTTATGTCTTTTGTTTTGTCTTTAGCGGACTCGGAGCTGGAGTGGGTGTTAACTTAGTCTTTACCAAAAATTCCAAAATCATAATCAACTCCACCCCCGCCTCGGCTATTTTGACTTTTGGTTTTGGTCTTTGTCTTTTTATTTAGTTTTATTATGTCAGTCTTTTATTTTACTTTTTGTGTTTGGTTTTTGTTTGGTGTTTAGTTGGCGAACCCGGAACCAGAATTGGAATGAAGTTTGGAAATTTCTCAAAAGGTTTCGAATCAGTTTCCATTTTAGTTCTACCCCCGCCATTTTTGGGATCGTTGACTTTTTGACTGGAGTCGCACTATTGTGAAGTGTTGGTTCACTTTTAGTTCCGACTCCACCATAACTACGTGTTAATTCATTAATGACAGTTGGTTGTGTAGGTAGAAATCTTTATTTTTACCCTCATATAAGGATTAAACGAGTCATTATTATCATTATTAAGAGATTGAAGAGCATGAAAGAGTAGTGACAGAGTTCATTTGAGCGAAAAGATTGAAGGAGGACAGGATTGTTGCGAAAAAATTAGTTCAGAAGGTTAGCTGGGTTCTTGTGTATTCGAGGTAGGTTTTCTTATTGTTGTTCTTCATTTTATTTACTGTTGCGTGTTTTGTATATATGTTCGCTCGTGCTTCGAATCATGTTGTTTTCAAATGATTTCATGTTTCTTGGCATGCTTGTTTGTTCGATTCTTGTTTTATTTTGTTGTTCTGGTTGTTTCCTTGTTTCTATTTTCTTTTTGTTTTAGTTATTTATGTTTTAGGGCATGGTCACTTTCATGCTTTAGTCATGATTGTGTCATGCTATTTTGGATTTTCAATCAGTTAGATTAAGTTTAGGTTTTAAATGGTGATTAGTTAGATTAGAAATTTATAGTGAGGTAGATTAGAGATTCACAGCAAGTTAGGGTAACTTGATTCATCGTTTTTACTTAGGGTTTTGTCGCGTTTTGCATTCTGGTAAATGGCAAGGTTTAAAATCCATGCCCTAGTTTTTATCGTGTTTATTAGATTAGGGTTTGGTTGGTCTCTGTGATCACTTTTAAATGATTAAAATATGATACCTTAGGGTTCAGTCATTCCCCATGGTCATATGAGTAAAGTGTTTTAAAACTTGTTTTTCATCTAATATGACCTTGGTTTTAGTCATGGAGTTATAGGTTAAATCGATAAAATCTTTGATGATGTCATGGTCAACCTAGGCGGAGACGAGATCTGAATCAATCTTGAACTTGAGAATTCGGTTTTACAAAAGGTATCGATTCCATGTTTCATCCCATGTCTGGCTCTGCGCATAATGAGAAAATCTTCCTTCAAAATAACGATGACCAAATCGAAGGCGGAGGCGAAATGGAAATAGAATATGAAAATTTGAAAATTTGAAGAAAACCAAATCCATTTTCCATTCTGATCCTGGTTCCGATAACCTCCCTAATTCCGACTCCGAGCCCATTCATTGTGAGTGAAATTTCTATATCATATTTTGTTCTGAGTCTGGCAGTGTTGTAAAAAGAGATTGTTTTAGGTTGTGTTTCTGCCTGGTTCTGCCTCTGGTGCATATATGAAAGGTATGGTTTTAAAGTATATTTTATGATAATATCTAAAGATCTAATTAGAGGTTTTGCTTGCAGGAAAGTTGAAAGATGTTAGGAACATCAGGGGAAGCTGCTCTGAGAAACTAACCTACAGAAACATCAAAGGTAGCATCAAAACCAAAGAAGTTAAAGCCAGAACAACTGCCTTATACATTAAGGTATAATCACAAGAGTCTGGTTGTGAAGGTGAGCAAGGTGAAATCAGATTGGTTAGATATCACTGACACCAATTTAGGTCAATACAATTTTGAGGAGTGGTATTCAAAAGCATATGACAAGGATATTACATTGACTATGGAAAGAATTGTCAGCTTTGGATTAGCTCATATCACTTTATTTCCTATATTTGTTCAGTGCCTGGAGTTAATCATGACAATAGGTAGTGCTTACAATCCTACTACAAGACTATGCATGGATTCATAAGACAATGTGATTATTAATCTCACTCCTCAAGCATTTCAGAGTATATTTGATGTTCCAAATCCAAAGAACTTGGTGCAATTGAATGAGGCAGAGGCCTTGGAGCAATATAGTAGGTATAAGGGAATGAATAAATCTCACTTGAACAAGAAGTGGTTGAAGACAGAAAAGAAATCTCTAACCAAGCTTGCAGATCAGCCAAAGAGGGCAGATTTCTATGAAGAGGTAGCAAGGTTGATTGTGATGTTGTCTAGGGTGTTTGGAAAGAGGGATGCATTTTACTTCAAGGAGTGGATGTTTCCTTTTATTCAGACCATCTTGAAAGGAGAACAACAGTTTGATTGGTCAATGATTGTCTTTGATGCCATACATGATCAATTAACCAGGATTAGAGAAACCAAGTGTTTCTTTATGACCTCTTACATTGTTTATGCAGCAACAAGAGTGGGTGTTTTCCCAGGTTTGAACAGAGTGGGCATAATGGGAGCCTTGGATGGACAAAAGAAGGTATGGGAGCACTATGATCAATTATCTCTTCAGGTTGCTAAGACTCATTTTAGAAGAGTCAATGATTCATTTTTATATGTGGTCATCAATCAATTGAATGGAGATGCAGGATACCGGTTAAGTCAAGAAGCCATGGCGTTCAATGCTGAATGGGGATGTTGGTACATCCAATACCCCAAATTTACATAATTTAGGTTATTTGGTTTTGAAGGCCATCCACATTTACTTCCAAGGTGTTGTAGTAATAGGATGGTGCTAATGGAGTTTGTATATCAAGCTATTGGAGTTAATGCTCAGTTTGGGATTAAGCATAAAACTGGATGTCATAAATTTCCCATGAAGTTGGGTGAATATAGCTATCAACACTTGAAGGGAGCAAAGGTGGTATTTAATGAGTTCATACATTTGAAATTGGGATTGTATACATCTCGTAAGTATTTTGATCCGAAGAAGAAGATGTATGCCTTATTACCTTCAGTGCTCACTAGACATTTTAATTTGTTAGAAGACTTTTAGAGTGATAGGAAAGATGAGTATGACTTGAGAAAGAAGAATTATGAAAGATTATCGGTTTCACTTATGTCAGAGCTTGGTATTAAAGAAAACATTCTTAACACCTTGGTGGATGATGGAATGATGTTGGATTCATCCTATGAAGCGTTGAATATTGGCACCAAGGACCTGGATCCAATTGATTGGGATGCAGAAGAAACAATTGATATCAAGAAGATTGGAAGGACAGTGTTGGATAGAAGTGTGCAATGGTTAGTGCTAAGAACTCAACCTTCTCAAGGACCAATTTTTAAAAAGGGTAAAGGATACAAGAGAATTAAGAGAAAGAAACCTCCCAAAGAGCCATTAGAATTCCTTCCTTCGGACATTGAAGAAATAGAACTTGAGGTGGTAGATGATGGAGAGGAAACACAAGAAGGAGATGTTCCAGTAGGATCTGTTGTTTCAACACCTACATTAGGTGAATCATCTGCCCAAGCCCCACTTACAAGAAAGAAGAGTAAAGAGGTTTAAGAAGGAGCTCTTCATACCATGGCTGAAGCTGCTAAGGGAAAAGAAGTGGAGGAAGAAGTTCTAGAAGTTGAGACAAATTCAGATGAAACTCTGTCAGAAAAGGATTTGCAAGAAAACATGCCTTTAGAGGAGACTATTGAGAAGATTCTAACACAAGAAGAGCAATGGAAAATGTTTGAAGAGAAAAAAAGGAAGTCTGATGCAAGGGCTGCAGTGGAGAGACAAAAAGAAATGGATGCTAAGGTACAAGCTGATGCTCTACTTCACCAGCAACAATTACAGTCAAAACAAGTTGAAATTAAGGCAGTAGATGATGAAGTAGAGAAGCAAAGGAGGCAACAAGAACATGAGCTTAAAGTTAAAGTAGAAAATGACAAGTTAGAGTTGATACAAAAGATCCATGATCTTGAGAAGGAGAAAGCAAGAAACCGGAGGGAAAAGGAAATCCTGGTTGCTAGGTTGAAACAAGTAGAGGACGCGCGACAAAAAGAGGAAGAATCAGAAAAGATAAGGAAGGAAAAAGAGGCTGAAGAGCTGATTAGGAAACAATAGGAAGAAGAAGCAAAAGCTGAAAAACTTAAGACTTTGGAGGCAGAAAGGGAAAGGCTAGAGGCCTTAGAAAAAGAGAGGTTGAGGAAAGAAGGAGAAGATAAGAAAATACAAGAACAGAAGGATAGAGAAGAGGCTGAAAGAATTGTGCAAATGCATATACTACAAGAACAACAAGAGAAAGCAAGGGTTGAATCCCAATCTCAATTGAGTATGCAGCCACCTTCTACAGTTATTGCTCCCTCTTCCTCTACGATGACTACTGCTCCAAGTGCTCCTACATGGCTAAAACTGGACCTACAGAAGAGAGCAATAATACCTTCACAAGCTCTCAAATGGGAGGATATGATGAAGGGGATTGAGCAAGAGAGGCCTAAAAAGAAGGCTAAAATTCTACATTCTACCCGACTCACAGACAAATGAGAAATTGTTGTTGAATGTGCCATGCCAATGATAGAAAAGGAGGTAGGGTACATGTAGCTAATAGATTATCAATTGAGTACTGTCAACTTGGGAAGGCCCACTAGGAATCAACAGATAAACTTGATTGATGTGGTGGCTTCAACAACCAAGTCAAGAATGATCAAGGAGAAGAAAAAGAAGGATGAGCTTAAGGCTCAATTGGATCAACTACATTCATTCTTGAAGAATGTCTCCTCTCCAAGATCACAATAGGTAGCAGCCAGTGAGACTCCTATTTTGTTAAGAAAAAATTTCGAGGTAGATGATTTGGTGCAAGTAAGAGGTAAAGCGGAGATGGTAGACTGATGGGTAGACAAGCTAAACTGGGAGGTGGGTGAAGTTTTGGTAGAGGGTCTTGAAGCCTACAAGGACACAAAAGGGTTAGTAAAAGAAATGTATCAATACATTGAGGTATCAGAGAAACAAGGAGAAGAGTATAAAGAATATAATCAGAAGTTAGAAAAGGTGAGTGAGTTGCCTCTAACAACTCTTCTGGAACAATCCATACTTGAGGAAGACAACAAGGATTTTGTGGAGAAAACTTCTCGTATACTCTGGTTTAGGACTGACTTTTTGTGTAAGCATAAGAATAAAATTCAAGAGACTGTTAATAATTTGACTAAGCAATTGGAAGAGTTAGAATCAGTTATTGCCATTATTGTAGATGTAAATGCATTTACAAAAGAGGGCATGCCTTTGAATCAAATAAAGGAAAAGTGGGATGAAAGATTCAAAGGACTAATGCAAAAAGAAGATGATGGCGGAGAGTTGATGTTAGATCGGTTAGTAGAGGTCAAAGAAGAGATAAAATCTATTGGAAGAGAATTGACAAAGGTGAAAAGTATGAGGGAGTTTGTTGTAGCCGAGTTGGATTAGATCAAATTTGAAGATGACTGGATTGATGGGCCAGAGATGGATACTTTACAGCAAGTCTTCACTAGCTATGATGAGTTCATGGCAGATCTAGCTTCGCATGCATGAATCCTTGCATGCATGATGTTCTCCTTCCTTGCATGTTGCATGCATGCAGCACTGATAGTCTTGCGGGCGCATGACTCCTTTTCTTTTCTTCTATCTTCTATTTTTAGTTAAGACTGAATGTCTAATGTAAGAACTCAAGATCAAACTGATCTGAGTTTCCAAGAAGGTTGTTGTTCCTAAAAAGGTGGATAGCCTAAAATAGAAGTAAAGTTCAAACTTTTTGTATATCTATAAATACCCGATGGGTATCATATTGTAAAGGTCGGTTAATTGAGAATTGGATTGGCTTACCTAATGCTAGCAGATAGAATTTTGTAGTGATTTTACAAAGATACATTGTACTTGATCTTTTACAATTAATAGAATTACAGGTTTTCTCGAAATATGGTATTTAGAATTAAATTGTTTGTTCGATAAGGCTGATAAGTTATAATCTATCTATATGCAGTGATTGTGCTGAACATAAAAGTTTCTTGAATGATGAAAGTCATTTGAAGGAATCAGATTTAAGGATTATCTTATTAGATTATCATTGAGTTGAAATTAAAAAGTCTGTTGATCTATAATCTTGATGATGAATGAATGTGTGCTTTTTTGAAACCTTTGAAATATTTGTGAAGAGTAATTGCGAAGTTAATTAAGCACCTAAAATATATGCAGTGGTATAGATTATGCTATAGATTGTGTCATCTTACGGTTTTATAATCTGTTAGGAAACATTCATTGTTGAAGGTATATGTTCAGATACTAGATAAATTTGATTCATACTTATTGGTTTACCCCTTTGTCCTATCTTTTTTCTTTTATTTGAAAACCCCATTGATTTACTAGACCAGTCGGTAAAATGAGTCATTGCTTGAATCTTTTGTTACTAGCATAGGTCCCTTGAATATTACAGTTGCATGAACCGATTGAGTGACACTAGACAGTCGAGAGCCAACTACCAGGACCTTGGGAGTTAGGCTACTATATGTTGTCTTTCTTTTTTAGGAGAAATAGAGTAGAAACATTTTTTTTTAACGTTGTTTGTGTCATCTTCACCATCAACAATTACGTTGACATAATAAAGTAATTAGAGTTGTGCAAACAAGGGATTAGATGAATTAATGATGAATTAAAGGCAAGTGGGGAGTTATGGAGGATGTGACACTAATCCTAATTAGGGGCGTGCACCTCCTAATCATAGGTCAATTAAATTAACTTGGATTAGAGGAGAATTATGGAGGATGGGACAAGGAGAGAGAAATAATGAATTTAAAAATAAATTTAAATTCATAAAGTCAAATGACTAAATTAAATAAATTAGAATATTTATTTAATTTAGAGAGGAAAGGGGGATAAAGGATAAAGTATTTAATTATTTAATTAAATACCTTAGGAACATTAGAAAAAGGGGAATATTCATTAAATAATAAATTATTTAATTAACGTAGATGAGGGATGTGGGATAGAGGAATAAAAGGGGATGAATTTGACCATATGGTGGTGGTCAAATTTTGATGTCTATAGTATCCAATTTGAATAGATGTTTGTATATCTTCTAGTGATGGCTAAAATAATTCTTAGTCCTAGGAAGAAGATGTTGTCATAAGAAAATTTAAAAAACAAGCATGTGATAGATGAAACAATGTTTTTAAGATTATGTTATTGAGCATTTAATTTTATTTGAATCTTCTTTTGAAGAAAATAAATTTGACTAACTAGTATCTTTCAAGCATATTATTGGATTGATCATATTGATAAAATAATTAGGGCACTAAATATCTTAAATTTTATCTCTAGGAGTGTTTATGTTGATAATTTTATTGATTTGGATGTTCATTTAGTAGGATATGAACATTGGTAAAGAAGATAAGATGCATTTCTCTAGAAACCTTAAGAATAAACAAAATGTAGCTTCAATGTCAAATTCTTTTCCTAAGGTTGAGATATTTTATTGGGATATGCCTAATGAAATTTTATGTTTAGACAAGCCATGAAAATAGTGTGTTGTTATGAAACATAAATTTATATGCATCAAGTATGATAGTGGTATGCATAGAGAAAGTAGAAAAGAGAGGATAGTGATTAGGAAGCTTAGGTTAGGAAACTTGTTCCAACATTTGATAGGTTAGGAAACTTGTTCAAATGTTGAATCATGTGAAAGAGTAATGAGCGATAAATTTTATTATAATAATATGGATGCACATATTCGTGTATACCTTAGATAGTGAGTTGTTTGAGTCTACAGAAGGTTTTTGGGTTTATTTGTCTTATTACTTATTTAGTAATAATTGGTTGGAATGCACATACTTGCATATCTGGGTATTCCCTTTTCTTAGTCGAGAAGTATTTATATTGTAAGAAAATAAAATACATGTATTGGATCATGTCAAGTAATGTTTCATATATTCTAATGGCCATTAGATTTCTTTCCAGTTATTGATATATAAACTTATTGTTTTTGTTTCTATACCTTCGTCTAAATATTGGAGTTTCCTTTATTATGCTTCAATGCTTGATCATGTTTAATTCTATATGAAGAGGTAGGAGAATTAGCATGTGAACCAATTTTCTAGTCCATGCATGTCTAGAAAATTTCGTAAAATTTGATTTTAAACATGCACCTTATGGGATGTTTGTCTATTTCTTTGACTAATATATGTTCTTTTTATTTGCATGTTGTCATGTATATGAACTCTCATCCTAGTTCTAATCATGTTGACACCTGAATCATCTAAAGTATACGAATATTAAAGACATCATATTTCCAAAGTCCATATTTAATTATTTTACATCAAGATTTTAGATCAAACTCCTCGATCCATCATCAAGATGATAGAAAGTAGATGATAGGTTTATGGATATTGATATTTCAAATTAAAAAATATTATCTCTCTTAGAAGGACCAATATCATTTTTTAGGAGAAATTTTGGTAGATATACATATTCTCTTAGCTTTCTCTAGGTAGTATGTTGTCTTGTTTCTTTTTTTAACATAACTTTTGATTATTTGTGATCTTGTAAATGAATTCTTATTTCTATTTTCAATTATAAACTTTGATCTATGATGGGTTCAATTCAATAGAATTACCAGTTTTCTCCTAAGAAGATAAATTTTCTTTGTGATGATAAAAATACATTTAAGTATTGATATAGTCAACATAACAAAAGATTAAATTTCTATTTTTTTTTTCTTTTCTTAATATCAACATTATTACATGGTGGTGACCAAAGATGTAGGCTCCCAAATCCCTAAATTATGAGCTATTTATTAGTGTCAAGGGTGTTAACTTAGAAAAGGTAGCTTGCAGCTTATGCTCAAGTAGGGAAAAGCAAGGACCAATTCATAAGGATAGGTGATTCCTCCTTTTACTTTATGCTTTGCTAGAACAATAAGGGTATTCCTTGCGGTGATATCTTAAAGATAATTAAATAATCATGAAATAAAAATGGACCTTGAGATAAATCATAACCATTGCATAGAAAACTCCAAATTAATAGTCACTAAGCACTGAGGACTTCACACATTCATTAAGAAAATATACAATCATGTAAGGAATCTAAAAAAAAATCTTATTAGCCCCTAATGATGTTCACCTTTGGGTCACACCCCTATATGGATGCAAAGTAAACAACAAAGCACACCTCTCTTATAATAACTAATCACCAAAGACTCACATTTGTTGTTGTATCAAGGGTATGTTGTCTTGTAAATTTTTGTATGTGCCCGAAAATCACATACCGATAGTATGCACACTTGAAGAGTAGTCCATATGTTGCAATACAAAATCAAGAAGATGGATACTTATAAACAATATCAATTGGAAACAATTAAATAATCCAATCTAACTATCAAACTATTAACTTTAATTGATCTTTTGACTAAAAGATCTAAAAACACATTTAAAACGATTTCCTTTATAATATAAATACATTAAATTTGAGATGAAGTAATTATTAAAAAAGTAATCTAATACTATAACTTATCTCCAATATAAGTCAAATATATGTATATATGTTTTATGTATATGAACTTTCTATAATTTAGAGACTCGTATGAAAAATTCAAAATCATTACTTAAATTCAATAAATCTATTAAATTGGGGCGGTGGGTCTAGCTAGATTGACTAAAGCATCCTTTTCCAGATAAGAGGTCACGAGGTATAGCCTCCCCACTGTCCCGTAATACCGAAAGACACGTTGCCCCTGATTCTCCAATCTAACAAAACATACAAAAAAATCTATTAAATTTATTGTTCGCTTTCCAAAGTTCATTTGTCAAAAATACCGGCAGGTGTGAAAGATTGAACGACTTAAACGATAGACAAGAGTATGTGCCTTTGTAACACGTTATGATTAAATAAAGTCAAATGTACCTAAAAATACATAACTGTTCTGCGGTCCTACCAATTATTCGCGACCGTTAAATTTTCGCTAGTGATAGTGGAATTTTCTCCCTCTAAAATAAGCCAATTCTTTTCTAGGAATTCGATCCACAAAGACTTGGTAGTATGGTTGATTTTATATTTGAGACACGCATTTGATTTATCCGGGAGGGTACGACCTGAGTTGGAGATCTCCCTAGATAATGTGAAATCGACTCTTTGTTCGGCAGTTATAGACTAAAAAAGTAAGGAGTAGGTATAAGGCCGAAGCTGGCCGTTCAACGTTAGGGGCTATTGAAAAGATAGGAGAACATAAATTATAGGTAGATAAGTTCATTTTATATGAAAGAGTATTAGTTTTATATATGGATTAAAATATGTTAATTGAGATGGAAATAAATTAGCAATCGCATCTTAGAATGCAATGGGTATGTTGAAGAGGTGTGGAAGGTCAATTGGGGAAAATTAATGTTTATACTTTGCGCACATTTGTGCAATACATGAGGTCAAATTGTAGGTCATTTAGCAAATGATGTTTGTGCAACAAAACCTCTAAATTAGGAACATTATCATGCTCCATTTCGAATAGGCTCATGTTGTTGGAAATTGGAAGGTTGGCATTGATGTCAACAATGAAATTTGGATGATTGCCAGTGTTATACATTACTTGCTCTTGTAATGGAAGTTTGTTGATCCGGTATTTTGGTCTGAATTATCTTAATTTGTATGATTCTTTTAGAAGCTGATATTATGGTCTATCTCGACATCATTTGCATCTACTGACAAGATTTCAATTGACTAGGCTTTACGTTTGGAAAGATATTGTCACTACTAGTCTGGAAAATAATGTTTTGCTTATATCCTAGTTTAGTATGTCAATTTTTTGGTCCGGATTTCAACTCAAAGAAAGATATTCCTATAGGAATCTATACATACGCTTGTGACTACAAAATGCATCTTACACCGAAGTTTTGTTATGTTATGTGAACACATTTAGGAGATATGAATGGCAGTGTTTTTCTCTGAAGTTTATAGTGAGTTTTTGTATAGTGCATTGATGAGGGAGATTCCGAAATTTTTCAAGATTAATTATTTTGTTTTGTGGTGTTGAAGATAAGTTACTTGGTGTCATTTGAAGAAGAATTTGATGTGTTAACAAGTTTTTTTGTTCCACATTTGATGAATTGCATATATGTTTGGTGTATTGATGTTTTAGGTCTAACTTTGGCTAACCTAATTTTGAATTGATGATAAGAACATTAAGTATGTGCTACGAATGTTAGATGGATCTGTCATAGGTCCATATCGACTAATATCTTGTGAAGATGAATGTGTTTTTGAGGCTAAGGTTGATAGACTTGGTTTTGATTTGAAATGGGGTTACTCCAATTAGGCCGACCTAATTGATGTACTTGATTATATACGATATATATATATATATATATGTGTGTGTGTGTGAACTCTTTTGAGATTGAGACAAGAGAGAAGGAGAGGAGATTGTGTGTATGAGTGAATGAAATGAAGAATGTTAGAGTGATCAAGAATTGTTAAATGTTGCAAAAGTGCAAAGTTGTATGAACAAGTAGATAGATGTGTTGTATACACTTGCAAAGAAGTGTTTCATATGCTATGCTTCACCGAAGCTGAACTCCAGCACAAGGAATGTGCATTCTATCTCAGTTCATTCCTTGGCAATGAGCCATACTCTGTTTTGTAAACTATTTTAGGATGTGAGCCTTTAAGGATAGTGTGTCTTGGCAGTGAGCCCTTGTAATATTCTGTATATGGATATATTATATTGTGAGCTATACCTCATTATGGTTTTTCCCATTTTGGGTTTTTAATGTAAAAATTCGGTGTTGATGTGTCTTATGGTGGCATGCTCTTTTTAATGTCTTCATTCTTGATTGTAGTTAAATATGCTTTAATAATTGGATGGTTTATAGTTGAATGGTTTAATGGAATACTAATTCACCCCCCTCTCAATATTTTGAATGTTTAGCAATTGGTATCAGAGCTTGGTTCCTCTTAAGAAGTCTAATAGCTTGAGGAAGGTCCTCAAATCTGAATACAAGGAAGATTAAAAAATTCTTATTCCTCTGGAAGAGATCCTTGTTGAACATACAAAAGAAGTGAAGATTTGAAGGATAACCTGAAGGAATCAAATGAATGCATTAAGAAGATGAAGGAAAGATATAGATAATCTAGTGATCAATTAAAGAAACCAAATGAGGACATCTCCAGACTAAAATAACAACTGGAAGAAAAAAGGAGAATTGAAGACCGTCGGAAAGCTGAAATTCAAAGGAAGATGGATGAATGTTCAAAGCTTGAACAAGAAGTAGTAATTTTGAAATCAGATTTGGAAAAGGCAAGAAGACATGAGGATAAATTTTTGACAAGTTCTACAATGTTGGATGAACTAATTGCAGGACAGGAACCCTCTAAGGACAAAAGTGGTTTAGGATTTGAAGAAGGAAAAAGTTCAAAAGAAAATCAATCCCCTGACATGAAGACTCAAAGCAATGGTAGACAATTCAAGAATCTAAGAAGAAATATCAGAAGGATTCCTATTAGACAACCAAATGCTCAAAGTTACTTATCTTTTAATGATGTATGTTATTCTTGCAATAGGTTTGGACATAGGGAAACAGATTGTGAAAGTAAAATGAAACAAAATGATGGAATGAATCAAAAATCAAAATACTCTATCATTCTCTGGTCAATGTCTTTGAAAGAGATTGGACATAAAACTATGGAATGCAAAAGTTAGAAGTTGAACAAGATAATTTATCCATTCAATGGCTACTATTATCACTGTAATTTACTTGGACATAAGGCTAACCATTGAAAATATAGATTGAATAAAGGACAATTTGGATGGAAGAATGTTGTTTGTTATAATTGTAGCAAACTAGGAAACTTTTCTAGAGAGTGCAAAAGCAGAAATATGAAAAGTGACTATCCAGAAAAGAGATATGAACCAATCATTAAGGTTGATTTGACAAAAGTTAAGAAGGAAATGGAAAGAATCTGGAGAAAGGAAGGAGAATACGAAAAATCAAGGAGAATAAAAAATATCAATTTTATCTATGTCATCCTCTGATGCAGTCAATCCCATCAGAAATTAAATCAAGGTAGTGGCTAAGGGGGAGCAATAATCTGAATATTTAATATCCCTTTTTTTGATATATGATGTCATGTCATAACATAAATGCATTTATTAAGATAATGAGTTCAGATTTCATGTGAAAGGAATTTTCAGGTGCACATGTGTGAAGAATGAATTCTACAGAGCTTGAAAAAATGGAAGTATACACTAATTTCGAGGACATCTACTTACATTCTGAAGCGTTTATTTCTGGAGCATTTATGATCAAAGAAATAAATTTAAGTATGTTAAAGAAAACCAATTTGATGAAAGGTGTTTGTGGAAGAAAAGAAGTGTGTAGAGAAAGTTTTTAGAAACCAAGGTGTTTCCATATTGTAAAAATCTAGAGTTTGGCATTGGTGTGCAGGCAAGGGGTACAAGTAATAGCTATATATGATTCCCTCTTATTTTTTCATTGAATTTGGTTGAATGCGATGGATATATCTCAAGTAGTAGACAATTCAGTGAAACTAAAACCACAACTTAAATCTATCATGTTAAAACCCTAGAGCTCAATCCCTTGGGTGCATTTTCATAAGTTCCCCTTGGTGTTATTCCAATTGAAGAAATTGGGATATACATCATAGAAAATTGGAAGAACCTACATATGGAAAAGCTTGCATACTGGGGTATGAAGAATTAAGTGGAGAAGACACTACCTTGAAACTAGAATACAATATACTTATAGAGATGAATTTGTATGTGTGGGATTATTTTTTGGACTTTAGTAATGAAGAAAGATGTATTAGACTAGATCTTAGTAGATTTTGTGGTCATTTTTTGTGGCTTGACTATTCACATATGATATCTAGAGAAGCAATTAGAAATGTTATTGGGTTATTATCCACCGAAACTACTCCTGAACATAAACTTGACAAAGGAAAGGGATTAATGAAGAACGTAGGTACTATAACTACTAATTCAGTTGTCTAGTATGCAAGTTTGGTTATTTCACACCTAATTTTTGGTGATAATGATGTCTCTACCTCTGTAATTGATTTCGTAGTAGAAATGGTTGAGAAGAGGAAAAAATATGATCTTTGTGAGTTGCTCTGGCAACAACTGTTGGAGAATCTAAGTGATATCAAGAAAAGGAACTACACTTCTAGATATGGAACATTGTTATTATGCCCAACTTTCTACTTTATGAGGGAAGTTCTTGGAATAGGAAAAGTTGTTTGGTCAAATTACAAACTAATTTCTCATCAAATCAAAGATTTAATGAGAAATATTGGTGATTTGGATGCACAAGGAGATGCTCTTCTTGCATTCTTTAGAGATTTTCAAAGAAGAATGAACAAAAGAAGGAGAGTTCCAAGAGAATTAGTTACAAAATATAAGAATGAAATAACATTTCTTATATCCATTGATAGTTGCATTATCAAGGAAGTTGAACTAAGAAGCTCATGGATTCCTGAGCTGGGGTATGAAATTGAAAACAATTATGTTGTTGGTTGTATTGAAATGCTAATCAACAACCCTCATGATCCCAGCAGACCTAGATTTGAAACCTACACTGAAATAGCTCAAGAAATTCTTGAAAAATCTTAGTCAATCTAGTAAATAAATGGTTGGCTCTAGAGAAAAGAGAAAACTCAATGAGCTTCATGTATTGGTTTCTTAGATTGAGCCAGCTCCAAGAAGACTTAAGCAACTAGCTAGGACAAAGGCACATTTTCAGATTGTTCTTAGAAAAATCACCAGTTCTTCTCAGCCAATTGTAGAAAGCACAAATAATGGCTTGGGGAACATTTTGTTGGGTAATTATTCCCTTTGGATTAAATAATGTGGGTGCAACATATCAACGAGCTATGAAATTTATATTTCATAATTACATACATAAGATTTTGGAAGATTATGTTCATGATATTCTAGCCAAATTTTTAACCTGACAAGAAAATGTGAATATCCTTTGAAATATCTTTGAGTGAATGCAAAAATACAACATGAGATTGAATCCTAAAAATGGTGTCTTTGGTGTAGATAGTGGATTTTTTTTATGTTTTATCGAATCACATAGAGGTATTGAGGTGGACCCAAAGAAAAATGATGCTATAGTTAACATGCCACCTCCTATAAATATTTCTTAATAGCATACTTTACAAGGAAGAATTTAGGCTATCTTCCATTTTGTAGCATCTCTAGTAGACCAAACATTACCTTTCAAACATCTCCTTAAAAAAGAGGTTCAGTTTAGTTGGAATGAGGATTGTAAAAAGGATTTTGAGAGTTTGAAAGATTACCTTGCCACTCCACCTATTTCACAATTATCTATGCAAGACAAACCATTTATCCTTTATACAACAGCATCAACCCATGCTCTTGCAACACTGTTGGCTCAATAAGACGAAATTGGTAAAGAACATCATGTTTATTACATTAGCCAAAATCTGATTGATTATGAGAAATGATACACAACGATAGAGAAACAATGTGTGGCTCTTGTATTCGCTACTAGTAAATTAAAACATTATCTATTAAATGCTAAAATACATGTGATGATGAAATTTGATCGTTTAAAATATATTTTCACTAAAACGGATTTATCGAGACACTTATCTAAGTGGGTTATGTTGTTAAGTGAGTTTGGCCTTAAGTTCATTTCACAAAAAGGAATTAAAGGAAAATCCTTGATTGACCAATTAGGTGATGCTCCTTCTCCTTTAGCGTTGCCTAATAAAGATTCATTCCCTGACAATAATGTGTTGACGATTGAAACTAATACATGGGAGTTATATTTTGACAGATCTAAGTGTAGAATTGCCTCTGGTGTGGGCATTATAATAACCCCACCTATGGGAGAGCCTATTCGCTTGTCTTATCACATAAACTTCCTATGTACAAAAAAAAATGTATATTATGAAGCATTATTTGTTGGATTCCACGTCGCTTTAATTATGGGAGCTCAATACATTATGATATTCGGTGATTTTTACTTAGTCACTAAACAAATAAACAAAACATATCAAGCACATGACAAATTATCAAAATACAAGGATCTCACAATGACTTTGTTAGAAATTTTTGATTCGTACACCATTGACAACATCCCATGAAAAGATGATTGACATGCACATGCAATGGCGAGTGTGACTTCGCTTATATCACCTCTAGACCCTTCAAAAGACTTCACATTTATTATGCATACAGTTATGAAACCATCAATAGAAGATAAAATGGAAGAAGTATTATCAGCCACCATGGAAATCTTTGGAGAACGATACACGCTGATATTTAATTATTTAAATATCGGTACCTTTCCTGAGCTAACAACTAAGAACACTTGAGCTCACCTTGAGAATCTTATGTCTAAATATATAATTCTTGCTAAGTTGTTGTATCATAGATCATTTTATGGTCTCTTACTTAAATGTCTTAAACAATATGAAATCCTCGTTGCACTTGAACAAGCTCATGCAAATTCTTGTGGAGGTCATTTTGGAGGAAGAAAATTAGTTCAAAAACTAATTTGCATAGGATACTACTAGAGACATATGGAACAAGATTGCTTTACATATATTAAGAAATGTCACAAATTTCAAGAACATAGCAACTTGATTCATGCTCCTACCTCCAAACTTCATGCTCAAGTTCCTATTTGGCCCTTTTCAGTATGGGGTTTGGATCTTATTGGGAAAATATCACCACCTTCCTCCATCAAGCATACATTCATAATCATTGCAAAAAAATATTTCACAAAATGGATAGAATCTATTCCCCTTCATTCAATAACCGCCGATGTAATATGTTGTTTCATATTGGAACACATTATTGCTCAATTTGGACTTCCTTCTATATTAGTTTCAAACAATGGGACACCATTCAAGAATAATGATGTGAAGATCTTAGAGACATTTGACATCCAACATCATTTTTCAACACCCTACTACCCACAATCTAACAGTCAAGTCGAATCAACTAATAAAACCCTTGAAAAAATATTAAATAAAATGATAAGGAAACATAATAAGGATTGGGATACACAATTGGCATATGCATTATGGGCCTATCATACAAATGTTATATTATCCACTAGGACTGCCCCTTATAACCTTGTATATGGCACTAAGGCAATAATTCCCTTGGAGTTAGAGATTCCTACATTAAGAATCACTCTTCAAGGACTTATTTATGATAATACTTATAGGTAATAACGATTACATTAGCTTGAAATTCTTGATGAATAGTGCATTAATGCTCTTGAGCACCTTCAAGCTTACTCTAGAGGAAAACAATGTAGTTACAATGATAATGTCATCCCTCAGATATTCAAGAAATGTGTTTTGGTGTTATGTGAGAATCAACATAACATCAATGTTGCCCCAACTAAAAAAGGAAAATTCAGCCCTAATTGGATAAGACCTTAAAAAATTGATGAAATTTATGGGTCTCAAGCATACACGTTAACAAAAATTGATGGTACACCTATTAAAGAACCTATTAATGCCACAAATTTTTGCTGGTACTATGTCTAACCCTCTTGAATAGTGTGAATGATAAAGCAATGGTGTTAGAGTTAGTAGATGACATTCTATGTTCTCTCACATAGCTCTGTTCTTGACAAACAATTATTTGGGTGTCTTGAATACTAAAGTAATTATTTAAATTAAAATTTAGATGGTTACTTTAGGTTTCATACTATTCAAGTTCATCTTATATGTTGATGGGCTTGGTCATTACTAATTTTTCTATTACTTTTCACATGCTTTTAGACACTTTATATATATTTTCTAAGTACCTTTCAGAAAAAAACTTCCATAATATGCTATCCTTTCATAACATACTTTGCAACTTTGAACCTAGTTTGTGAATATGAAATATGGTGATAATATTCATAGTATTGCATGATTTAAACATGAGAATGTATGCATATAAATAGAATTCTTTGATTTAATTATGAAGGTTAGTTGTATATGTATGTTGTGTGGATTAACCTCTGTACAACTCAACACATGGTAACAAGAGTGGACCATTTGTAGCAAGAACTAAAGTAGCAGAACATGAGATCAATGGAGTTCAAGCCACCTAAAGTGCAAGAAGTTGTGGAGCTAAATGTGAGCCATCATGGAAGGAATAAATATTGAAGAAGGATACTTGTTCTAGAATTTTGATTTTTTGCTTATGTGTCTCACATATAAACTACTTCATTGAAGTTCTTATTTGAATAGGTTTCTTCTTCCTTTTTTAGTTAGAATGAATAAGTCAATATTAATTTCATATCCTCATATCTAGGAGTGGGATTGATGATTACAGTTAGTTAGTAGTTTGAATAAGACTCTCCCCATTTTTATATAATGTTAGGGGATGAGTTCATAGCAAAGTTAGTTAGTTTATATAATTTTTTAAGGAGTTAGTCATTTTCCAATTCCAAGTAATCTAAAAACATGTTGAAATAAAATTATTGAATATAATATACAAGAAGGATTTTGTTTGAATATTTGGTGATATGCAATGAATGGAGTTGTATGTTACATGGATGTGTAATAATCCGAGTTAGATTTGGTTCTAAGTTAAGTGAGAAAGTTCCCTAATCTTGCCACTCAAGGTACTGTCCCTCACTTCATTTATTTACATATTAATTTATGTATTCTTGTTAATTCTATTTTTATTTCTTTATAAATAAATTACAAAGTAAAGTATAATAGCTCTTATAGTTGATTATAGTATTTCATTTTTTTGCAAAAGACAAAAAGCCTATATATTATATTAATATTAAGGATTATACTAGTTGTTGTTCTTGAACAAATGTGTAATTAGTGAATCATAGCACTCTGAAGATTAGAACTAGTTATTCTGTTACTTTGAATAGTTTTGGATTGATTTTGTACTTACTTGTTATTAGCAGTCACCTACAACTTATGTTGTAAGTACCCATAGCCATTAGGTTTTGTAACTACTTTTATTGTTTTGCGATTTTCTATGATTCCAGAAAAGTAAAATAGTCTGAATAAGTTTGCATAGGATAATTTAGGTGAACATGAGTCAATGAAGGCACATATAGTGTAGTACCATCATAATTTTATGCTTCTTGGTTGATGATTTAATGCAGTCTTAGCAATGTGAAGTGGACTGTTCAGCTAGTTAAGCCTCTAAACTGAGTAAATCCTACCAATTTTACATTACATTAGCTTAGACTCTACATTTTTTGTGCCATTGTTGAGGATGGTGCTATCTTCGTAGACTTGTTCCTACAGTTTTCAAAGTTAACTTTTCTTTTCAGCATTAGGACTATTAGATACCATCTTTTTCAACACCAAGATACTAACTTGTGCAAGACCACTAAATTTAAAGTCATATTTCATGTATGTAGATGTAGAGAGATTCCTTGGGTATGTTCCTTCCATCCACATGCTAGGAAGCTATTATAGAAATTGGTGACCCTAGTACTCAGAGCAGAGGTATCACTAAAGAAGAAATTTCCTTTTCATCAATCTCTAGCACACATAATGAAGGAACATACTGCACCATGGGTGATGCAATAGATGGTGATGATTCCCAACCAACATTTATGTTTCCTATTATTGACCAACAAAGTGCTACAGTGTTAAAGAACATTCCTCCTTCGCCCTTGCTAGTTTTCTATGCATTAATGACTGAAGACCGAGATACATTCCTCTTCGAATTTGATGTCTTATGTAGAAGTTATGACTATCCTTCTTATGCACATAGGCTACAACTTTTTCTTGCCACTCTCAAGGATGCATCGTTGAGATGGTTCATGGGATTAGGTAAATATGTTGTTCCTCACTAGGACACCATGAAGACACTATTTTTGGAGAAGTATTAGGACTACTGTAGAGGACCTAAAAGGAGGAAGGATGATATATTTTAAATTACACGAAAGGATGATGAGCGTTTAGAGGATTATGTTGAAATATTTTAGTTTTTTCTCAAGAAAACCCCCAAAAAAAAGTTGTTAGAAGAGACTCTCAAGCTAGTATTTTTTAGAGGAGTTAATGAAGACTGTCTAGATGCCTTGAACCTCATTGGGCAGGGAGATATTTATCACCTACCATTTTTATACATTTGTAAGACATGTAGGAATTATTCCAAGACCTTCATGAAAAGGCCAAGAGAAAATAAAACATCAGTTCTTGGTAAATCATCTATTGGGGTTTCAAATGTAGAGCTGACCAATCTATTATGCAATATGAAAGAGGATATAATTAGTCATTTGGAAACTCACCTGGATACTCTCCACATTAAGAAAAAGTAGGAGGAAGCTGAGGCTATTCTCACTAAATATTTTCCAAGTTGTAGGAAAATAAAAATAAATTATAAATGCAAAAGAGTGGCTAGTATCCAACATGATAAAGTTCAGAAGCTTTATTTTCAACCCATTGAAGGAGATGATGGAAAAAAAAATTATATATAGCACAAAGGAGGCCATAGCAGCAAATAAAAGGTATGCTGCAAGACCCCCTTAGGTTTAATTAATCTTTTCCTTTTGGAAACCCAAACTTTCTGCTTGGAACTCTCAACCTTGGCAAGTAAATTAGAACTAGTGGAAAAATCCTCAATGGCCAAACCCTCAACCAAATTGGAACAAACAATCAAATTCTTGGCCATAACAGAATTTTCAAGGTTCCAATTACAATCCTCAATGGCCAACCCAATAGAATTAGTGGTAGCCTCAATGGTAGAAAGGGTAGCAATGACAACAAAATATGAACTATCAAAAACCCATGCTCCCTCCTCCATAATAACAACAAGCTCTGATGCCTCCATAAAATCATGCATCCCATCCACCCGAGAAGCATATACATACCCAACATGCACCTAACCCTAACACTAAGCCTGTTCAACAAGATTATACTAACGAAGCTATGCAATACCCCACTTATGGGGTAGAGGTGAGTGATGTCCAACTTATATCAGGAAAACAACTTGCTGGACCTTCATCTCCCCAAATTATAGAAATGGAGGATGAGGAACCTATAGTTGAGGCTTTTGATAAACCATCTTTGGAGCCTGAACCAAATCAGGTACACCAAACTACCTCAAATCCCAACCCACCTTTTTGTAAACACCTAGCTATGCAAAAACATCACACACAGGCTGAGATAAACATTTTAGGGAAATTGAAAGATGTGAACAAGAAAATCCAACTTATCCAACCTATCAAAGACACCCCTATCTATACCAAAATTGTAAGGGATATTTTTCTTAAGAAACCAAGAAGAAATAGGAAAGATCCACAGATAGTCCATGTCTCAGGGAATCTTGCAGATATCATGCTGGGAAACATTACAGTCTCTAAGTTTATCGATCCTAGTAGTCTAGTTGTGGAAATTAAGATTAATGGGACCCTCATTAAGAATAATTTGATAGACTTGGGGGAAGCCATCAATTTCATGAAAAAATAAATAATGAAATTGCTCCAGTTGGTCAACCTTAGGCCCACACAATCTGTCTTACAATTAGCTGATAGGTCCATGGTCAAGTCTAGGGGAATTATTGAATACGTAGTTATTATATTTGATTCTTGGGAATAACCTATAGACTTCATAGTACTGCAACCCAAATTTAATCTTGTGAGTTACCCACTCACCCTAGGTAGGCATTGGTTGGCAACAATTGATGCATTTATAGGATGCAGGTCTAGTAAGATGATAATATCAAATGGGATAATTACAAAGAACTCTGACCCAACCATATGAAAACCTTGAGCATACCATTTGGACCAATTTGGGTGAGGAGGATGAAGATAACTATTCTCTGTAGACTCTTATGACTATAGAGCACAACCCCTTATTGGATGACTAGGATGAAGATGAGCTCATTGCTCACATAATCCAAAATGAATGTTGTAGGAGATCTCAGGAACAAGACTATCTCATATGCCTACAAGACCCCTTGCAAAGTATTATACCTACCAATTATACAAAAGAGATATCACAACTATTTCATTCATTACTTCCTCAACAATAATTAGCAATCATATCAAGCATTGAAGATTTTAGTAATATTTTTGCACCTTTATTTGTTTTGTTGAGTAAGGACATTGAGTTTGAATGGACCTCTAATTTTCAACACTCCTTTGAAGAACTAAAGAAAGCTTTGACTCAAGCACTAGTGTTGAGAGGGAAAAATTGTACTCTCCCATTTCACATACATGTAGATGCTTTATATTTTTCCATTTGAGTAGTCTTAGGTCAGAAGGATGGCAACAAGGAGTATGAAATTTATTATATCCACAAGAATCTTCAAGGGGTAGAATTAAACTACACTATAATAGAAAAAGAGATGATTTTTGTATTTTATGCTATTAATAAATTCAAACACTATATTAACTGGCTATCCAATATTTGTCCATACAGATCACACAACAATTAGGTATTTGATGAACAAGCTAGTAGTTGGTGGTAGATTGGTAAGATGGCTATTTCTCTTACAAGAATTTGACATTACCATTGTAGATCAGCCTAGAAAAGAAAATGTGGTGGCAGATTTCCTATCAAGACTTCCAACATAATCAACTGAAGGAGTGGTGGATGATTTATTTCCTGATGAACAGTTGTTTTCTTTGTAAGTGAAATTACCCTAGTATATAGATATTGCTAATTATTTGGTTATAGGGCAGATTGCACCATATTTTTCACCAAGAGAGAAGAGGCAGCTGGTTCATAATTTTTTTCCTTACTCCTGGATATCTAGTTATCTATTTTAAATAGGCCCTGATAGCATCATGATAAGATGTATCTGAGAATATGATATTTTTGATATCATGAAAGCATTCCATGATGAGCCATGTGGAGTTCATTTTACAGCAAAGAGAACAAATTTTAAGATCCTCACAACTGGCTATTATTGGCCTACTTTACATAAATATGTTAAATACACTAGGAGTTGTGATAGGTGTCAAAGGATGGGAATGCCAACAGAGAGTGATGAGATTACCTTACAACCTCAGTAGACATTGGCACCTTTTGAAAAATGGGGTTTAGACTTCATTGGTCGAATCTCTCCTACCTCCAATAACAAGGAATATATCATTGTTTACACTAGTTACTTGATAAAATGGGTGGAAGTTAAGGCCCTATAGGTTGCCAAAGATGGTAATGTGGCTAAGATTTTATATGAAAATATTTTTACTAGGTATGGAGTATTTAGAGAAATAGTCATTGACAAGGGCCCCAATTTACTTCTAATATAATCACCAAATTGGTTGAGGAATACCAAATTAGGGTATGTGCAGGATCATCATGGAAAAAATAGGCCCTTAAGTGGCAATAAAAAGACAAAAAATCAGAGTTAGACAACTTGACATAAAAATTTGAATAAGTTATCTATATTATTTCAAAAAAATGTAAAAATAGAATCTATAAAAAATTGAATGTAGTTTCTAAACTACTAGACCTTTATTTTTTTTTTAAATCTATTTGGTGGAAATTTGATATTTCAATGCAATAGTATTTAAATTTCAGGGTAAAAATAAGAAGTAGGTGTCTGTCTGACCACCCTAACCACAAGCTTTTAGATATAATTAGAGGACTCATGTCCAGATGTGATGCATATTTATTTATAATTTTTTCCATGTAAATAATTATAATTTTTTATTACAACTTTTAAAAAATATAAAAGCTTGTCTGTCTAACCACCTTAACTTGGTCAAAAATTCATGAAATTCATTTTTTTTTTTTAATCCTATAGTATGTGAAGCATAGAATGTGACGCATGTTTTAGATTCAAAAAATGTGATACCATTTGAAAGTTATAGATGTTTTTCAATCAGCCTATCAATCAAGACTTTATTCATAATTCTAATAGAAAATGAATAATAATTATTAAATAAATTCAAATTAAAGCATAATTTATATTGGTGGAAAGCTAAGAATCTCCTCTAAAAACCCTTTTTGTTTCATCAATTTTGGGTAAAAAAAAAGTCGTCAATCACGTGGGCCATCATATGGCTTACATATCGCCACTTTTTGGTCCATCATGATCCTGCACATACCCATCAAACATAAGAAATCAACACCCTATCATCCACAGGCTAATGGTCAAGTGGAGGTCACAAATAGGGAGATTGAAAGCATTCTCACCAAGACAATGCAACCACCTAGGAAAGATTGGGTTTCAAGGTTACTTGAAGTACTCTAGGCATATAGGAATACATGGAAAACAACCATTGGGTTTACACCCTACGAGTTAGTTTATGGAAAGACAATAGTCCTTCATATTGAGTTTGAATATAAAACATTAAGGACAATAGTAGACTTGAGAATGGATTTAACAGAAGCACATAAGGAAAGGCTGCATTCTTTGAATGGGTTGGATGAAAAAATAATGGAAGCAGTCCATCATATAGAGGTAGTATAACAACAATGAATGAAATGGCATGTTAAGTACATTAAAAAAAAGAGTTCACTATGGGAGATTGGGTACTATTATATGATTCAAGGTATAAATATTTCAAGGGTAAATTTAAGTCTAAATGGCTAGGCCCCTATGAGATTAGCAAAGTTTACCCTAATGGAGTATTACAGTTACATACCATTGATGCATTATGGTTCCCACTTCTCGTTAATGGTCATATATTGAATTTATACAAGAAACTAATGCAACATTATGAATTCATCTTTTCATTGATCCGGCAATATGGTGCTCATAGTGAACCTGAAACAAAAACTGATTCACAGAGTCCTACATCAGTAATATGAGACATACCCGGCACGTCTGGTGATCCATAGGTTGAGTTACACAACTCCAACCTTGAAATCACCCAAGAATAATTTTTCATGCTTTAAAAATATATGCACACAACAGATTAAGCTTGCACACACAACACATTATCCATGATGTACAAATTTTGCTCAAGAGGGACATGTTCTTTAGTTCATTCAACATTTATCAGTATCTATTTTTGATGGGACCTGAAAAGTAAATCTAAAAAAATACAGAAGGGCCCTGTCCTTGGATTACCCACAACAACACCTATTGAGAGTAAGCTACAATACCTTGATGAAGTTGAATTTTTTTCCTATGCATTCCACCAAATATCACATGCCTCATTTATTTCCCAAAAAAGTTCCCCTAGAAAATAAATCTCAAATCACCATTGCCAAATTTCCATCCACTCCAATGCATTTAATGCCAATCAAATCAATTACTTTCCAAAGTACATATTTCTCTAGTTCCAAACTATGTCGAGCAATAATTACCATCACATACATACAACAAGTAACTTCTCATAATTAAACTAGACTTATTTTTCGTATTTATTATTATTCTTGGTTTATGTTATGCATGCAAAAAATATTTCAACATTACTTTCCATTATTATCCTATCACCCATGTCTAGTCATGCATGAAGTAAGGTCACTTCTTGATTAAAGTTGGAGGATGGGGTATAATAATCATGATTTTTTATTTTCACCACCTAAGTTTGTCAGGTAGCATTTTATGCCATCCTCCTAAAACTAAAACACCTCTTTGTTGTTTCTGATAATATAAATTATGCCCTAAAAATAAGCTAAGATATAGAGATTTTAACTTAATTGAGATAGAAGAAAGGGGATTGTGAAGTTATAGTATTGGGTGTAAGAGAAGGTATTAGAATTAGCGGTAAAATTGGAGGGTTTTAAAGGTGGTGGAGTTGAATTTCGAGTAGAATTTGAACTTTTCAAGATTATAGAGCATCAAGACAATGGGAGGTGATGTTATACATAGGAAACCATCTATGCATAAAGAAATATTAGAAGATACAATGGTTTTACCCCTCGTCACCAAAGTGGGATGGTTAGAAAATTTCTTCAAGCTCATGGAGTATGACAATGAAATGGAAAGATATTTTGTAGCTACATTGCCATATGATGAGGCAATAGTGAGAGGGTTGGTAGTGGATGTCTACAAAATGGCAATTTCTCAAGTCACAAAATTACCTCATATAGGGTCTGAATACCCAGCTCGTGCAAATGCAGTGGTGGAAAGGGAGGAATTCTATGAGTGAGAAGAAAATATGGACTCCACATAACAAGGTACAAAAAATATTTCCCTTCCATTATTTTGGGAAAATATGATAGTTATATCATTAAATATTTTACTTGTGATGGCCATCAAAACCTTTTATAAACTATGCATTTTAAGTTGTTAAATCATTTATGGCATGAAAAGCTAGTAAATTTACCCAATTTCCTATATAATATGTTGAAGAGAATGGAAACTAAATACTAGAGGAAACAAATAGACACCACATTGTCCCATCATTGCTTAATAATCCTACTGGTTAAAAATAGTCTAAGAATTCAACACCCAGAGGTTAATTGGGATGATTTCAAAAATTGCAAGGATATCACCAAGTTGCTTGAGGCATTTGAAGCAGAGGATGAACCTCAACCTCAGTCTGAACTAGAAATTGAACCTGAGCATAATGAACCTGAAAGAGAAAATTCTCCTATTACACAATTGGCTTCACCTACCCACAACCAAAGTGGGTTTGAAAAACATGATATATCAGAACATATGCTAATGTTGACAGAAGAGTCATCATCCTCTAAAAACCTTAGAGCTAGGGGGGGTAATGAATCAACATCTTCTAAAGGGAAAAAGAAGAAGAAAGATGTTGAGAAGCAAAAGAGTGTTGTAAAGGGTATGTAAAGAAGAAAAAGGGGAGTGAAAGGAAGAAAAAAAGAAAAGTTACATAGGAAACTATTACTCCCAGATGCTCAAGTAGGTTGAGAAGGAATAAAGTTAAGAAAAGAAGCATGGAAGAAAACAAACATGAAGAAAAGGTTGAAGGACAGTAGCACTATCATGCAATGATGATAGACATGAATACATAAAGGGAAAGAGATGTCCTTGAAATTTTTTTTGCTGATATTCCTAAAAATACATGTGTGCTTATTAGGAAAATAAGGTATATTTCTTCTTCCTCTAATTTTGATTCAAAAGATATACTTATTGCAAAGAAAACAAGGAGAGCAAGCCACATTAGCCCCATTATGGAAATATTTGATATTATAGGGGACGGTGGTGATGATTTGAGCTTTGAAAAAGAGGAATAATTGTTGAAAGACAAGAATATAAGAAAAGAGCTCCAAGAATCTCTTGACAGAATAAAATAAGTAGAAGCACAAATGAAAGGATATGAGTAGAGAGATAAAGAGAAGGAGATAAGAATCCAGGAGTTGGAAGAGAAAATATAGACTTACGGTCATGGAGCTAAAATGGACTTACTAGCACAGATGGCCAGGGGAAAAATAGGAATTGAGGAGAATGTAGTATTAAATCCACAACCTCTTGTTGCAAGAAAACCAACATATCACACTAATTTTTTTTAAAGTTTTGAATTGTTGAAAATCACCAACCAATTCAAACAAGAAAATGAAAAACTAGGAGAAGGAGAAACAAACTTTGAATACATCATTGGAAAGAAAGAATTTGGAACTGAGTAAATTGGAGGGGAAATTGACAAAAGTAGTAGACAAAGCTATTCAAATTATTGAGTGTATACCTCCACCTAGAGTGTATGCATTGTTTTTAAAAGAAAAGTTTTTTAGTTTTCAATTTAATAAGTTTATTAATGATCAGTCATTTTCTCTAAACAAGAGGCATATTTTTCTCACGTTCTTTAATACAGTCAATTTAGAGGAGCAAGATCAGTTGTGTGAGTATTTTCTGCACAACTATGTGATGATAAAGGGAATTGAATGAAATCCCTTAATCTATGTTGGGGATTTGTAAGTAAGGGCCTTGGCATCCTATTTCATAAATGAACAACTTTGAGGGGAACTAATGGAAAAATATGAAGAACAAGATAAAATAGTGGCACTGCAGTTCAGGAAGGAACCAACATATCCCAATAGAGTCATCACTCAATGGTTAACATTATTTTCTCACCAGGGTCCAAGAAAATTAATTGTGGACTAGAGACTTTGAGATTACAAAAGGATTTAGTAGCTACTAGTGACCATCCTCCAAAACTACCTAAAACATGTGGAAAATAGGTGGAAAATCTTGATTCAAGAATTATAGAAGAAAGAGCCTTACTCTTTCTACAATTTTATGATTATGTTTGAGAGATTGCGCAAGTATATCAAGGTGTTAGGAATAAGAGAACTAGAATGGATTCCATTTACTTATCATCCTCCTATTCTACTTCATCCAGTATCACATTGGATAGGAGAAATGAATAATCAATGTACAAATGTAGAATCGGTTAAGATGGATAGACTTGCATGTTATAATGGTTTTTATCTCAAATAGGGACAAGGATTCAATACATTTATTGATCTTAGGAAAATTTCCTTGTACTACAATATTCTCCCCTAGGTGGTTTAGTTAAGTATTTTTCTTGAGGACAAGCAAGAGGATAAGTTGGGGGGAATGATAGGATTTTTCATTAGTACTTTTTCTATTAATTTTCATATGCCTTCAGACACTTTACATATATTTTCTAAGTACCTTTCAAAAAAAAAATTCCATAATATGTTATCCTTTCATAACATACTTTGCAACTTTGAACCTAGTTTGTGAATATGAAATATGGTGATAATATTCATAGTATCGCATGATTTAAACATGAGAATGTATGCATATGAATATAATTATGTGATTTAATTATGAAGGTTAGTTGTATATGCATGTTTTATGGATTAACCTCTCTGCAACTCAACACATGGTAACAAGAATGGAGCATTTGTAGAAAGAACTAATGCAGTAGAACAAGAGATTAGTGGAGTTCAAGCCACCTAAAGTGCAAGAAGCTATGGAGCTGAACATAATCCATCATGGAAGGAATAAATATTGAAGAAGGATACAAGTTTTTTCTAGAATTTTGAATGTTTTCTTATGTGTCTCACATGCAAACTGCTTCATTGAAGTTCTTATTTGAATAGGTATCTTCTTCATTTTCAATTACAATGAATAAGTCAATCTTAATTTCATATCCTCGTATCTAGGAGTGGGGTTAATGATTACCGTTAGTTAGTAGTTTGAATAAGAATCTCCCCATTTTTGTATAAGGTCAGGGGATGAGTTCATAGAAACTTTAGTTGGTTCTTATAAGTTGTTAATAAGGTAGTCATTTTCTAGTTCAAGTAATCTAAAAACATGTTGAATGAAATTATTGAATACAATCTACAAGAAGGATTGTGTTTGAATATTTGGTTATATGCAATGAATGGAGTTATATGTTACATGGATGCGTAAGAATCTGAGTTGGATTTAGTTCTAAGTTAAGTGAGATTGTTCCCTGAATTGGCCACATGAGGCACTACCCCTCATTTCATTTATGCATTCTTGTTAATTCCATTTTTATTGCTTTATAAATGCATTGTAAAGTAAAGTATAATAGCTCTAACAGTTTATTACGGTAGTTGTTGTTCATGAATAGATGTATAATTATTGAATCATAGCACTCTGGAGATTAGAACCGGTTATTCTGTTACTTTGAATAGTTTTGGATTGATTTTGTACTTACTTGTTATTAGTAGTCACCTACAAATTATGTTTTAGGTATGGGCAGCCAATAGGTTCTATAAATACATTTATTGTTTTTGCAATTCTGTAAGATTCCCGCAAACTAGAATAGTCTAAAAAAGTTTGCATAGGATAATTTAGGTGATCATAAGTCTATGAAGGCACATATAGTGTAGTACCATTATAATTTTATGCACCTTGGTTGCTGATGTAGTGTAGTCTTAGCAATGTGAAATGAACTATTCAGCTAGTTAACCCTCTAAATTGAGTAAATCCTACCAAGTTTACAATACGTTAGCTTAGACTCTACATATCTTGTATTAGATTAGATCCTTATATCCATTTAATGTTCTTCGTTAGATCATAGGTGAATTTAATTTAACATAACATGCTTAATCATAATGTTGTATCTAAAAGAAACTAGGATAGTTTTAATTAAATCCCATTAAACATGTTAGATCATGGAGATATTTATTAACTAGTCTTACAAAGATTATTTGATAAATCACATTGGCATCTAACTCAAACACATTAGCATAAACAATCAAATAAATGTAAAGGATCATATATATCACAAAGTTTTGAGTACAAGTCATCAAATATACAATGCCAATCTAGCTTGTGGCTACTAGATCCCTTAGGATCTGGTGATCGTATATGTCTTGAGATAGTCCATCAAGAGACGGTAGTGTGTGAAAATGATCGTGAAATAATAAGAGCATCCAAAGCATATTTTAGACCCTATGCTCGTCCATTAATCATGGTCTCCCATCTAATGTCATCTAGGCACTCCCACTTTATGCGATCTTTGTCTGCCTAGAGCCTAGCTACCTCTACATGAAGTCTTGTGACCTTCGTTGGACCTTGAGATAACTGAATCTCTTCATAGGAAGCCTTGGCTTGATCATTTCACCTTGTGGCACCTTCGTACACTTCCCTCAATCTAACATAAGCCTCAAACAGCTCTGGGTCTTTCTCCATGATGGGTGAACACATGTATTCTATATCGACAACCTGATTGAAAACTAAAGGAGGCACTATCTCTATAGCTACCTATTGGTAGAGATCTCACAAATCTCTCAAAACACCTACAAGATAGAAATCATAAATATAATCAGTACACATCATGGTATATATATACATAAATCAAAAGCATAAGCATAAGCATAATTATAAGCACACCAATAAATAAAATTTCATCACCTAGACTGCTGACTGGTTGTGTAAAGATAGTGTCATCCTATGCAAGAGGCATGGAGGATGTGCTATCCTCTCCATGATTGTAAGTTTTGGTATGCCATGGCTACCGACTATGATCTGGTAACATGGGTGGGAAGCTGGACCTCTCCACTCATGGGAAACTAGACCCTCATCTACTATGTCATTTACATCACTCATCAGCTCCTCCTCGTCATCATCCTCTCCCTTATAGTCTAGGTTTTCCTTCTCATCGTAGTCCTCATATATCTCATCTGCAAATAGATCTGAAGCCCTCAACCCTGTATCCTCACCTGTCTCATCCTCCTCATCCCTCTGATCTAGAAGTGGCCATGCAAAGCCTATAGGTTGATCCATGGGGAATGCATGAGCTAGTTGTGCAACTACCCAAAACTCCTCGTATGCATCAATAGCATCGATGTCATCAGCATCAAAGACTAGGGGCATGCCAAGATCTGAGTCCTCTGAATCACTAGATCTAACATTATCCACTGATAGTCCCCTAGTATCTCTTGGCCTCTGGGCACTCCGCACTGATCACCTATAAAAAGGTTGTGCTACAATTGGTATCTATATCTGACCAAAATTTTGCATGATACAATCATAGTAGAATGGTCTTACTACGTATTGTGCCTCCCTAGAAGAAACTTATCCCTCTGCATCCTCCTTAGCTGCCAAGTATCATCTGGCCACTACGGTATCAGCTAGTATGGTCTCCAAAGGACCTCCTCCTGATCTAGTCAGTCAAATCAAACTCTACATAAATGTAAATCTCCATACTCCCATGACCACCTCAGTGGATAATTGAATGCATGTGCATATTTGAGGGTGGATATAGAAGGAAACCTTTTTGGTCTGGTGCATGTGATATACTCTAAACACCACACATCTAGTACTGTATAATGTACCATGCTATCCAACTTGTGATATGTGAACCATCATAGATCATAATATAAATGTGCAAGGATGTTGCAGCCCCAGGAACATACAGTCCTTTGGTGATCTATCTATCGTATCATATGAACAATACATTTGTCCAGGTGTGCTCCTTGGCCATCAGGAATGAGTACTAGTGCTACTGTGAAAATCATGATCTATCTCAAGACTAGTGATTGTGCATAGAGTAGCCACTCTAGCTCAATATTTGGCCCTACAATATCATCTTGAAATGGTCCTCCCAAGCAATATCCTATATCTACTCGCATTTATGCATATGAACAATTCCTTTCAAAGTGCATGGTCTCACCTTGAACAAGAACTTGAAGGATGCAATGTACATCCTCTAGGGTGATCATCATTTCAGAAGTGGGTAGGCGAAATGTGCAGGTATTGGCATCCCATCTCTCTGCAAGATCCATCAAAATGGCATCATGGTACCTCATGGGAGGCATGAGGTATGCCTAGTATAATCCAGTGGTCTATAAAATCTAAGTATTTACCTCTTATAATGTCAAGAAAATGTCTTGTAAGCGACAAAAATATCTACTGCCGAGACATTGCCTTGATCGTGGTGAAATCTAACAAAAACAAAAATATGTCCTATAAGCATTCTAAAATCTTAAATCTATACATCAACAGTCAAAAAATGTGCTCAAGTTTCTCTAGGGTACTTTTCTAAACATCTTAGACACTTTATTCCCTATTTGGGAAACTTCATGAAGAAACGGGACACTTCACAAAAAAAGTGGGACACTTCATGAAAAAAGTGGGACACTTCATGAAAAAAGTGGGACACTTTGCGAAAAAAGGGGTCACTTTGTGAAAAAGAGAAACACTTTGTGACTTTTTCTTCCAAGGCCCTAAATCTATCTAAAAATCCGTAAAACATAGCATACATGTGTAAAAACGAAGCTAAGGCAGAGAAGAATCGATTCGCCTAATGTTGAAGGTCACCTTGAGCTACCTCCTCCCGTACGCTCTTAAGTCTTGGAGGCACATACTCTCGAATGCTCGGAATTCTCAACCACTCTCCAAAAAAGTCAAACTACAAGAAGGTAAAAATAAAGAATGATTACAAATTACTTCACTTTTTACGCTTATATATGTCAAAATTAGGTATTTTTGCATATTAGGGTTAAAATTTCTTTTCATTCACACTAGCATACCAGAGGCTAGTGAAATTCATTTTCAATGCCATCTGCTGCATTGGAATCATAATTCCAATATTGTTCTCATCGAATGTCTATCACTATGTGGTATGGTACTTGGAAATAACCTATAAAACAACTTATCTAATTTGATGCAGTTGTATTGCTATTCGATTACCCCTCCTTAAAGCAAGTGGAATCAAGGGGGGGCATACATCTACCCTCAAATTTCACTTCATAAAGAAGTTAGATAAGAGGATTTTCGAACATCTAGCAAATATGTGTTGTAGGATGTGGTTCTTAAAATTATGCTTTTCTAGATAGCTACAATGGGGGCTTTATTCTCCGATGCTCACAAATGAATCCATATGAATATGCTTTAATGAAATGAAGTTTATTGTTTGGAGCCCTTTCAATTGCATATGCACGTTGATTCATATGGATGCTAAAGTGGGGGCTAAATGTGGCAACAAAGATTGTACTCTCTTTTCTTTGAGATGGTGCAATTTTTTACTTAATTTGGACCCATTTTGGTATCCTTACATTCACGACCCCTTTAAATCATCATACATAGGCCCCTAAGATATGCCACCTTGGGCGTATGAGTACCCCTAGGTGGGACTCATATGCCACAAGTAGCGTATGAGTCATGTGTGGCCCATTTTTAGGGTTTGAGCGTGAAATTCAAGTTTTTAATTCGAAATTTTAGTTAATGTTAGCATTTGAGATCTAAATAACAAAAAATTAGATGAAGTTCCTATATAAACAAGATTTCAAGCCATTATTTTCATCTAGAAAAGGAAACTCAAGATCTAAGCATTCATTAAGCACTCAAGAGTTCTTTCAGAAGAGCATTCAAGAGCAAGTAGCAAGGAAAGATGAAGTCTTGGAGAAACATTATAGTGTTTTTATAGGTCTTCAAGCTCACTTTCATTTAAGATCTAGCATTGTCAATGATTAATTATGGTTTCCTATGGTGAATCATGATGGATTCTAGGTTGGGGAGATGCAACTAGCCATCAAGCCAAGCCTAATGACTTGTTTCCTAAGTGATTCCATCCTCCATTATCACTTTACTCTTAGCCTAAGGAAGGTACATGCATTATTAGGGCTTATTAGGGTGATTACAGATCTCCCTAAATGAGTCATCATCTTCATGTGGTTTTGTGCAAGATCATGGGGGTCCAAAAAGTGGCGATGTGAAAAAAAGACGTTTTTAACATGCCCAAAAATGTGAAATTCATGCCTTTGACTTTTTGCAGGCCCAAGTACAATATATGTTTTACTTTGGTAATACCAAACCAAAATGGATATCCGTCTAAACAGATATTTGTTTAGTTGAC
This sequence comes from Sequoiadendron giganteum, assembly GCA_007115665.2. Classification (NCBI taxonomy): domain Eukaryota; kingdom Viridiplantae; phylum Streptophyta; class Pinopsida; order Cupressales; family Cupressaceae; genus Sequoiadendron; species Sequoiadendron giganteum. The sequence continues at coordinate 57,197,990 of CM021107.1, read as the reverse complement.
CTCGACCAGTTTTTTTATTTTATATATTAGAATAATTTTTTAATATAATTATCATATATGCATTAAATTAATAAAAATTAGTATTATTTTTCTTAATTTAATATTATATCATAATATATTTAATATATAATAATATTACATTTTATTATAATATTATATTTATTATATTTTATGACTATATTATATTATTATATAATAATATTAATATATTAGGGAGATGCAACTAGCCATCAAGCCAAGCCTAATGACTTGTTTCCTAAGTGATTCCATCCTCCATTATCACTCTACTCTTAGCCTGAGGAAGGTACATGCATTATTAGGGCTTATTAGGGTGATTAGGGATCTCTCTAAATTAGTCATCATCTTCATGTGGGTTTGTGCAAGATCATGGGGGTCCAAAAAGTGACGATGTGAAAAAAGGTGTTTTTAACATGCCCAAAAATGTGAAATTCATGCCATTGACTGTTTGCAGGCCCAAGTACAATATCTATTTTGGCTTGGTACCAAACCAAAATGAATATCTGTTAGAAACGGATATTTGTATAATTTGCCCTGACCAATTTTTTTTTTTATATATTATAATAGTTTTTTAATATATTTATCATATACGCATTAAATTAAAAAAAATTATACTAATGTTTATTAATTTAATATTATATCATAATATATATAATATATAATATATAATATAATATAATATAATATAATATAATATAATATAATACTATTATAAAAATATTATCTTATATTATATAATATATGTATTATAATATAATATATATATTATATATAATATATAATATATATTATAATATATATTATGTATTATATTATATTATATTATAATATAATATATTATAATATAATATATTATAATATATAATATAAATATTATATTAAAAAAACTATAAATCAGGAAACAGATATGTTTCCTGTGTTATAAATCAAAAAATAAAAACTCGAGAGCTCATTTTAGCTATTTTTGCATGCATTTTTTTAGTCTGTAACTCAGATATCCTTTCAAATGCCAGAGATCATTTTTCCCAAAATCCATCAAATTTCAAAGGTATGTTGGGATTTTTTAATTTTTATTGAATTTACATTCATTTTGCATTTTTTTTTTTGAATATTAGTCAAAAATAGGGTAAATTTGATAGATTTTTTATTGCATTAAAATTATTATTAATTTAATTTCTTTTTATCAATTAACAAGTTTATAATGGATCAATATGAAAACCCTAACCCTGCACAAGATAAAAGCCCTAACCTCACACAAAATGAAAACCCTAATCTCACGCAAAATGAAAACCCTCCAAATCCTCCTTCACCACAACCATTGTTTCCTAATCAAAATGTGCCAACAATACATGAGTTTATTCATAGAAATTTAGATCAATTAATAAATGTATGTCAAATCTATGAGACACTCGATGAGATATCAAACATGGAAAACATTTTGGAAACAATCATTTCAAATGTTGAAACTTTGGCAACTCGGCATAATAGATTTGCATAGTGGGAAGAGGAACAAAGAAAATTTTATGTCGATGGGATATCATATGATGAGGTGAAGGCACTTGATATTGAGAAAGCCCAATTAGATTAGTTATTCATTGATCAAAGAACAGAACAACCTGTTAATGTGCATAACCAAAATTTTCAATCAAATGGTGCACCCATAGAGGTATATTAGATAATTTTTGGAGATGTTGGTGGATGGTTTTTGATAAACAACCCAACAACAATCTTGATGTCCCTTAGTATTTTCTTTGAAAACTATATGTTGAGTTTGTGCTAGGGAAACATGTCAATTACTTTGACATGTGAGATTTCTAGGGTGTTGGTAGAGGGATGCCACATGATAGACCTAGAGCATGTCGAGTCACCCCAGTTCGTCCTACTCTAGCTATTGTTGCCCCGACTCCACTACCTTACCCTAAGATTGTTGTAGATGCAGGAACTCAGAGAATTTATGTGTTACATTCATTGAGTGATCATTTGGTCATGTAGAGCCATCATGTCACACAACCATTTGACAGTGCATCTCATCATGATGGTGTTGCACCCGATACATCCTAGCATGTTGGTGGTGCACCTGTTGCATCAACTCCCACTGGTACACCGCCCTTTTCAAGACATATTTGTGTTCCTCATCATTGCATGACGTGCAACAATTTATGTTTGGGTCCTCTATGGCGGTCAAATGAGGCTTCCATAGACACATCTAACTATGAGGTTCATGATATGTTAGATGTAGGAGTTGATAGAGAACAAAGTGGACCATTTATAAGAGAGACATCAACTGCTAAGAGCGATATCGAAGGACCAATAAGACTTAAAGTAATTTCATAGTGCACATTTTATGTAAATTCTTTCATATTTTATGAGAGATATTTGTGCTAATATATGTTTATGTGCTGGAATCTTTAATAGTTTTGACAGAGGAGAAGATGTCACAAGTGTAGGAGGCTATGCATATTGCCATTTCATTTTCCCTAGAGAATCAGTATACGATATTATTTAAATTATTATTTTATATGTTAATTTTTGAAATCTCTTATGTTTAAATACATGTACTACATATATTGATAGTCTAACATAATCTTGTCTTTTTATGCAGCAACCTAGTTCTTATATAGCCTTGTCGATTAGATCTGGCCCATTGGAGGGTGATCCCACAATGCTGGTTTACAATTTCTAGAAGATTCTATTTTTTTTTCTAAAATCACATATTTTTAGAAAATATAATGATTTAATCCTTAAAAAAATCTATTTGAAGGATTCCAATTGAAGAGGGTTGATCAAACCACCTTAGATCAAAAACCCTTGGATAGAACCCCGCTAGTTTTAAACCATGCCTATGTAAGAGTCTCCTTTACACCTATCAAAATGCTGATAAAAAACCACTTTTTATTTACCTTTTGGGGGATCAAATGAACTCATTTAAAATTTATTTTTTGTAAGTATGTAGTCCTTCTTATAAGCTTCCAAAAAATCATAATTATAATTTAATTTAATTTGATTATTATATTTATTTTTTATTTTTTTATTTCTTGTGAATGTAAGTCTTTCACTAAAAATCAAGCTCTTTGTTCTGCACATGTGGAAAAAAAATACATTATCAAAATAAATTTAAAAAAAAAATGTTTAAGCTGGGTATTGATGTCCTTGATCCATTAAAAAAACAAATTGAATTTTCTTGTGAATGCAGGTTTTTCGCCAAAAATCAAGCTCTCTGTTCTACACATGTGGAAAAATAGAAAAATATCAATGCACTAGATATTGAAATCCTTGATCGAACAAAAAAAATTTGAATTTCGATACATACAAAAAAATTATGTTGTATGCAGTTTGTCTATGTCTGAATTATAATTGGTTTGACTTCAAAACTTGATTAAGGAAAAAATATTCAATAAAACACTATGAAACCAAATGAAAACACTAGATATCATAGTTACAAATCTAAATTCAAAAAAAAAAGAATTTTATCCTTCATGAGAAAAACGGTATGTTGTATACAGTGAGCATCACTCCTTAAAAATGGTGTTTACTAAAAAAAAATAAGTTTTCAAAGAAGATTGAAAAAGAAGTGCAATTTGATTCCAAAAATTTTGAAAAAAATATATTTAGAATCTATAGAAAAAATTTCACAAATCACTAGTTTTCATCATCTTCAAATTCCTCAAAGTTTAGTTGCTATAGGTTCCCGAAAGTGAAGATTTAGTTAGAAAAAATCAGTTCAATGTCCAGTTTGGCCAAAAATTGTAAACTGGTATTGTGGGATCACCCTGGATGAAGTTGTACAACATGTATATATATATTTTTATTCTCGACATTATAATTATATGTGCATGTGCATTTACATTAGATTGTCATTTTTTATATAGGAAACTATATTATTTGATTCATCCACTATGAGCCCATTTAGCATCGTAGCATCACAATAGGTATGCATTTATTTTATATTGTAGATATTTACATTTAGATAGGAGTAGATATGTTTTTAGTAGATATGATTATTTGTCAAAAATTATATGTTAATTTGTATCATTTTTTATTTTATTTGCTATAGTCCTCTGCTCGACTCAGCACTACAACAACTGTGAGACCATTACTTTATAGGAGGACTCTTGATCATCCTAAGGGACAATCATATGCAGATTGTCTTACAGAAAAGAGAGCAAGACTTGAGGTAAACAAGAATTGCATTGTTGATATAATATAGTACATGTATACTAATTTTGATGTTAAATTTATAATTTATAAATGATAGTATATAAGTTTCTATTTACTAGTCTATCTTGTCAACCATTCACATAATTAATCTAATATGTGGTTTGAAATGTTATTGTGCAGGAAACTTCTGAGCAACTAAATTCTTCGAGGAGGCTCAATTTTGATGGTCCATCACATGATTAGGATATGATATAGTTTGATATGTACTTAGGGTTTGATAGATCTTGAGATGACATATATGCCACATTTTGTAGAACTTGTTCAGAGTAGGCATATGCCAAATTTGTATATGCATAAACAAAATAATTCTACTGTTTGATATATAAGAATTGATATTCGATCTAATTTTTTACCTCGTGTTCATGTCTTTCTGCTTTGAATTTTCAAAATGGAATGTATAATTATCTTAGAATGGCTTAAAGTTATTATTGATAATGTATGTTATAGATTAACGAAAGTGCATTTTAATAGAACTTATGAATTACAATTAGTAATCCATTTATGTTAGAGTTCATTCATATTAAGATTCACATACATTACATTCCATGAGACCCTATTTCTTTGTGGAGTTTTTTCAAACAATTCATTTCCTTTTCTATTGTACCACAAATTTTTCATACATGTCTACCAATACATTTTTATCAAACACTCAATTTGAGAATATCCATGATTTCAAGCTCTATTAAATGAATTTACATTCGACATTATTTTGTTTTTTGAACTCATGTAATGAAGTGGGAAGCTAATTTTTGTTTCAAAAGAAGTTTAAATTAATGAAAAATGGATACAAATTAATCAAATGCATGTCATGTTACAGTGTTCATTCGAAAGTAATATAATCATCTTGATAAAAATAAATGTCACTCAATGTTCATTTAAGATGAATAACATGTAAAAGGTATAAAATCATCTTGAGTAAGAATCAATATCTTTCAACCATAGGGGTTTGATGCAACCTTTAAACAAAGTCCTTACAATTGAAAAAGATACATGTTCATTAGATTGTTCATGTGAAATCTATATTGTGCGTAAATATTAAAGTGGGAGAATTATTAACGTAAATCCAACACACATCAATGAAACATCTTACATGAAAGAGATTGAAATAACAAGAAAAACTACTATATCTACTCTTTAAAATTGTTTCATTGCTCTCTAATATTAAGGATCCTCAAATTCATGCTCTCAGATTTGTATGTTGCACATGAATTCACAAGATGACAACCTAAGAAATGAGAAGATTTATGAAATGCAAAGCTACATGCCTACATTAACATAATTTTGTATTTTTGATATGAAGGTTGATTGCAATATGTGATTTCTGCTATGTAAATGATGCTAAGATTATTGATATTGATGTAATGCAAATCTAAATGTAATTCTATGATAAAAAACAATAAAAAATAATGCAACATTAAAATGCTACAAAGTAAAATTGCCATGATAACAATGCTAAATTCTATACAACTGTAAAATTCTCTCAATTGCTCTCATTTGCTAAGATAATTCCTGCAACATAAGTTTATGATGAATTGTCTTGTTGAAAAGTTGTAGAATGGTCTCCTATTTATAGATTTTTCCAAGCCTTAGATGAGGTGGAAAATATGGATGGTCGAGATCATGATCCTAAGAGATCAATGGTGGAGCACAAGGAAGTTGGAGGAAATCATGGAGGCTAGTCCATTTGGAAGGGCAAAACATCCAAGTGTCAAAGAGCACTAATTGGAAGGAGGAGCCATGTGTCTTCAAGGAGGTTAGGAGGTTATATGAATATTCTTAATTTGAAAATTATAAATAAAATAAATTATGTGTGATGAGATGATGTGGAGGGTGAGTTGGAGGAAGTAAGGAAATTATGGAGAATGTGACAAATTTGAATTAAAAATTCAAATTTAATTAAGGGAGGGAAATAATCAAATAACAAATTATTTAAATTTGTGTATTTAATTAATTCAAGAGGGAAGATGATTTTTGAATAGAAGAATTAAAGGGGTGAGCTATACAAATAAATTTATCAATTTATTTATACTAGTAGAAGAATTTAAGACTCATTAATTAAATAATTGGTATTTAATTAATTGTGCTCCAGACCATTTTTATGTGTACACATTTTTCCCATCTTTGAAGTGATGTGTGCAGATGCATTGCTTCAAAGAAAAGTTTTGATATGCCCCAAATGTTGGAATTTTAGGTGATGACGGATATATGCCCCCTCAGGGGATAAATTGGTGAATTTTTGAATTTTTCATTTTTTTTTCTTTGAAAATTTTGATGACTTTTGAAACTTTTGATGATGTTGAAATTTTTAGCACATTTCAACAATTTATCTCCCAAAATAGTAATGAGATCTGCCCTAGTTGATTAGTTGATGAATTAAGCCCCTTTACAAAATAAAATAAAAAAATGCCACTTAATTACCCACCTTAATTACCCATTTAATAGGTAAAAAGTGAAAAAGAAGCTCATTTGTGCATTCTGATTGTGAAAATTTGAGAGATTGAGCAACTTTGAGCATTTGGTGCAAAATGGTGATCCCGATTTAGACACATCGATTTGAGCGCGTGCGACGACACAATTGCCTAGTAGCATAAAGACATAGTTGTTACCTAACAAGTTGCAGAAAGATATCGGCCACTCAGAAGACCTTATGTGTATGGATAAAGAGGCCCAATTGTCCATCATAAGCTAGGAAAAATAGAGTATTGGCACCGGATATTGGATGATCTTGACACTGTGACATTGCGACCATACCTAGATTATGAGTAGTGGGCAGAGGACTAGTTGGAGATGCCCTACATATGCACAACCAAATTTTTGATTAGACATACATGATTTGTGATTGAGATATTTTTTCTAGGCAGGGTGCATCGATAGTATGGTAGAGTGCAAGGAATGCCTCAGGGAGTAGCTCACTATGCACAGAGGCACTAGGATATACCAGAGTAGGGACCCCTCTTGTCATATGATGTAGTATGTCAGAAGTATTATGGGTTGCAGGCCATGACATGTGACTATCATTCAAAGATTACATATGTCATTATGTCGGATGAGTATTCTCAGTACTTTTTAACACATCCATTTCCTAGACTATCCACTCCTGACGATCCAATTTCAGTGTTGGAAAATGAGGAGGAGAGAGCACCTAGACGGAGAAGAGGTAGGGGTGATGGAGGTGAGGAGGAGAGATTCAAGGGTGGGGATGAAGGAGGAGAAGACGGTGGGGGTGGAGGAGGTGGAGGTGGTGATGGTGGAGGAGGTAGATAATTTGATGTGAGGGTTGTGATGATACCTCATCACAAGAGATCCTTGGTGGTTGCGGCATAACAAAATGTAGCAGCAATAGACATAGATTGCTACCTTATAGGTGCAGGTGCAGACACTATAGGGACAACTGGCCTAGGTGTAGGCATTACTCACACAGGCACAGGGATAGTTACTGAGATAGGCACAAGCCCTAACACAAGAAAAGGCTCATGTTACCACCTTGACAACTGAGAGGGATGCTACTAGATGACAGGTTGAGCAGGCAGTGGCCCTAGTCAAAAGATTATAGAGAGTGGCAGAGGGGACTACTATGGGGGATATGATGAGAGAGTTTACTCAATTCAACCAAGAGGTTGAGAATTACAAAGGGTTGTATTATGATGCAATGCCTGTAGAGCATTAGGTGAGTTATGCAAAGTCCAAGGCAACATGGAACCACTCTCAGACTACCAGCAAGAGTGTTACTCAACCACTTCCTGGGGGTACACCAATCGGAGCTCCAAGGGCAGGTACATCAGGTGCGGGAGGGGTAGGAGGGGAAAGTTCCAGAGGGGAAGATGTAGTGACGCCTATGACATCTTTGGGTAGCACTATAGAATCTCATGGTCATTCTTGATTGCATTTTTGAGACATTGTATACACTGATTTAGAGACTTTCTGATATTATGATATACTACCCCATTTTTTATGATGTATCTCCTCATATTGTTGGACATCCTTGTACACTTAACATTTTTATTTATGTGATATGCAGTTATGATGATTGATCTACATGTTGTTTATATGCTTTCTATGATGGATGTTTATGATGGATGCATTTAATTTCTATTATTTATGCTATGTGATGCTTTATGGTTATGTGATATGTTACTATGCTATGATGCTTATCCGATGTTTCTAGGTTTTGGCATGATTATGTATGGATGCAATGATGATATGATCTGATGATGCCTTATGAATGACGTTGTATGCTATGATATGGATGCTACTTTTATTATGATGTACGAGATGGATACAATTATGCAAATGATATGAAATGTCCTATGTTTTTGTATTTTTTGAACGCATATATGATCTAATGTATGAATGAGTATGTGAATGGATTATGATGATGGATGGATTATGATTTTATTATGGAAATTGTTGTGGTGAATATATGGATGGTCTATGTGTGAACAAAAGAATGAATTTATTATGATATTGATGTGTGATATGGATTATGAATAATGATGATGGTCTATTTTTGAATTTTTTATGTAATCATATGGTTAAATGTAGGGATAGATGTATGATATGTATGGATGTATGGATTATAAAAATGCTTTATTTTTGTATTTATGGAATGCAATACAAATATTTGATAGATGCATGGATGGATGGATGATGCTTTGTTTGTGGACTTTATAATTCAACTATTATGATGGATGTATGATAATACTTTATAACGATATGATATGGAAATGATAATGCAAATGGATGATTCTTTTATTATGTCAAGTGTACTCAACATTTTAAAGAGAGATAACATCATGTTGAAAGTTGTCAGCCTTGGAAAAATCTATAATGAAAATGTAGAACTAATATGAATGCAATCCTATCTTAACCATGCAATGTTCCCATCTAATTCACTATGCTTGGTATCATGATTGAGCCTTTTTAAAATGTTGAAAGTAAGTACAAAAATCAATGGTATAATTAGACCATGATGACCTAAGTACCACTTTCATACAAATTCTGTTGAGTTTTGATATTGCAAGATATCACAAGCATCTAGGTATAATTGGACCAAGATGACCTGAGCATCACTTGCATAAATAGACAAGAGTTAATCATTTTTCCATGCAAATTCAGAATTTCATCATTGATACTTTGTAGAGCATGTCCCACAACAATTTGCACAATAGTAATGATTGACTCACAAACAACAGACAAAGAAAATATCATTCTCCTTCCTAGCCCCTCTAGTTTAGGACATTATTGAGGTACTCTAGAGAAATGATAGCAATAATCGAGATACAACATCTAAACACTTGTGCCAATGTGATCCACCCATGATTCAGAAGATGATCATCCAATGAGATTTGATTTTCTTGTCTTGATGTTGAGTCAGATCATCAATTTGTTTGATTGATTGTGATTCATGTTCAGTGTGATTGCTGTTTGTCCCAAGTTGTCCTATTGTTGCTTTTTTGTTACCTGTTGGTTTAAGCTCAACGTTTATTTTCCCCCCACTGAGTTCAAGATTTTTCCCCCAGTGAGAAAACAAACCAATTATTATAGATATGCACAATGAAAACCAAGCCAAAGTGGGACATGACCGCAATAGTCGGATATGGATATGAAGTTCATTTTATGATATGCATGTATGCATAATGATGGAAAAAGCAGAAGGTCAACCCATGTTTCCAAATAGATGGAGAAGTCAATTCATCACAAATAGCGCATGTGTACAAGGTTTTCACTACGTGCTTTTATTGCACTTTTTCAAATTTTATAATTTTTTTGTTGTTATCGAGACACATGTTTGCTAGGTTTTCACCAAGGTAACATTTTTTATTTTTTTTTTATTTTTTTGTATTTTCTATTTTATTTTATTTTAAATTTTTGTTACCAAGGTGCTTATTTGCTAGGTTTTCAGTAGAGTAAGAATTTTTTCAGGACATTTTCTAATGTTTTTTAATTTTTTTTGGACTTTTTCTGATTTTTATGATTTTTTTAGGACTTTTTCTTATTTTTATGAATTTTTCAGGACTTTTTCTGATTTTTATGATTTTTTAAGTACTTTTTTTTATTTTTATGATTTTTTCAGGACTCTTTCTAATTTTTTATGATTTTTTAAGGAATTTTTATGATTTTTATGATTTTTTCAAGACTTTTAAGCATGCACTGGATGCATTATGTGTAGAACTTCTTCAGATGAAGTTTTTTCATTAGTTCCTCAAAGAGATCCCCTTTTGGTGTGGATAGTTGATATGCACATGATCCAAAGAATGATACAATAACAAAAGGGCCTAACCAATTTGGCTCAAATTTTCCTTTCTTTTCTCGATCCTACTGATTACAGGGATTTTCCTTCAGTACTAGGTCACCTACTTGAAATGTCCTTCACTTAACCTTGTGATTGTAGCTCCTAGACATTCTCTACTGATATAGTTTCAAGTGATCCACTGCAAATTGAAAATGTTCATCCAACAGTTCCAGCTCTTGTAGTCTAGACACTCAGTAATCTTCATCTGAAATGATACCTTTCAAGGAAACTCGAAGTGATAGTAGTTCAACCTCAATAGGAAAGATGACTTCAGATCTATATACGAGGGCATATGGTGTGGCTCCTGTGGCTATCTGGATGCTTGCACCATAGGCGCATAAAGCAGAGTTCAGCTGGATATGCCAATTATGTCCACACTCATTGATGGTTTTCTTGAGGATCTTTAAAATAGTTTTTTTTTAGGCCTCTGCTAGTCATTCCCTTTGGGGTTGTATGGTATAGAAAATCGATGTTGGATATGAAATATTTCACAAAGTTCTTGGGCATCCTAATTCTTGAAAGGTCTACCATTGCTAGTGACAATGGACTAAGGAATACCATATCTACAGATGATGTAGTTTAGGATGAAGGATGAGATCTATTTTCTTGTGATGGTAGTTAAAGGCAAGACTTCAACCCACTTTATAAAGTACTTTATGGCTGTAATGATGAACTTGTGTCTATTGGATGATGGCGGGTGAATTTTACCTACAAAATCCAATCCCCACTGACAAAATGGCCATGTTGATGTGAAGTGTTGTAACTCTTGTGTTGGTGCATGAATAAGATTACCATGGATTGGAATTTTTAACATTTCTTGATGAATTGGAAGGACTCATTCTCCATATTTGGCCAGTAGTACCCAAAATGTAGGAGTTTCTTAGCACGAGTTAGACCACTTGAATGAGTGCCACAGATACCTTCATGCACTTCCTATAAAGCCATTTTAGACTCTTTGCATTCTAGAGATCATAAGAGAGTTCCATTAAGACCTCATCGGTAGAGTACATCCACAATAAGAGTATGGCAAGCAGCTTGGCAGATGAGGTTTCATTTTTGGTTTTTGGAGAGATCAGGAGGAAGGGTATTATCTTTTAGATAGGTGTAGATCTTCCCGTAGATTGAGGTATCAGTGTCAGTTAGGTGGCATATGACTTGGGACTCAAAATCATCATAGGTAGGGGTAAACACTTGTTCCACCATGAGCTCATAACGGCTCCGTTTATTTGGAATTTGTAATAGAGAAGCAATAGTAGCCATAGTGTCAACAACTTTGTTGTTTATTCTTGGGATTTGATCAAATTTGATAGCGATAAAGTATTTCTTAAATTAATCAATCATTCTTCTATAGGGAATCAGTTTGTCATCCTTTTTTTGGTAATCATCGTTCACCTAATTAATGACTAGTTGAGAATCCTCATAAATTTATAGCTCTGTTATTTTCCATTCTACAGCTATCTTGATGCCAATGATGAGTGCTTCATATTCTGCCATGTTGTTGGTGCAGGGGAACATCAGTCTATATGATTTTAGGATGGTATACCCTTGAGGGGTGACATAAAATTCTTGCTCCTGATCCATGTTGAGTGTTTGACCCATCAAAGTACAATACCCACTATTTTCTTGTTATGGAAAATACATCACCTTCTGGAAACTCAATGTGCAAAGGATGGTCATCATGCAATTGTGCTTCAGCTAGTTGATCTATGATGTCTTGTCCTTTGATGGATTTCCTATTGACATACTAGATATCAAACTCACTCAACATCATTACCCACTTTTCTAGCCTTCCTATTAGATTTGCCTTGTTGAGTAGATATTTCAATGGATCAATTTTGGCTATCAACTTGATGGTATGAGTTAGCATATACTATCATAATTGTTGAGTGGAAAACACTACTGTTAGACAAGCCTTTTCAATGGATGTGTAATTTATTTCATAGTCATTTAAGCTTCTACTAATATAGTAGATTGCCATTTCTTTCCCTGTTGAATCCTCTTGCACAAGAAAAGCTCCCAATGCTATCTCAGTTGTTGCTATGTATAGTAAGAGTGGATTTCCTTCTATTAGTGGTACTAAGACAGGTGGACTCATTAGGTATTGTTTTAGTTGATTGAAAAGGGCTTCACATTTCTCATCCCATCTAGAGTAGACATTCTTGTGTAGCAAGTAAGGATGGTTCTTATCGGGCAATTATGATATGAATCTTCTAATTGACTGAAATCTAGCTTGGAGTGATCTTAACTAACTGATATTCTTTGGAGGCAGTATTTCCATGATGGATTTTACTTTCATAGGATCTACCTTAATTCCCTCTTTTGAAACTATATATCCCAATAGCTTTTCTGATGTCACCCTAAACACACATTTCTTTGGATTCAATCATACGTTGAACTTCTCCAGTCAGGTGAATATTTTGTCTAGTATCTCCAAGTTTCCTTCTCTAGTGAAAGATTTGGCCAACAAGTAATCCACATAATCTTCCATAGAGGTATGCATCATGTCATAGAAGGTGGTTATCATGGCTCGTTGGTAAGTGGCACTTGCATTCTTCAATCCAAAGGGCATGACGTTCTATCAGAAGGCACCCTATGGGCATGTAAAAGTTGTTTTGTCTTGGTCCTCAAGTGGTATCTTGATTTGATTGTAGTTAGAAAATCCATCCATTAGTGATAACATGCAATGACCTATTGTTAAATCCACGATGATATCACTATTGGGGAAAATCATCCTTCAGACAACCTTTGTTGAGGTCTCTGAAGTCTGCATAAATCCATATACTGTTATTAGGCTTTGAAATAGGTATAATGTTGGATATCCATTCAACATAATCAATGGGTCTAATTAATCTTACATCCAATAATTTCTTTAGTTCCGCCTTCACCAATAGGGCAATATGGGGATGCATTTTTCTCAACATTTGCTTTACTAGTTTGACTCCTAGAGGGAGGGATAAGTGGTGCATGATGAGATCCGGGTCTATCCTCGACATGTATGCATATGACCAAGCAAAGTTGATTTTCCTCTCTTCAAAGAACTTGATGAAGTTATGCTTCTCTTGTTCTATCAAGTATTCTGCTAGATGGAGAATTTTCACGATATCTGATTCATCAATATTGATGGACTGCGTTGGCTCGATCAAAATTTTGGATCTCTCTTGGAAGTGCTCTGGGAGAGTGTCAAATTTCCCATCCTTTGGTTCCTCGGAGAGGTTTTCACCATCAGATGCACTCTTTATTTTCTCTTTATTGATCTGATACTGCCATAGAATGGTTTTCACCATCATATATTTCTTTCATTTTACTCATTTTGTAGCTAAGAGATTTGACACTCCCCTGATTGGAAGCTTCATTCTAAGATTCAATGGTAGAACAATTTTTAGGGTTTTCAGCACAAAGGAAGTTGATGATGGCATCATCATTTGAAAAGATGAGGATGTCAAGGAGCTTAGTTTGGTCCTAGTCGATAAGTTTGGGATGCACTAGGGGTAGGGAATTGTTAGATTGGTCTAAGTCAGAAGTAGTGAGGTTCTTGATGGTGATTTCATCAAGTAATCCTATAGTAGGGTCAAGGTTTATAATGTAACTCTCCTCTGAATGATCTTTCTCACTAGGAGTCCGATTGTCTTCAATAGAGCCATCGATAGGTTGTGATCCAAATTCAAGCGGTCTTAACCCCAAACTTTATTCCTCCTCATGTGTAGGGGCATACTTTTGTATCAAATCAATCCCTTTATCATGACAAGACTCTTCAAATAATGAGTCCCACTCATATTCATTTGAGTCATTTTCATAGGCATCACTAGCTTGTAGTTGTAGGATTCATTCAACAACCATTTTGGTGGCTTCTTCTTTTGTTTCCTCTTTGTATCCCAGTCCAATCTTGTCTTTTGGATTAATTAAGATGGGTTGAATGGGTTCCACGATGCATTATTTTATCTTGCTGATAGGTCCCTATCCTTTGTATCCCATTTTCTTCAAGATTGAAAACCCTTTGCCATATTATGTTATTTGTACCTTAGTTGTTGCCTCTTGAGATTCAGTTTCATCCTTGTAAAGCTAGTTTAAAACATCTTTGCCATCAGATTCTTCAGCTTGAGTGATTTCTTTTATGAATCTACCATCAAAGAGTGTGATGGCATTTGAGGACTGTTGGGCTGAGGTCGATGGTTGACCATAGAAATTTGGGGGAGAGAATTGTGAAAGACATAGGGACTGCTCAATAGAATATTCACCCACACCTTTACCTTTGACTTGGACCCTTTTCTCAATTTTTTTGGAGAAAGCATTGATTTGGACTTCATGATTATTGGATGTAGAAGGGGTAGCTTCTTTCTTTTTCATAGGCTATTTAGACGAGAAAATTGGTTGATTTGATTCATTTGTGGATGTGGCAAGCAATTTTGACAAGGGATTTGATTGGATTTAATTACTTGGGGTGGTAGATGGGGAAGTGAGAGCTTCTCTTTTATGCGGCTCAAAGACATCCTAGACTGACTTGAGGGTGTTGCAATACTGAGGACTATTGGAATAATACATAATGGTGATCTCTTTCCCATTGTAATTGAATTTTAGACACTCATGATAGGTAGAGGGGATTGCCTGAATCTCATGGATCCAAGGACGACCCAAGAGTATATTGTATGTTAAGTCTTTGTCCAAAACTTGGAAAATTACATCTTTTTGGATTGGCCCCACCTAAATTGGTAACACAATTAATCCCTATGAAGATCTTTCCTCATCATCGTAGGCTTTGATGGTGATCTTTTTCCTTGAATCTATTGCATTCTCAGATTATCCCAATGCACAAAAAAATTTCAAATTACATATATTGAGACTAGCTCCTCCATCTATTAGGACATGCTTAACTCGACTTTTATGTATTGACTTCAATGTGAAGCACTACGTTATGGGGATGAGTGATAGATATGTCATCATTTTTGGAGAAGGATGGGAAATGAGGTGAAACTAAATGACCCACCATGGCTTGGAAGGTATAGAATTTCAAATCCGTTGGTATGGTTGTGTCTACTAGGGCCTTTTCCAAAATTTCCTTCTGAGTGGGGGAAATCTTAACAAGCTGTAATATAGATATTTGTGTCAGAATCTTTTGAAGTTGATCAACAATGTTATATTGTTGTGACGGGGTGGAAAATGTTTTGGATGTGCTCCCTTTTAAAACATATTTGGATTGTTCCCTTGTGGTCACATTTACGGGTACACTGTCTTGTTTTCCCTTGATTTTTATGACATTAATTTGCTTATATATTGCAGCTATGTCTTGTTTGATGTTATGGACTTGACTGGATGTGATATTGGTGTCATTGATTTGCTTTTCAGTCATGATTGTGTCTTACCCATGGTGAATTAGAATGTCATTAGTTTTATTGTTGGCTACAACAATGTCTTGTGTGCCATTAATCTTAATGTCATTTGTGTGATCTTCAATGACTGAAATATGAAAAATGGTAGTATTGTGAACATAGTCTACATTTTCCCCTTTGTTGTTCATTGTAGAGGATTCCCCTTTGTCATAATTTGGTAAGGGATCCTTGAACGCACCATGATCAACATTTTTTTGGGGTCCTATTTGTATGATATTGTGGTCTATCAAATCTTGCACCTTGTTCTTTAATTGCATGCAATTATTTGTTAGATGGTCTTTGCACTAATGAAATTCATAGTAATGAGCATCATTCCACCATGACGATTTCCCTTTTGGCTCAAAACCTTGGGTGTCAGGTAAGGTGATAGATTTTTTGAAAAAAATACTTTAATGTAGATTCGAGTGATTGATGCAAAGGTGTGAATTTCCTGCGATTTGAAGGCGTTTGATGTGGTGGTGGTCAAGATGGAGCATTATTTTGGTTACTATTCTCATTGGTGTTTTGATTGGGGGTTTGGTTGGTCTTAGATGTGATTCCTAATAAATTAAAGAATGGTTTTGCATGATGTGTTTCAGTTGAAGCATCATTATTAGTATTCTTGTATTTTTGCCAAAACTTTGGTTTATCATTGTTGTTATAGTTGTTGGAGGAGTTGGTTGAGTTTTTTTCATTGTAAATTTTCAAGCCTCCTCTCTTGACCAAAGCTTCTTCGATTTTGATTCCATTTTCAATTATTTTCTCAAAGGTTGGTGGACATTTTAATTCAAGCCTATAGCTCATATCATCATTTAAGTTGTCAATGAACACCTCCATCTTTTCCTTTTCTGGTATAGCACAAGGATACCTTGCAAATAATCTTCTCCACCTTTGTAAGAATACAAGAAATGATTCTCCCTTTTTCTTTTTCACATTACAAAGGTCCTTCATTGTAATCTCATGTTGAATGTTATAAGATTATTGGGTGATAAATTTGTTGACCAATTCTTCAAAGGATTTGATTCCTGGGGGTAAATTTGAAAACCATTGCATACATTGTCTTCCCAAGCTTCATGGAAATAATCTCATCAAGTAAGTTTCCTCATGTGTGAATTCTAGGCTCATCATTTGAAATTCTCCTATGTGATCTATATGGTATGTTTTACCATTATATTTATCATATTTAGGGAGTTCACAATGCTTGGGAAATGGGATCATGTTTACACTTTGATCAAAAGGGTATGTAAACATATGTCTTGTATCGAGTATCTTTTCGTGACTCTAGTTTGCATGTTTTGCACTTGTTGTTAAAGCATCTATGGGGTCACTAGTTCTTGCTTCATTTCTTGTTTCAATTTGTGTTTCTATTTCTATCTTCTTAGGAGTTCTTTTTAATTTGGTGATATCAAAATCCTCCAGTAGTTTGACCCCTTTGTTTGCTAGCATCAAAAGGTATTTTTTTCCCTCTTTTTCAAATATCCTTTCCATGAACTTATGGAAATTGGGATATTGTTGTGCTTGTTCTATGGATTGATCTGTTATTTCTTCTACCTCATCTTGATGAATTTTGAAAAAAAAATCTCCTCTTTCAGCCATGTTGTTTTGGGTTTCAAATTATTTCTCTTCGACTTTTTATCTTTGTGATCTTGTTTGAACGGGCATACAAGTGATGGAAATGTACTAATATTTGATTGTTATTGGGGAGTGCCAAAGGGACAAAAAAAATCTGATTACACAACATTCATTTCAGGATTGAAGGATGATAAATTCTAATAAAGGATGATGAATGTTGATGGTGAAACTTAGTTGCTAACTAGAGATATATGTTATGATGGGGCACTTTTAGATGTTTGATCAAAGCTTAGGTAAAATATTTTCACTTGAAAATGATAGTTTCAACAAGTTTGAGACTCTAGTGCGACTAGGGAATGGTTATGTTTTGAACAGGATCTTGAACTATGAGTTTAAAATTTAGACAGACAGGGAATTTAGCTCTCTAGTTTGAAAATTTTATGAATGTGCCAGAAAAATGCATAGATGTGCTAAGGAATGAATTGGATGTGATAAATGATGGCTGGTATGCACTACATAATGACATAGATGCACTAAAAAAGGGGATATATGTGCTAAAACAGGCAATAAATGCGCCAGAATATGAAAGTTATGCACTACAAAATAGTATAGATGTGCTAAAACAGAGGATATATGGACTAGAACAGTCAACGTCTGCACTGAAATATTTAAGGTATGTGCCAAAACAGTCAATGGATGCGCTAATCAAGAAAATGTTCTCTATTTTTGACAATTTGATGGATTTTTCTAGTTTTCTGGCATGGAATTGATTATTTGATCGAATGTTCTTTGGAATCAATGGTTGTATATCCCAATGTGTGATGTTTGTTTTGAAATTTGTTTTAAAAACACATATATGAGACACATCAAGCAATTACAATTCCTAAGGTTGTGAAGGATAGTATTTACTGGATCCCCACTTGAATTTTACTCCAGTTGTGCTTACTTTTAGTGGATGATTAGAGGCTTGACCACAATTGCTTCCCCTTGCATTGCACTCATTTCTCAGGTCAACCAAGCCTCAGTTCTTATGAATCTCCCATGATAAAATTCTCATATCTACTAAAATCCACAAGAATATGGGACAACTTCAGAGGTTATACCTCTTGCACCAATAAATAGAAAAGGGATTGTGGCATACTATAAAAAATTTGTTCTAGTATAGGAATTTAGTTTGTGGGGGATCATCCATATGGGAAGAAACCATTGTTTCCCTTGTCAAAAAAATCCTCATGATACTTGAACTTTCCTCAAGTACCCACACTTATATCCAGGGTGGAAGTCACTTGGCTTTAGCATGTTCCTGGTTGGGTCATTCCCTTGGGGTGATTACCTCTTTTCCCACCAAGGCATTCCCTCTAAGGATTAAATTACAAAAATAAAAGAATGGGTTTGGATTTTTGGTCACCCTATTAAGGGGAGAGCATATGCCTACCATTCAACAATCACAACAAACATGGTGTTCGTTTTCCCCTAATTAAGCTATGTTCCTAACTTAATCAAAAGAAATAACAATGAGATCCCTGCAATCAAATGTTAGTAGTTATAGATTTGAAGTCTTTGACAGTGTTTCACTAGTCTCAACAAGGTCTTTGACAACATTTGAAATACCTGCACAACAAAGAAATAGTGACTAAATCTCAGAATTGTGAATTTCTATAAAATAAAATAAGATGTGCCATAACAGAGAATCCATATGCTAAAGGACTACACATATGTGCTATAAAAACTTATGTACCTGCTAGAACAGTCCATATATGTGCTAAAAGAAATTATGGATGTCCTAAAAGACCCCTTGCATGCACCAAAAGATGGTATGTATGTGCTGAAAGGTTGCCTGGATGCACCAAAACAGGAACTGGATGCGCTAAAAGGCATTTTGGATGTGCCAAAATAACTCACGGTGGCACTAAAACTTTTCACATCTGAACCTATAAAACACACTTTCCGGAAAAATGTTAAGATAGGGCTCGAGCCCCATGGTGAGTGCCAATTTATGTGTGTAAATATTAAAGTGGGAGATTTATTAACATAAATCCAACACACATCAATGAAACGTCTTACATAAAAGAGATTGAAATAACAAGACAAACTACTATATCTACTCTTTAAAATTGTTTCATTGCTCTCTAATCTTAAGGATCCTCAAATTTATGCTCTCAGATTTGTATGTTGCACATGAATTCACAAGATTACAACCTAAGAAATGAGAATATTTGTGAAATGCAAAGCTACATGCCTACATTAACATAATTTTGTATTTTTGATATGAAGGCTGAATGAAATATGCGATTTTTGCTATGTAAATGATGCTAAGATTATTTATATTGATGTAATGCAAATCTAAATGCAATTATATGATAAACACAATGAAAACCAATGCAACATTAAAATGCTACAAAGTAAAATTTCCATGATAACAATGCTAAATTCTATGCAACTCGAAAATGCTCTCAATTTCTCGCATTTGCTAAGATAATTCCTGCATCATAAGTGTATGATGAATTCTCTTGTTGAAAATTTGTAGAATGGTCTCCTATTTATATATTTTTCCAAGCCTTGGATGAGGTGGCAAATATGGACAGTCGAGATCATGATCTTGGGAGATCAACAGTGGAGCACAAGGAAGTTGGAGGAAATCATGGAGGTTGGTCCATTTGGAAGGGAGAATCATCCAAGTGTCAAAGAGCATCAATTGGAAGGAGGTGTCATGTGTCTCCAAGGAGGTTAGGAGGTTAGATGAATATTCATAATTTAAAAATTAGAAATAAAATAAATTATGTGACATGAGATGATTTGGAGGGTGAGTTGGAGGAAGTTAGAAATTATGGAGAATGTGACAAATTTGAATTAAAAAATCAATTTTAAATTAAGGGAGGGAAATAATCAAATAAAAAATTATCTAAATTTGTCTATTTAACTAATTCAAGAGGGAACATCATTTTGAATAGAAGAATTAAAGGGTTGAACTATACAAATAAATTTATCAATTTATTTATACTAGTAGAAGAATTTAAGACTCATTAATAAAATAAATGCTATTTAATTAATTGTGCTCTAGACCATTTTTATGTGTACACATATAAAATAATTACGATAAACAATTAAGACATCACTCAACCATGATGCAACCATTAAACAAACCAAATGAATGTGATACTACCATTAAACATGCATGATATTTTACCTTGAACATGCAATTTGTATTATCGTAATGCACAACAATGAATGTTGCTAACCATAATGCATCAATAAGAAAACTAGGCATACTATATGGGTACATTTACATTAGGAATGGTCCTCTTTTTCACCCAAACATGTCGAATCACTAGGAGCTACATTGGACCGATGATTTCCCTTAAGAGTCCAAAGTGAAAAAAACGAGTAATGTTTGATGTGCTATTACCTAGAAATAATTATGCTTATAGGCTCCTTGTCCAAGTCTATAGGATCATATTGGGACCTTCTTAAATAACCTCTCTCATTTTTTTCTATCTTGGAGGTGTTTTCCCATGGTAACGAGTTTTCAGTTTAGGAAAAATTTGTCAAATGCAAGCAATATAAAGTTGCAAAGTGGAGCAACTTTCATTTTGTAACTCATATGACCAAATGGATTGTTCCAACATGTCTAGATGGGTACATTTACACTAGGAATGGTCCTCTTTTTCACCCAAACACGCCAAATCACTCTGAGTTACATTGGATTGGTGATTTCCCTTAAGAGTCCAACTGCTAAAGGAAACAATATTTGATCAGCTATTCTTTGAAAATCTTGATGCTTATAGACTCTCGATCAGAGGAAATGGGATCGTTTTGGGACCCTCTACAATAACCTCTCTCATTTTGTGCTATCTAAAAGGCGTCTTCTCATGGTGACAAGTTTTCAGTTAAGGAAAAAGTTGTCAGATGCAAGCAGTGTAAAGTTGCAAAGTGGTGCAACTTTCATTCTGCAACTCGTACGACCAAATAGACTATTCCAAAATGTTTGGATGGGTAATTTTATGCTAGGAATGGTCCTCTTTTGCACCCAAACATGTTGAATCACTTTGAGCTACACTGGACCAGCGATTTCCCTTGAGTTCAAAGTGTTGAAAGGCAACAATCTTTGAAGGGCTATTTCTCAGAAAAAGTGATGCTTATAGACTCTCTAGTTGCAACTATGGGATCATGTTCGGACCCTTTACAATAACATCTCTCGGTTTTTGTTATCTCAGAGGAATTTTCTCATCGTGATGAGTTTTCAGTTGAGGAAAAGGTTGTCAAATCCAAGCAGTGTAAAGTTGCAAAGTGGTGCAACTTTTATTCTACAACTTGTATGACCAAATGGACTATTCTAACACATTTGGATGGGTTTTTTTACACTAGGAATAGTCCTCTTTTGCACCCAAATACGTTGAATCACTCTGAGCTACATTGGACTGGTGATTTCCCTTAGAGTCCAAAGTGATAAAATGCAACAATCTTTGAATGGATATTTCTCAAAAAATGTGATGCTTATATAATCTTCATCTAAGTCTATGGGATTGTGTTGGGACCCTTTACAACAACCTCTCTCATATTTTTCTATCTCAAAGGCATTTTCTTGTGGTGACAAGTTTTCAGTTGAGGAAAAAAGTTATCAAATGCAAGTAGTGTAAAGTTGCAAAGTGGTGCGACTTTCATTCTGCAACTTGTATAACCAAATGAATTATTCCAACACATCTGAATGGGTACGTTTATGATAGTAATGGTCCTCTTTTGAACCCAAACACACTGAATCACTCTGAGCTACATTGGACTGACGATTTCCCTTAAGAGTCCAAAGTGCTAAAAGGCAGCAATCTTTAAAGGGCTATTACCTAGAAATCATGATGCTTAGAAACTCTTAGTCAGAGGATATGAGATCATGTTAGGACCCTCTACAATAACCTCTCTCGGTTTTTTCTATCTCGAAGGTGTTTTCTCATGGTGGCGAGTTTTTCAGTTAAGGAAAAAGTTGTCAGATGCAAGCAATGTAGAGTTGCAAAGTGGTGCAACTTTTGTTCTACAACTCATACAACCAAAAAGAATATTCCAAAACATCTAGATGGGTATGTTTATGCTAGGAATGGTCCTCTTTTGCACCCAAACACTTTGAATCACTCTAAGCTACATTGGATCAACGATTTCCCTTAAGAACTTCCAAATTGCTAAAAAGTAGCAATCTTTGAACGGCTATTTCTTAGAAACCATGATGCTTATAAACTATCCATCTGAGGCTATGAGATCATGTTGGGACCCTCTACAATAACCTCTCTCATTTTTTTCTATCTCGGAGGTGTTTTCTCGTGGTGACGAGTTTTCAGTTGAGGAAAAAGTTATCAAATGCAAGTAGTGTAAAGTTGCAAAGTGGTGCACCTTTAGTTTTGTAACTCATATGACAAAATGGATTATTCCAACATATCCAGATGGGTACGTCTACGCTAGGAATAATCCTCTTTTTCACCCAAACATGTCGATTCACTTTGAGCTTGTAGTGCTTCTCATGTTACTGATACATTATGATACTGCTTTGTGTGTGTTTTGATTCTGTTTGATTCCAGTTATGTCCTAATGCATACTTGATACTTTGATAGACATCTATTTCACCATGTTGTTTGGATTGGTAGACATTTTTGTTTTTTTGCTTATGATAGTTAGACACATGTGTTGGATACGTATGCCTATGATAATGTTACCGATTGCTTTATGATGATGTTGTTTAGGTTTTCATTACTGTATGTGATTTGGGTGAAGGAGACAGTGTTGCATCACTCATTCGTGAGCACCCTATCTCACCATAATTCTCTTTCACGATAAGCTTGATTATGAGTTTATATGTATATGTATTGGTTGTTCGACGTTTGGTGTTATGTAGGAATACAGGTACCCAGTGCTGACTCCGCCTACATTGTTGGGTCTAAGCACACCCTACATACCCAATGGTTGATGTGGTTAGGGAGTTGATAAGAAATTACCTGCGTATGTGTCCGTGGTTTGATCATTGTTTATCCATGTTATATATCTATACTTCATTCATGTGGGTATGATTTTTAATTTGAGCTATTTAATTTCATGGTTTTAGTAATGTTTATTAAAGGTTTTGAATATGGCTATGTTGATGTTGTTAAATAATTGCTTTAAATTAAATGTTATTCTTCAATGTGGTTAGTTAAGTAATTAAAGTACATTGTTAGTAAATGGCATTAATTCTCTTAGAGAATAAATGTGCTGGTTAGTGTTATTTATTTAATACATTAATGGTTTTATTAATATTGCAAAATTTAAATTATCTTAAGAATATCATTTAATTTAAATAAATATAAGTTAATAAATTGTTTTAGTGAATATTTAAATTAAGTCATTTAAAATTATTTTTATGATGACTAATTCTAATATCAAGTAGTTAATTTAACATTAAATTTTAAATTGAAATTTTGTTTGAGTTATAATGCTTATTCATTTATTATAATAATATTTATTTGTTTTAAAAGTTAATTATATTTTAAAAGGGAATTACTAGTTTAGTTATTTTATTGCATAATATATCTATATTACGCCGATAGGTATTGGTTTTGATAAATTTGTAATTGCGTTTAGCTTTTTGATATAGTCTTGAGCTTCCTATTTCAAGTACTCTCAACTGCATCATCACCGAATCTTATAGAGACCATGAGGTTCTCACAAGTACTTTGTGCTAACAATATCATGATTCTCCATTGCAGTGAAAAATTTAATATCAATCATTGGGTCAGATAAGCAGGGAAGGTAACATAATAATCAAATTCTACATTTTATATCCTAATTACCGACAAAACTATGTATTACTACCTGAGTATGAGCTTGAGAAGAAACTAACACACTAAATCCTTTGAAAATGCAAAATTTGCAATTTTCTTTGGTGATATTTGACCTTTGCTCTACAATTAATAAGGTGCATTTTTTCAAATTTAAAAAGACACGAATTAGAGGTCATTTATATTAAGGCAAAGAAGAAAAAAACAAGTATGTAATTACATATTCATTGGCCTGATATTAGGCATTGTATTATAGAATTGGTGAATCTTCCAGGCCAACTGTGATTATGTTATTAACATGTGGGTTCAAGCCAAATTATTGCTGCAAAAGGAGGTTCCATGAAAGCTATTGCAACTGGCAATAAATCTCTCTTTAGTGTCCCACAAAGCCCATTCTAACATATTTCAAAGTTGAAAAGCACAACAATTATGTTTGCAGGAAACAACCCTTGAGAAATCTAATACTTCTTTTTTGTTTTCAAGCTACAAATACAAAGGGAAATGCTAACAAAGAAATCATGGCATCAAATTGAATAGGAGATTGCATTCTTAAACAACTCTGTATTTGTGTGGTTGATGGCATTAATCATAAGAATACTACAAGCTCAATACAACATTTATTATGGAATATCGGCTACTAACTCCAAGAATAGCAAAAGGAAGAACAAGAAATATAATCATTATTGTTATTGCTGCAATGGTCTTTGAAGCTACCTGATAAGCATTCACCGATAAAAAATAATCAGCTAATAATATTTTGGAATCAAAATAGAAATTTGAAAGCCTTCAGAATAAAAATAAACAGAGGAATGATAAGTGTAGTAGACGTTATGCATAAAAAACACCTATATCAAAAACCCTTCAGTCAAATGCGAATAAAGTAGTCATAGTCAAGGATAGAAAATAAAGGTCTCTTATGAAGGTCATAGATATGGCATACTACCTTCAAGTACAAGACATTAATCATGTAAGGTTAGTCATCATAGTGAAGAAGCAAATTATAATTGTAGGATTATTGAATTCATGATAGTCACCGCAAGAGCACATTTCAAAGAGTGACAGTCCTAAACATATATGAAATGATCATTAGTTGTAGGACAATTGAGAGGATAAGAGGGAAGTCTATAGTGATTTCCTGCAATATCATGGTACGATGATAGACCGTAGATGACTTTTTTATATAATATTGGTGCTCATGAATGAGTTTTAGGTCAACATCAGGAGAAATTATAGAGAAACACAGGTTTGTAGAAGGAAGACAATCCTTATGCAAGTACAATATGATAAAGCGATGACAGCCCAAAAGGACAGTCAAAATAGTGAATAGATAGAGGTTTGTGTAAAATGAAAAATATAGTGAAAGAAAAAGGAGAAACTTAGTAGGTAATGTGTGACATTTAAATGAGAAAAGGACTATAGTAAAATAACAATGGTGCATGACAGTGATAAGATGATGTTGAGGAGTTGCTATAACAGTGCATAAACGAATAGCTGGCTACAGGTATAGAATGAAGTCAATAGTTAAAATCAAGATAAACGATTAAAGTCAAAATAGCCATATACTAATCTTCACTTAAGATTGTGGAGAAAAATGACTATATTTCAATATAAAATACTGGTGTTTTACTCGTACAACTTATTTCTCATGGTACTTAAGAGATTTAATTTTTGTGTTAAGAGTGGCTATGAACTTTGTCATGCTTGTCTGGTTTGACAGTTCTAAGCTAAATTATAGAAATGGATTTATGGATTTATGGTTTCTCAATCATAGAAATGATGGGGATTTCTCCAAATGGTGTCAAAATCCTTTGTTGATTTGATTTCCATAGTGATTGTAAGTAAACAATAGGCAAGCGGATTAGTTACCAACTGTGTGTGAAGCAGAAGATGTGTTATACTGAAAAACATTAATTAAAAGATTTGAATACTTACCCAGAGATTTTCATACCATTTTTCTATAAATTTGAAGAAAAGTGTACAAATATATACAGTGTTGAGCCTGTAGAGGAAATAGGGTCAACATGAAGAAGTATGTACAAACATATACAGTGTATATACATATATATAGAAGAATTGAGGTGCACCAGTTGTATGTGTGGTCTTCAATTCTCCAGCAGGGTGTGAAAGTATCCTGCAGAATGAAATGACTTATATCAGTCCAAAATTTCTAAAAATACAACTATTTGATCGAAAAATGAAATTAGCCAATTGAATTACCTTAACCATCAGATACTTGATGATCTTCATTTGAAAAATAGGTGAAATTAGGAAACTGTGTCACAAAACAATAAAACATAAGACAAAGTAGTATGTGGCAGCCTGGACAGTGAAGACAAGAAGAAGTTGACACTAAATATTATATGGGTGCAACCACTCCTGTCCATGCAATATATCCATGCACACAACTTCAATCTGCAACACTTTTTGAGTTAAAATAGTTTTCTGTAGGTACCAAGACATGGAGGACTCATTGGGTGAAGTCTAAGATTCCAAATGGTGTGAAAATCCTTTGTTGATTTGATTTCTAGAGTGGTTGAAAGTAAACAACAGGCAAGCAACTATCTTCAATGGTGAGCTACTCTATTGTGAACTCTCCCAATGAGGAGGAATATCTTTGTACGGGTAGTAGAAGACCAGCTAAAGAAGATGTCGAAGAAGGTGTAGTGAAGATGATAATCGGTGAGCAGACTTTAGCAAAGGTGCATACACATAACTCAAAATCATTGGAGAGTTTCATTTACACCATTGCTCGCATCTGTGGGAAGCTCGAATCGGTGAAAAATTCTATCAAGCGAATGATAAATCCTTCTTACCAAGTCTATCGAGGATGTGATTCACATCAAATTGGCCCTGGAAGACAAATTGCTGGGAGAAAATTTTGCATTACCGAAGAATGAGTTGTCCAGATCAAACATGTCTAGATATGCATTTTTTGTAAGATTTAATGAGAATCTACTGTCTCCTACGCAGATTGAGAGAACTCAAGAGGTCATAGAAGGTATACGTACCTTAATTTTCTCTCTAAGATTAGGATCAGAATGTAATTCATTTATGTATTTCAATGAAGGGAGCTACCCCTTGGTAGTAATTTGATTTGTTTTAAAATCACTATGAATTTTATCCAAATTGATTGTGATTGCAAAACATGTCAACAAGATTAAGGAAAATAATATAATTATTTTTCCCATAATTTAAAACAAACCAATAAGAATTTTAGAGTAAGAAACCTAATTGATTCAGAGCCCAATAGATTCAGAGTGCTCATTATTTCCTAATACAGATTGGATTATATTTGTCTTTAAAGATGAATAAAAACATAAGACAAACCGAGAAAGATAGATTTATCCTCTCAAACTATTCAATAAAAATTTATTAATTTAATATGCCTAAATACCTTTAACCATGTCTATATACAAATTTTGATTCCATCTTTAAAATTTCATAGACAACTTTGCGCTAAAACTTAATCTGCAACAATTTCTGAGTTAAAATAGTTTCTTGTAGGTACCAAGACATGGTGGACTCATTGGGTGAATTCTGAGAGTGCAAATGGTGTGAAAATCCTTTGTTGATTTGATTTCCAGAGTGGTTGAAAGTAAACAATAGGCAAGCAGAGTAGTTACCAAGTCTGCGTGAAGCAGAAGATGTGTTATACTAAAAAAAATTAATTAAAACATTTGAACACATTGAAGACATTTTCATTACAATTTGAAGATAAACTATCAAGAGCATGTGGATTGATTGATACGTCAGTGTAATATTTGTCATGGTTTATTTTGTATTGCAATGCTTTGTAGACACGATCTTTGTTCACTGTGAAGTGGTAATTTGTGCCGCGTTGATCTTTCCTTTGAACTATTACAATTGGTAGTTCTGTAATACAATGGGGTAATGTTTTTGCTATGTATTTGATATGCTATGGAAAGCTAATAGAATGTCATCTATATTTATAATTTCCACCTCTTTCAATAGAGGGCATACACGAGCTATTAACATTTATTCTACTTGTGTCAGTTTTGATAATTCAATTGGTTGTTACCTTGGGTCCATATTTTTTGCATTTGAAAACCTATTTATACCTCTTTCTTGTTTGCACCTACTGCAAATAGGGCCCTGTGTAGGTTGGGATATTTTAATTCCTATGTAAGATTCTTTGCAAGTATTACAAGTTGAAGGGGACTTATATGCATCTAAATTGCTGTGAAAATGCATTGTAATACGTTTAAATTCAGTTGTAAGCAACCCATTTGGATTTTCTATGATCGAGACATTAGAAGTATTTACTTTTTCAAATGTATGCCTGTTTGTATCTACTTGTATTATGTCTTCTACTTGCAACTGTTGTGTAGGTGATTGTAACTTTCTCCTAGCATATCTTTTCCTATCTGCTTCATTCCTTTTTTTCCTTTGTTGATCCCTCTCTATATCTGTCATTTTTTGCCTTTTTTGTTTTTGATATTCTGTTTGGTATTATTTTTGAAATTGCTTCCTTTGTTCCTCAAATTCAAATTGTTTCTTTAGACTACCCATATCTGCAAATTAAACTTGGTCCTGTAGATTTCATATGTATGGGAATAGTGTGAGTTAAATATCATTGTAGGCCAATAAGATTCTACAATTGTGTTACATAAAAGGATTTGTAGACAAACGTAGAAGGTATGTATCTAATAACTATGTTATGAACATGGTACATTGTATGTTTCCCAAAATTGTACAATCATATACATATATATCTTAACATTCGTATAAAAAATAGAGTAAGCAGATATCAATTATTCACATGTACAAAGAATCTACAATTATGTAGTAACATATACAGATTTGTAGGCATGGAAAGATGGTACACTATATGCTTTTGAAAACTGTACAATTATATACTTATATATCTCAACATTTAAGTACAAAGTGGGCATTCTCAATGAAGGATCATTGGTAATACATTATTGTGTCATAGAGTATACACATATTGATTATTCACATGTACAAAAACATTGTACATTACATTGGTGGATGTTCATTAGTTATGATTGAGAAATAGCTTAAATTGTTCAATAATCACATGGGATGACCCTTGCTCATATTTCTCATCATAGTATAGCTCTTTTAAGAAAGAAGAGAATCCCGCAACTTTACAACATGTTCAGTGGAATCTTCGTGCAGTTTCTTCAATTTCTCGTATTTCTTCTTCTTCTACAACAATAGTTTGGTATGTGGAGTCTTATATGGCATTGATAATCTTCTCAGAATGATTTGATATTGATTTGATTAATTTGTTGATGGGTGTTTCATTATAACCTTATTTGAGCCTATAGAATCATCTGGGATTGTAATCGGACGTGTTGCTGAATTGTGTGGTTGATCTTCTCTACCATTAATAGTGGCCATGATCTAACATAATAAACAATAAAATAAATTTTGACAAGTCTAGGAATCATTATCATATTATTTAGTATAGATGCAAAAGATATAAACTAGAAACACGTAGTTAGTTGTAAATCTTTATAAAACTAACTATAAAGTGTTGATAATATCAATTTAGACAATGTAAACCAAAAAGATATAAGCACTTGTCGAATTGGAAATCAAATATTTATATAACTCACCATACAATATTGATTGAGGTGAGAATAATCCATACAAAAAACATGAAATTGTAGTACAATTATGTAAACATATATGTATATCGCTCAAAAGAGGTGTACATGAAAATGTATATACTTATATATACATGCATACATATATGTATATCGCTCAAAAGAGGTGTACATGAAAATGTATATAATTATATATACATGCATAATATTTAGATGGTTGTAGAACTTGGAGAATGGCATTTTAATCTGAACCAATTGACTCAAGAAGAACCTTGCTTTCAACTGAATAGTCAAAATGTTTGGTCTTTAGAATTGTACCCTTGATCCTCTCTACATTTTTTTAACTCTCCAGTGCAACTTGAACAGTAAATATGAACTTTCTTGAAATGACTTTACGTATAATGTCTACAAACTTTGAATCATCTTGATCTTCATGTTTCAATGTATATAATTATTATTTTTTTTGCACCCATCATTTCTTTTGCTGATTTGTCAAAAGCAACAACCCAAGTTGAACCTGTGTGGTCTTGCACCTGGCATTGTAGCAAATATCTATAGTCACAATCAAGGAAGCTCTTATCACATTTTTGGCAATACCAATTGTCACTATCATTTTTTTGCACCTTTCTTTTGCATTTTTTCCCTTCAATATCAATGGGGCAAGCATTGTAATAGAAGCTCTCATGTTTGATGAAACATACTATAGCTTTTAGAAAAACCCATATATTTGTAGTGCATGTGAACAATTGCCTATCTTTAATTTGTTCTACAGTTTTTGGCATTAAAGGTTGCCTACTGAAGGAAACTTCCTTTGTCATGGAGTGGGTTGTGGAATTTTCCCCTTCTATATTTAACCAACATAACAACTGTTCTGACTCTGGACGACTTGGATTCACCAAAAGTTGGCTAGTACTTATTGTTCCTAAAGATTTTCCACCGTAATCACTAACTCTTGTAGCCTTGATAGCAAGAACTGCTAAAGTTTTTGAGTGGCACAATTTTTCAAGTTGTTCACCTTCATTATTGCAAAAATCACCCCACATTGTGAAGTCAATTTTGCAAGCTGAGATGTCCTTAATTTGTAGAGTTTTTTTTTGAACTTGAGCTCTATTCTTTCTGAATATTGTACTACATGGATTGATTGATAGGATAACACCAATGCCATCAAAAATTGGATTGTTTTGCATGTACTTAAGTTCACTTATTTGTGTAAAGTTAAGACTATGCTTAGGTATTAACGTGTCCTCCTCTGCACATAACTGAACAATGGAACTACTTTGTAACAAAATTTCCCATTCATTTTGTAGGGTGTTGAATTTTTTGTTTGTAGGTTTTAACATCTCATTGGAGACTTAAAGACTCTTCCATTCTCAATGCAATTATAAAATTGTTCAGTAATTGCATTGAAACATATGACTCTTATTTCACTACCATTATGGTCGAGCAGATCAAAGCTGAAGACTTTTCCAGAACCATTTTTGTTGTTAAAATGGTGAAGTTGTTGTTTCATAATCACTCAACCCTTTATCATCCATCGAATTTGGTAAGGGTTTAAGGTTGCAATAGGAATGAATCTTGAAAGAGATTCATTTCCTGTAGTAGTCTCACTATGGGACGTATTGTTTCCAAACTCCATCCCTACATAAGCATGGTATTGGCACAGTTGTGAGTAGTTAAACAAGTCAAATGTATATTTTTTTGATTGTTTGATTTCTACTGTCATTCATATGTCATATCATTAATTAGTTCACAAAGAAACACTATGTTTTGAACTGAATTAACTCTACAAAAAAAATATAATTAAATTGACTCTACAAAGATTTTTTGTGTTATAACTCATAACCAATACCATAAATTATCGTAAATTCATTCATAAAGAAATACACTATGCTTTCAATTGAATAAATTCATAGACAAACTCTATGTTTTGAATTGAATAAATTCTAATATATTTGCAATTGGAGAAATTTATAACTCATAACCAATACCATAAATTATAAAAATTTCATTCACAAAGAAATGCACTATGTTTTGAATTGAATAAATTCATAGACAAACTCTATGTTTAGAATTGAATAAATTATAATATATTTTGAATTGAAGAAATTTATAAAGAAACACTATGTTTTGAATAGTATTTATATAAGAAACATAAATCATACATACCTCTAAAGATATGTTTAATTGCCTAAGTATCGTTTTGAAGAAATTTTACACCTA
Source organism: Sequoiadendron giganteum (assembly GCA_007115665.2). NCBI lineage: Eukaryota > Viridiplantae > Streptophyta > Pinopsida > Cupressales > Cupressaceae > Sequoiadendron > Sequoiadendron giganteum. The sequence continues at coordinate 57,165,919 of CM021107.1, read as the reverse complement.
TAAACAACATAGAAATTTATAGCAAATTAGGAAAATAATCCAATTAGTATGAGACTAGTTCAATATAAAAATAAATTATATAATTATTGCTTAAATAAAATTCACACATGTTAAATATAAAAGTAAAATGTTTTCCACCAAAGGTAAAAGGAAACATATCTGATTGCTAGTAAATGTAGGATGAATAAAATCAAAAGTGAAAATGTGACAAATATTTATAGAAAATATATTCAAACAAATAAAATGTACCCTTTATGTGCAGACAATGATAATAATATTCAATAAAAATGGACAAACAACAAAAGGGGAAAAATAATCACTTTCAATTCAAATTTAATGTATATGATTTGAAAATTATCTATAACCTTGCAATAACTTAAAATAGAAGTACTAATTCCCTGCCAAGATTGAAACTGACTAATAATTCCCCATATTAGAATTAAATATGTTTTCATGAGTAATCAACTTCATAGGATAACACCAATGACATCAACAATTGAATTGTTTTGCATGTCCTTAAGTTCACTTATTGGTGTAAAGTTAAGACTATGCTTAGGTATTAACGTGTCCTCTACACATAACTGAACAATGGAACTACTTTGTAACAAAATTTCCCATTCATTTTGTAGGGTGTTGAATTTTTTGTTTGTAGGTTTTAACGTCCCATTGGAGACTATAAAGACTCTTCCATTCTCAATGCAATTATAAAATTGTTTAGCAATTGCATTGAAACATATGACTCTTATTTCACTACCATTATGGTCAAGTAGATCAAAGTTGAAGACTTTTCCATTGCCATTTTTGTTGTTAAAATGGTGAAGTTGTTGTTTCATAATCACTCGACCCTTTATCATCCATTGGCTTTGGTAAGGGTTTAAGGTTGCAATAGGAATGAATCTCAAAAAATTTTCATTTCCTGTAGTAGTTTCACTATGGGGCATATTGTTTGTAGACTCCATCCCGACATAAGCATGGTAGACATATGTCAAATCATTAATTAGTTCACAAAGAAACACTATGTTTTGAACTGAATTAACTCTAAATTTTTTTTAATTAAATTGACTCTACAAAGAGTTTTTTGTGTTATAACTCATAACCAATACCATTAATTATTAGAAATTCATTCATAAAGAAATACACTATGTTTTGAATTGAATGAATTCATAGACAAACTCTATGTTTTGAATTGAATAAATTATAATATATTTTGAATTGAAGAAATTTATAACTCATAACCAATACCATAAATTATCGAAATTTCATTCATAACACTATGTTTTGAATTGAATAAATTATAATATATTTTGAATTAAAGAAATTTATAAAGAAACACTACGTTCTGAATTACTCTATGTTTTGAATTGAAGAAATTTATAACTCATAACCAATATCATAAATTATCGAAATTTCATTCATAACACTATGTTTTGAATTGAATAAATTATAATATATTTTGAATTAAAGAAATTTATAAAGAAACACTACGTTCTGAATAGTATTTATATAAGGAACATAAATGATACATACCCCTAAAGATATTTTTAAAATGCTTGGCTTAATTTGTTTAATTGCCTAAGAAGTATCCTTGTGAAGAAATTTTACACCTATAAACAACATAGAAATTTATAGAAAATTAGGAAAATAATCCAATTAGTATGAGACTAATTGAATATAAAAATAAATTATATAATTATTCCTTAAATAAAATTTTCTCATGTTAAATTTAAAAGTAAAATGTTTTCCACCAAAGGTGAATGGAAAAATATTTGATTGCTAGCAAATGTAGGATGAATAAAATCTAAAGTGAAAGTGTGACAAATATTTATGGAAAATATATTCAAACAAATAAAATATACCCTTTATGTGCAGACATGATAACAATATTCAATAACTAAAAATGGACAAACAACAAAAACAATAAATAAAAATCACTTTAGGTTCAAAATTTAATGTACATTATTTTAAAATTATCCATAACCTTGCAATAACTTAAAATAGAAGTAGTAATTCCCTGCCAGGATTGAAATTGAGTAATAATTCCCCAGATTAGAATTAATGTAACAGAATTGTCACTAACTTATCTCGCGTTAGTTACAATTTTTACATTTTACCAATATATTAAAATTCCCTATCTCGCTTCACTTACAGTTTTTACATTTTATCAATATATAAAAATTCCTACATCACCGTACGGCATGATGAGGCCATCTGGAAAATCAAGTTTGCCTCAATCTTTTTCTTGATTGCCATAAATCGCCATCAATTTTAAAGCTTTCCCCACATAAGACCACATTCTCATACATAAAAACATTTTTACTTTACAAATAGCTTTGAACTTTTATTTCCTATATAAATAGTATTTTATAATCATTTGAACAAATAAATATAGCCAAATGGTAATTTGTATCTAAACAAAATAGTACTTGAAACTTAACCATATTTTGTATGCAACAAATGCTCGCCTTCAGATGCTTTGAATATGTGTTAATAAGCATCCAGGAAGAGTTATACTATGCTAGAGCATGAGCTATTGCATCATTATATTTCAGTTGTTGTAACTGGATAGATGGATGGCTTTATCGGTATCCAGGGCTTTACAAAAGTTGTGAAAGCAATAAGTCCTCGTACACTTTTGTTCATTTCATTCTAGAACTCATCAATCGTAAACCTAAGTTGAAAAACTTAGAACTAATCAATCTTAAACCTAAGCTGAAAAATATGATATTGTATTTTTTCAACTTTAACTTTTTTATATTTTTTAGATTTTCAAAATTGTCTTAAATTAATTTCAAATTGCTAAAAAATCTAATAGCAACCCAAGATCTCCTTTCACAAGAAAGCATTCCCTAAGCTTACAGGTGAGAAAATGACCAAATTTCCAATTGGCAGTCATTGTTAACATGAAACTCCATATTGGTCCCCAGACAGACTAAAATCATGATGCCACAACATCTAAGAGAAATATTTTGTATATTACAACAACCAAGAAACCCAATTATGAAATGTATAAACTAACACGATAAAAAAATTAAATAGTAATAATAATTATAGGTAACATTTTGATCACAACATTCCAAATTTCTAATACAAAGATCAAATGTTTCAAAAATAGTACGAGAAAAGAAAAGTAGTAAAGCTTCGTGAATTACAAGTCTCAGGCTAGCAAAAGCACTGAATAACATGATGATGTTATCAGGCAGAACTTGATCGAGTGAGTTCAAGGAAATTGACATGGTTATATGGGAAAATGTAAAATCACTGATAAATTGTTTTCTGCACCCAGGCATGAAAACCCTAAATTGTATTGTCAATAAAAATAAGTAGCTGTTATGTTCATATATAAAAAGTTGTTTATAATTGTGTTATACAATAATGAACAAATGATTGTTAAGTGAAGAGAATTCAAGAGAATTTTTTCAAACAAATATTGTCATCCGATCAAAGGAATTGTGAAAAAGTGTACAATAATCATAAAACACCCTTCTTACCTACTATTTTCTCATGCAATACAAGAACATAAAACTAAATGCATTGAATCTGTACATTCATTATCCATGAATTCTTGCACAAAGAAAAAACACAATACCAGAATCAAGCTGAAGACAATTAGATCTCCTTACCAACCAAGTACTCGAATGATGAACAACAATGTGGTGGAAAATAGCTACCAAAATGTATTAAATTTTTATATGCAAGGAAGTCAGTGATCAAATGTTTATTGGGCAATTTGTCGGTGGCAACCGAGTGGCGGTGTTGAACTTCGGCAGTGCTGAATAGAAATATAGGAGGTGTCCAATTTTTAATGTAGTAATTAGTAATTTCTTCCAACACATAGCATGACACGGCTAGGTTAATGATAAGCAACCAGAAATGTCCTAGAAAACATTCTCACAGAATGTTATAATTAAAAAACCATATTTTTTTAATTTTTCCTTATGCTTTGGATGGCGCATATTTTTTACTATCATACGTTACAAATAGTTGTTACAAACCTAGAGGTGTGCATGCAAAATGGTTCAAATTCCAACGAATTAAGACCATTAAATATTAAACATTTTGTTGGACACAGACAACATCCTATTGCAGTGGTATGCCTATCGGCGTAATAATGTTTAATTTTTTTAGTTAGTTTAGTAAATTTGGAATAAAATGCCTATTCAAAAATTAGAAAAATGGAAATTGAAGGCAAGTGGCTATTTTCCACGTGTAGTGTAATTGAGATAATTTTAGTAATGTTCTGATTTTTGCCTTCTTGGGATTTTATATCCAATCTAGTCTTTTTCGAAAAAGGGGGAGAGAGAAGGAAAGAAATTTTTTGTTTGCAACTCATAATTTTGAATTTTTCTAGAAAATGTATTCTCTACATATGTTCTTTTGAAAATAGTTAAAGGAATTTAGAATTATATATTATGTTGGTTATTGTCCTTTGAAATTGCTTTTGGAGATTGCGGATCTCTAAATTTGGTGAAGAATGTGGTTGGTTGGATACGCACGACACAACAATTCATCTCCAAATCAACTTCAAGTGAAGGACTCCAGGTAGCTCGGCAATTCCTGAATATCTTGGTAATTTTCTGTTGAAAAGAAAATATTGATTTTTTATGAAATTACATTATGTATTCTATGAAGATTTGAAATTATTGTTTTGTGAAATCACTGTCGTTTAATTGTCCTCTCGAGCCTTTGGATTTCACCTTCCCCTTCGTTTCCTGTCTAGTATTGTTATTTATTCTTTTAGATGTGTAAGTTTGATTGACAATCATCTGGAAGCATATTTTAATTCTGGTATATATGGATCTATTTTCAATCCATTCGTATTTGGATTTATTTCTAGCCATTTCCATTGTTATTTCTCATTCATTTACTTTGTAAATTTTTATTTGCCAGAGATCTTTTTATTTCAGCTGTATTTTGTATTTAGGCTATTGTATTACACAAATTTGGCCCTTTTTTTTTGTTTTTTGAATAATATCATGCGCTGGACTATGTCGTTTCTCTGTTTCTTATGTGAATTTATATATATAGACATATTTTTGTATATATATTGATGTCTATGAATTTTTACCAGTGGTTGAAGTTGTTATGGAGGCTTTTTGTTTGATGTTCTGTGGCTGGGGTGTTGATGCCATAGGCATACCACCCTCCCCTCCCTCCCACCCCCACCTTCTATTCTCTTTGAAGGGTTGTGCATGCTCTTTGGATGGCTGCGCGACAGCCACAAAGTTGTTGTGTGCAGCCATTCAAAGAGGTTATGCCCTATGCATTTGGTAAACCGTGCCTTTTAATATGTAGATTATTTATATATATGTTTGCATTATTTTTTTAATTCTATGTCTTTTAAATGAGCAGTGATTAATATAAAGAACTATTAAATTTAGTTTTTAATAACTGTAATATATATGTATATATGTGGATATATGTATATATATATGTATATACATCAGTATTGTATGGATAGATATTTATTTAATTCTATTTTTTTTGGTATGTTGTAATTGCATCAGCAATAAATTAAATTTAATATTTCTTTTTGACACGGATATATACATATGTATATATATGTGTGTGTGTGTGTGTGTGTGTGTGTGTGTGTGTGTATTTGGAAATAGATTTATTGTGGTAGTGCAAAAATAATTTCAATTCTGCAATTAAAGAACAAAATTATACTGTTTAAACAAAGATTTAAATATTATTTTATTAAACTTGTATTTAGAAATAAATTTGCAAATTAGATTTAACAATCATGGAAAACACTGATTTAGAGAACATTTTGTTTTGGAAAAAGAAACAAAACAAGGAAATAAATATTGTGTAGGATTAAAATATACACATTTTATTTATAATTGTTTTAATAGTTAAGTTTAAATATTTTATTTTTGAAGGATATTTGTGTGTTAAATAATTATTGAAAATGTAGTTTATCTTTATTAAATTTGATTTGGAAACAACTAAAGAAACTCAGATTTACTAATTTGTTAAAATAAGTTTGATGATATAGTTGATGTTATGTAACTTAAGTTCTGAAGTTAAATATTAAATATGAATGGTTATTTCTATAGATTTAGTTGAAATATTTAATTCTAAAATGAGTTTCATAAGTTGGAATGGATTTGATTTATAGTTGTTTATTTATACTAAATGATTTTTAGATGATTGATTTGTTATTCATGCGCAATATGTTTGTTTATGTCTAGTTCATATTGCTTTGTAACATGGTTTTAATTGGATTAATGTATCATTAAAATATTTTTCTTTTGATTGTAAAAATGAATTATTGATGTATTTATTTGTGAAGAGCTATTTATTGTGCGTCTAGGAGCTTGATTTAATTTGTTTTGTGTTTTCAGGAAACATGTGTTATTTTGGTTCTTGGGTAGATGTTTACTTACCTCCAGAGGCTAGGGGAAATCGTGTGATTGTGCATTTGTTGTTGCACTTTTTTTCTATCATTTTAACTTGTGAATGTGTTTGTGCATTGAGGTACACCCTTTACTTTTATTTGGTTTTGGGGTAACCGTAGAGGAGAGTGGCTCTTCTTGGGGCCAGTGTGCAAGTGGTCGCCCATAAAAGAGTTTCCTTAAATAAGTGATAACCTAATTAATGTATCTAGTGGGTTGGGATTAGTTAACACATAACAAGACTAAAAACATACACCTCACCCCTACTGTTAGTGCTCTCAAAGGCTAAGGATAAGTGGGAAGACCTAGTTGGTAAGGTCACTTCCTTGTCTCAACAAAAGGTAAGTGGCTCCACATGAGTCACCCTATGGGGCGATGCCTTGAGATAGGCTATCAGGTTAACCATAGATGGAGGCGGCTCCTAGTGTTAGGTAGTCTGGTTAATCCACATTGGTGGAGGTGACTCCTAGTGTTAGGTAGTTTGGTTAATCCATGTAAATCCATGCGATGACACTCTCCCACTGTGCTCGTTGTTTTCCCTTGTTCTTGTTGCCTCTAAAGTTTTTATTATTGTTTTTGTTATGTTTGTATGTGGTCTTGAGTTTTGTGGTGTTATTCATTTATGTTTTGACTTTGTGGATGAGGGTTCTTTCTTATCGACTCCTTGCATGGGGGGTGTTCCTTCAGGTTCACAAGGTCGGGTGGAAACATGCAAAGCACCCAATGGGTCCCCAGGTGATGATCATGGTACAGATGCAGATGCAGTGGTCCCAGAGCTTCGCTCGGAGGAAGATTGTATCTTATTTTGTATTCAACTCTTCATTATTGTATTCTTTGGCTTTTGATGTACTCTTCCCAATATTATAAGGGAAGCAAATTTGTAATGTAATATTGGTTTCTTATTGTGTTGTATCTATGGAAATATGTTCCATGAATGTAACTTTTAACTCTAAAGTTGAAATGTAATAATATGTTATTTATGCATCTATTTACCTATCTTATTCATGGTTGGATGAATGTTATATTTATATTATTTATTATTCATTCTTATATCATTTGTCTAGTTTGGTTTCGTTTAACGTTGTAGTTGGTTTGGGTTCATTTCAACTAGCGCACCATGTTACCCCATGGGACTAGGTTAATGTTATATGATATATTTATGTTGTTTAATTATTTAATTATGTTATATGTAATTGTTGTTATTAAAAACAAATGTTACGTTATTGTTAGTAGTTGTGTCTTATGGAGTTTGTGTGGTGGGGCATTACAGAGCTACATTGGATCGGTGATTTCCCTTAAGAGTCCAAAGTGATAAAAGGCTAGAATCTTTGAAGGGCTATTTCTCAAAAATTGTGATGCTTATAGACTCTTCGTTTGAGGCTATGTGATCATTTTGGGACCCTTTAATATAACATCTCTTAGTTTTTTCTATCTCAAAGGAATTTTGTCTTGGTGATAAGTTTTCAGTGGAAGAAAAAGTTATCAAATGCAAGCAATATAAAGTTGCAAAGTGGTGCAAATTTCGTTCTACAACTCGTACAATCGAACAAACTGTTCCAACACATCTGGATGGGAACTTTTATGCTATGCATGGTCCTCTTTTGCACCCAAATATGTTGAACCACTTCTAACTACATTGGACATGAGATTTCCCTTAAGAGTCCAAAGTGCTAAAAGACAACAATCTTTGACAGGCTATTACTGAGAAACCCTGTCACCTAGAAATAATCCATTTGAGTGTACAGGATCACGTAGGGCCCCTCTACAATAAAATCTCTTGGTTTTTGATATCTCTAAGGTTTTTTCCTATGGTGTCGAGTTTTCAGTTGATGGAAAAAGGGTCAGATGGATGTGATGTAAAGGTTCATAGGAGTTTAGGGTTCGTTTTCTTCCTTGTGAGTAAGTGAAAAAGTGATTCATTTAGTCAAATACACTTAAGTCATCAACTACACACATGAATACAAAGTATATGCATTAAAATATGTAGGTCATAAATTATACGTTGGAATACTCATGACAGTATACACATAATTTATAAAGTGTAAAGTTGAATACATGAAAATTATACACAATATGCATGATATTATCATTCAATAATTGCTATCAAATATAGGATTTACAAAATTCCATGTAGGCAAAGAGAAAACATGCATAATACATAGTCATTTCTTAGTAGGGGAAGGAAATAGTTCACGTGTTGCCTTCGCAGTCGACACAATCTTCCAGAACAATAGCATGTTGATGTTCTGGAGTGACAAGCACCTATACAAACCATTAAGGTAGTAGTTAAACTACATACAATAGAAAAGATGCTTAGAATAAAAAATCTATATTATTATAAACAACCTAAGTTATGATGAAATGGTAATACAAACTAGAAAATATGCTTAGAATAACAAATCCATATTATTCTAATCTGTCATACACCTCTGCTAAAGGATCAGAGTTGGCTATTGTTGTAGCAACTCCATGATCAATCATGCCAAGAACATTGAAATATACTTTGAATGAGAAATATAATGGTCACAATAGAAAAGATGCTTAGACTAGCAAATCTATATTATTCTAAACAACTTGAATGATGATGAATTGGTAATGCAAACTAGAAAAGATGCTTAGAATAGAAAATATATATTATTCTAAAAAACCTAAATACTGAACCTTAGCAGATAAACAATATCAAAATATGATGAACAATATCATACCTATCCCATACAAAAAATGATCCACTACTGAAGTGTGCCTGAAGGGTCATCTCTTACCTTCAAATTTTCTAGTAATGCTTCATGATCTGTACTACTAATTATCCATATTTTTTTTGTTTTTGGTCTAGCATGATGTCTCAATAACTTAACATTTGTTGCTATAACAAGGTGCGAATACATGAGAATGGTTTTGTGTTTCTCATAGTCTCCAAATGGAGGTATGCCATTCTTTCTAATCATATATGTTTGCAACCAAGTTCCAAAAACAACAACTAAACCTGTGTGACCATAAGTTTTTTATCAACATCTAAATATACTTAGAATAAAAAATCTATATATATCATTTAAACAACCTAAATGATGATGAAATGGTTATGCAAACTTTCATAGATTCTTAGAATAACAAATCTATATTATTGTAAACAACCTAAATGATGATGAAATGGTAATGCAACCAAGTTCAAGAAAGAACAACTGAACCTGTAGGATACATGAACCCGTCATCATCTGTCATTGATTGTGGTAGCTTTTTCTTTCCCTATACACATTATTCCAATGAATAGTTTGATTCCTCTTCATTCCCCTGCAGTGCTACAACTGCATAGACATGTTCTAGTTGTACAATATTTGAAAGATGATCATAGTCAAGTGAACTTTCCATTACATCTTGTAATGAGGATTGTGCTATAGATAAATGGGTTAGGTACTATGGAATCCATGTATATACCCACTCACTTGAATCACACTAATCCCAATCACATTGAATCCAATTTTGACAAAAATAATCCATCTTTCGTGTCCATATATATTAATATATATAATATAATAAAAATATATAACATATTATCCCACTCTCCCTTTGTCTCTCCCTCTCTTCCTCTCCCACACTCTCTCCCTCTCCCTCGCTCTCTCCCACTATCTCTCCCTCTTTGTCTATCCCTCTTGCTCTCTCCCTCTCTCCCACTCTCTACCTCCCTCTCTCCATCTCTCTCCCACTCTCTCTCTCCCTCTCTCCCACTCTCTCCCTCCCTATCTCCCTCTCTCCCACTCTCCCTCTCTCCCACTCTCTCCCTCCCTATCTCTTGAAACCCTAAACCCTCTCTCTCTCCCACTCTCCTCTCCTCAACCCTCTCTCCCTCTCTCCCACTCTCTCCCTCTCTCTCTCCCATTATTCCTCTCTCCCTCTCTCCCACCCTCTCCCTCCAAATCTCCATCTCTTCCTCTCTGTCTCTCTCCCTCCCTCTCTCCCTCTGTCTCCCTTCATCCCTCTCCCACTATCTCTCACTCTCCCTTCATCTCTCCCACTCTCTCCCTCCCTCTCTTCCTCTCTCTCTCCCTCTCTCCCTCTCCCTCCAACTCACTCGCTCTCCCTCCCTCCATCACTCTCTTCCACTCTCCCTCTCTCTCTCTCTCTCCATTCAAACAATTATTTTTATTAAATAAGAAATCATCACCTCTAATGCATAAAAATGAATCTAACAACTCCTTGGATGACTTGGGAAGTTGCACTACATGACACTCTTGCAACATTTCATTAGTAATCATAGTAGAATGAATATGGAATAATAATTCATGATAAACTGAAAACTCAACATGGTATTTACAACATGTATTACGAACCTTCATAGGAACACAATAAAATGACTTGCAAGACTCAAAAGTACTTTAAGATATTTGATATTTGTAAATGTGGATGTTCTTGACAAAATTATTTGGCTACATTCCAAAAATGTTTAGGATGCAGTGTACGATCTTGATTACCAATTTGTAACTTAAAAAATCCTTTACATTCGGTGATACTCTAGAGTGAGAATTCCAATATTTTTCAATTTGCATCTTTACATTATCGATTATCCTTTTATCGACATGTGAAATCCTCCCACTAAAATCCCATGTATCATTTTGAAGATCACTATCGAGTCTTCCTCTTCTTGAGAGTTCTCTATTCAATGTTTTATGATTTAAATTAAAATCAATACAAGTTTGTCTCTTTAAATGAGCATCTCTCAAATGATGGCTTACTAGTGAGGTTGTGATTACTCTTTGAGTAGCCCTTTTATCTTTTTCATTACTAGTCTTTCCAATAGAGGTTAGAGCATTAAAAATATTTTTTATAATAAGACTATTTTTTTCCAATTTTTTTGTGAGATGAATCTTAAGTAATTGCACAAAAATTTAGCATTGCTTGGTTAATGTCTTATCGAAAAAAGAATTCATTGAAAAAATTTCATAGCCCACAAATGAACCATTCGTTGTGACATTTTTCCTTGAAGATTATCAATTATGTTCTCATCTATTTCAACCAACCATTTAGGGGTTATTTTATAATTAGGTGTTACATAAGGTTCATTTTCAACATTTTCAATGTTGTCAAAATTTTCATTTTCAAATACAATGTTATTAACATTTTCATTCTCACTATTTTCAATATTTTCAATAAGAATTTCATTTTGAAAAACATGTTCATTGTCAATAACAATTTCATTTTCAATAACATTTTCAACAACATTTTCACTCTCAATGTTGTTCACATTTTCATTCTCAATTTCAATGTTTTCATCTTCAATTTGAATATTATGTTCAATATTTTCAATTTCTATTTCATCTTCACTTGAATTAACATTTAATGGTTTGGAAGAAGCTTCAATTTGAATATTTTGCATACCTTGTCTTTTTTTCCTATGAATTTCTCTATCTCTTTCTCTATATGCTTCAATTTGATATGTTGTAAGTTTCCTTTTACCTTTTCTCTTATGCCAACTGCTTCTCCCCATTTCACAAACAAAAACACACACACAAATGATTGGAATTCTAAAAAACCTATTAGAGAATCTTTGAAAAATTGAATTTCGTCTAATGCAGATAGAAAGCAAAAAACATTTCATGACAGAAGGAATGTAGGGACCATTAAAATACTCAATTTTGGTATGTGGCGATTGATCATGCTATAATGTACACTCTTTTTTCTACTTTTTTCCTTCGTGACCGAAAAAGAAAAAAAACCGACTTAGTAGAACCCTAATTTTTGGAAGCTTTTAAAAATCTTGTTATAAGTGGTTCGGATGGGGAGTTGTAGTATGGTATTATTTGCGAGGTTTTAATATGTTTTTCACAAGATAATAAAATCATTGGATGGCTACGATTTTGTGGATGTAGCCCAGATTGGGTGAACCATGTTAAATTCTCTGTGTTGTCTTGTTTCTACTATAATTTTTCTGTGTTTTATTTCTTTATTTTATTGATCAAATCTTGATTTATCTTGTTAGATATCTGAATTCTAACCCTAACACTCAAAATGGTCCCTTTTTCGTGTTTTATATAACTTACCAAATGTGTATCCGTTATGTTTTCCAATTGCCATGCCCCCAACTCTACATGCCCACAAGTCTAGACAATCCTCAAGAAGAAAACATATATCCATTATAAATGGATATATGTTGCATCCCGTCTTATAAATTGTAATGTCATAATATATATTTTTATTATATATTAATAAACAATGTTAAATTGTTAAATTATTATATATTAATATATATTATATTTTAATATATAATACTATCAATATATATTATACTTTAATATATAATATATACTATATATTAATATTATATCAATATTAATATATAATATATATTAATATACATTTTATATTAATAGATATGATATATCTTATATTAATACATAATATAATATATATTATCCCACTCTCCCTCTGTCTCTCCCTCTCTTCCTCTCCCACTCTCTCTCTCCCTATCCCTTGCTCTCTCCCACTCTCTCTCCCTCTCTCTTTGTCTCCCCCCCCCCTCTCTCTCTCTCTCTCTCTCTCTCTCTCTCTGACTCTTTGCCTCCCTCTCTCCCACTCTCTCTCACCCTCTCTCCCATTCTCTCCCTCCATCTCTCCCTCTCTCCCTATGACCTAGAACCTCCCTCTCTCCCTCTCTTTCACTCTCTTCATCTCTCTCTTCCACTCTTGTTCTCTTCCTCTCTCCTTTCATTCCATCTCTCCACTATCCCTCTTTCCATCCCTCTCCCTCTCTCTCTCCCTCCTCTCCTCTCTCTCTCTCCTCTCTCTCCTCTCTCCCTACTCTCCCTCCTCTCTCTCCTCTCTCTCTCTCCCTCTCCCTCTTTCCTGAACCTCCCTCTCCTCTCCCTCTCTCCTTCCCTCTCTCCTCCTTTCCCTCCCCTCTCCTTGTTCCTCTCTCCTCTCTCTCTCCCTCTCTCCTCTCCTCCTCTGCTCTCCCTCCACACTCTCTCTCTCTTCCTCCCCTCTCCTCCTCTCCTCTCCTCTCTCCACCTATCCCTCTCTCCACTCTCTCCGTCCATTCACCCTCTCCTCTCTCTCTCCTTTTCCTGTCTCCTCTGGGTCCTCCTCCTTCCTGTTTGTCTCTCTCTCTCTCTCTGTCTCCTTGTAGTCTCTCTCTCTCTCCTCCTTTGTCTCTTTGTCTCCTCCACTCTCTGGGGCCTCACTTTTTTTCCTCTCTCTCTCTCTCTGTCTCTCTCCTCTCTCTCTCTCCTCTCACTCCCAGTGTCTCTCCTCTCTCATCTCTCCTCCGTTTGTCCCTCTCTCTCTCTCTCTCTCCTCTCCTCTCTCTCTCCCTCTCTCCTCTCTCTCTCCACTCTTTTCCTCCTTGTTTGTCCTCTCTCTCCTCTCTCCGCTGTTTCCTCTCTCTGTCTCTCTCTCCTCCTCTCTCTCCTCCTGTCTCTCTGGATCTCTCACTCTCCCTCTCTTTGTCTCCTTCTTTGTCTCTCCACTCCTCTCTCCCACTCTCTCTCCTCTCTCCTCCATGTCTCTCCCCCTCCTCTTCTCTCCTCTCTCTCCCTCCCTATGCCCTAGAGTCCTCTCTCTCTCTCTCCTTCCCCTATGCCCTAGACCCTCTCTCTATCCTTCCTCTTCCTCCTCTCCTGCTCTCTCTCTCTCCTCCCTCTCCCTCCTCCTGTCTCTCCTCTCTCCTCTCCCTCCCTCACTCTCCCACTCTCTCTCTCACTCTCCATCTCTCCCTCTCCCTCTCTCCCTCCCTCTCTCTCTCTCTCTCTATCCCCCTTTACCCTAAACCCTATCTCTCTCCCACTCTCCCTCTCTAAGAGGGAGATAGAGACTTCAAAGGTAGACTATGTATTAAATATATTATATAATATATTTGATATATATACAATATATGTTATAGGATATATTATGTATAATATATACTATAATATATTTAATATATAATATATATTACATAATATATAATATATATTATATAATTTATATTATATGTATATTATATTATATGTATATTATATAATATATTATATATATTATATATTATAGATTATATAATATATATAATAAAGGCACATAACAGAAAAAAAATGGTGGAAGAGAAAATTCGCTCAGAGATGTGCAAATTAGAAAAATAAGATATTCACGCGGACTTTGATTTCTTGCCCAAAGGCTGAACATGGCAATTTGTTAACTATTGATCTTTCAAATGAAGCTCAGGTAGATGTAGACATGATGAGCAAGTTGGCCATCATCTTCAGAGTGGTTGGAATGAAACAAGACAAAAAATCAATTAGGGCATGGTTGAGTGTGAATTGGCTGAAAATGGTAATTGTCAATTATTTTCCCAAGGGCTTCTTCTTCGCCATCTTCACCTCTACCAGAGATAGTGAACAAATCCTCTAGGGTGGCCTCTAGAAGATGGAAGTTTGGCTGATTTATATTAAAAAATGGTGCCTTGACTTTGATCCCATATACTTAAAGCCCTATGAAAAGCCTGTCTAGATTTGTTTGCTAAATCTTCCTTTGGAGTTTTGGTTTGATGAACACATTACCAAGATCAGAAGAACCTTGGGGATGCTCATGGATGTTTATTCAGAGATCATGAATGGGGACTCATACCTATATGCCTATTTCCAAATTGTTGTAGTCATGGAGGTGCCAATGGAAATCCTGTTGTGTGTGAATGACAAACATAGTAAAATCCAAATTGATGTAGAAGAAGACAAATTTTATTGCTAAATTACATTTACTCATTATTGCAAGAATGGAGAATGGATAAATTGCATTAGAGTCATGGTTACAGGTTATTGGCTGCATATGTTGAGGATATTGAGAAAATTGTATTAAAGAAAGTCTATAAGTATTCAATTGTTGCTTCAGGTAATGATCTAGTATTTTCCCCTATGTTCATGTAGTTTACATATGTTGGTCTTGTTTGTTGAAGGTTGTTTTATCCATATTTTTGGTTGTTGGTTTGTTGTGAAGTTTGATTTGTGTTCACCAGTTGTGAACTATGTTTTTCTATGTTTTCATTGAGGTTTGAGAGAAGAGTTGTTGGTCCAGATTTCTCTTTGATGAAGTCTTTTGTCTTGCAGTTCTAGAGTTAAGATGTTTTAATTTTATTGAAGATATTTTTGGTCTCTTGAATTTTCAAGATTAATTGTTCTATGTGTTTTGCACTAGTTTGGTTGACCTTGTGTTAAGCACTATCTTTAAAGTTGATGAAGTGTGTTTGATCTATTTTGGGTCGCAGTGAAGCGTGTGTTTGCGTCACCCTCATTGTAGTTCCACCCTAGGATGTTTTGGGCTAGACCTAATATGAATTTCAATTTGGATGGCCAACGTTGGATATTTTTCAAGGTTTGACATAATATAAATACAAGATGAGCTAGTAATGAAACATATACAAGAGAAAAGAAGGAAGATAAGTGAAAGAGTAGATGCAATATTGATGCTATTTAGAAAGTGTGTGACTTGTGTGTGGAAAATCAATGTGAAGCTTAATGTTGAGTTCCTAGATGCAGTGAGAAAAAAGAAAACTCTATCATTCATGCAAGTTGATCAAGTGACTGTGGTGGAATCCTTTTTTGCATTGGGATTGTAGTCTGTCTGTAACAAGTCTTCTTTGTCTTCTTTCTATCTATGTGGCAGTAAACCCTTCGGGTTGTAGCCTTGTTGGATAGTGAGTCCTTGTTTCAGATAGTGAGCCTTTTTGTAATCGTTTTTGATATTCTCTATAGTGTGATTTGATCCTTACCATGCCTTTTCCCTCATTGGGTTCTCCACGTAAATTTGGTGCTATTATGTTTAAGTGTTGGATTTGAGTTTTTGCATTGGCATTTGATGATTGATCATTTAAGTAGTTTTGTTGATGGGCAGTTTTTTACTTCTCAACATAGGTAATGCATAGGTACATCACCTCTCTTGAAAGGAAATCTCCAACAAAAAGTTGCTGAAAATAACCCCAAGGTCTCTTGAGTTTCAGGTCATGACTTGCTTGGAATATCTCAATGGTTTAAATCTGATTCTTTTGGTAATCACAGGCCAGACTTACAGAAGTTAGGCTGGAGGAGAATTGGTACAACTTATGGAGTTCTTTAGATGGAAGTCACTTGCACAATTGCTATAGGTTCAAACAACAGTATAAAACTCCTATTTCAGCTTGAGATTTGGCTTTATAATGTGAAATGAACCTTGTTTAAAGTCACTATTTTAAAAAAAGAAAAAAAGGCAAGGGAGTAAAGAGGTTATTGGATATGAAACTAGAAGTGAACAGTGACAATGGAGGTTGCTACAGTGGCGCAGCCTTCCCAAGACTAAGTTCCACTTAACCAAGAGAGTCTATAGTGTCATGAAACTAGTGCAATCTTCTAAGGACTATATATTTCAGCTTTTCATTCACCATGAACATGAATAAAGAGATGATATTTAGTTGCATTAATGATATAAAGTTTAGACTAACCTTGCACAGTCGTATATCATCAATAAACAACCAAAATTATGAACTAGGAAGAGGTAAACACCATAGCAATCTTCAAAATCAGTGAACAACATCTAACTAATCTACTAGAACAACTAAAACACATAAAACAACAAAGTAAAACTACTCAAATTCACTAACTAAGAGAAGAAGAATCATGAAACATGCAAAGGAACTCAAGAATCCACCAAGTTAATGAATTTCTATTAATATTCCCACAGCATGTCATTACAACAACTCAACTCTCCCTAAAATGAGAGGAGGAGACCCCTATTTATAGTTTTCAAAAAGAAAAATGAGTGGCGAAGATTTAATCTCATTATGTAGCCAAGATTCAGTTTACACTAGGGTTTCACCTACCCCAAATATATAACAATTTAAAAATACACTCTTTTTCTTTTTCCTATTTTATCTTCTTCTGGTAGCACTGTAGCTCTTTTTAATTTTGCAGATTATTGTTTTCCCTTTTGGCTACAGCTACACAGTGAGAAAATCGTCACCTATTATAGGCTTTCCAGCTTCCTTTTGTAGTCTGGCATACTCCACAAATCTGTCGATCAAGGGATGAAGCTTATCCCACTCCAATATATCAGATTGAAGCACTTGGAAGTTCAACTTCTTAGATCTACAGGTGAGTGTTTCTAAAGCTCGATCACACTTGGTTGTATTCTGTAGTAATTGTTCTGACTGGGTGAAGGCACGAGAAGAAAAACCCATCAATTCCACCATGAGCTCGCTCGTGGTTCCATTTTCCATTTTCATATGAAAGTGAGGCCTTATCTTCTTCAGATCTATCTCAGCAGATGACATTTCAAAATCTATCATTAATTTGAGGTAATCTTCACATGTCATTCTAATTTGTTTCACCCAATCAAGAT
Source organism: Sequoiadendron giganteum (assembly GCA_007115665.2). Taxonomy (NCBI): domain Eukaryota; kingdom Viridiplantae; phylum Streptophyta; class Pinopsida; order Cupressales; family Cupressaceae; genus Sequoiadendron; species Sequoiadendron giganteum. The sequence goes on along the minus strand of CM021107.1, from coordinate 57,148,193 downwards.
CTTACTCCACTTCATGAAGTACTTGCTCTAAGATCCCTTTCCTATGGTCGAGGCCCAAATCTCCAATTCTCCATGAGCCAAAAATCATTCTCTGCCATTACAAGCTCCTTCTCCACCATTTTCTTGGGCATCTTGAGGAGTGTCTCAATTTTAGGATACGTGATCCTATATATCTTCGAGAAGTCACTACAGGTTTTCCTTATATCCTCAAGATATGTCTGCACATATAGAAACTTTTTGTCTATCCTAACAGCATGTCCAATGTGCATATTCCCATTATAGAGGACCTTCCAAAACCAGTCCTCTATGGCGTTTGTCCAATTCTTTCTCTTTTTGATCTTGTTGATATGTTCTTCTAATAGTGGCAGCAGGGTAGCCGTTGATGTGGTAGGGAGCTCATCAGTTGAAGAACATTGTTGAATGTATGTTGTTAGATCCACCACCTGTTCCTTTACCTCCTCCTTGGAGGTCTTATCTTTGTTCATCTGGTGCACAATGGTGGCGATGGATCCCTGAAGATGGTCAATCTTTTGTTCTCTCATCGTTGTCCCAAGGTTGATGGTGGAGATATTATAGCTAACCCCTTCCTCACCCACGATCGGGTGGTAATTTGTACTATTCTCGATCTGAATGCATCCATAGTCAGCTGAGATCTAACCTTCAACTTCTTTTTTTTCTTGGTGTTTATTTGGGCTCAAGCCAAGATGGCCTCAAACCTTGCCTTCGAATCCATTTGGGTTGGGGTCTTCTTTTCTAGTCGTTTCCTGAGCCACTCGGGCATTTGAGTTTCCCCTTTTGGTGATTAGTGATCACCTTCCTCTTCATGGCCGTGTTGGATTTGTGATGTTTTCTCACCCAAGGCTTCTTTTTCTAGCTTTTCACCTTCTTCTTCATTTGAATCATGAATCACTACCATCACTTTCCTTGGGGACTCATGCATATGCTTCTTGGGGTTTTCTTCCTTTTCATAAGTATTTTCTTCTTCCTCTTGTTCATGCTCATGTTCTTCATGATGCACCAATTCTGGGCTCCTTCTCATTTCAGCCTCTTCTTCATGCTTTTCCTCTTCAACAAGAGACATCTCTTCATCATACCTAGAACCTTGATCTTGCTTCCCTATTGGAGATTCATTTTTCTCCATTTCTTCATCAGCATTTCTTTCCTTCGTGGTGGGATATTTTTTGATTTCCTCCTTGACATCCTTGAGTTGTTGGGCTATCTCCTCTCTGAGCTCTGGATCAATAGTCTCCATGATGTATTTGGTTCCTATCTCTTCATCATCATCCTTAGAGGATTGCACTTCCTCATCCCCATGGATAAACTCATCGATTATGAGATGCTGGTATATAGGATGCTCATAGTAGTCATACTTTTCTTCCTCTAATTTCCTAGTTGCTTCCTTCTATTGCCTGTTCAACTCTTCAAAAATATGCATCATAGCCTCCATCAAGGGTAGCTCAATAGGAGGAGGAGGAACAGGAAGACTAGTTATGGCATGGGCAAGTGTGGCCTATACTACGGGGTTTGCAAACATTCTAGAAAGCTCGAATGGCATATTTTGCATGTATTTGGTGAAAGATTCTAGAAGGGCGAGAGTCGGCATTGCGGTTGTTGTCGTGGTAGTCAAAATAGACAATGATGGTGAAATCAATGAGGAAGATAGAGGGGAAGTAGTTGGGCATATGCAGGATCATCATGGAAAAAAAAGGCCCTTAAGTGGCAATAAAATTCAGAAAAATCGAAGTTAGGCAACTTGATGTAAAAATTTGAACTAGTTAACTATATTATTTCACAAATATGTAAAAATAGAACCTATTGCAAATTGAATGTAGTTTCTAAACTACTAGGTTTATTTTTATTTTTAAAAAATATATTGGTGAGAATTTGAAATTTCAATGCAGTAGGACTTAAATTTCAGGGAAAAAATAAGAAGTAGGTGTCTGTTTGACCACCCTAACCACAATAAAATGATAATATTTTTTTATGATTTTAGATATAAGTAAAAGGCTCATGTCCCAATGTGATGCATATTTTTTTGTAATTTTTTTCCAAGTAAATAATTAATTATGATTTTTTTATTACAACTTTTAAAAAATATAAAAATTAGTACGTCTAACCACCTTAACTTGGTCAAAACTTCATGAAATACAATTCCTTTTTTTTAATCCTATAGTATATGAAGCATATAATGTAACACATGTTTCATATTCAAAAAATGTGATACCCTTTGAAACCTATAGAGGTTTTTCAATCAGCCTATCAATCAGGACTTTAGTCATAATTCAAATAGAAAATTAATTTAATAATTATTTATTAAATTCAAAGTAAAGCATAATTTATATTGGTGGAAAGCTAATAATCTCCTTTAAAAATTCTTTTCTTGTCATCAATTTTGGGTAAAAAAAAGGTCTTCAACCACATGGGCCATCATATCACTTACATATTGCCACTTTTTGGCACATCATAATCCTGAACATAGCCAGTGGCAGAGGAGGATTCCATAGCTATGACTTCTGCCATAGGAGAGGTTGAGGCAAGGTGGATGGAAATTTCCACTGTGGGTGGAGAGGTGGCAACTATTGCTTGTGCAATAGGCAAGGGAGTAATAGTGGTAGTAGTTCCGATTGGGGCAACAAACATAACAAGTAGAGAATTTGGTTGATCTTTTCCCTCGTGGAGTGGGTCTTCTTGAATAGTGGGCATCCCTGTGAAACTTCTTGACTTCTTTGATTTCTTCAGATTTCCAACTTCTGGAGCCTTCTTTGAAGACTCCTTAGATTCAGACTAGAGCTCAATAGCTTCCTTTCTCTTCTTCAACCCTGTGATGGGAGGAGATGTTGAGGTCTCTCCTACTAGGGTAGTATCAACAACGGTGTCCTCAGCTTCACCCTCATGTGGATCATCGAGCTTCGTGAATGTTAGCTCCACTCCTTGCTACTTAAATTAAGAAATTTTCCCATCAATTCATTGTTTGGTTCTTGCCTCGACTGGCTTTGTAATACTATCGAAGTCATTGACCTCCTCTTTGTTCCAAGCTATCAATGGTAATGGCAAGTTGGCGACAAAATTATACCTTGGGTCCATCACCGTGCCTTCTTCTTCAACCACTTGCTCTGGCACGAGAAACATCTTGACCACCTTAACAAAGTAGGTCATCATATGCATGTACTATCACATACGTACCTCCTTTTCATCCTTGAAATTAGCCCATAAGTCTTCAACATTATGTAAGTGGGAATACTCCAATCCAACCATTTTCCTCAACTTTCCATATGGATCCATCCGCGGCCAAGCAGTGTGGAATTTCATATTGTATTCGCTCATCTCTTTATTAGAATACTCTGCACATTGAGATGTATGGAGCTCATATTGCCCTTGTTTGAAGGAGAGGGGATAAGGAACCCCTTCCCTATGCTTGTCGCTCATAAGGGTGTGTGATCATTGTAGCTGTCATGAGAGTTCAAGTAATATTATCCAATCATTTAGATACCGAGGTAGCTTGTATGGTTTATCAAAGAATCCTTTGGCTTAGATGTAGTTGAATTTTAGAAATTGTATAAACAAGAATCTGAACCAGAGGATGAAGGAAATAGAACTATGTGAAATTCTCCTTTCAGGGTCATCCTCAAGCAATCTAATGATGTGGCCTATGAAGGCATCATTAACCCTGCAATAGTCCCTCTTGAAATTTTTGTACTGTAGTTGAGGGTAATTGTCATACACTTTCAGTACCATTTTTGGATTTGGATTTGGTGCCACAAATAAACCCCTATACTAGGCATGGTTAGCAAGCAAGTATACAAGGTATGATGTCATGTAGAATTTTGATGTTTTCTTCACTGCTAAAACCTACTCGTATAGGTAGTCACTTATAATTCCAGCCAAATAGAAATATGTGTTCCCCCAGATGATTTCCTCAATGAAATAAAACATCCATTCTTGAAAGAAGGATGAAGCCAGAAGGCCCATGACTTTGCACAAAAGAGTTACCAATTCATGGTAATCTTTGAAAAAGTCACTCTGAAAGAGTTCTTGGGGCACCTTATTGGTGTTGCCCCTCTTGTCCTTCAGCTAGTATTGATTAATCAATTTCTTGCATCTGAGGGGATCTTCATCCCACATCTGCTTGCCATATTCCTTGGGGGTTTGTTCCATCTCATTGATGGTAGGGATGCAGAAAGTCCTCCCTATTGACTTGGCGGACAAGTCAGCCAACACATTTCCATGTTTGTCAACTATTTTTCCGGTATCTTCTTGGTACACCTCCCGACAATCCATCCCAAGTTCGGGGGCTATGAGGGCTAGCGGGAATCATGCAGCCTTGGCCAATCCATCACTTCTAATTTTTTAGAAATTTTCTATTTTGGGATAAAGCGTGAACCTCTGTTTGAACTCATCAATATCTATGTGTCCCAGATTAGTATCTAAGATCTCCTTCCATTTTGTAAGGACCTTGTATTTAAGGGGTTCCCCTTGGAACTTGAACTTCATATAGTCTTTATCCTCCTTACTGCAAGGTGCTTTTGTGATCTTCTTTCCTCTGTCTTTCTTTGTGAGTGTCCCCAAGGATCCAACTGCTGGTTCCATAAATCTTGCAACCAAAGGAGCAGTAAATGATTCAAGCATAAAATACAAGGAACATTAGCCACAGTCATATAAAATAGTGTTAGATCAAACAATTTATGCTCTAAATATCATAAAAATCCTCTAAGGATTATCTTTATCTCTCATTTGGAGGAATTTGGGAAATGTGGGCCCAAGGGTGTGAAATTCCCTGGGCTAGTAGCCATTTTAGGGGCAACAAAGACAGACGACACTAGCAAGACGAACTTCTATGGATGGCATCCTGCAATGCAGGACTTGCAAGGTTGGAGGATGACAGAATATGTGGGTTGGAGGATGCGGAAGGACACGAGGGATTGGTAGTTTGGAATGACATCCATGGGATGGAAGTCTAACAAGGGCAACCCCCATGGCCAGACCCACAGGAGGTATTGGCCATGCATATTCCTTCTTGTTTTAGCATTTAGCATCCTAGAAGCGTTGGGGACATCAAGTTTCACAACATGGGGAGGCAAGGGTCAAACATCGTTTGAAACGACGAAACCCAAACGAAGTCCTATAGACGGAAGTCCGTAGGAATCGGTTTGCATGGTCCAAGTCTTAATTCTATTACGCATGTTTATCCCAGATGACACTAGAATGGGTGGGATCTGATGGTCGGAGAGACGGGATGTGACAGTCATCCCAAAATGGCAGGCATCAAACAAAATTATGAGGTCGGCGGCTTGCGACTATGGGCCCGAGAGGGTCTGAGGATCACTCACTTTACTTGTAAATTTTGGAAGTTTCATAAATGGCGGATGAGGGGGTGGGGTCCAACCGACGGGAGGATGGGTCATGGAAGCCATTTTGGAATGGTGGAACCTAAGAGCAACTAGCAGGCAAAAGCCTGAGTAGTCGAACCAGATGGGGCCAATGGACATTCCATTTTAACTTGTGAATCTTTAAGGTTTGAATTTCATCAACCGCAGAGGCGGGACCCACATGATAGGAGGACCTAATGAGATAGCCATTTGAGATGGTAGGGCCAAAAGGTGAAATTCACATGGAAGTCCATGATGGCAGACCTGCATGGGTTGATGGATATTCTCTTGATCTTGTGGATTTTGAAGGCTTTGTCAACAGCTAAGAGGAAGAGACATCCCCCGACGATGGGCCCGAAAAGGACGGTGACTGATTTTGAAAGTTAATGTTTACGCGAGAAAGGAACGACCGAGTGGGTGATGCAGGCCCGAAGGGAATGAGTGACATGCTAAAGAAAAGCGATGGGGGTTCTTAGTTTCATGTGGTTTTGGGTTGATTTTTCCAAGGTTTCTCGAATTTCTAATTCATGGGTTTTACAGGGAGGTCATTTCTTCACCTAAATTCATTATTTTTTGAGAAAACATTCAATCACCTTCGAATTTATGGAGGAAACAAAGACAGTGAGGAGCGACGATGAACTCACCTTATGATCTCGCACTGAACATTGATGAAACTCCTCAGAATTTTCTAGATTCGGTGGATGGAGGTTGCGAATGTGACATTGGTGACAACTGAACTCTGACACTTACTTTCCAAAAATAATTTTTTGAAAATACGAGTTTGAGAAAGATATTTATAGAAAATGTAGCATTAAATGTGTGCATTAAATGCTTGTACGATGGTCAGGTGATAGCCATTTGAAATGACAGTCGATGACAAAAAAAAAGGCATATTTGAGTGTAGGTCTCATGGACCGGGAGGATGTCGGGTGTCTACCATCCATAATGGCAAAGCAATCAGAGAATACCACATATAGTAGCCTGCAGGCACGAACCTACACCAGCTCAAGAACACCAATTTGAAAACTTGAAGTTAATCTCCACCCAAGGATGCCCAAGGAAACTCCGCAAAGACTTAAGAGTTAGAAAATTTGAGGGGGGAAAAAATGTGATTGACTCAAGGTAATTCTTCAAGGGTTCCTCAATCACTTAGAACTCAAAAATAGGGGCATGCAAAATGAGGTGAAGCAAAAGTGACTCGACACAAACATAAAAAGAGGATCCCCATTTCAAATGGGGCATGTGTGCTATAGCATAGGGTGATCCCACAATACTGGTTTACAATTTTTGGGCAAACTAGATACTGAACTAATTTTTTTAACTAAATCTTCACTTTCGGGCTCCTATAATGCCTAAACCGTGAGGAATTTGAAGATGATATACACTAGTGATTTGTAAATTTTTGTCTATAGATTATAAATATATTTTTTTCTAAATTTTTGGAATCAGATTACACTACTTTTTTCATCTCCTTCAAAAACTAGTTTTTATGAGTAAAAAACATTTTTAAGGAGTGATGCTCACCGTATAAAACATAACTTTTTTCGTATTAAGGATAAAATTATAATTTTTTTGAATTTAGATTTGTAACTATGATATATAACAAGTTCATTTGGTATATTTTTTCCTTAACCAAGTTTTGAAGTCAAACCAATTACAATTCAGACATAGGTGGACTATATACAACATAAATTTTTCTGTATGTATCGAAATTCAATTTTTTTTTTATGGATAAAGCACATCAATACCTAGCCTAAAAATATTTTTCAAAATTTTATTTTGATAATCTACTATTTTTCCACATGTACAGAACATAGAGCCTAATTTTTCGTTGAAAAACCTACATTCACAAGAAATAACAAATAAATATAATAATCAAATTAAATTTAATTAAAATTACACTTATTTGGAAGTTTATTTTAAGGACTACATACTTACAAAAAATAAATTTTAAATGAACTCATTTGATCCCCCAAAAGGTAAATCAAAAGTGATTTTTTATCAGCATTTTGATAGGCGTAAAGGAGACTCCATTAGAGGTATGGCTTAAAAAAAGCGGGGTTCTATCCAAGGGGGCTTGGTCTAAGGTGATTTTTTTCAAACCCTATTCAATTGGAATCCTTTAAATGGAACTTTTCAAGGCTTAAATCATTATATTTTCTAAAAATATATGATTTTAGTAAAAATCAGGATCTCCCAGAAAGTGTAAACCACTATTGTGGCAACACCCTATAACAAATGGTGACTTTGCTGGGGAGAACGTTCCTAGCATTCTAAGGATAAATACTCATTCGGAACCCAGAATATCTGGTTTTGTAGACTAGAGGCTAGTTTCCAATAGTGAACTAAGAAGTAGGTTGAGGATGGGATCCTAGGTGGAATCGCATTACGAGGTTATCATGGAAGTGTGTGAGTGGTGAGTTCATTTCCTTTCCTTAGAGATTGTGCAGGAGACCTTTGATTAGGTAGGGGCAAGCTACGTAAACTGTCTAACCCCAAAAGTAACCTATACATTGCTCCACGGCTAGTCAAGCATTAATATCCCCGATGGAGTTGTCGTTGTGAGCCCATGAACATAGCTCTACTACTAGCTAGGCATCCATAGCCTCGGTAGAGATATTTGTACACCCCTACAATTGCACAATATTGACTTTTATTTTATTTTCTCTTTTGATGTTTCTTTGTAGTACTTTCCTTTATTTTGCTCAGTTATCTAAGCATTGAAGCTCACAATGGGTTTGGGAATCATAGTGATCATTGGAGCAGACTTGAGATTTTTCACTTGTCCTACCCTCCCAGCAATCACCACACAATTCTTCAGAAACATTTAAAGTATGTTTTGTGTATGATCCATGATAAGCGTAAAAATATTCAAACAAGGATGCAATCCTAGGTTAGTACAGAGTTCAAAAGAGGAAACCAACCTCTAGAGACATTCAAAAATTTATAGTTGGGAGTGAATGCTTATCCAGAGAACAATCAAGATCGAACAATAGAGTACACCATTCATTGCACCAAGCATGGCCACCACACCGAGACCAAAACAACCAAGAGACAAGCAAAGTAAAATAGAAGAAGAAGAACAAAGTAAAAAGAAACCTAACCTAAACTATGTACAAATATTCATAGGGAATGAGCTTCAATAGCTTAGGGGTGGAAATAATGCTTAAGGTGTTACCCATTGATAGGCAATGGGACATCTTCACCAGTTAAGGTCTTGAGGTGAAAAGCATTATCCTCTAGGATTTCAACAATCTGAAAGGGGCCAAGCCATAGCTTGTTGAATTTTTCATGTCCCCCTTTCCTCTCATGGGCCTTGTCCCAACATAGGACTAGATCAACAATTCTAAAGGCCTTTACTTTGGCTCGACAATCAAACCATCTTGTAACTATGCCCTAATGATTGGAAAAAATTTCAATAGCATGGTCATGAACTTCTTCTAGATGGAGGAACTTAGCTAAGCGAGCCTCCCTTTGATCCCCTTCTTCATAGAAGTTATTGATGAATTGGAGGGTGGGAATCTTGAGGTGAATTGGGAATACAGGCTCAAGGCCATAAATGAGGTGGAACGGGGAATCTCCCAAGGAAGCCTTATGTCGTGTACGATCTTCCCAAAGGGAAAACTAGAGTTGGGTATGCCAGTCCTTGGGATTCCTATAAAGAAGCTTCTTGATGACAATGATTATATTCTTGTTGGTGGATTTAGCAAGGCCATTGCCTTGGGGATTGTAGTTGGATGAGAATTTGAGGGCAATACCACGGTTGAAGGCCCAACTAGAAAATTTTAGTGAGGCAAAAGTGGGACCATTATCACAAACAAGAGCATAGGGGCAACCAAAATTATTTACAATAAAACTTTCAAGGAAATCAATAACTACCTCTATAGTAAATTCCCTACATGCAATACCTTATGTCCATCTAGTACAATAATCAGAGGCAGTTAGAAATTACATGTGACTTGCAGAAGATGGTGGGCTTACCAGACCAATGAAGTTGAGACCCCATTACATGAATGGTCTTACCTCCAAGATTGGTTGTAGCGGGACGACAATGTTCCTCTCTCTAGTTGCAACGGTATAGCAAACATGACACATCCGAACATGGTTGTGAGAATCCTTGAAAATTGTGGGCTAGCAGTATCCCAATAATAGGATTTGATGAGTCGTAGAGGGAACTAAACCATGACCAGTACCAAAATTTTCATGAAATTCTTTCAGCACACGCACTGCTTCTTCCTTAACCATGCATCTTAGATAGATTCCCTCATGATTTTTCTTATATAATATGGAGCCTTGCAAAATATAGCTACTGCTCTTTAGTTTGAGGGTGCACTTTTGGACTCCCTATAAGTGGGACAGACATCTGTGGTACAACAAGTAATAAATAATATCATTGTACCACTCCCCTGGGGAGAAATCTCCAAGTTAATATTGCTGAATAGTAAGCTCCAGCTCATCTTCTACTACTGTTGTTCTCAATCAGATATGCACCCTTGTTAGATTTTCAGAAATGAAAACTATCTATTGAAACATGGAAACCCTTTTTAGATGTGGGTGATCTATGAGAAAAGGAAATCTCTAGAGTGAATTGGTTCTCTGAATGATGAATCCTATTCTAAGTGATTTCTTGAAGTAAAGAGTTAGGAAGATGACTAAAATTTAAAACTCTTAATCAAAGATGATTCTCCAGAACTTAAATGATTCAGACACTACTACTCAAATCAATTCCTCTAAAACATTTATCCTTACAATCTCATTGGCATATATTTTCAATAGTACTTTGTATGAAGATTTGTGGATTTTAAAACAACATACAATCTAAAAACTATGCAATTTTGAACACAAACTCACAACAATAGGACATGAAAGGATTCAATAGGTTGGATCACATTGACATCAAACTATCACTATAAACCTGAGACAAATATGAGAAAGAACTTTGTTGCTTTATTAAAACTGAAAGACTATTCGGCCCAAAATCTGAGTACAAAAATGCTTACAAAACTCTCTGCATGAAGAAGAGAGAGAGAAGCAATAATCTGAACTAGAAAAACACTAAGTTTTTCTCTAAGATATACCTCAAAACCCTAATCTGAGCTCAAAGAAAAAACTCCAGGAAAGGCACCTAACACTGCTCCAAAAAAGAGTAACTGAAATGGAAAAGTCCCATTCTTTGCATGGGCATGCTGAAAACCACCTAAAAATAGGTCTTCTTTTCTTTAAAAGAAAAAAAAACACCTTATCTCTCCACCAAGAAGCTCAAATCTAACCAAGAGAAAAAATCAATATTAACCTGCTAAAAATAGCAAAGAAATAAAACAATTTATAAAGCATTGTTTTATTCTTGCTTTACAATGATTTGTAGATTCTTTACAATTGTTTTATTTTGCAATTAAAGATTTAGAAAAATATTTTGCAAAATATCAACCCTTATTACTCCATGACAATAATTGATTCTTCTTATAAATTTAAATCATAAAAAATATAAAGCTATCTCCATTACATACTTAATTGATTTTCTTCCAAAATCAATAAAAACCCTAAGGCATTAATACTTATTCCTCCACTCTCCAAGAGATGAATATTGGACAAAACCACAAGGTATTTGATATTTGAAAATAAAGCATACCTTACCTAAGTCTATACTTATAAAATCTCATCAACTCCAAAGTCGACCTAGGCATGAGAAAGTGATCACTTAAGTATTAAAATTAAGACTTAATCAAAATACAACTAAAGGCCCTAAATTCAAATTAGGGAATGCATGGACAAAACCAAAAGAAAGCCCTAAACTTCATTTCATTTTGTAACTTGCAAATGTTGAAGACTTGCTCAGCTGAGAGAGAAATGTGTTGCCACCATTAGGGTTCTCATCTGGAGCTTGAAACTTCACACTATTCTAAAGATCTTGGTAGCTACTTGTTGTTTGTTCATGGTAAGTCGAGTTCATATAACTTTTTGGCTTCATTCGCTATGTTTTTAGAACAAACAACCATTAAGGCCACGACTTTCACATGCATTATTTTCTGATTTTTTAATGTTCATTTCCCTCTATGTTTGCTCTATCTCTCTAGTTGCCATTAATGAGAGGGCTTGAGCCTTGTTTGATGCTCTTCTTTAAAGCTTGGTGCCTAGTATTTGAGAGCTCCTATGAGCTGGCCGTGCCTCTTACTCCTCCATTGCTTTGACAAGGTAAGCTACTCTTCCATTATTTATTTGCACTTCTCTATCTCATCAAAATGAAAGCATTTAAAACCTTAAGAATGCAAGGCAATGATTGTTGTTTTGAATGCATAAAATGTTGACCACTACAGGTCATACCATGAACATGTGGCTCTATTTTCTATGAATAAATTCTCAACACATTTCCTCATTCCTTATCTTCAAATTTTTGAAAAAAATAGTAAAATTAAGATGGGTTTTTTTTAGCTTCTTGAGAGTTATGTTACTGGAATCTCTATAAATGGGCTCGACCCATTATGCATTATATGCATTTCTTGCATTTTCTTGTCAACCCCTTACATGGGTATTCTTTGATTTTGAAAAAAACTTTTATCTTCTGTTCTTTGTTCGAAAACCCCAAGTGGGTTTAGTTGAAACTGGTGAAAACTCCATTTTGATAAAAAACCCCAATGTGGGTATTCAAAGTTTTAGAAAAAACTGCATTTTAATAAAAATTCTTCACATGGGTATTCATAATTTTAAGCACAAACTTCATTTCATGAACAACCCCAATGTGGGTATTCTGGAAATAGTGAGAAACCTTTGTATTTCTACATTTTTTGCTTTAATTGTTCATCTCCCATCATGTGGGTATGCTAAAATCATGGTAAATCTGCATTTTTTATAATAAAAAAACCCCATGATATCTTTAAAAATTTGCTTTCCTGTCAAAACTCTGATGTAGATTCTTTAAAATAAGAAAAAAAATGCATTTGAAGCTTTCACATCATGCTAAAACCTGTATGATTTTATCATTTTTTTGAACAATGCAGTAACTCTCTTTCCGTTTCAAAATAATACTGTAGCTATTGTCTCATTTGCAATTCAAACTTATTGAACTAAACAAGATAACTCTCCTTTCACTTGTGCTTCAAATTACTTGCTATCACCACTTTGCTTGTATGATTATCTTTATGCTTGTTATCTCCCATACAATGTTCATGAATGCTTCAGACAATAACATGTATTTTTAGCTCAACATTCTCATAAAATAAAACTCACCATGTGCTATTGTCATTTGTTAGAAGCTTTATAGATAAGGAATTATGTATGCCTATTCACCATCATTGTTTATGAGATAGAACAATGCTACTCCAAAACAGAACCATATGAAACAACATAAAATAAAGTGAACAGACATAAGGCAAAAAAATGTAACTAATATGACAGTATTTAAAACTTGCAAGTATGGAATTGATGCATTTCAGTTGAATTGATTGAGCTCATTTAGTCTATTTTCCACATGTAGCTTTCAAAACAACATGTTACTGGGTTGTTATGAGTGAATAATAGGCTCAATTGTTTGATGATTGAAAACATGTTTCACTCCTTCATGTTGAATAGCTCAGATGAGCATGATGATTGTACTTTATTTCTCATCCCACTTGTAAGTTTAGAGGGTAGCATGTGGAGCTCTACCAATATGGGAGCCCGTTTTACACCACATGCTTTATGTCTTCAGAAAATAATCAGCTTCATGACTTTTCCTATACCTGCATAGGAAACAAACGATGTTAGCAAAAACAATAAATATGATGATGTTTACTCTTTTAGCTCTGGTTCCTACACTTTTCTTTTAGTTGATTCTATGCATCCCAAGGATTGAATTATATTTATGTTAGTAGGGTATGTAGTATAGTTCATATCTCAAGCTCTTAATTGACACCCTTCTCAATATTATGCGTATACAGTTAGGAGCAAAAGAAAAATGGAGTGAACAACAAGGCATCAACTAAAGTTTAACTCACGGATATGTTCTATGTTATTTGTTACTCTCTTTTAGTTGTATATTTCATTTCTTGTAATGACCAAGACTAACTAAAAGCACATCTTGTGTGGATATTTTAATTTTTCCTTCTACTTTTCATTCTGAAAAGAAATGCATCAAAATGCAAAGTTTTACCATCATTTCTATTCTTGTAATCAAATGAAATCTGTAATGTAACAATGTCATGAAATAAATGAAAGCAAAGGATGCTTAATCATTTGTATAATTAGCTTGTACTTGATTTTTTCAATAAGCATTAAGGAATACTTATTAAACTCTGTTATCTCATTAATGCATATCTGATACTTATTAGAATAGATGCAATCAACAATTTAAAACCATGTAGAAACTAACTGAATTTCCACTTTAAGATATAATAAACTTTAATCAGCTACACCAATTGAGCTGTAGTGAAAAATTGATAGCATTTGCTTCAACTATCATTCATTCGAGTTATATCCCTCTAACAAATTTCATTGGCTTTATTTCCATGTCATATTCCTGCAGCAAGGTGGCCCATTGTGATCATCTTTCTCCTAGTTCATTTTGCATCAACAACATCTTCACTGCTGGATCAGGCACTATGGAAAACACTTTGTTGTGCATAATGTAGTGTCTAAGCTTCTTGACTCCTTTGACAAGGGCATATTCCTGCTTGTGCCCATTGTGATATCTTAGCTCAACGTCCTTTAAAGGAGCACTCATAAAGGCAATTGGGTGCAAATTTTCGTCGTCATCTTTCTAAGTCAATATTCTAGCACATGAGTGATCTAAAGCGAACAAGTAGATATAGAACAACTTCAGGTAATCAAGACTCAATAACATAGGTTTACCAACAATTGCATTCTTGATTTCTTAAAAGGCCTTCTTTTCCTTTGGATTCCACTCAATTTTTGTGTCTTGTTTCAGCATTGCATTGAGTGGTTTGACAATTTCAGAAAAGCCCGTAATAAATTTTTTGATGAAATTTATCTTTTCGAAGAAAGTTTTCAACCCTTTCTTGTGCCTAGTAGTTGATTGTTCATTATGGATTGGATATGCTTGGGGTATATGGAGATCACTTTCTCCAAGAGGATGTGTCCTAACAACTTGCCCTCGATAACCCCAAAGATGCATTTCTTCAAATTTAAGGAAATGCCAATTCTCTGCACTTCTGGAAGACCTTACATAAATTGGAGACATGGTCTCCCCTAATCTTTGAAAATACTATAAGATCATCCATATAAATGATAATACACTTACCAATAATTTCCTTGAAGGTGATGTCCATTGCATGCTGGAAGGTGGCACCTGCGTTGATCAATCCAAAAGGCATCCTTCTATATGCAAAGTTCCCCCTCTTGGTGGTGAACGTTGTTTTATGCCTATCTTTGTATTGCACCATTACCTGATTGTACCTAGAATTCCCATCTAGGAAGGACATCATGTGGGAACCATTAACTACCTGCAATACCTCATTGAGTGAAGGCACAAGATAGTTGTCCTTTTTGAAGCTCTGTTCAAATTGTGGATATCAACACACAACTTGATTTCTCTATTTTTCTTCTTTATCGGAACCAAATTTTCCACCCACGTGGAGTGTCGGAATAGAAATATAATTCTGGTGGACAACAACTTCTACACTTCCTTGTAAATGATTGGCTCCAACAAAGCATTGATGGGGCGATATCATTGTCGAAATGGTCTCACATTCGGCCTAAGGGGAATAGTGTGTGTGATGATTGATGTGTCATACATTTTCAAATCCTCGTAACTCCAAGCAACCACATTAGGGTATTTTTGTAAAGAATCAATGATACCCTTCCTTTCTTTTAGTGTGCACACTTTTCCAATGAACACATTCTTTGCATCCTCAATTTTTTCGAGGTTATGGGTGTCACACTGATTGCTTGGATATGGATTCGTTGAAGTGCAACATCCATAACTTGGAAGAATCCTCAATTCTAGAATTAGCAAACCTGCTTTTTGCTTCTGAGGGTGGCCTTACTTCTGCAGCCTTAGGAGGTGGCATAGGATTAGAGTGCCTTTGATCTAGTGATGTTGATTGATCCTCCTCCTTAGGGGTGACCTATCCCTTAATGTGTTCAATTACTATTTGGCATAAACAACATTCAAATTCTGAATGGGCAACATTATGTACCCTCCACCAACTAGGCAACAGGAGTTCCTAAAAATTCATTCTTGCCCCCAAATTGAGCTAATCTTGCACACATTTTTAAATGAAATCATGGAAACTGTCTAGCCATCCAAGGTTTCCATCTTCATAAGAATCCTCATTTTCTGACTCAATTATCATTTTTGTGCTCTGAGGAGTGTGGGCCAAGCTGATAGGTGGACTGCACAATACAAGAAGGACCTCCTTGGTTGCATCTTCTTCATAGCCTTCTTGTTCATCTGAATATGACATAGGGCAGTAATTCCCTAGTTTTGTTTCAAAAAACAACACCTCATTCATGTTGTTGTACTTCATGATTGGCTCTCAATCTATACAGATCTATTTTGGCATCCCTTTCCACAATAACCACAGGTGAGAATAATATGTGGTAGCATATCCAATCAATGCTCAGGTGAAATCCCTTCCTAAGATAATACCATAGGTGTCAGGAATATCTGCAACCTGGATGTCAATCATTTTTTGTATCCTTGGATCAACAACAATTTGCATAGGTATTCTATTGATCTCACTGACTATGTTGATCTCAGTTTTATCAAGTTGCATCACCTTGCGTAGGAGGGAGTTGGAACTATTCCCAAGGCTTTGGAAACACTCAAGGGCATGACATTGGTGGAGGCTCCCGAATCGAGCAAAAAATTGTGAAGATTCTTCCCAAATATTCTAATAGTTGTCAAGAAGGGAGGGGTTTCCAATTTTCCTTGAAACAACCCTCTGAAAATGTCCACTTGGGCCACTTGGCCTTTGTCTCTATCATTTCCCTTGTTTTAGGTTTGGGCCTGTTCTGTTTCCTTGGTGGGTTGCTTGTTTATTTGTTGATTTGAAGGTGGGTCCACTTTCTTATTGAAAACCTGTTGGATGACAAGCTCACTTTGTGAGTCCTCAAAGGAGACCCTCTTAGCAAGTGCTTCATGGGTTGACCTGGATGAAGAGGTCCCATTGATCATTCTAAAAAAGGCATTCCTAATGGCTGGGACCTTGAGCAACTCGAAGGAAGACATGCTTAACTTGACTTTCTTGAATTCTTCTACAACGTATTCTCCCGTTTTCTCAATTTCAGCATCACAAGGGGTATTCTGGGAGGAGATAGTGGGTTGGCTTTGGTTTTGATGTTGTTGCCTATTCTTGTTGAAGTACTAGGTAGGTACATGAGGATAGCCTGGGTTGTTGCTAGCATTTGGGTCAGGAGGTGTGCTAGATTTGTTAGGTGGGGTGGAGGTTGTAAAAGGACCACCAGCTTGTCCACCTGTCTGCCTATTTCTTAAATCATATGGGGTAGTCATTTGGTGAAAATTTGGACTTCATCTTCCCTCCGATCTTCCTCATCTACTAGACCATTATCTATAGAATTAAAGAGCTGAGCCAAAGGACTTTCGGTACTTACCTCATCTTCCTTGTTGTTGTTTATGGCGGCGTCATCCTTTTCAGGCACATTGCACTCAAACTTCAGGAAAGGGGCCTAGTTGACCACCAACACTGAAGAGTCATATGGTTCGAAAGGGATGATGTATCTACATCCCAAGTTGTCAATGGCATTCTAGACCTCTACCTAGAAAATTTTAGCAGTCGCCTGGAATTTTGGACAATCCAATTCGGAATGTTGACTTGTTTTATGGATGCGGCACCAACCAGACAAGGCAGCCTCAACCAGGTATACTTCGCTCATTGTCTTGTCATTGTTGTTGGTCTGGTCAAGGGGCATATGAATACCACCATTTTTTATCTTGGTGTTCCATGTAATATTTTGTCTCTAGGAAGGCCTTCTTTAAAATTTATCCCCCGAATTTTGACTTCTTTCATAATTTTATCTAGAAAATGTACCCACGTCATGGTTGTCATGGCCATTGCGGTTGTCATGATTGAGGTTAGCCTTGATGCTTCTTTGTGAGGATGAAAACTGGTTGTTCTAATTTCTCAAGTGCAACATCTCGATTGACATCTTCTTGATCATTTATGTTAGCTCATCGATCCAATCCTTTTTTGTATTGTTTGGCTGTGAGGTTGAATTCTAAAGGAAAACGTATTGCACCACTAACTAATTTTGGTGAGTAGGTAGGAACTCAGAAGCTTGAATGTAGGCCAATACTTGGGGTGGCTGGGGCTGCAAATAATGAGGAACTAGGGGAGCCTAGTTCATAGGCTGCCCTAGATGAGGCACTATGGGAAGATGCAACATTAGATTCATGAGGGGAACCTAATGTTGTAGGGCTTCAGTAAGCCCTTGAATCTGTGTGGGATGAGCAGCTTGTCCCAAAGAGGGTAGCAAGCTAGAAATATTATGTCCCAAATCAGTGTTGGCTATGACGGCCTCCGTGTAGGCATCCACTAGTCTGGTAGGAGGTGGTCACATCCTTTTCACAAATGCTACTGTGAGGTTATCCAATGTTGCATAGTAAATAGGAAAATTAGTGGCATCATTGAATGTATATGGAGGTTTTAACCTGGTATATGCCCTATGGAATGAATCATTAAAGGAGTTGATTGGTTTATTGATCTCCCTTTGGATAGACATCAACTACCCATACAATTCTGAAGGGTTGATTGCAATCTTGAACTTCTACAAGAAAGAATCCTTTAGAAGGTCCCATGTGTTAATGGATCTTGTTAGCAAGTGGACATACCAGTAAAAGGCCTCCTCCCCCAAGGAGTAGGGAAAGAGTCGGCAAGCAATGTCCTCATGTATGATCTGCATATTCTTCAGGGCTATTTGAAAACTATTAATGTGTTCCTCTGCTGTCCTCTATGGGTCTCAAGGGTTGAACTTCGTGCAAAATCCCTCTAGGTTCTTTGGTATATCATGGTAAAGGTTCAAGGCCAGAGGTGACAGATTGTTTCCTAACCATTCCATGGGAGGTAGAGGTGGAGGAGGTTGCACCATATTGAATTTGGACTATAAAGGGCCAGCGACAGCTATAGGGACAATGCCTAAAAGGGGGGCTACGTTGGGATGAAAGGAAATGCCTAAGCTATGGGAAGTAGTAGCCTGGAATGTTTTTTGTGACGGTTGAGAGGAGAGGTGTGTTGCCAAGGGTGGAGGTGAATGGGATAAAGGAAAGGATGATGGTGAAGGTGAAATGGGATAGTCAGATGCATTGTAGGTGGATGCTTCTCCTCTTTTAGCTCTTCTAGCTCGGGTAGCGGTGGTAGCTCCTAAAATTCGCCCTTTTTTGGTGTGGACCTGAATATTCTATAAAACCTTTCAAGGGAGAATGACCCAATTCGATCCAGCTTAGTTCCAGCGAGTCCCTCCTTCTAGCGCCATTTCTATTGATGGGTGTTTTTGCACTTTTCAACATAGGTAATGCATAGGTACATCACCTCTCTTGAAAGGACATCTCCAACAATAAGTTGTTGAAAATTACCCCAAGGTCTCTCGAGTTTCAAGTCATGACATGCTCGGAATATCTCAATGGTTTAAATGTGATTTTGTTGGTAATCACAGGGAAGACTTACAAAAGTTAGGCTAGAGGATAATTGGTTCAACTACATGAGCTCTTTAGATGGGATGTCACTTGCACAGTTGTTGTGGGTTCAAACAATAGTCTAAAACTCCTATTTCAGCTTGAGATTTGGCTTTACAATGTGCAATGAACCATGTTTAAAGTCACTATTTAAAAAAAAAAAGGGCAGGGAAGTAAAGAGGTTCCTGGATCTTAAACTAGCTATGAATAGTGACAATCATTGCTACAGTGGGCCATCCTTCCCAAGACTAAGTTCCACTTAACCAAGAGATTCTATATTTTCATGAAACTAGTGCAATCTTCTAAGAACTATAGATTTCAGTTTTTCATTCACCATGAACATGAATAAAGAGATGATATTTAAGTGCAACAGTGATATAAATTTTAGACTAAATTTGCACAGTTGTATATCATGAATAAATAGCCAGAAGTATGAACTAGGAAGAGGTCAACACCATATCAATATTCAACATCAGTTAGCATCTAATTGATCTACTAGAACAACTGAAACACATAAAACAACAAAGTAAAACTACTCAAATTCACTAACTAAGAGAAGAAGAATCATGAAACATGCAAAGGAACTCAATAAATTACCAAGTCAATGAATTTCTATTAATATTCCAGCAACATGTCATTACAACAACTCAATTGTCCCTAAAATCAGAGGAGGAAACCCCTATTTATACTTTTCAAAAAGAAAAATGAGTGGCCAAGATTTGATCTCATTGTGTGGCCAAGATTCACTTTACACTAGGGTTTCACCTACCCCCAAATATATAGCAATTTAAAAATAAACTCTTTGTCTTTTGCCTATTTTGTCCTCCTGTGGCAACATTGTAGCTCTTTGTCATTTACCAGATTATTGTTTTCCCTTTTGGCTGTAGCTACACATTAAGAAACTCATCACCTATTATAGGCTTTATAGCTTCCTTTTGTAGTGTGTAATACTCCACAAATCACTCAATCAAGGGATGAAGCTTATCCCACTCCAAGATATCAGATTGAAGCACCTAGAAGTTTAACTTCCTGGATCTACAGGTGAGTGTTTCCCAATCTCTATCACACTTGCTTGTATTCAGTAGTACTTGTTCTAATTAGGCGAAGGCATGAGCAACAAAACCCATCAAGTCCACTATGAGCTCACTCATGGTTCCATTTTCCATTTTCCTATGAAAGTGAGGACTTATCTTCTCTAGATCTATCTCAGTAGATGACATTTCAAAATCTATCATTGATTTGAGGTACTCTTCACATGTTATTCTAATCTCTTTAACCCAATCAAGATCTTTCTCCACTTCATGAAGAAATTTCTCTAAAGTCCCTTTCCTGTGGTCGAGGTCCAATCTCCAATTCTCCACAAGCTACAAATCATTCTTTACCATTGCAAGCTCCTTCTTCACCGTTTTCTCGAGCATCTTGAGGATTGCCTCAATTTTAGGATAACTGATCCTATATATCTCTTGGAAGTCAGTACAGGTTTTCCTCAAGATACTTCCACACATCTAGAAACTTGTTTGTTGTCCTAACAATACATCCAATGCTTATATTCCCATTATAGAGGACCTGTTAGAACCACTCCTCTATGTTCTTTATCCAATGCTTTCTCTTTTCGAGCTTGTTGATATGTTTTTCTAATAGCGGTAGTGGGGTAGCTCTTTACGTGGTAGGGAGCTCATCAGGTGAAGACCATTGTTGAATGTATGCTCTTAGATCTGCCACCTATTCCTTTAGCTCCTCCTTGGAGTTCTCTTTGTTCATTTGGTGCATAATGGTGGTGATGGATCCCTGAAGATGGTCAATCTTTTTTTCTCTCGTTGCTATCCCAAGGTTGATGGTGGAGATATTATAGTTGAACCCTTCATCACCCACCATCAGAGTGGCAATTTGTACTATTCTGGATCTGGACGCATCCATAGTCAGCTGAGATCTGACCTTTGGCTTCTTTTTCTTGTTGGTGCTGATTTGGACTCAAGCTAATATGGCCTCCAGCCTTTCCTTCAGATCCATTTGGGTTGGGGTATTCTTTTCTAGTTGCTTCTTGAGCCACTCGGGCATCTGAGTTTCCCCTTTTGATGATTCATGACCACCTTCCTCTTCATAGGCGTGTTGGATTTGTGATGTTTTCTCACCCAAGGCTTCTTGTTCTATATTTTCCCCTTCTTCGTCATTTGAATCTTGAATGACTACCATCACTTTCCTTGGGGAATCAGTCGTATGCTTCTTTGGATTTTCTTCCTTTTAAGAAGTCTTTTCTTCTTCCTCCTGTTCATGCCCATGTTCTTCATAATTCTCCAATTCTAGGCTCCTTCTCATTTCAGCCTCTTCTTCAGGCTTTTCCTATTCAGGAAGAGGCATCTGTTCATCATTCCTAAAACCTTGGTCTTGCTTCCCTTTTGGAGGTTCATCGTTCTCCATTTCTTCATAACATTTATTTCCTCTATGGTGGGTTACTTTTCGATTTGCTCCCTGACATCCTTGAGTTGTTGGGCTATCTCCTTTCTGAAAATAGCCCTAGGACATGGAATAGTACAATCAGCCAAGGAAACTCCGTGAAGACTTAGGAGCTAGAAAATTTTAGGTGGGGGTAAAAATGAGGTGAATAAAAAGCGACCTGGCACAAACAAAAAGAGAGGGTCCTCATTCCGAATGGGGCGTGTGTGCTATAGGCACAAAAAGTTTTAAGTATTATTTTTGGTGATTAATTAAAGGTTAAAATCTATGACAACTGATTCACCCCCCCTCTTAGTTGTCCTATTCAACAATTGGTATCAGAGTGAGGTTCATTGGTGAAGAGATTAATCGCTTAAGGAAGTTCTAGGATGGCTAGAAAAATGATATTTGATTATCCAAGGTTTGATGGAAATAATTACGGTATTTGGAAGGTATTGATGGAAGAATATCTAGATTATTAAAGATATGATGTGGAGAAATATTACAAGAATTCTTACACTCCTCCTACTACTGGTCTGAGTAGACCTGAAGAGATTAAAGCACATAAAGCGAACAATAAGGTGAAGTTCATCTAGAAGAATAGTCTTGTACATTATGAGTTGATTAAAGTTCAGAATTTGAAGATAGCTAAGGAAGTATGGGATGCTTTAGAAAGAGCTCATGATGGTGATGAAAGAGTTAAAGAGGCAAAATTGCAAAATTTGGAAAAACAGTTTGATCTTATACATATGTCTAAAGATGAAAATGTTAAAGCTTATGTATAGAGATTGGATGTGGTAGTGGCTGGAATGTGATCACTTGGTGCTACTATAGATGAAACTAGGATTGTAAAGAATATTCTTAGAGCTCTTCTTGATGCTTAAAGTAAGAAGGTGAGTGCTATTGAGTAGACCATAGATTATAAGACTTGTACTAAGGATCTATTGTTATGATTTTTGACATCTTATGAGATGAGGAAGCCGAGTATAAGGAATGGAGGAAAATCAGAGACTACCTTTAAAGCTACAAAAGTTGAAGATCTGGATGAAGTAAAGGGTATGTGCATGATCATCATGGAAAAAATAGGCCCTTAAGTGGCAATAAAAATTCAAAAAATCAAATTTAGGCAACTTGACATCAAAATTTGAAAGAGTTATCTATATTATTTTAAAAATATGTAAGAATAGAATCTATAGAAGATTGAATGTAGTTTCTAAACTACTAGGTTTATTTTAAAAAATTAAAAATATATTTGGTGAAAATTTGAAATTTCAATACAGTAGTAGTTAAATTTCAGGGAAAAAATAAGAAGCAGGTGTCTATCTGACCACCCTAACCAATATAAAATGATAATATTTTTTTATAATATTTTAAATATAAGTAGAGGACTCATGTCCTGATGTGATGCATTTTTTTTTGTAATTTGTTTCCAATTAAATAATTAATTATGAATTTTTTTAAAAGAATTCAAAAAATATAAAAAATTGTATGTCTGACCACCTTAACTTGGTCAAAACTTCATGAAATTCAATTTTTATTTTTTTAATCCTATATTATGCAAAGCATAGAATGTGACGCATTTTTCAGATTCAAAAAAAGTAATACCATTATAAAACTATAGATGTTTTTCAATTAGCCTATCAATCAAGACATTAGTCATAATTCAAATAGAAAATTAATAATAATAATTTATATTTTTGGAAAGTAAAGAATCTCCTCTAAAAACCCTTTTCATTTCATCAATTTTGGGTAAAAAAAAATTCGCCAACCACATGGACCATCATATCACTTACATATCGCCACTTTTTGGCCCATCATGATCCTGCACATACCTTGAACTTTGATGAAATAGAAGCTAACTTTGTAAGAATAATGAGGAAAGGCTCTGGTAAGTATTAAGGTAAGTTTCCATTTAAATGCTTTAGTTGTCTATAAATATCTCATTATGTTGCAAAATATCTGAAAAGAGCTAAAAGAATTAAACATAGATACGAGAAATAAAAGAAAGGAAAGAAGATTAAAAGAATTTACTATATAAATGAGAATAC
The DNA here is from genome assembly GCA_007115665.2 of Sequoiadendron giganteum. Lineage (NCBI taxonomy): Eukaryota > Viridiplantae > Streptophyta > Pinopsida > Cupressales > Cupressaceae > Sequoiadendron > Sequoiadendron giganteum. Next base: position 57,124,722 of record CM021107.1, on the reverse strand, counting down.
TAGTATTTTTTATGAATATTTAGAATATGAAGATCCAAGTGACAATGAATTCTTGTTCTTGGCAATTAAGGATGAACCTACTTCTACCAATTCAGAAAAACAGGTTAGGTTTTGAGATAATACTGGTGCTAAAATATGTGGGATAGGTTTAGTAAGTTTTGATGGCGAGCATGATACTGATGATGTTTGCTATGTTAAGAATTTAAGGCATGAATTATTGAGCGTTTGTTAGATTTGTAGAAAAGGATATGATCTTTTGTTTAAGGATTAGAAATGTGAGATCCAAAACATTGATTGCTACGGGAAAGAAATCTAAAGGGAATATCTATCAACTTAAGGGTGCTCATGGATGATGCTTTATGACTCAGATAAATAAAATTTCGTTATGGAATAGGATAATGTGTCACATGAATTTTGATAACCTAGAAAGGATTAGTTTTGCTTAGGATGTGAGAGATTTACCAAGAATTACAAAGTCTTTTAATGTCATTTGCAAGAATTGTCAGTTTGGGAACCAAGAAAGAAATCACTACAAATCAAAGGAAAAATCTACTACTGGACTACTTGATTTAGTTCATACAGATCTTTGTGGTCCTATGAGAGTGATAATTCTACTTTGTGAAAGGTACTTTATGCTTTTAATTTATGATTATTCTAGATATACATGGGTTACATTTCTTAGAGAGAAATCAGATGCATTAGATAGATTCAAGGAATTCAAGGCTATGGTTGAAAATGAAGTGAATTTGAAGATAAAATGCGTAAGATCTGACAGAGGTGGAGAATTAACCTCCCATGAGTTCAATATGTGTTTTGAAGTGAGTGGAATAAATATATAGTTATCTACCCCGAGAACTCCTCAACAGAATGGAGTTATTGAAAGAAAAAATAGAACAGTTTAAGAGGCTACTAGATCAATGATTATTGAGGTTGGTTTACTATAATTTTACTGGAAAGAAGCTATTCATGTTGTTGTTTATGTATTCAATTGAGTTCAAGCAAGAGAAAACAATATAAAGACTCCCTATGAGCTATGGCATGGAAGAATTCCTGCAGTTAAATATTTCAAGGTATTCAGAAGAAAATGCTATATTAGAACAAATGAGGAAACTTTGGGTAAGTTTGATGCAAGAAGTGATGAAGGAATATTTCTTGTCCATAATCTACTAAAAGAAAGGCATACATATGTTTCAATAAAAGACTAAGAAATATTGTAGAAAGCTCGAAAGTGAAGGTTGATGAGATAATGAAGAATTCTATTGATGATGATGGATATGTGTTTGATGAACATGAGTGTGCAAGAATAGAAGAAAATATGGAAGAACAGAATGAAAGAGAAGAAGATGTTCTGATGATGTCCCCTAGGACACCTCGATATGTACAAAGTAATCATTCAGAAAAGTAGATTATTGGAGACAAGTCAAAAGGCATGTTAACTAGAAGAAAAGTTGTAGAAGTAAATTTATGTCTACTCTTTGAGATTGAACCGAAGATAGTAAGTGAAGCATGTAAAGATGAACATTGGAAGGAAGCAATGAAATAAGAAATTTTCCAAATTGAGAAGAATTGGACTTTGGAATTGTTCCCAAGATCGCTAGATAAAAACATCATTGGATCAAAATGGGTGTTCAAAAATAATTTGAATGAGAATGGAGAAGTTGTTAGGAACAAAGCAAGGCTCAGGTGTAATGGCTACTCACAAGTAGAAGGCATATATTTTCAGGAAACTTGTTCCTCGATAACAATAATGGAAGCTATAAGGATGTTCTTGTTAATATGTGGTGAGTGATCATGCTATACTGTTCTTGTTTTTTTTTTCACTTCATCATCGAAAAAGGGAAAACTGAATTTGTAGAACCCCAATTTCTAGAAGCTTCTAAAATATTGTTATAAGCGGTTGGGATGGGGAGTTGTAGTATGGCAGTATTCATGAGATTGTAATATGTTTTTCACTAGATAATAAAATCATTGGATGTCTATGGTTTTTTGGATGTAGCCTAGATTGAGTGAACCACGTTAAATTCTTTGTGTTGTCTTGTTTCTGCTATAATTATCTGTATTTAATTTCTCTATTCTATTTATCAAATCTGCATTTAACTATTAGGTATCTTCCTTCTAACCCTAATAAGTGGTATCAAATCAAGGTTGTGTTTATTTATCCTCTATAGGAAGGTCTCATGGTTGAGTGGGAGTCTCATGATTGAGTGGGAGCAATGAAAGATGAGGGAAAGTTGAAAGTTGAGAAGTTCAATGGGCAGAACTATCAGTTATGGAAGATGCAGATGGAGGACTACCTATATCAGAAGGATTTATGGCAGCCATTGGAATGGAAAACCAAGACACCCTCAACAATGTTTGATGAGGACAGGGATATTTTGGATAGAAAGGCACTTGGTAGTATTCATTTATTCCTAGCACAATCGGTAAAGTTTAATATTACAACAACAAAGAAAACTCTAGAGTTGATGGAAACCCTGGAAAAATTATATGAAAAGCCTTTTTCTTTGAATAAATTATTTCTTATGAAGCATTTATTTAATATGAAAATGGTAGAAGGTGGGTTAGTTGCTAATCATTTAAATGAGTTTAATATGATTACCAGTCAATTAACTTTTGTAAATGTAAACTTTGATGAAGAAGTTAGGGCTCTTTTGATTATGTGTTCTTTGCTTGAAAGCTAGAATAGCTTGGTAATGGTTGTTAGCAATTTTGTTTCTAGTTTGAATACATTGAAATTTGATGATGTTGTTGGAATTATTTTGAGCGAGAAAATTTGTAAGAAAAACTCAAGTGGAACATCCACATCAGGCAGTGTTTTGAATGAAGAAAGTAGGGGAAGAACAAAGGAGATATGAAACAATTCTAGAATTTATGGGAAGTCACAAGGAACAACAAAGGACAAGTCCCAATCTAGAGACAAGAGGCATTGCTAGTATTGTGGTAAGCCAGGTCATTTAAACAAAGATTGTTGGTCTAAGAAAAATAAAAAAGGAGACAAAAAGGAAGGAAATAAAGAAGAAAATGTGGTAAGTAATAAATCTGATGAGAATGATTTTATTCTTTCCCTTGACAATTTTGATGATTCTTGGGTGTTAGATTTAGGGGCTTCATTTCATGCTACGCCCCACAGAAATTATTTTCTTGACTATGTCTAAGGGGATTTTGGGCTGGTTTATTTGGGAGATAAGGAACCCTGACAGATTTTTGGAAAGAGAAGAACCAAGATTAAGTTGTGGAATGAGAATAATTGGCTACTACATGAGGTAAGGTACATTCCAAATTTAAGAAGAAATTTAATTTCAGCAGGGCAACTAGATGATGAAGGTTGTGTTGTTACATTTAGTGATAAAACTTGGAAGGTTAAAAAAGGTTCCTTAGTGGTAGCAAAAGGTGTGAAAGTAGGAACCTTATATCTTTGTACAAGTCATACTGTTCCTTCTACTATAGCTATTGTAGATAAAAATCAATGCTTGAGAACAATTCTTGAAGTTTAGTGGGCAAAAAATCAGATCGTTGTTGTGGATTCTAAATCAACACTATGGCATGATAGACTTGGGCATATGGTTGAAAAATGTATGGAAGTACTTCATTCAAAGAATTCTTTACTAGGTCTAAAATGTGTTAATATGGATTTATGTGAAAGTTGTGTGTATGGAAAACAAATGAGAGTTAGTTTTCTCAAGGATGGGAAACAAAAGAAAGATGAGAAATTGGAGCTTGTGCATATGGATGTATGTGGACCAACTCAGGTATCTTCTCTTGGTGGCTCTTAGTATTATATATGTTATATTAATTGATGATGCAACTAGGAAGGTATGGATTGATCTCCTTAGACAAAAATCAGATGTATTTGAAATTTTAAAAAATGGAGAAGCTTGGTCGAGAATGAAATGGGTAAAAAGTTAAAATATCTCAGATCTAATAATGGTGGTGAGTATTGCAACAAAGAGTTTAAAGATTATTATTCCTCTAATGGTATTCGTAGGAAGAAAATGGTTCCAAGGACTCCATAGGAAAATGTAGTGGCTGAGCACATGAATAGAACAATAATGGAGCATGCATAGACTATGAGATTGCATGTTGGGCTTCCTTTAAACATGTGGGCAGAGACTATAAACACTCCTTTGTATTTAATTAATAGAGGTCCCTCTGATCCTTTGGGTTGTGGTATTCCAGAGGAAGCATGGACAAGTAAGAAGGTGATTTATTCTTTTCTCAAAAACTTTGGTTGTGAAGCATTTGCACATGTAGATTCTGAAAAATAGAACCAAGCTTGATGTAAAATAAAATAAATGTATATTTGTTGCATATGACATTGATGAATTTGGTTATAGGCTTTGGGATTTTGAAAATAAAAAACTTGTGAGAAGTAGGGATGTCATATTCAATGAGAAAGTATTGTACAAAGATTAGTTGCAGCAACATGAGAAGAAAGAAAATGATTATTTAGTGTTGGACGATACTCCAAACAATGATTTTCTAATGGTTCCTCATGCTCCACAACAATAGAAACAATAAATACCACAAAATGTAGTGAATGTTAGATAATCTTCAAGAATAAGTAGAACTCCGGAAATATTTTCTCCCTTTTTGTGTTATATTTTATTAACTGATGTTGGTGAATCAGAATGTTATGATGAAGCTATGCAGGTGGATATGAAGGTTCAATGGGAGCATGGACTGGAAGAAGAAATGGACTCCTTTCTGAAAAATAAGACTTGGGAATTATGCAAGTTACTTGTAGGTAAAAAGACTTTACCAAACAAATGGGTTTATAGGATGAAAGAGGAGGATTGAGGTAAGAAAATATTTAAATCCAGATTAGTTGTAAAGGGATTTGCATAGAAAAAGGGTATTGATTTTGATGAAATATTTTCTCCAGTTGTTAAAATGACTTCTATTCGTATTGTTTTAAGTATTGTGGCTGTTGAAGATTTGCAGCTAGAACAACTTGATGTTAAAACAACCTTTCTCCATGGTTATTTGGAATAGGAAATATATGTGGAATATCCACAACCATTTGAGGTCAAAGGTAAGGAGAAATTTGTGTGCAGATTGAAGAAAAGTTTATATGGCTTGAAGTAAGCACCTCGGCAATGGTATCTTAAATTTGATAGTTTTATGGATGAGCAAGACTACAATAGGGGTAATTCAGACCATTATGTTTACTTTAAGAGTTTAGATGAAGATAGCTACAATATTTTATGTTTATATGTTGATGATATGATTGCAGCGAGGTCTAACATGGATCACGTAAAGGAGTTAAAACAATAGTTAGAAAATTCATTTGCTATGAAGGATTTGTGGGAAGCAAAAAAAATCCTTGGTATGAAGATTACAAGAGATAGGAAAAATAGAAAATTGTTTTTATCTTAGGCTAATTATGTTGAAAAGGTGTTGTAGAGATTTCATATGGAGAATGCAAAATCTGTCAGCACACCTTTTCCTAGTCATGTCAAATTGACTAAGTATATGTATCCAAAGACACAAGAGAAGGAAGAAAAAATATCCAAGGTACCATAGACTTCAGCTTTAGGCAACCTAATGTATGTCATGGTATGCACGAGACCAAATATTGCACATTTTGTAGGAGTTGTTAGCAGGTATATGAGTCATCTTGGAATTGAGCATTGGAATGCAGTAAAATGGATTATCAGGTACTTGAGAGGTACATCCAATAATTTTTTATGTTTTGGGGGCTCTAATATTGATTTAAAACTCTATATTGACTCAGATTTTGTAGGGGACAAAGATACCAGGTGGAGTTCCATAGGTTATGTATTTATAGTTGGTGGGACAATAGTGAGTTGGATTTATCGATTGAAAAAAGTGGTTGCTTTATCCACCACAGAGGCAGAGTATGTGGCTACAACAGAGGAATCAAATGAGATGATATGGCTGCAAATTTTTATGGAAGATTTGGGAAAACAACAGGCTGAAAATCACTTGTTTACAGATAGCCAGAGTGTTATACATATTGCAAAGAATTCTACCTTGCACTCTAAAACCAAACACATACAACTGAGATATCATTTCATTCAGTTAGTGTTGGAGGATAGGAAGGTAACGCTAGAAAAAATACATACAGATGTCAATCCAACAAATATGTTTACAAAGGAAGTGACAAGGGAGAAGTTGAGCTCCTCTTCAGCTTCGGTTGGTCTTCATAGTTAAAATTATAACAAAGAAACAAGGTCCAAGGTGCTTATTTCCAATGGGAATTGTAAGTGCAGCGATGTCATCTAGGATCAACCTCCAAGTGGGAGATTGTTGGTATGTGGTGACTGATCATGCTATACTATAAACTCTTCATGTACACTTTTTTTTTCTTCGTCACTGAAAAAGGAAAATTTGACTTTGTAGAACCCTAATTTCTGCAAGCTTCTAAAAGCTTGTTACAAGCAGTTGGAATGAGGAGTTGTAGTATGGCATTATTCATGAGATTGTATTATGTTTTGTACTAGATAATTAAATTACTGGATGTCTGCGGTTTTGTGGATGTAGCTTGGATTGGGTGGACCACGTCTCTATGTTGTCATGTTTCTACTATAATTATCTATGTGTTTTATTTCTTTGTTTTATTGATCAAATTTTCATTTAACTATTAGATATCTACCTTTTAACCCTAACATTTCTTGGCATTGGTTGCTCATAAAAATTTCAAAGTCTATTAGATGGATGTCAAGACAACATTTCTGAATGGTGAGCTAGAAGAAGTTTACATGGAACAACTAGAAGGATTTCAGTTAATAGATCAACCAGATATGGTGTGCAAATTGAAGAAAGCTTTATATGGGTTGAAGCATTTTCCTAGAGCTTGGAATGCAAGGTTAGACAGGTATTTGATTCAACAAGGATTTAACAAAGGTATGGTAGATAGTAATTTTTACTTTAATATTGAAAATGAAAAAATCTTGATTGTAGTTGTATATGTTGATGGCATTATCTTTGGAGGAAATGAAAATATGTGCAAGATGTTTGCGGAAGATATGCATCACAAATTTGAAGTGTTTATGTTTGGGGATATGAATTTGTTTCTTGGGCTATAGATTAATCAAACAAAGAAAGGAATTTTCATTTCATAGTCTAAGTATGTAAGAGATATGTTGAAGAAGTTTATGATAGATGGTTCTAAACTGGTAAGTACTCCTATGGTGACTAGTTAAAAATTGGCTAAAGATGATGATTCACCTAAGGCTGATATGAGAAAGTATAGATCTATGATTGGTGTACTATTATATTTGATTGCTACTAGATTGGATATTATGCATGTGGTCTGTCTTGTGGCTAGACTTTTGTAATATCCTAAGGAAACACATGTTGTTGTTAAAATAATATTTAGATATTTGAATGGCACTTCGGATTATAGATTGTGGTATCCTAAAGATATTGACTTTACATTTAGTGCCTATACAAATGCATATTGGTCTAGACATGTAGATGAAAAAAAGAGTACAAGTGGTGGTACATTCTTTATTGGATGTAGATTGGTGGCATGGTTGAGTAAGAAGCAAGATTCAGTCTCTTTGTCTACTATTGAAGTTGAGTATATTGTTGTTGCATCTTGCTATACACAAGTTCTATGGATGAAACAAACATTAAAAATTATCATAGTGGTATATGATGATCTCATTTCTATCTTCTATTATAATACAAGTGCAATTAGCATTTCAAAGAATCCTGTAATGCACTCGACGATGAAGCATATATCTATTAGATATAATTTCTTGAGAGAGAAGGTCATGGAGAATGGAGTAATACTTGAGTATGTTTCAACGAAGGATCAGATTGTTGATATTTTAACGAAGGCTCTTCCAAAAGATACTTTTGAGTATCTCTAGAAGAAGTTAGGGGTTATTTCCCCTCCTTTCATAAACTAAGATGCATTTGGAGATACATTAGTCTGGTGGATTCATGCTTCTATCTTTTTCAACTGATGTTTTGGTGGCTACCTCTCAAGGGAAGCAGGTAATTTCAGGGGTTGTCATTTGGAGTATTTTTTTTTCATGTCAAAGGAAGATTCAATGAACATATATTTTTTATTTTCCATTGATGTCAAAGGGGGAGAGAAAGCATGTGAAAAGGAGAGAAAGATGACGAGAGAAATAAGGTAATGAGGAATATGATCTTTTCAGGGGGAGAAACAAAAAGGAGAAATATTGAAAAGTATATTTAGAACTGGTATGGTGTCTTTGATGTTCTTTCACATTATGTGTTGCCATCAATCACAAAGGGTGAGATTGTTGCAAGAATGGAGAAAGGAACGAAGGTGTTGGAATTGATGTCAACTAGTAAATTAGTTATCTACTGATTTTTGTTTTCATTAGTGTCATGGCTAGAGGTTATTAGCTGCACATGTTGAGGATATTGAGAAAATTGTATTAAAGAAAGTCTACAGGTATTCAATTGTTGCATTGGGTAATGATGTCATATTTTCCCATATGTTCATGTGGTTTATATATGTTGGTCTTGGTTGTTCAAGGTTGCTATATCCATATTTTTTGTTGTTAGTTTGTTGTGAAGTTTGAGTTGTATTCACCAATTGTGAACTATGTTTTTCTATGTTTTGGTTGAGGTCTGGGAGAAAAGTTGTTGGTCCAGATTTCTCTTTGATGAAGTATTTTGACTTTTGGTTCTAGAGTTAATATGTTTTGATTGCATTGAAGATATTTTTTGGTTTCTGAAAGTTTCAAGCTTAATTGTTCTATGTGTTTTACACTGGTTTGGTCGACCTTGTGTTAAGCATCATCTTCGAAGTTGATGAAGCATGTTGGATCTATTTTGGGTCCCAATGAAGCATGTTTTTGGTTCACCCTCATTCTCATTCCACCCTAGGATGTTTTGGCACTGACCTAATTTGAATTTGAATTTGGATGGCTGATTTTGGATCTTTTTCAAGGTTGGAGATAGTATAAATACAAGATGAGCTAGTAATAAAAAATATACAAGAGAAAAGAAGGAAGATAAGTGAAAGAGTAGATACAATATTGATGCTATTTAGAAAGTGTGTGAGAGTTGTGTGTGGAAGATCAATTTGAAGCTTAATGTTGAGTTTCTAGATGCATTGAGCAAAAGGAAAACTCTATCATTCATGCAAGTTGATCAAGTGACTACGGTAGAATCCTTTGTTGCATTGGGATTGTAGTCTCTTTGTAACAAGTCTTCTTTGTATCCCTATGGCAGTGAGCCCTCTGGGTTGTAGCCCTATTGGATAGTGAGACCTTGTTCCAAAAAGTGAGTCCTTTTAGGTGGTAAGCCTTTTTGTAATCGGTTTTGATATTCTATATAGTGTGAGTTAATCCTCACTATGGTTTTTCTCTCATTTGGTTTTCCACGTAAATTTGGTGTTATTGTGTTTATGTGTTGGATTTGAGTTTTGGCATTGGAATTTGATGATTAATCATTTAAGTAGTTTTAAGTATTAGTTTTGGTGATTGAATTAAAGGTTAAAATCTATGACAACTAATTCAACCCCCCTCTCATTTGTCATATTCAAAACACAGTGCATTACATTTTAAGTCTCTTTCATTTTTGGGTTTGCACACCAAGTTTGTGAAACTTGTATGAACCTTAAAAATTGGTGTCCTATTAGCAATATTATTGTGAGATGCCGTTTGAGGCTCATGTCATCCCACAATACACCATTCACCATGGATCTTGGGTTTTCTAACTCTCTTTCTAATAGTGTTGATAATCAACCCCCTATGCATCATAGTATGCATACCTCATTTCCTATGACTTCTCTTCCTACAATCAATGTTCATAATGTTAACAACACCATCCCTACCATGAATAGGATCTAGGAGTGCATGCATTGAAGAACATAACCCAAAAATTGATTTTCTAGAACCCTAGCAAAGACTCATTTTCCATTGGGCGAATGAGTCCTTAATGAGGCTTGAAAAAACACTTTTTGCAATAGGTACATAGAATTTGACCCTCTTAAAACCTTCCTTTCTATTGCTATATTGGTTAGGTTTGATTTCTGATTATCATTTATGCATTATAACACTCATAATTGAGTGAAACAAGAAAGATAGGTCGCATCCATTTGGTTAATCCATCTTGGATCACTCACCCCATTTTTCTTTACTTTATTTACACCTCGTTGTACATTTCCCTATTTACTATTATTATGTTAGGGTAAAATATTGCATATGCGAATGTATATGGGATTTTCATTGAAAAATATATATGGTTGCACTTTGTTTATCTAAATCATTAGAAAACTATGAATGTATGTTATTTCATTTGATGTTATATGATGGAATGGATATCTAGAATGAATGGTTATTGAATTTGATACTCTAACTATGAAATGTATAAATGCTTGTTTTGATGAATAGTTGACTACTATGAAATTGTGTCAAGTTGGATGTAGATTTAAATTCAATACTCTAGAAGCAAGGGGAAGTATCACTCAGGAGAAGAACTTGGTCAGGTAACTTGTAATGAAACCTATCTGAGCTTACACACACACACGTATAGAATAATTGAGTCAAGTCATATTTTTGGGAATTGGTAAGTCATACTTAAGTATGATATGTTTGCATTAGGAAGGACCTTGATTTTTATTAAGAGAATTTTTGGTTTATGTTTAGTGCTTGGTACATGTGAGTTCTTCTTTATATTACTATACTTGATTGATGAGATATATATACATAGAATGTATATATGTATACATGTGCATGTCAATCATAATCCATACACATGAGATAATACATAGATGAGAATACATAGGTATCAGTAACAACGTACACTCATGGATGGATTTCTCATGGGCATGTTGATATCAAAAGGAAAATAAGACATGTATGTATATATACATCACAAGTATATATACCTACCAATAAGATAACAATTATTTATGTTATTGATTGATTAATCAAATGCATATGAGATATATGTGTATATACATATATATACACATATCAATATATGCGTATGTATTGACAAATAGGAATGTCCATATGAGTATGTCGATACATGTATATGTATGTATACACAAATATAGATATACAACCGATAATATATATGAAATGATAACTTGATCTCTTTCATTCAAATATCAAGTGGATTGTGTACACATACTTATTTTTCAAAGAATATATATACATACATATAAATAGTGTTGAATGTTATTTACTAATGTTATATATATATATATATATATATATTATATATATTTATATATATTATATATTATTCACCAATTTATTAAATATATGACATGGCCGATAGAATGAGATTATAGTGCTACATATGAGAGTGCAATGCTAAGAATTTAAGCCCCATATATCATCATTGATAAAAGATGATGAAAATACATGTCTAAATATGTTGTGTAAAGTTTATTTAACATAATGATAAGTGTTGCACATAATATAAATGGTGTGCTAAGTATTGTAAAGCTGCACTATATTGAAGGAAGAAACTCATTGAAATGTTTCAAATGCTTTAGCTTAGACCAAGTCAACTATGTCAAATGTAGCCAAGTAAAGTTTGACTAAATCCTTTATTTAAATAGCAAGCTTGTAAATAGGGAATGTGATGAATAGTTGGTGCCATATTATGAATTCTATGTTTCTTTTAAAAGTCTTTTAACTTATAAATTGATTTCCAAAATGAAACCTATGCTTTATGAACCAATCAAACTTTTTTTGGAAAGCATTGACTCGATATGTTGTCTTGTTTGGGTGAGTTTTGAGATAGATATTCACCACCTTTTTGTTATCAAGCTCAGTCAATGGAATTTGGTTGAGAAGTGTCATTCCATAAGCCTTGATTGTAGGTTGAAGATGTTGGTTTTTGGGTATAAATAAGAAGCATTTTCACCTCATTTGGATAGACTTCTTTTGTACAATATTATGCTACTCTCTTATGCTGTCTTTTTATTGAGAGATTCTTATTTTCTACTGAGAGGTATTTTGTGAGGATTTTTTTTGTTGAGAGGTATTTTGTGAGGAAAATTTAGTGAAGGGAATTGAGAAGGTTTATTTCTAAGATGATTTTAAGAGAGGGGTAAGTTTGAGATCCCATGAGTCAATTGGATTAAAGTGAATATCTTGCATGAGATTCTATTCTATTTATGTTTATGTAATTTTCTGAAAGATTGAATGTCTTGTGTTTTATTTGGATTTGCATTTGATTGCTTGAAAAAGGGAGTAATATTCTATTTGCTTATAGGAAGGGAAAATACTTAATGATATGATTTTCTTGTAAGTGTTTGTACTTACTCCATATTAAGGAGTGAATGTTTATCATCATTAGTATTTCATACTAGGAATTGATGAAAATAGTAATAGCTTGTTAAGTTATTTTATGCAGAGTTAATTTGTAGACTTAGAAATCTCATATGTTATACCTCAGATAGAATATCCATTGAAGGGGGTAACTTATTCTCTAAAGCTCATATGTTATACCTAGGATTATATTATCCATTGAAGGGGGTAATTTGTTCTTATGCTTTATTGGTAAAGATACCATTGCATTTTGGGAAAAATGGAATAGGTTATTTTTGAGGTTAATGATCACATATTGAAGGAAATTACCTATAAATAGATAATAATGGCCTAAATTAAAATCAATCTAGAGTATTGTATGTGGATAGGATGACTGTTGCTTGAGATATTAAGTGAGAATACTTTGAACAAAGAAGTGTGATCTCCTTTGGCTCCACTGTCAATTCATCATGTTCCTCTTATGTATTCTAGTTTGAGACTTTCATACTTTTTAGGTGTACCTACTATATAAAATTAGGTTCTAGCTATGTAGGGCACAACAATAAGCTCACAGTGGTTTTTATTATGAGGTTTCTCCACCAATCTCTTTGTTGAAGGGTAGGTCCATCTTACCATATGTGGTAGATGTGTGGAGGACTGCATTTGAGTCTCTAGTTGGAAGAAAAGTACTTCACTGATGCTTCTCCTCCTTAGGGTGACCAAGATTTGTAAGGAGATTCATGTACTATCTATGTATTTATTGCTTTGAAGGTCCACTTAGCTAATGTATGTATTTTAAATACATTCTTTATAAATATTGTAATATGTGGAATATTATATTGGAAATTAAATTAATTCTTGGAATATGTTATGTAATTTATGATCATTTGTTCTCATTTGGAAAATATATTTTTTATAATGGTTATGAAACATAGTTTATTTACTTGAAAGTGAAAACTTAGGAAATTTACTTGCGTGAATGATTGGCATGTTATAGTGTGTTTTAGAATGTTTGAGCCATACCCTGTGCTATCAACATACCTCTAGCTGTATCCTAATCCTATCGTAACCTAATCACCTCTACCTTAGATCTCTACAAAAGAGCCTAGGATGCATCCCTCCACTATAATCTATCCCCTGTCATCCCCTCCCTGAACACCCATATTTTTGTTAGATTAATTATGCATTAGCTAATGATTAATTAATCCTTAATTAATTATTAGTCTAATTTATCCTCATGTACTTAAGCTAAACTTAGGAGTTCTTTATTTAATTAACTAGGTTCTTTTCTATTAGTTGAAGTGAGAACCAATTAGGGTTGCTCCTATATAACACTCTACCCTCATTCTATTATCACTCAAGATATTTAATCTTAAACTCTAAACCTTTGAGGACTTTTTCTCTCCTTGAAGATTCTTGAGGTTCATTTTTTAGCTTTTTCTTGTTGAGGAATATTGCACATATTGTTTGTAGATCACTTGACTGGAAGGTGTCTCTATTCATTGTTTGATCCTATGGCTCATGGTTTTGTAATTTTTTCACAATTCTAAAATGGTATCAGAGCCTTGATTTAGCGAACCCCTTCTCAATTTATGAGGATTTTTTCTTCAACAAGGGTTATAGGCTTCAAATCTTAATCCCCTTTGATTTTTTTGCAAATTTTAGAGGTGGGTGTTTTTTGTGTATTTTGGCATGAAAAGGACCTCACTAGTGGATTTAAAGCTATTGAGAAAGTTAGATTTGGCTTTTATTTGGCCTGATTTGGACTCCTGAGGTCAAATCTGCGAGGGTTTGAAGCGGTTGTTTTTTTTCAAATCTAGAGGGTAGGTATAGTTTTGGTGCATTTTGGCATAAAAAGAATCTTGTCATTGGATTCAAGAGGTCAATTCTATAAATTTTGACTGTAAAATTCCCCTATTTTAATGTCGGAAGCATCTGAGGAAAAAATTTGCACAAGGCTCGTATGGCCTCCGTATGGGCATGTGCACAAAAATAAAAATAAAAATCATAAAAATACCGGTCGATTCTAGAAATTTATTAAATTTAAAATAATAATAATAATAATCTTTAAAAATTATAGTTTTAAAATTTTATGGTAGGCAGATTTAATTTTTGTAGGGTACAAGGTACCTTGCCACAATTGCACGATAGGGACCCGTACCCTCCATCGGGCCCACCCACTGGCTAGGATTTTTCACTCCTTGGCAGCTCTCCTTACAATGGTCAATGGAAAAACCATAGTCATAATTTTTTTACAAGTAGTTCAAAAAAATTCTGACACATGCCAATTTTTCCAATCAGTCACATTTTGGCATCAAAATTCCTCATTTTGCACGTCAAGAATATTTATTTTTTTTCACAAAATATTTTGTTCAACATTTTAAGCTAAGGGTACTAGATTTTTTTGTTGGCGGAGTTAGGGAATATTCTAGGTATATTTTGTTGATGTCATCTTGATGTTAATGGTACGATTAGCTTGCCAAGGCCCCTTTAGACCCCTCTTTGGTTCGAAAGGGGTTCTTTTTTTCTTTTGGCCATAACTTGGGTGTACGAATTCATATTTTGATGAACAAGATATTGTTGGAAATCTGGTTCCACCAAATTTCTAGTGTTGTGGGTCACATCACTTGATTTTGCTGCTAGTCTATTCTATAGCTTGTTGAAGTCAAAAGTGTTGTTTTCAATCTGAGCACGTAACTTTTGACCAGTTTCTTTGTTTTTCACAATTATAGTGGTGTTGGAACCATCTTTCAAACATATTCACATCCATCCACTCACTTCTTCTAGATTCCTATCTAGGTATATTTTATTTAGATTTTTGTTTTTCTGCACTCTAGTGAATTACTTGGTCGTCTTAGTTCTTGGAAACTTTTGATTTGCATGGGATAATTTTTTTTTGTTTTTCTACATGTATTTCTAGTATTCTATCATATTTGGGCATTGTATGTATCATTTTGATGCATATTCTCTTTTATGGACAAACTTAGTTAAAGTGTCATTCTTGTGTATGCCAGGATTTTACATCATTGCTTTTGTAATCCTTCTCAGTGTTCAGTACCATGAAGGTAGGGATTGATATTTTCCTTTGGATTTTTACATACCTTTTCCTCAATTGAGAGTTTCCCTTCCATGATAATGTTGAATCCTATGATTCTTTCTGCATGTGTGTATTATGGTTTTCACTTTTGACCTGAGTTGAAATTTCTCATTGCACTTCTTGGTTTTACCTGATTCCAAGGTGTTCTATGGCGGCTTTCTCTTTGCATGTTTATTGAGAGGTTTTCTGTTGAATTTTCAATAACCTTTAGTTTCATGGGTTTGATGATCTATGTATCTAGTTCTTGTCCCTATGTTCTTTCCGATGCAACATATATTAATATGGGTGCAGGTAGTGAACGTTTTACCATATGATTCCACGTTTCGTGTTTTAGACCTTCGATTTAATTTCATAAAGACTACATGGCGCGACATGTTTTGGCGTGTTTGGGTTTGGTGCTCGTCGGTTATCATCGGATTCCGTATGATTGTTTGTATCTTTGGTTCCGGATGTTTCCTTTGTTTCCATGATTCCGATGGTTTTATTATCATTGATGTCAAGGGGATTCCGTTGGAGTGGACTAATTTTATGAGAATCGGCGTGATTAATCGAAATGTGTCGATGATGTCTAGAGGAGATGGTGTTATTGAACCGGAGATGGAATTGAGTTTATAAAATGTTGCTTCAAATTACCTCAACCTCTAAAGAAATTGGAATTCTCAAATCATGACATGTTTCGAAAGGCGCTCAAAATATGTTGATGGATATTCAAGGTTGTGAAGACTATCTCTAAAAAGTGGGTCAACGTATATTCGGCTGGATTAGGGTTTGTTGGTTTAAAACCCTAAAATATATATAGTCATAAGTCAAGGTTTCATTGCATAATTGATGGTAACTTTTGTGTTTGTGTTCTGGAATAAGCTTGATGACCTTAAGCCTATTACATCATGTGGGGAACTGGCCCCTTCACCTAGCAATTATCGATAACTGAGCAGCTTTTTCAGCATTTAAGTTTTCCTAACTTTCATGCAAATATTTCTATTTGATGGGCTCAATGGTGTTAGTTGAGACTACAAGATCTAGTGGTCTCCCCACCAGATGGTTGTGTTTGTGGTGGGTCCCGACTAAATCTCATGGAGACACGAGGATTGGTGGAAAGTAATCCACAATGGACAATGCAAACTATGGTTGCAACAGATGAAGTTATCGGTACATGATGTCATCCTAGATGGTTTGTAGAACAAGGTTGATCAATGACTATGATCATGTTGAGGTGGAAAATCTAACGGTTCCCGCTAGCCCATGGCATATGTGGTGGGACCCATTCATATCTTATGAGGAAACAGGGAACAATGTACATCAAATGAAGTTGATTGAATAACGCACGTTGATGTAAAACTAAACATTGGTAGATCCTACAACATGTGAATTGGGTTTCACCTACGAACCAACTTGGGATAGAAATCTATTGGCCTACCTACATCAACGACAGATTTAATATGATTTAATATACAAAGTGGTGGTGCAGATGGCCACAAAGACAAGAATCAAGACCATATGAAAATATCTAGAGTAAAGAATTAACTAAATATCTAATCTTAGGGTTTGGAAGGATGGGAATGAAGGAAAAAAATCTACACCAAGAATTAATGTTGTGTGGCTCAATGTAGCCAGAGGATAGTGAAGAAGATATTCACCCTAACAGAAGATCCAATCATAGTAGAAGATCCTGATATAATCATCATTAATGTGCACTACACAAAATAGGTGTGGAGTGTGTCTAATGGTGTGTGGAGAAGAGTAAGAGTAGTATGGTCCACAGATCTTGAGTCAACACATATAAAAATAGAAAAGGAGAGCTACAGAAGAGTACATGAGTACATTGAGGTGGACAATGAATCCGCTAAAGAAGAAGGAAAGGAACATAGCTAAAGTTGTGAGGTATAGAGCGATGAACAGAGTTGTTGTGACAACACAAAAGAGTTGAGCAGTTTCAGAGTTAGCTGTAACATTGACAAGAGTTTTGTAGGAACAAATTAAATCCATATTATATGTTGTAAATCTGATTGGTTGGTGCCATTAGATAGTGGTTAATTGCTCACGGTTCATGGGATGGGTGTCTCTTAGAGGTTGGTGCTTACTTAAAATATGTAAATAAGAGTTCATTGTGAACAGATTAGGATAGTAGCTCTAGAATGTTGCCTAGTCTTTCTAACTTGGGTTTCCTATGTATATCTGTTGTTGGTGTTGATTTTTATGTACTGTGTGTTTTCCATATATTTTAAGTTTTATACTGTATCTTGTTTTAAGCATTGTCTACTCTAGATAGAAAGACTAAAATTTACAGTATCTGCTGATATACCTCTTAGTAAGATTGTTATTTTCCACATAATTGGTATCAAAGGCCCTGGGTTCCTAGGAAGCAATTAGCTAGGAATTAGATCCCTGAACTGCCACTTGAACACAAACCATATAAAACTCCTCCTCAGCAAACCTGTAAGGTTCCAGTGGAACAAATTATACCTGTGAGGAAAGCTCTTTAATACAAGAAAGGAATAGTGGGGATGTAGGTTTAAATTTAGATGTCAGGTAACTTGATACACCATACATATCCTATAAGATGTTAAAGCTAAGAAGTGACTTTACAGAACAATAAAGAAAACATGGTTCTCTATCATGGTTTAATCTATCTAAGTTGCCTCAAAGTTATGTTTTGTAAGACTTCACATAAGATGTTTTAGGACCAAAGTAAAGAATATTTATGAGAAGGAGATGACAAAGGTAAAGTTACTGGAAAAGCTATAAATAATGAAAACTGGTTTGAAGGCATAGAATGTCAAAGGAAAAATAATAGAACTATCTTTGAGAGTTAATGATATTGTGAACTCTATCAAAGGATATGGAGAAGAGTTGAAAGAGGATGTGGTTGTATTGAAATTTCTTAGTTCAATGACATACAAGTATGATTCTAAGATCTTAGCCATAGAAGAAGGCAAATAAATTGAAAAACTAACTCTAAATGAACTACATGGTATATTCATAGCCTATGGGATGAGGATGAGAGATGAAGAACCATCCA
>CM021107.1:57015759-57106285 GCA_007115665.2 Sequoiadendron giganteum | reverse complement strand
GATTTAATCAAATAAAATGAATTATTTAATTAAAAGGAGTTTTACATAATTAATTAAATAAAATTGATTTATTTAATTAACAGGAGATGATGACTTTATTAGATAAAGTTGATTTATTTAATTAAGAGATGAAGAGTGATGAATTTAATCAAATACAAATTATTCGATTAAATCACTAGAAAAGGAGATGACTTGGGATGAAATGGTGTTAGTAAATTAGGATCTAGTGTGTCAGATCGAATTGTATATTTTCCATGTCTACATTTTGCCCCTCTTTGAAGCAATGTACTTGTTGCATTGATTCAAAGAATAAACTACTATGATCAAAGTTCAAAATTTCTTGATTTTTCAGATGCCCCATTGTTGCCCCAACAAAAGGATTATGCTGGTATACTACCCCCTTGAGAGATCGAGCAGACATATTCAATTTTCCGATCGAGATCGCGATAAAATGCGAGAGGAGTGGTTCTATTGATCAAAGGACAAAAGATAATTCTTTGATGTAGACAATTTTGATGATGTATAGACAATCATCGTCTATGGGTAGCCTCGTGTATATTTTGATACAACACACTGAGTTTAGATAGCAATGTTAGTAAAGATAGAAGAATAAGAAGAATAAGAGGATTGAAGGAGGATCCAAAGAAGTTCACATTATGAATGATGATGGTGATTTGCTTACCAGGAGTTGGGATTTTCAAAGGGTCAACTAATTTATGTTTGATGACACACATAGGTACAATGCATCAAGGCATAAAGAACTAGGATGGTGTTGTACCTAGTATTATGGACTTTGACTCATCAATCAGATAGGAGTATTCTTGTTCACACTTGACATACGGAAATCTTGCTAGGATGGACCTAACAAAGCAAGTATTCGCCAAGTTATTTTACAAGAACATCCAACAAACACAACAGATAAAAAACATAATGATCATTGCCCCATTCCTTTCTCTCTAAACCTATTTGTGTTTAGGCATTATTGAGAGGTCCTTGGAATGAGCACAAATAAGATAAGTCAAAAAAGACCAAGACAAAGTAAACAAACAAGCTAATGTTCTTCATACCGCTAGCCAAGGCTAAACTACTAGGGGGTACCTGATGCTTATGTCCATCGCAGGAAAGCTTCATCCTAGGACATGTTGTGATCAGGGTTTTGATGGGACTGATTTGGGTGATAAGCTATTGATGTTCTGAGTTGACCAACTTGCTTGCTTACTGACTTAGACTTTCAAGACTCTGACGATTTAGAGTGTTCACTTTTGAACCTACTAAACTTGCTTCTGATTGCTTCACCAAAGGATGAAGGTGACGATTGATTTTATTAGGAATGATGAAAGTCGCGGGTGAAAGCAAAATGAAATGGATGCACCATTTTGGGTTTTTTTGATATTTTGAGGCTTATTTTGGTATTTTGAGATGCTTTACAAATGTTTTTGGTATTTTGTGTCTTAAGGGCCGATCAAGGATGGCCTTGCCTATGTTTAAACTCAAAGACAACATAGTTTGGATGACACAGATTTGACTGTTCATGAGAAAGATGGGAAAACGGATTGCCATTGTGATGGACACCTAAAGGATTGACCTAAAATGTGAAAAAGATGGGCAAATGGATTGCCAATGCGATAGATGCCTAAATGACTGACCTAACTGTCTCGGGGGATGATCAAAGATCAACCTTGCCTATGTTCAAGCTCAGAGATGACATAGTTCGGATGACACAGATTTGACTGCTGATGAGAAAGATGGGAAAATGGATTGCAATTGCGATGGATGCCTAAAGGACTGACCTAAAATGTGAAAAAGATGGGCAAACGGATTGCCAATGTGACAAATGCCTAAACGACTAACCTAACTATGTCGGGGGATGATCAAAGATCAACCTTGCCTACATTTAAGCTCAGAGACAACATAGTTTGGATGACACAGATTTGACTGATGATGAGAAAGATGGGAAAATGGATTGCCATTGCGACGAACACCTAAAGGACTAACCTAAAATGTGAAAAAGATGGGCAAATGGATTGCCAATGCCACAGATGCCTAAACAACTGACCTAACTATCTCGGGGGATGATCAAAGATCAACCTTTCCTATGTTCAAGCTCAGAGACGACATAGTTTGGACAAGATGAAAAACTAACAAGACTTAATCATGAATTTTTTGAAGATTTTCTGATATTTTGACATGTTTTTTTTATTTTTGATGATTTGGATGTTTTTTTGGATTTTTTATTTTTCTGATGTTTTTGAATTTTGATATGTTTTGGATGTTTTTGAATTTTTGCATAATTTTGACAATTTGGATATGATATGTGATGACGATATCAGTGCTCTATTTTGGGATTTTGTTGAAAACCAAGCTTAATGTTGATCAATTAGATTAATGGATTGATAGTTTGACTAAGTGTGTTAAGTCAAACAAAAGTGATGATGCACTAGTAAACTTTAGGAAGTTGTGTTATCCTAGAATAAACCCGTACAAAAAGGATAATTTGGCTAGGTGTGTTAAGCCAAACGAGGTGATTATGGATTTGATAATTTGGCTAAGTGTGTTAAGCCAAACAAGATGATAATGGACTTGTAAACCCAAGGAAGTTGTGTTATCCTAGAGTAAACTCGTGCAAAAAGATGATAGTTTGACTAAGTGTGTTAAGTCAAACAAGGTGATGATTGATTGGATTCAATTGATCAAGATTGATGAAGCTTGATTTGGAACAAAATTGTTTTGATGATTTGATGTGATGTTGACGCAAAATTTAGATGCGACTGATATTGATTGTTTAGATTGATGTTCAGCGAAAAATAAAGCTTGATAAGGAACATCTTCCTATCAAAATATGCCATGGGCTAGTGATTTGGATTTTTGGCTTACAAATGCTTTGACCAATTTGCTCTCATGTTTTCCAATGTTTGGATCACTTCAGAAGCTGGAGGACATAGATCAAGATTTATTCTCGAAGCAAGATGTAAATATTTTCCCCCAGTCTCTAGCAATGTTTGAACGACCATGGGTGGATTCTTGGATAGACGTATAGATAGATATGATAAGCATGCAAAGGATGCCAAGGATTATCTTGTGACAAGATAAGGTGTTCAAAATAGAGGTTCTCATTCGGATAATTCTTCAAGGCTCAAATAACCTTTGGATTGAATAGGATCAGTGAAAATGACCCATGTCAAGATGACTACCATAAGCGAGTGTAAAGCGTTTACCAAACCTTCATCAATATCTAGATAAGGTAGATAAATGGCAATGTGTTGGATAATTGGTTCATGGATGAATGGATGATATGGCCGAAATGTTGGATTTATTATGGATGTGATAAGATGATTTCTCCTGAACTGGCACACGTAGATGCTCGATTCTACACATGACGCATGTTTGCTAGGTTTTCATCATGGTACTTGCCCAAAGTGCCACCGTAGTGGTTTTCACTAGAGGGCGATTTTTTTCTTTACTATTTTCAATCCTTTTTCTAATTTTTTTGGATTTTTATATTTTTTGATTTTTTTGATTTTCTGAGAGATTTTAAGCTGATGTTGAACCACCTCGTGGTGCTGGTGTAGATTCTTTTTTCATAACATTCCATACGTATCTTGCTTGAAGAAGTTGCTTTGCCAAGATATGTGCACTTGAATGCAACTTTTGAGATTTCTGATCTGCTTTGCTGATACCGGAGTTGACTCTGTCTTTGTGCGCACATTGTGATAGATTGCCTTCTGAATCCTTATGATGAAGGGTCACTAACAATACATGGTCAATGTGAGAATTGGATATCATGCGTGGAGGCGTGGATGGAAGAGTGTGTTTAGGAATAATAGATGTATTGGTTGATAGTTTGGAACCTTTGACTCTCCAAACTTGGGAAGATGAGCAATGATGGATGGATATGGAAGTGTGCATGGAATTAGGACCAACAACTCAATATACTTTGTATGTCACTTTGTGGACATATTTGATGAATACATGTCCCCTTTTTATTTTTCCCCATAGTTTCTTCGACTAATGGAGTTTGATAGGGATAATCTTTCTTTGTATTCTTCGGTATCCATATGTATTTTATTTTTCCAATATGCTTCTTAGCTTCTTTTTCTTTGATGACATTCTTCATGTTTTGATTCAAATATCCCTTATTTTGATGTTGGTCCCAATTTGTGGATGGGGTGATGGGTGGATGGAGATTCATAGCGTGGCGGGTTGTAGTATTGACATTGGTTCCATCATAAGGATCTTTTGTGCCCCCTATGTTGACGTTTGCTTGAGATGAAGTTGCCCCCAATTTTATATAGGTATCTCTGATATGTTGAGATCCCTTGATTGTCAAATAACCAAGGCCTTGATGTTTAGGATTGCCAAAAATCTACACTGCTTCCAGGATACCTTGTTCTTGTAGGCCTAATCCTCTACCTTGATAATCCATTTGTAGAAACATTTTATCTGCAATAGGATATGATTTACCTTGGAAACAACATGCTAATCCCTCTGTGCCCTGTCGTGGACCTTCAAAAGTGTCAGCATCTTTAATGATGAGATAGCTTGCCCTAAGAAAGGTAAGTGATCCAAGTTTATAAGTGACAGGATCCTCCAAATGTGGGATGAATTCCTGATTGATATCTTTAGCTTGATCTTGTGAGATATCATATTGTAGTGCTTCTTCAAGAGGGTATGTGTAGGATCATGATCGGCCAAAAAGTGGCGATATCTAAGTGATATGATGGCCCATGTGGCTGACGACTTTTTTTTTACCAAAAATTGATGAAATAAAAAGGGTTTTTAAAGGATATTCTTAGCTTTCCAGCAATATAAATTATGCTTTACTTTGAATTTAATAAATAATTATTATTCATTTTCTATTTGAATTACGACTAAAGTCCTGATTGATAGGCTAATTGAAAAAATCTATAGCTTTCAAACGATATCACATTTTTTGAATCCAAAATATGTGTAACATTCTATGCTTCACATACTATAGGATTAAAAAAAAAAGAATTGAATTTCATGAAGTTTTGACCAAGTTAAGGTGGTCAGACATACAATTTTTTATATTTTTAAAAATTTGTAATAAAAAATTCATAATTAATTGTTTACTTGGAAACAAATTACAAAAAAATATTCATCACATCGGGACATGATTCCCCTACTTATATTTAAAATTTTATAAAAAAATATTATCATTTTATTGTGGTTAGGGTGGTCAGACAGACACCTACTTCTTATTTTTTCCCTGAAATTTAATTACTACTGCATTGAAATTTCAAATTTTCACAAAATAGATTTAAAAAAAATAAAAATTAACCTAGTAGTTTAGAAAATACATTCAATTTTCTACAAATTCTATTCTTACATATTTTTCAAATAATACAGATAACTTATTCAAATTTTTACGTCAAGTTTCCTAACTCTGATTTTTAGAATTTTATTGCCACTTAAGGGCCTGTTTTTTCCATGATGATCCTGCACATACCCAAGAGTTATTAATGATTCATTGTCCTTGTAAAAGTCTTCCTCATGATTTATTCTTGATATTCTTTCACTTGATGTTTTTTATTCACAACTTCTGTAGAAGCCTTCTTCACGATCCATTTCTGATGTCTCTACATTTCTCTATATCTTGATCATGTGTACAAATGTTAAGAGTAGGAGACTCTTGTTCCTTGATAATGATTTCAAGAGTATGAGACTCTTGTTTTGAATGAAGATCATCCATGTTTCCATCCAAAGAAAGCATCTCATGGGTAGATGGAGGAGTATGTCCTATGTGGATGTGGTCATCTTGTATGGATAGGAGAGTTTCCATTATATCATTGTAGTAGCTTGGAGATGCAAATTCTTGATCTTGAATGATTTCAAAATTGCTTTTGACATGCTTTGGATCAGGTTCTTGACATGGGTCAATTTCAAAGAATGGATTGCTTTCTTGGATATCTTCACTAGGCATAGGAAGTTTCTCAAATGTTATGAGGTCAAAAGATGTCCACATGTTTTGGAAAGGATCATTGCTAGACCTTGGTGAAAGATGTTCATCATGCTTTGGAGTAAATTCTTGAGATATGTCCTCTAGCTCATTAGGTGATGTAGAGACATTTTCAACATTATCATTGGTCAAAGGATCTTGATCATCATTTTCAACGATTTTGGTGAGAATTTGTTGCAAGATTTTCTGAGGGAGTAATTCTTGTGTTTGCTACTGAACCAACAACACTTTTTGTTGGTCATGTTGTTGTGCCAACAATGCCTTTTGTTGGGCTTGTTGTTGAGCTGCTTGTTGATGGATTGCTTTCAATAGTGCCCTGAATTGTGTTTGCTCCTATTGAGCCTGGTGATGGGCTTGAGCTTGAGCCTAAGCTTGTGCTTGTTCGGCTACTTGAGCCACTTGCGTAATTTGTGCAGCTTGTTGGGCTTGGAGTTCCTTTTGGTGGGCAGCTTTTTGCACGGCTTGCAACATGATGGAGAATGAATTTTTCATGTTGTGTTTTGGCGGCAGTGGTGGTGGTGGTGGTGGTGGGTTGGGGATGGTGTTGATTGTTGGGATTGCTTGGATGGTTGCCAACCTTTTTTGTGATATCCATGGCAAAATGGGAGAATTTGGTATGATGTTTTGATTTGGCATTATAGGTTGACTTTGAACATTGTTGTGGTTGAGAATCATATTGCCTTGATTTAGGTAGCTTTGATTTTGCATGGTGTTACCTTTACTTGGATCAATACCTAGAGTCGTCAACATATTGCTTGGATTTTGAACAACATTGATGGGATTTGCAAACATGTCTACCCCAAAATTTACCAAGTGTGAATTTGAAATGGTCATGTTTGGTAAAGTTTCATTTGTCATATATGGATTTGGTGGGATAATGTTGTTTGGAAAACTCATGCATTGAGTGTTTGGTTGATAGATTTGTAGATTTGGACTTGGATTTAAATCTATCATTGGGAAAGGTGTTCCAAACTTTAGATTGGGCATACTCACATTCGTATCATTGAAGTTTGGAGGAGATAATGATGCCATGTACAGATTGTACAAATGTGAGTTTTGATAATCAATTGGCATTGTGACACTTGGATGATTTGGTTGACTTGGATTACTCATGATATATGAGTCGAGTTTAAACTCCATGTTTTTGTTGTGTTTTGACCTTGTTGCGAAAGTGAACCTCTCAGGTGTTTAGGACCAACGATGAGATGAAGGATGAAAGTGTGAGTGATATGGGTGTTTGAACCTCTAGGAACTTTGGATCAATCCTAGACTTTAGGAATTGATTTGATTCGATTTGGATAGTTTGACTAAGTGTATTAAGTCAAACAAAGTGATAATGCACTTGTAAACTCTAGGAAGTTGTGTTATTCTAGAGAAAATGTGTATACAAGATGATAATTTGGCTAGGTGTCTTAAGCCAAATAATGTGATGTTTGATGATGAACTTGTAAACCCTAGGAAGTTGTGTTATCCTAGGGAAAATTTGCATAAGAAAAAGAATTGGCTAAGTGTGTTGGTCCAATCAAAGTCATCATGAACTAGTAGACGTTAGGAAGTTGTCTTATCCTAGAGGAAAATTTTTTCAAGAAGATTGATAATTTGACTAGGTGCGTTAAGTCAAACAAGGTGATGTTGATTTTAAAAAATTCTAGTATGAATGGTGTTTTAAAAGTTCCAAAAGTTGTTGGTGAGATGGGATTTGATTGATGTTTGAGAGATGGGTGGAGTGATGATTTTGATCCTAGATGACCCTATGAGGACTTACTTGCAAGACCAAGGTGATGAAGAACATTCTTTTCCCTAGGAGTAATTCAAACCAAAAGACCAATGTTTGCGTGGAAACCAAATGACTCAAAAAAGGACCAAGCACATGTGTGGTTCAATTGTCTTTTTATCTTGGCTTAGTGAATTTTCTTTTTACCAAAAACACTTGCTTGATTATGTTTCAAACTATATGTCAAATTTCCCACTTTCTTTTTCATCCCACAAGGTCCATTATGTGGAAATCAAGGAAAATAGGGCAAAAGTTTCCTATGTTTAACCTTATTGAAAAGAAATGATGATAGAATCCAAGCACTTAGAAACCTCTAAGGATATGATCCCTAGGGAAAGCAAGAGTTCTTAAATTCATCAAAGGTATTTGTTTCCTCAAAGAGGTTTGAAATTTGGAGGTCTTTGTGAATGTTCATTTTCAAATGTTTTAGAACCAAGCAATGTATTTTTCACTTCCAAGCACATTTTACAACCCTAGGATGATGAGACAATATTTTGTTGGGTTCCCACTTGGATAAATCTACCTGCGCATATTTTGTGTGGATGGCTAAATGCTCAACCACACTGGCTCCCCTCCATGGCACACACTTCTTGGGTCAACCAAGCATTAGTACCCATGAATCTCACATGGTATACTTTCCATCTCTACAACAAAACTGCATGTATAACGTGGGGCGGCTTCAAAGGACATGACCTTTTGCACCAACAAAATAGATAAGGATTTGGCCTTCTATAAATTTGGTTCGTAATCAGGGTACCCATTCAGGAGGCCACATGAGAAGCAAGATCAACCCATATAAAGAGTATCACCTGCTTGTCCGTAGGAGCTCCTGTAATGATGAACTTTCCTCACCATTCGAATTTGTATACCGGTTGGGAATAGCTTGGCATTTAGCTCATTACCGGTTTGAGTCGTTCCCTTGGTGTGAGTACTTTTTCTCACCAAGGCAAGCTCTCTAAAGGTGTATAATAGCGAGTAAGTGCATTCGTAGTTCGATCATTTTTGTTTGCATAAACAAAAAGAGAACACTCGCAATGCCTTTTTCTCACACTAGACAAGTTTGTTCAATTTTAAGTTCCCAAATCGAAATGTGAAGGCAATATTTTATGCAACTTAGTGTCATCAAAAATTATTTTTATTCTCAAGATCTTCGTGAAGTGTGAGAGAAGTGCATATGCCTTTTAAAATGACACTACTTTGCAAAAAAGATTACAAGGCACAAAAAACACATGTTCATTTTAAATCCCTCAAAGCAATAATGAGTTTTTTTTAAGCACCAAAGGAAATGTGAGATTGCCTTGTTCAATTGTTAACCTTTTAAACAAAATCTATTATGTTGTTCTTAAGGTTCTTTTTAGCCTTTTGCAAACTTTTGGAAAGAAAAAAATGTGTTGTTCTTTTTAGAGCCCAAAAGAAATTTAGTGTTCCTAAAAGCATAAGGTAAAAAAATCCTTTTGAAAGGGATTATAAGTTCTCCCAAAAAATTTTAAAAACACTTAATACAATTCATAAAGAACCCTTGGCCTTCGTTTTTCCTTCCTTCACTTTTGATCAAAAAAATCCTTTTTAGGCAAATTTCAACAATTTTTTTATTTTTCCATTTTTGCTAATTTTGCATCTATGACTTTGAGAGTCCTATTTTTTTTTTAAAAAAATTATAAATCTAATATGGGATGAATTTCCAACTAACATCCTAAATTTGAAACATGGACGTTGACTTATTAATAGAAACAACCTTCAAAAAACTAAGAAAAAACTTTAAAATGTCATTTTGAGGGCCAAGATGAATACTTGAAGTCCCAGAAATGTTCCAAGATGGCATCCAACCCATCCTCATAAAGAAACCACCTATAAAATTTTAGAAAAAACCCACATCTGAGTCAAAATTTATGACCTTGGGAAGTTCCTGCATCACAAAAAAAAAGTTAAAAAAATCACAAAAATCAGGAGCGGCGCAGTTTGGGACAAAAGCGATGCTATATAGCACCGCGCGTTTGACTGTGAATGACACTCTACAGAAACAGAGAGCGTGATTGCATCGTAATTTGGTCACGCAGCACAATTTGTGAGCCAACAAAGTTTAAAATTTCAAAATTTTCAGGCGAGAAAGCAGGAGCGGCACGATGTTGAAAAACGCGGTGCAATATGGCGCCACGGTGCTGAGGGTGGTGCAGTATAGCGTTGTAGACATGAAAGCGGTAGAGTTAGAAAATTTAAAAATGACAGGTAGGAAGAGAAATGAGGCGCAGTTCGGAAGTTGTGCATAGTTCAATATGGTACCGCTTGTCTAAAAGCGGTGCAGTATGGAGCCGCGCCTCTAGAAGCAATGCAATATAGTGTCGCAGAACTGTTAAGCAGCTTAGTTTCCTGTGACCTGCAAAAAAGTAGAAAAACATGGAATTTTCCAAAAAAACGTGATTAGAACTTGAGATTTTCCCTCCTTCTAGCGCCAAAATGTGAACCCCTATTTGATACCTACACAAATACAACAAACAAACACAATATTAGATCATATGCAAGTTAAAAACAAGGATTCCCCATGAAATTAGATTGAAACATTAACATAGGAAGAAAATGAAGAACAATGCAAATGAAAGTAAATAAATCCTATTTTAATGAACAAACTATAAATCCCATGGGGGAGTTGGTGCCAATTGATTTGTCTAAATTGGCCCTTTCCCAACTCCTAAGTTGCAATGTTGAGTGATTTGATGAGTGATCCACCTTGATGAAGATTCAATGAAGCTTCATGATAAAAATATCCATAACCTAGCTAAGAATGTGAAGAAATGGATGAAACTAGATATGCTTGAAGAAGAAGTTGAGTATAGTAAGTTTACTCAAATTGTGGATGATAGAATGAGAGGAAGAGTCTCTCATTTATAGATTTCAAATTGGAAGAATGAATGAAATTGACCAATGTGGGATCACTCAATGTTCAATGGCCAAGTGCCACTTGTCAAGATGTGAATGGTTGAGGAATGAGCACATTTTGATCAATGTGCAAGTTTGAATTTTGAATTTGATGAAGTGACATGTTTAGGGGGGATGAAAGAAATGGAGTTAATGTCACTTGGCTCAATGCACAAGGACATGTAAGTGGAATTGAATGCCTTGTTGGAAGGACCAAGCCCATTTGAATTTGAATTCAAATTGAAGGAATATTCTCCTTTTATGCCATGTGAGGGAAAATAGATGAATTAATAAATCAAAGTAATTGATTTATTGTGCAAGTTGCATTCTCTAGAGAATGTGACATAGATTAGGATTAAATTAATCAAAGAGTAATTAATTTAATGAAGAATTAGGAGATGTGACAATTTAGACTTAAATTTATGAATTGATTTAAATGAAATTGAGAGGAAGGGTTTAATTAAATAAATGGTTTTGATTTATTTAACTAAGTGAGATAATGTTAGATTAAATAAGGTTTAATTTATTCAATTTAATAAAAAGACTTTAGGGATTTAATCAAATAAAATGAATTATTTAATTAAAAGGAGTTTTACATAATTAATTAAATAAAATTGATTTATTTAATTAACAGGAGATGATGACTTTATTAGATAAAGTTGATTTATTTAATTAAGAGATGAAGAGTGATGAATTTAATCAAATAGAGATTATTCAATTAAATCACTAGCAAAGGAGATGGTTTAGGATGAAATGGTGTTAGTAAATCAGGATCTAGTGTGTGAGATCAAACTGTATATTTTCCATGTTTACACCAGGAATTAATGTTGTGTGTATCCATGCATCTAAAGGACAATGAAGAAGATATTCACCCTAACAAAAGATCTGATAATAGTAGAAGATCTTGAGGCAATCATGATTACTGTGCACTACACAAAAAAGGTGTGGAGTGTATCTAAGGGTGTGTGGAGAAGAGTAAGAGTATTATGGTCCAAAGCTCCTGACTCAAGACATATAAAAATAGAAAAGGAGATCTACAGAATAGTACAAGAGTGCATTGAGGCAGACAACGAATACACTAAAGAAGAAGGAAAGGAATAGAGCTAAAGCTTTAGGGTGTAGAGCAATGAGTAGAGTTGTTGTGACAACAACAAAGAGTTGAGTAGTTACAAAGTTAGATGTAACATTGATAAGAGTTATTTAGGAACAAATTATAATCATATTATATGCTATAAATTTGATTGTTTGGTGCCATCAAATAACTGATTTGGTGCTCAATTCAGGGGATAGGTGTCTTCTTAGGGTTGGTGCCCTTAAAAGTTGTAACAAAGAATTTAATTGTGAGGTTGGGTCAGGATAGTAGCTCCTAGCAACATTTTCTCACCGTGGTTGTTCCCAACTTAGGTTTTCCAAGTATATTTGTTGTGCATGTGTTGATTTTCCATCTATTGTGCATGGGTTTTCCATGTATATCTATTGTTGTGTATTTATTTTGTTTATGTCCATTTTTTTGTCATATCTTTAAGTTTAAATTTTCACATCTTGTTTTTAAGTGTTGTGTTTGCTCTCTAGAAAAGAAGGCTAAAATTTTAGTGTCTATTGATTCACCCCCCCTGCTTAGTAGGTTTTTGTGTTCCAACAAGTAGTGTCATTGGGGACACTCATGTAGATTATTGTCTCTCTCATGATCAGTGTTCTTTAGACTTATTGGTACTTATATGTTTGTTTTGTATCTTTCATGTTGAGTAGTGTCATTGGGGTCATTCACGCAGATTCATGTACCACCTATATCTTCGACTTTCAAATGTTTTCCTTTATTTTCCATTTGATTTGAGTAGTGTTATTGGGGGAATTCATGCAGATTATAGTCTCCTTGGATGTTGACATTTTTATCTTTGATTTATAGATGATTTTCATTTATTTTTCATTTGATTCGAGTAGTGTCATTGGGGAACTCATGCAAATTCTTATTATCTTGATTTTGATCATTAGTTGTTTCAGAGGAGGTTCTTCATTTCAACACTATATTTTCATCATTCGACAATAGTCTATA
The DNA here is from genome assembly GCA_007115665.2 of Sequoiadendron giganteum. Classification (NCBI taxonomy): domain Eukaryota; kingdom Viridiplantae; phylum Streptophyta; class Pinopsida; order Cupressales; family Cupressaceae; genus Sequoiadendron; species Sequoiadendron giganteum. The sequence continues at coordinate 57,093,568 of CM021107.1, read as the reverse complement.
ACTTCTTCGTGCTTCAAAGATGTTCTACATGTTCCTATTTTTTGGTACATTGTTTTTGTTGGAGGCTTCTCAATCCTTCACACCTCGATTTGGAGGCTTTTCAATCCTTTAGTTTCCTCTCCATTTTTTGGAGATGATTTTTCTCCCACTATGGTTTTCTCCTTTTCTCTAGTTACGAGATATCCTTTTTTTGTACATGGGTACCTCACAAGGCCTTATTTGTTGAGACCCATCATCCATTCTCTTTTTAGGGTTTTTAGCTACTCCCTAAGTTCATCTTAAGGGAGGTGTTAATGTAATAATGCATTAGCTAATGATTAATTATTAGTCTAAGTTATTCTCATGCACTTAAGCTAAACTTAGAATTTCTTTATTCAGTTAAGTAAGTTATTTTTGATTAAATGAAGTGAGAACCATTTAGGGTTGCTCCTATATAGCACTAAATCCACATTGTATTATCACTCTAGAGATTTATTAACGAACTCTCAACCTTTGAGGACTTTTATTTTCCTTGAAGATTCTTGAGGTTCATTCTATAGCTTTTTCATGTTGAGGGATAATGCACATATTATTTGTAGATATCTTATGTGGAAGGTGTCTTTGTTCATTGTTTGATCCTATGGCACATGATTTTATGTTTTTTCATAATTCTAGCAATGTCCTTGTGGACTATCTCTCAGAGCTTTATCCATCGCTGACTACAATCTATCATATGTTTCCTATAAGTTATCTTGCTCTTCTTGTATCAAATCTAGCTCTCATTGAACCTTATCTCTCTCACCACATAACCTTCATTGATGATAAAGTTATGGCCACCTAACCTTATACATCATCAATGATTTTTTAGTGCCTAATATTCGTCAATTAGCTATTAGTTGAAATTGGGGACTCAAAATTTGGCTAATAGTAGAAGTTGTAAGATGATCTAAATTTCCACATTTAAAAAAATATATATATTAGTCCTAGTTAAATCGCCATAACATTTATTTTGTTAAATTTTTAAACTGAAAATTTTCCACAATATTTGATACCTAAATAGATTAGATTCGCCTAAAAAATAAGTTATAATAGAAAATGAAATTAATTTGCCAATTATATTTTATAATTATTGATTAATTTTGAGGGAAATATCACCATTTTTTAATTATCACTATTGATTTTCTTTATAAATTAATGGCTAGGGTGTATTCCAGGGGCTCAAATGTACCAGTTTCCATCGAGCCCAAAACTGTATTTGGGCCATTGAAGATTTATAATATGATGGGTGGAGTAAAATTCCATGGGCTAAAATATACCTATTGAGCTCCAATGTCCATGGGGCTCAAAATTGTATTTGGGCCCCATGGGCATTAGAGCTCTCTAGATAAATTTTAGGCCATGAAATAGAACCCACACTATTAGATTATAAATCAAATCAACAGTGGTGAAATGTAATTTAGGGACAATTTAAAATAATTCATGTTTAAAATAAAATATAAAATAATTAAGGAATTATAAACACTGGAACTATACCTTAAACTAATCAATCACTACTAGACTTAGGCCATTACTTTTCCATAGGAATTTTTTTTAAAGGAAGGATTTTCCATGGTAATTAATGTATTTTCTTTTTTATTGTCAAGATTCGCTAAGATTTTATACAAATTTGTAGTGATTAAAAATAATTCACCACTAAAATTAATATATTTTTCAAAAAAAAAAAGGAAAGATTCACCAATCAAAATTATTAATTTTTTTCAAAAAAATGAAACATTCGCCAAGATTTTATATCTATTTTTATGTGAGTCTTCTTAAAGTTATCATTGTACACCATTTGCCTCCTCTCCCTCCTCCTCACCTTGACCAACCACTAAACCCTCTATAATCTGACCCTCTTCATCCTCCTCCTCAACCTTCCTAGCATGTCCTCTTCCATCTCCTCCATCTCTCCCTACTCCATCTACACATACATGATGTATCAATCAAAATGGACAACATTGTGCCCACTTTATTGCATACTCCTCAATCACTTATACATCCTCCACACCTACTCGTCACAACCATGCCACTTGTTGCATACCCCTCCATGATGTTCTATCCCAAATTGGATCCATACCAACTCCCCATGACCTTATCTCTCATGTCACTCATGCAAAAAAAGGGTTTACACAAGTAACACCCTACTACCTCTCAAACTACCAAAACACATGTTGAGGAAGGTACTACTGAATAACATATGCTAAACATCCAACTAAGAAACATAATCTCCAAGTATAGGGAAGGTGTACATCATCATCCTTTCATGTGTCACATAAATGCCATGGCCTCCATATCACTACCTCAATCTCATATATCACTCAATGCCAATGTGCTAAATCCTCTAACCTAGTGTGACACACTCCACAAGCACATAAAAAAACATACAATTATAGTTTTTCTCATTGTCATAGGTCTCAAAAGTGCTATATGCTCCCAGACCTAGATATGTAGCAAAGTGACTTTGCACCCCAAACTTCATCCATCATGGTACACTGCTATATGCATATCCCTATAGATATGTGATATTATGTAGTATCCCCTTCCAAAACCTCTCCATCTATTAGTAACTAGAAGAGCACCCCTGACCATCTAATAGGAAACCCTCATTACCATTGATTAGGGAAAAATATCCAACTAATCAACCCTATTATATACAATGATAGTGTGGCAAGTCTCTATATCACTCATCCCACATCAATCTCAGTTCCCATTATAGGAATATCGGGTATGTACAAGATCATGATGGGCCAAAAAGTGGTGATATGTAAGTGATATGATGGCCCATGTGGCTAGTGACTTGTTTTTACCCAAATTTGATGAAATAAAAAGGGTTTTTAAAGGAGATTCTCAACTTTCCACTAATATAAATTATGCTTTAATTTGAATTTAATAAATAATTATTATTCATTTTCTATTTGAATTATGACTAAAAAATAGATTGATAGGTTGATTGAAAAAAATCTATAGCTTTCAAACGGTATCCCATTTTTTGAATCCGAAACATGTGTCACATTCTATGCTTCACATATTATAGGATTAAAAAAAAATTGAATTTCATGAAGTTTTGACCAAGTTAAGGTGGTCAGACATACAAGTTTTTTAAATTTTTTAGAAGTTGTAATAAAAATTTCATAATTAATTATTTACTTGGAAAAAAATTACAAACAAATATGCATCACATCGGAACATGAGTCCTCTACTTATATCTAAAATATTATAAAAAAAAATTATCATTTTATTGTGGTTAGGGTGGTCAGACATACACCTACTTCTTATGTTTTCCCTGAAATTTAAGTACTACTGCATTGAAATTTCAAATTTTCACCAAATAATTTTTATTTAAAAAAAAAACCTAGTAGTTTAGAAACTAAATTCAATTTTCTACATAAGATTCTTACATATGTTTGAAATAATATAGATAACTTATTCAAACTTTTACATCAAGTTGCCTAACTTTGATTTTTTGAATTTTCATCGCCACTTAAGGGCCTATTTTTTCCATGATGATCTTGGACATACCCTATCCTCAGCCATTAAAATCTACTATAGACACAATCACCTAGTCCTTAGGTCATACTCTACTAATGACCCTCGAATTAGAATCTAAAGGATACTCCAAATATCATCAACATAATAGTCATCTTCTTTGTCAAGAGATGAAAGTTGTTAGTCTCAATATTCCATCGCTCCACCAACACCACCATCATCGCTTGGTAGGATTGAATCTCAGGCCATCATCCTAATTGATCCAAAACAATCACTACTAGAAACTCATGCAACATTCCCATCAATTGCATCATCAACCTCATTATCACTGGTCATCATTCTCTATACTACAACAATAGTAGGGGCTCCTATAAACAATCATGTACCTTAAAAATCAATTTCAAGATCTTTCAACACATCCCTAAATTCTTCAATATATCCTTAAATCGTACCCATTCATCCCTAAATGCTTTCAGCATATCCCTAAACCCTATCCATTTATCCCAAAATTCCTTCAATGCATCCCTAAACCCTATATACTATCGTTGAATTCCTTTGATGCATCTCTAAACCCTATCCATTCATCCCTAAATGTCTTCTATGCATCCATAAACCCTATCCATTCATCTTGAAATGCCTTCGACACATCCTTAAACCCCATCCATTCATCCCTAAATTCCTTTGGCGCATCCCTAAACCCTATCCATTCATCCCTAAAAACATTTTATGCATCCCTAAACCCTATCCATTCATCCCTAAATTCCTTCAACACATCCTTAAACCCTATCCATTTATCCCTAAATTCCTTTGGTGCATCCCTAAACCTTATCCATTCATCCTTGAATTCTATGATTGCATCCATAAACCCTATCCATTCATCCCTAAATGCCTTTGGCATATCCCTAAACCCTAAACCCGAAGCTATTTCACCTTTCAATGTTTGCACATGTGTTATTTCACCTTTCAATGCTTGCACATGTGTTATTTCACCCTTCAATGCCCGTACATGTGCTATTTCACCTTCCAGCACCTATGCAAGTGCTATTTCACCTTTTGATGCATGCACAAGTTCATCCCATACTTCAAGGCCTTCATAGATTGCATTTTAGGCTTGGGCACTAAAACAACCCTCCTGGGCATTAAAATAGGCTTAGGTGTTGATTTCAGTCCTTTAATGTCTATTTAGGCATTAAAACAAGTAGAGGTTCCATTCTAGCCCTCTGAGGCACCACTCTAGCTCTTAGAGGCACTATTTTAGCCCTAAAATTTACCCAAAATCCTAGATCATTTCCTAAAAACTTGAGCACTCGTAACATTGAAAAAAATGCATAAATGACAAAGTAGTAGTTACTCATTGCTATTATTGCATCTGTTGGCCACTCGTACTCTCGAACGTGCATTACGCAATGTGTGTCATGATGAACACATCTTTCTTCATCTACTCCAAAGTTGAAATTCACCAAATGAAATAGTGAAAATGACCCCTTTCATCCTTTGGACCTATTTATAAGACCTTTGTACCTCATCCCCTCTTCTCCACTTCTCACCTTCTATCTTCCACCATTTTTTTGTTTCTTAGCATTTTTCTTTGTTCCTTCATTAATCATTTTTATTTCTCCTACTCTTTCTCCACTCATTTTCTAATATTTTACCTTGAAAACTCTTTCTTGAGGTAGTTCTAATTCATCACTCCAAAATCTATCCCTCCATTCTCATTTTCATCTCATCCTCATCATTTCATTATCTCTTAAGGTTTGGTGTAGGATCATGGGGGTCCAAACTAGGCCCTTAAGTGGCAATGAAAATTTTAAAAAATAGAGCTAGGCAACTTGACATAAAAATTTGAATAGGTTATTAACATAATCTAAAAAATAATTAAGAACAAAATTTGTAGCAAATTCAATGTAGTTTCCAAGATACTAGTCCTATTTTTGAAAAAAGTAAATCTATTTGGTGAAATTTGAAAATTTAAATACATTAGTACTTGTAGACATGGAAAATGTACAATTCAATCCAACGCACTTGATCTTGATTACTAACGCCATTTCTTCCTGAATCACACTCTCATCTTATCATCACCTTTTGTATCTTAATTAGATAAATCATTATTTATTTAATTAATTTTGTCTCCCTTATTGATTAAATTAATTAGTTTAATTCAATTAATCCTTTTGTGATTAAATAATTCATCTTATTTGATTAAATCCCTAAAGTCTTCCCATTCAATTGAATAACTTAAACCTTATTTGATTTAACCTAACATTATCCCCTTTAGTTAAATAAATCAAAAACATTTATTTAATTAATCCTTTCTTCCTCTCAATTCTGATTTAAATCAACTCATAAATTTGAGTCAAAATTGTCAAATCATTTGATCTCATTAAATTGGTCAAACCTTGATTAATTTAATCTCAATCACTAAAATCCTCTAGAGAATGCAACTTGCACAATAAATCAATTACTTTGATTTATTTAATTGCCTATTTTCTCTCAACATGGAATAAAGGAGGAATATTCCTTCAAAATTTGAATTCAAAATCCAAGTGGATTTGTACATCCAACAAGGCATTTACTCCTCTTACATGTCCTTGTGCATTGAGCCAAGTGGCATTTATTTCATTCCTCTTCCCCTCTCACATGTCATTTCCTCAATTTCAAATTCAAACTAATTGCATTTATTGGCACTTTGATCAAAACTTGCACAACCATCAACCATTCACATCTTGACAAGTGGCATTTGGCCATTGGATGTTGAATGATCCCACATTGCTCAAATCCACTCTCTCTTCCATTTTGGAAATCTATAATTGAGAGACTCTTCCTCTCATTCTATCATCCACAATTTGAGTAAACTTACTATACTCAACTTCATCCTCATCCACAATCTAGAGAAAAGTTACTCTCCTCACATTGAGAGCTAATTTTATCCATTTCCATCACCATAGCTAGGTTATTGCAAGTTTTCTCAAGAACTCATCTTGTTCTTCATCAACAAAGTGGATCAATCTCCATCAAATCATCAAAGCGCTTACAAAGGAGTTGGAAAAAGGCCAATTTCGACACATCAATTGGCACCAATTACCCCATGGGATCAAGAGGTTGCTTGCTTAATTAGGATTTCATTTATTTGTATGTCGTGTTCTTCATTTTCCCTATTTTAAGAATTGTAAATGGATTTTATGGGGAATCCTTGTTTTATCTTGTATATGAGCTTACTAATGTGTTTGCTTCTTGTATTTGTGCAGGTATAGGACTGGGGTTCATAGTGCTACATTTTTAGGAAAAAATAAAAAGCAGATGTATGTCGAGGTGAATAGAAATTAGTATTTTTCCAAAAAAATGAAAGATTCACCAAGATTTTATATATGTTTTTAGGGGGGTTTTCTTAAAGTTATCATTGACTATGTTCTTCTGACACATTCTTCTCATCAACCATAAATTCTCACATGTCGAGGTGTAATTCCACTTCTTCTAAGTCAACCAAGGCATATTTTATTTTCTTTGAGGATATGTCACTCCCTTCGGTCGTGACACCACATCAAAGAGGGGAAAAATATAGAAACCCTAAATTGACTCCTCATTCCATTATTAATTAAATTAAAACTTAATTAATTATAATCTTGGTTCATAATTAAAAAAATTAAATATTTAATTATTATCTTCATTCTTCTTAAGTAATCAAATTTTTTATTTGATTGATTCCCCTCCATTGCTGCATTTAATTAAAGTAAATTTAATTAATGCTCCATTCCTCAAAGGTTAATTATTTTAATTTAAATGTAGTCACTATTTCCCTAAGTCCTCTAATCTCAATTATGTTAAATTAATCTTTAATTAATTAACTTAATCTGCCTCCTAAATCCTCATTAATATTTCTTCCAATTTTTAATTCCTTCCACTTCCCCAAACTTATAAACATGTGACATCATGTTTCCTCCAAGCCCTCTTAACGACTTGCATGCACATTTCATTTTCCTCTCCAAGTCATCCTTTGGCATCCCTTTCTATTGGATGCTCACACATGTGTGAGATCCTTTTCCATATCTAGGTTATTCTCCATTGGAGAGAAACCACATAGCCACATCATTAAGGAGGACATCAAGTAGACATGGGTGCATCTACTTTAGCTTAATCTTTGAAGGTGAGAAAGTTAAAAGGCAAGGTGTGGCATCAAAAATCGTTACCCTTGACAATTTCACATTAGGTTTAGCTCCACCCTATGTGCTTGGACCTAATTATGCATTTAATTACCCATTTCACATACATCTTTTGAAAATCAAACAATGGGAAATAAAAATAACTATTTAATATGTGCCCTAGACACTTTAGACCCCACAAAGGATGGGTCTAGTCTAGGGAATCCCATGCCCTCGACCAACCATTTTTGGCTCCAATTTCAATATGTTGGTGATAGTATTTTATTATTTGAATTTACAAAGTCATTTGTCAACTATTGATATTTGAGTTTTGAGAAATTAGAAGAATTGCATATAAATAAAAAAGTATTTTGACCATTTGAAATCCTAGAAGCACACCTATAAAATCTTGAGAAAATTAATCATCCTAAGAGTAGTCAAGAATAGAGTTATTAGCATTGTTGCAACATTTATTCATGTCAATCATTTATCATTTTTTTATATAAGTTTATTCATGTTTTACGATCAATTTTTTGTGAGTACTAACACTTGGAAGTCTTCAATCAAGCTATCAAATTATCCTTGAACATGATGAGTACATGACTTCAGTCCATCAAGGAATGCAGATCTACATGGTGAGTTACAACATTAGTCAATTCATTGCTTGTTTATAATTTATCCTCTACCAAACCAAGTTTAAGCTCTCCTTTTACATCATCATAGGCATTGTGGAGGTAGAAATACCAAAATGAGGATTGACTTAGGAAAGCCCTTATATGGAAAAACCCTTCTCCCTCTTTCATGTGTGTAAGTTTTTAGATCTAAAGCTAATTGGAGGAAGATAAAGAATAATTGTTCATTTACTCTTTTAAGTCATATAAGTTGAGTGTGTGCAAGAAGTTGAGTCCACTTTTTAGGCAAAAAGTGGAAGTATTTTCCCTAGTTTTCAGAATTTTCCACATTTGACCTTAAAATTTGAAGCACTTAGAGATGGAATCTTAAAAAACGTCAATGATAATAAAATGTAGTACTTGGAGTCTAGTTTCCAAATACGTAACTTATTTTAATACCCAAATGATACAAATTGATTTTCAATAGGCATTTCTAAAAACCATTTTTTAAAAGTCACTTTTTTTTAACCATACATTGCATGTGTACGTCATCAATATTTGGACCTAAATAATTTTATTTTTCCAAATCCTTTTGGGAGAATATTCATAACTCACTAAAGCATATTTTTGATATATTTTTGTAATTTTTTATTGAATATTTTTTCATTAATTTTTTATTGGCCATATTTGTTTTGAAACATTGGTGTGTACGTCGCTCATAAGATAAACTAAACTTATCATTTTTTGATTATTTTTTCAAATTGAAAAGAATTGTCTTAAGTGTGTTTATGTACAATTTATTTTTCAAAATATTATTTTAATAAAAAGTTATTAAAATACTAATAAACCATGAAATTTAAAGTTTATGGACCAGCTTCATTAGAAATTAATTCAAAAGTAGAAAAAATAATTCAATTGTAAAAAAATTAGATATTTGGAATCTACATTGCCTCATCTATAATGGGTTTTAATTTGGTCAAAAAATTCTACCAAAAAGGTCTTCAAACATATGTCCAAAGTCACTATTTTCTTGTGACATTGGCATGACCTTCAAATTGCTAGTCAAACTAGGTCCAAAGGTTAGGTTCGGGTCCCCAAGCCTTTTCCCAAACCGAAAAACAAAGAAAAAACTCGACTAGAAATTTAAATTTAAAAAAATGGGATCTTAATTCGTAAGAAAATATTTTTTATGCTTTTATGAAATGGTATCCCATTTTCAAAATGGGATCCCATTTTACAAAATAGGATGTCATTTCTTAAAAGCATAATTTTTTTTTTTTTAATGAAACGGGATCCAGTTTTTGGCTTGGGGTCCCGAAGCGAAACTAAATCTCGCTTTCTAAATAACAGGATCTCGTTTCATTTTTCTCGATTTCAGGTTTTTTCTAAGTCTGAAACATCCACCTTAAGTGGACTCAACTTCATTCTTTCACCCAATTCTCAAGCCACAAAAACTAGATTTTCTCAATAACGAACAAATTTCCAATAGTGACCCTAAGAGAACAAGAGCTACAAACTAGAGACTTCAAGAATGTGAAATTAGATCTTAAAAAGTAGAAGGAAAATCTAGGGAACACCATACCTTAGACCAGCTAATTCATCACCGAATTTACACACTGGGTTCCTTTGTGTCTTCTTTCTACTTTTCTAATTTTTTTTTCTATCTTTTTGCATTTAATTTCTTAGAAATCATAATAGTTTGCTACATTTTCATAATTTACCTAGGATCATAGTTGGATCTTAGGATTAGGATTAATTTGCAATCAGTCAATCATCATCAATCCCACAACAAAACACTAGTGGATTAAAACCATGATCTATCATTCTAACTATTTCATTGAGGTTTGCAGTCAAGTGGGTTTTGAAATCATTTTCAATGAACACATCACAATTGAGAGAAGTGTTATTTAGGACCTACATCCCTTTTCCCAATCAATTTTTTTTTATGAACCTAACTGTTTCTTACACTTTAAATCTTCTGAAATCTAAAGCATATCAGTTTAAAATCTGAGTGTGATCTTAGGTTGTTTTGCATATTCATCATAAAAAACATTCAAAAAGTGAAAAATTATATTGTATTGTGCATTCAAATTATAACTAGGGTTAATTTTAACTATTACAAAGTGGATCTAGTTCATACTTGTGTTGATAAATCTGCATTAGGTCATATCAAATTTGAAAACAAATTTGAATGTGTTTAAAGTGATCATTTAGGCATATGCATATAGTGAAAAAGTGAAAAAAGTGCATTGTTGTTGTTGCAAAACCATTGAAATATTTCAATTTCCAATTAAGATCACTCAAATTTTATACTTCACAATCTAAAAAATATATTTTGAATCACATTTTTTGCTTAAGAATCCTAAAAATTGTATGCAAAATTGTATTTAACATAACAAAATCATAATTTTTTACATTTCTAGAAATTTATTTTCTCTCAAACCTAAACAATTATAGAATAGGATATTCAAATATTATGTAACACATCAAAATTTTGAGCTTATAAAAATTACCTTGTTGGTCTAGGACACATCATGCCCCTTACTTGCTAAATTTAACTTAGATTTGGACCATAGGTTTGTTTCTATGTTCCTTATGTGTTTTTGCTTTCTAATTATCCAAACTATTTTATTTTTTGTGATTGTCTTGTATTTTCCATTCATAGTAGGCTTACTTAAGTGTTTTGAATCTCATATGAGCTTCATGGCCTGGTTTCCTATAACTAATACCCTTGTGACACATAGTATTGAACTTATGACCTCCCACACTATAACCACATTTGTTATGGAACCTGAGTCCTATGACACTTTCACACAAGTTATGTCTTCAACACAATCCCTTTTAGACTTTTTCCTTCACCACACATTACCTGTGACTTCCTCACACCCCACCATTCATGTGGAATTTATTTCCCATGTCCTTGAAGAGAAACTAGAACAAATGGAAAAGGATTTTAAAGTTCTTCAAGATTATCTAAGGACTAAACCTTTATGTAGAGAGATTGTGCCTATTGTGGACAACCTTAGGAAGTTGGAAGTGTTGTGTATTCTAGCTCACATAGTAGATGCTAACATCCCTACAACAACTATTTGTAATCAATAATTTACCAATTCTTAAAACTAGGGAGGAAAACTAGATTCCTCTCTCATAACAAAGCCTTCTATTCCCAAGTTTACACTTCTAGTCATTGCCTCAATAATATACTACACCAATAGTCTAAATCCAAGTTTAGGGCTTCCTAGTGTGAATTGAAAGACATGGCCTTTGAATGGTTTTTCTCATTTTCAAACAACTAAATGACCTCTTTCACATAACTTTTTAGTGCATTTCTCTAACATTTTAAAGAAAACATTGATCCTTAATGATGCTAATATAATCAGTGTATTGTAAACAAGGACCCAAGGAAAAGATAATAGACTTGATACAATGATACCAATCAATTTACTCACAAATTTCCTATAGTCTTCCAAATGCTAACATCCAAAGAGTATTTATAGGAAACTTGAAACCTAGTATAATTTGAGACAGGATTTTAGTCATGAAGTCTCCATAATTTACATATTTATGTATGGCCCTTAGTGATTATCATGTTTTGGTTAGTTAGTATGAAGGAACACCTTTATCGAATCCTACTAGTCAATCCAAATCCATAACTCAAAAAAACTACCTATCTTTCAAAAAAAAAAACACTTCATTAAGATAAACACTACTCAAAACCACCAATAACATTGAAATTCATATCACTGTCACAAGGGTAAAAGGACAATAGTGTGTCACACTTTTGGCCAAACAAATAGTTTCGGCCGAATATTTTTCAAGCGAACAGGTTTCGGTCGAATAGGTTTTGGCTGAAACCAAGTGGCAGTGATGTGGCACCTACGTAGCATTCCCCTTTCGCCTGGAAGGGTTTCAATTGAAACATATTCACTCGAAAGACATTTGGCCGAAATGGTGAAAATAAAAACAAAAAAAAAAGTAGGCACCCATTCATTTGGGAACACTCAGTCAAATGGTGTTCTATTGAAACAAGGTCAGCCAAATGCACCTGTTGTGTACAAATCTTGGACAACAACCCATTTCAGCTCCATTGCATTGACGACACCTCCCAGGTTCTCCTCTGTAACTACTTTACAAAACAAGTTGAATCTAGGGCTATTTGGAAAACATATTGAATGGCAATTTGGGGATTTGCAAAGCATAGTGATGGGTTTCGAATTTTACAAGTTTTGTTCATTGAAGTGAATTTGGAATTGGGGGATATTAGTTTTGTTCATTAAAGAAATCAGAAATTTGTTGTTTTCAATTAGGGTTTGAAGAAAAATGGTGAAAATAAAGGGTTATATGAAGTATGTATTTTACATACTTGAGTATAGGATGTTGTTTTCATATTGTAACATTAAGAAAGATTAGATGTTAAAACTTTATGCAATGATCCCATAAATGCATTGATTGTGCCATCCTTATTTTCTATTGCATCTCCATTTAAGTCCACCCTAACAACAACCATGCCTGTACAATATCCCATTGCAGAAATACTATCCAACTGCTAGCCATACCAGTGGTAATACAGATCATTCATAGGATTTCAACAATTGTACAAGTCATATTTTCATCATCACATAATCAAATTTGCAGACCTTGACATCTTGAGAGTAGATTTGACATAGTTGTAAATCTGAAAACATTGTTTCCAACTATTGCAATTAAATAAAATCAGTTTCAAAGGATTTTAAATTGGCGTTTGATGTGGAATCTAAAAACAATGACAAAGAAACAAGAGATACCCCTTCAAGATTATAACCTAATAAGGTGATTGAAACAAGAAATATCTCTCACAAATAAATGCCTTGAAACTTACTTGACTCTAATATATCATATATATGCCTTTTAAAATTGAAAGGTAAATGCATAGTAAAGTGATGCATGAACTTTGAGCTACTCAATATAAACATGGAGTGCCCTCATAAAAATACAAGGAGCTTACAAAAAAGAGAAAATAAACTTGGTTCCTCCTTTATCTTCTATGTTGTCTTCTACTTGACTAAGTCTCTACAAAAGGTTTACAATGTGGGCTTACACTTGTCTCTGCATCCTCATTTTCCTAGATTCCCTTAAATGCCATTTCACCTAAAACCCTAATTTTTCTCCTTGCTACATGGGTCAAGTGAAACCATATTGAAAAATTCCTCTTTTCATTACTTTGCACCTAAACTAGCCAAAAATTTCTATCACTGCTTAAATTTTTCCATTACAAGAATTTTCACTTTTTTCTTTTATTTGAACTTTATGATATTTTAACATAGCTTTAATAAATGGCCCCTTTTTTATAAAAAAATGTCAACAATATCAAAATGAAATAATGATATCATACTACATGCTAAAATTTATCACAAATTAAGTGATAAAATTAATTTCCCCCATTCACGTGAAGATCACCTCTCTCTATAAACACATAGTGATAATATTCATTAACCATAGAGAGATTATGATTGATAAATTACCATCATACTAAATAATTAGTTAGATAATTATAGGTCTAAATCCAAAATCTAGGAAACAATAAACCTAAAGCATCATCAAAACAATACATTTATGCAATTATTAATATGAGAGAGAAATAGAGTCATGACAAAAGACAAGATAACCAACAAGATCAAGTAAGTGGTCGGAAAGGAATCATACCAAACAAATAAATTATAAGGACACATCAATTAATAACAATCCAACAAAAATAGGATGTGGTCTACTAAGCATCAAAAGTAAAGTGTCATCATTAAAACTCAAGCATGATTCCCTTAGGGAATTCATGTACAAGTAGATCATAGTACTATTTTTGCATGATTCCATTCAGGTCTTCAATCTAATTTATGTTTATAGTACTCATTTGTGTGATTCTTTTACTTGGTCTTCATGAACATATATGTTTAGCACTACCTTATGTGATTCTCTCAAGGCCTTTAATGTAAACAAAGGATCAAATTATTTAGTATAATATTTTTTATATGTTTATATCCCTAATTTATTTAATATTATTATATTATCCATACATCACTTCCTATTAGGACATCTCCAATTTTACACACTATATGGTCCCACTGTAATCTTAATATCATTACCCAATCTTAGGTTCAGAAGTTAACCTTTACATTAAAAGTTAGTACATGAAAAATAATGTCAAAGTTTGTGATCCTTGTATCCAAAAGATTGATAAATAAGAACCATAAGGCTCTCCATCTCATAAAATAAAATATTGTTTCATTTCGAAACCTCAATGCAACAACAAGCCAAATTGATAGGTACTTTCTAACCCAAACCTTATTGGAGAAGATAAAATTAAACAAGCAACTGAATTTTCTTCATTTAGAATCATCAAATTCCGATTGTTTCATTTTGAAACCTCAATGCAACAACAACCCAAATTGATAGGTACCTTTTGACCCAAACCTTATTGGAGAAGATAAAATTAAACAAGCAACTAAATTTGCTTCATTTCTTCGTCAAATTCATATTACATAAATAATTTGGAAACCTCAATGTAACAACAAGCCAAATTGATATCTGTACCTTTTGACCCAAACCTTATTGGAGAAGATAAAATTAAACAAGCAATTGAATTTGCTTCATTTAGAATCATCAAATTCATATTGTTTCATTTCAAAACCTCAATGGAACAACAATCCAAATTGATGGGTACCTTCTAACCCAAACCTTAAATTAGAGAAGATAAAATTAAACAAGCAACTAAATTTGCTTCATTTCTTCGTCAATTCATATTACATAAATCATTTGGAAACCTCAATGCAACAACAAGCCAAATTGATAGGTACTTTCTAACCCAAACCTTATTGGAGAAGATTAAAAAAAAAAGAAACTCAATTTGCTTCATTTAGAATCATCAAATTCATATTGTTTCATTTCGAAACCTCAATGCAACAACAAGCCAAATTGATAGGTACCTTCTGACCCAAACCTTATTGGAGAAGATCAAATTAAACAAGCAACTAAATTTGCTTCATTTCTTCATCACATTCATATTACATAAATCATTTGGAAACCTTAATGTAACAACAAGCCAAATTGATACCTGTACCTTCTGACCCAAACCTTATTGGAGAAGATAAAATTAAACAAGCAACTGAATTTGCTTCATTTAGATTCACCAAATTTATAAACCCCAAATTTCAAATTCACTGTCCATGCACGTACATGTGTATGTATAAATATATGTGCATGTACATGTATGTACATATATGTGTATGTGTGTACATGTACATGTACATATACATATATGCACGTACATGTGCATGTATGTGTGTACATGTATATGTGTGTGTACACATGTACAATATGTATGTTTGTATTATATACATGTGTAATATATGTGTGTATGCATGTATACATATATGCATATATACATATGTATTCATATGTGTGTATGTATGTATGTACATGCATATATATGTACATGTGTATATTTAATTGTATGTGTGTATGTATGTACACATTACATGTATGTATACATATATATGTGTATGCATGTACATGTATGCATATATATATGTACATACATGTACATGTGTGTATGTATGTATGTATGTATGTATATATGTGTGCATGTGTGTATGTATATATGTATGTATATGTGTATATGTGCATGTACGCATGTGTGTATATGTGTATGTGTGTATGTATGTATAGGTGCACATACATATGTATGTACACATATACATACATACACACATATACATATGTATGCAAATTATATGCGCATATATATGTATACATACACACATACACATATACATGTATATACACGCATGCATACATGCACATATACACATATACATACATATATACATACACACATGCACACATACACATACATACATACACACATGCACATATATGTACATATATACACACATACACATACATACACACATGTACACACATGTACATGTAGATGTACACACATATATATACATTTATTTGATTGCTATTGTGAGATTCTTGAATATAATTAATGGTTAATTTTATGTTTTTTATCTAGAATGAATTGATGGTATAAATTTATAAAAGAAATTCCCTATCTATCATTTATGTGTTATTCATGTATATTTTATTTTAATGATATGCAGATCTCTAGATTTAAACATTTACATAGATATATATATCATGACCGATGAGGGATCTCACCATTCCCCTCATTCTAATGAAGAGGCTCAAAATAGATCAAATTTATATCGGGATAGTATTGTTAGATTAAACAATGCTCTAAAATGTTTAGAGCAAACAATTCACAACTCCCCCAATTTGGCTAATTGTGATAGATTAGTCACTATTAGAGATGAGATTCATCGAAAGATTGGGACAATTCAATCGTTCAACCTTTATGATGAGATCAGCATTGAGCAATTTTATTTGTCTCTTGCTTGGAGTGTTACTGGCACAATGAATTATAGAAAAGTTGTCAAATTAGTTTCAGCTAAAAATGTGTTAACCATGTTCCCTCATTATAGAGGACAGAATAGAATTAGAGGATATGTGGTTACAAGGTGTGTAGATCCTCTTGTTGCACCATTCATATACCCTAGATGGTTGGTAGCGTATCATAGATGGCCTCACAATGATGAGCTGCCAGGATATTTTATGAAATAGTTATATGTAGAATTTCATTTATAGATAGATATGGACTACACATCTCATCTTGAGCACCTTGGCCAAGGTAAAGGCTATTTTTATGACAAACCACAATTTAGATGTCCAGGTTTGCTGTCACCTGTGGATAAGAGGGCATTAGTTGGCCCAAACCTTTTGGTTTTACCAAAATGTGTGGAATTGGAAATAGCAGGAGAGTCAGCAGCATGCTCTACTCAATCCCAGATTATTGATAACATTACCTCTATTATGACACAGATTGATAGATTGATCATATTTCATTTGATCGAGTTGGTAGATACTTATTATTCCTGCGGATCATCCTTCCTCCCACAGAGGCTATATCAACATCTTATGATCCATTTATTTGTGTTGATCTACCTACTCCTTCAGATATCGAGCATATGAACCACACGACTTTGCATAATGTGTGTAGAGTCTCAGTTTTAGATTTACTAGCAGCATATCGGGTCATTAGCGAGGACCATGGGATCTCGCTCAATTGTGAACAAGAATTTATTAAAGAGCGATATCCTGGTACACAACTCCAAGGGATATTCCAGAGCAGCCTATCGATCATTTAGCTTGTCCAAGTCATCAGGATGTTACAAATCACGTTGCTCAGGTTACTACGACACCTGATGTTGTCCATGGTGCATATACTCAGCTTTTTTTTGGCATTGATAGTGTACATGCTACAAATCCCCCTGTGATGTCCTTACATTCTAATGAGTTTAGTGACATTGGTAGAGCCCTCAATCAGGCATGTCAGGTACTTGAATAATCTATATATATATATATACATTTAATTATGTTCTAAAAAAATGTGTACGGTACATGTTTAACATGTTTAACTCCTGATTGAAATTGACATGTACTTGAAAAATTTTAAGCAGTATGGTGATTTGTCAGAGTTTGGAAATTTGGCACATGATGGCGATCCCATACAGTACACAAATGAGGTACATTTATAAAAAAAAGACATATATATATATATATAAGTTGTACATGTACACACACTTAAATTAAATTAAATTTTAAAAGTTCATGTGTGTGCATGTACCTGAACACATGCAGGGCTCAGGACACGCATCCAAAGAGCTTAGATCGGGACATGGATCCACACATGATCACGGTCCCATGCAACAAATACCTGAGGTACATTTAAATAATTTTATATAATTTAAAATTTAATTGTACTCGATTTATAAGTTTGAACACGTTGAAAGTTTGTACATGTACATACAAGTTTAGATAATTTCATGTGCACGTACTTGAACACATGCAGGTTCTGGGACGAGGCTCGGGACACACATCTAGAGAGATTGGATCGGGACATGGATCTACACATAATCGTGGTCCCATGCAACACATACCTGAGGTACATTTAAAATTTAATATAAGGGTACGTGCAGGATCATCATGGAAAAAATAGGCCATTAACTGGCAATAAAATTCAAAAAATCAGAGTTAGGCAACTTGACGTAAAAATTTGAATAAGTTATCTATATTATTTCAAAAATATGTAAGAATATAATCTATAGAAAATTGAATGTAGTTTCTAAACTACTAGGTTTATTTTAAAAATAAATAAATCTATTTGGTGAAAATTTGAAATTTCAATGCAATAGTACGTAAATTTCAGGGAAAAATAAGAAGTAGGTGTATGTCTAACCACCCTAACCACAATAAAATGATAATATTTTTTATAATATTTTAGATATAAGTAGGGGACTCATGTCTCGATGTGATACATATTTTTTTGTAATTTTTTTCAAAAGAAATAATTAATTATGAATTTTTTATTACAACTTTTAAAAATATAAAAACTCGTATGTCTGACCACCTTAACTTGGTCAAAAATTCATGAAATTCAATTCTTTTTTAAAAATCCTATAGTATGTGAAGCATAGAATGTGACACATGTTTTGGATTCAAAAAATGTGATACCGTTTAAAAGTTATAGATTTTTTTCAATCAGCCTATCAATCAAGACTTTAGTCATAATTCAAATAGAAAATGAATAATAATTATTTTTTAAATTCAAAGTAAATCATAATTTATATTGGTGGAAAGCTGAGAATCTCCTTTAAAAACCCTTTTCATTTCATCAATTTTGGTTAAAAAAAAAGTTATCAGCCACATGGGCCATCATATCACTTAGATATCACCACTTTTTGGCCCATCATGATCTTGCACATACCCATAATTTAAAATTTAATTGTACTCAATTTTTAAGTTTGAACACGTTGAAATTTTGTACATGTACATACAAGTTTAGATAATTTCATGTGCGCGTACTTGAACACATGCAGGTTTTGGGACGAGGCTCAGGACACGCATCCAAAGAGCTTGGATTGGGACATGGATCCACACATGATCATGGTCCCATGCATCACATACCTGAGGTACATTTTAATAATTTTATATAATTTAAAATTTAATTGTACTCGATTTGTAAATTTGAACACGTTGAAATTTTGTATGTGTACATACAAGTTTAGATAATTTCATGTGCACGTACTTGAACACATGTAGGTTTTGGGATGAGGCTTAGGACATGCATCTAGAGAGCTTGGATCGAGACATGGATCCACACATCTTGGATCAGGAGAGGGATCAGTCTATGGATCGAGCCAGAGATCGAGCCAGAGATCGGGCCATAGATCTGATGATTCTATTCACAATAGATATCCCTCTCTTTGAGATCAGAGTATTATGTTGTCCAGACACTTTTTATGATTTATGTACATACATCACATTATGCATACATTTTTATGTTTTATGGTATATATATGTACACTTGTTATGATTTACACATCACATTCACACATGTTTACATGTTTTATGGTTTTTTCATAGATTTGTTATCGTGCATTATTATGGTTTTCAAATACTTGTTAAACATCTATTTACATTGTGCAAATTATTATGGTTTTATTTATTTATCAAGTTTGTACAGGTTTAAATTTAAATTTAAATTATGGTTTGTTCACACAAGTGTTGTACAACATTTATATTGACAAGTTACCTACTTAAAATTGACTAAGTTAGATCATGTATAACTATGATGTACACAATTTGTATTCAATTATCATGTGATATATACAGTTGTATGGTACAATCTCTAGCTAATCATATCAAATATTTAGATCAAAATGATCTTATAGCTATATAAATACCATATTACAAACTTTAGGCACTTTGCTAAAAATGGAATCTAGGTCACTATTTACTTTTTATTAATTTTGAATGTTCTCTAGCTTACATCATAATAGTCTAGAATGACCAACTATTTTATAGAGATTCAAAACTAAATAAAATAAATCATAAAAATTAAATTGTAAGTTATGCAATTTAATCATAAAAATGGAATCTAGGTCACTATTTACTTTTTATTAATTTTGAATTTTCTCTAGCTTACATCATAATAGTCTAGAATGACCAACTATTTTATAGAGATTCAAAACTAAATAAAATAAATCATAAAAATTAAATTGTAAGTTATACAATTTAATCATAAAAATCGAATCTAGGTCACTATTTACTTTTTATTGATTTTGAATGTTCTCTAGCTTACATCATAATAGTCTTGAATGAGAAACTATTTATAGAGACTCAAAACTAAATAAAATAAATCATAAAAATTAAATTGTAAGTTATACACATGTATCACTAATATACTTCATCTAAAAATAGCAATGTAACCTTTACACAAATAATACTAGATCTTCTAAAAACCATGTTGTTAGGATAAAATAATTCCTAGACATGTTGCACTCCAAAGCCTTCCTACACAAGCATTGAACTTGTAATTTAAGAGAGGGGTTTAAAATAGGTAAATCAATTAAATGAATAAGATTAACTATCAAATATAAATATCTAGTGAAAAATCTAGACTATACCTTTTCTATTATTTCTAACATTAAGGTAGTGTCCTAGCATCATTTGCTAACTTAGTTTTACCAATATACAACACCATACTCTAGAATCTACTTTGTTGGACTTATGCATCATTGTGTGATCAATATAATTTGAACTATATGAATTTTCAAATTTGATTAAAGACACAACCTTTTCCTTATAGATGCTTGCATAATTTCCTATTAGAATGGTGATTATTCATATTAGGATTAGAATGGTGATTATTAGATAGAACATGCGATCTTTAATGAATGATTAGGATGAAGGGGAATGCTTAGGATGAAAATAATAATTTTCTAGGATGTGACATGTATACTAGGGTATGAAAATGGATGATCTTGAAAATTTGAAGGTGAACAAGTAAGGTCATATTAACTTTCAAAAATTTATGACCAAGCCTTTGAAAAAACCCATTCTAAATCATGCCACATGTCCAATCAATTTGTAAATATATATAGATCTAGCTCGATCTATAAAAAGTTTGAGTATGTGTACACACGTGCATATCCAAAAAACAACTTAAAGCTCATGGTACATAAAATCTGGATCCTCTCTATCTTTAATTATCCCTAAAAAAAATTCATGATCTTCAATAGGCAACCTCCACTTTTGTTTGGCACGTCCTCTTTTAGGTAAGTTTCTAAATTTATTTTTGTTGCTATAACTAGGTGACTGTAATATAGAACCTTTTGTCCTGGCATATAATCAACAAAATAAATACCATTTTTATATGTCTTTATTTGTTGATAATATGTGCCTTCAATAACGACTGATCCAATGGGATACTCTTGTCCATCACCATATGTCATCAATTCCACCAATTTTCTTTTTGGTTGCATACATCTTAGTAGATAGTAATCTACACCTTCTGCATTGTCAGGATCTGCAACAACAACGAAAATATCTCGTGTACACACCATATATTTTTAATCAAATTTTAACTAAATTAAACAAATGCACTTAAAACTTACTTAAACATGGAATATATTTAAATCAAATTTAACTAAATTAAGATCAATTTGCATGCCTATAATGACTAAATCAGATACACGTTCGTAACTGAATAGAGAGGATCGTAGACATCGACATTGTCATCTTCAACAAAAGGAGGCATTGATATTAATTGTTTCATTTCCCATTGTGAAACATACCCATCTCTAATATTCTCACATTAAACAATATTTGCATTGTTCTCAATCCAATCAACACAAAAACATGATTTTTCTCTCACATTAATTAAATAAGGCTTACTACTTCCCATTGTCATGATTTGATCCAGCCTTGTAATACCATGAATTTCTTGACAATTATAAGTATTTGATCAATCAATATCTATAAATTCAAATTTGAAAATTCAATTAAAAATCATGTACACTTGAAATTTGAAATTCAATTTTTTAACAAATTTTGACTAGATGTACCTATAACTTCCCAAAAATAACGTGTGTAGTATGTTGAGTCACGAGCGGAAAAATAACTTTTACACCATTCAACAATTTCATTTGAATTCTGTATGGCATTACCTGCAAGTACACATGTGTTGGCACAATTTCCCACCTATTACTTTCAAGGAACTTAAAATAATTTTTAATTTAATTTAAATATATATAGATAATATTTTCAAAAATATATCTACATGTTCCATATATATATATGGTGAAAGTTACCAGCAAGTTCATGTTGACGAAGTGCACGCTTCACACATGCTCCTGCTCTATCGTGCTCTCCTTTTCCATGTCCACTCTCATAAAAATTCCACAAAAATTTGGTGTTGCGTCTAGCATGTTGATGGCTTAACCAAACAAAAGCTTTTGAAGACTTAAATTGCCTACATGAAGTTACAAATAATTACACTAAAACCAAATTAGCTCAAGTCAAAAAAGTAATTATATATATATATATATATATATATAACTTGCAATTAGACTTGATTTAAGTCTTAAAATTAAAAGTAAATATAAATAAATAAAATTTTAAAAAAATAATGTACACTTACCAGTAGATCCATCAGACCATATCCAGTGTTGTTCTTGATTTATGCCACGTCATCTCAGGTCTTAAAAAAACATTTTGAAACAATGAGCTACATAGCTTCTATCATGATTTGTAACATCACTGATATAAAAGTGAACCTCTTTGATGATAATTCGACCATCTTTGCTACTTTGTATTCCATCGACCTCTAATTCGGAATGCCTATAGAAAACTTGCACAAAGATTGCAACTTGCTCTAAATGATAATATTGACTTTGAATCTCAATTTGAGGACTAAATGTATAGTTCTCAGAGAAATCTACAATAGAGAGAATACAACCTGGTGGAAAGCAATTCTTTGAATCACAAATTGTTTAGCTTGTCATCTTACACCATGACAATGTTGGATGTGTTGATATATGATATTGCAAAATTTACTCATGAATTCATTGTAAGGCAATCCACTCTCTTTGAGAACAATTTTTTTGGCCTCAACTCCTGACTTCATTAAGTATGTCTCATATTCAAATCTCTTCCAAACAACTTGCATTTCATTATTGTCAACATGTGAAAGATTCTTCAAATCTCCACAATCATTACTTAAATTTTTTATACACTAAACATTGAATTCTTCTGAATCTTCTGATTTTTTGCATACAAGAGACTTCATAAATTATGTTGTACTTCGAGGGATGACTAAATTTCGATGAATTGTTGTCATAGCTTTTCTATATGATTGTAGATGTAAATCAAATTCAACATGATTTCGATAACAACAAGTTTCACGTACTCTATTTATACATACAAATGATGGTTGTAGTGTCTCAAACATCCTTTGACAAATCTTCACATTTGAAAAATCTTGCTTGAACTCTTCAAAAAGTTCACTTTGTGTTGTATCTATAAAATGTTTTGGATGAGAAATTTTTGTACCATCGTCACTTATTATTTGTATAGTATCCTTTCTATTGGATGAAACACGAGAGTGATTAGTCCAATATTCAACCACCTGTTTCTTTACATCTTCTGAAATTCTATCTTTTCGGGGAACCCTAGAAATATTTACCCAATTTTTCTCAAATTTTTCATCTATTTGATTTCTCTTTTCAATATACCTTTGAGCAATTCTCCTAGAAACATTTATTAATTCATAAATTGCTTGAACTTGTCTTCCATGTGATAATTTCTTACTAGAAATTACAGTCATCAACACTCTACGTGCAACACTTAAATCACTAGATCGACTCTTTTTTTCAATACATTCTAATACTTCTTGCAAGTTTTCAACAATTGTGTGTTTTAAATCTAATGACTTTTTCCTATTATCAACCCCTAACAACTCCAAAACAGGGGTCATTTATTTTTGTCTAAATAACTTTGCAACTAACTGTGTTCTTCCAATTAGAGATTTTTCTTCAAAAAAATCATCCATATTCTTTTTGAGTGTAATTTTAATGTGCTTTCAGATTACATATCTTCAAATGAAAAATTATTGAAAAGAGCATCCTCATCCATCTCCATCAGATTTTCCATACCATTGTCCAAAAAAAATCTATTATTAGGTTCAGTTTGTTCTTGTACCTGTATGTCACCTTCGTCATTGATATTTTCCATGGGTTGTTCTTCATGAGATGTTCCTTCACCTGCTCTCCTCTTCCTCTATCTTATTCGTGTTCGATCATACTTCCTTGATCTTGTGGACATGAAAATCTGCATATGGTTAGCACAATGACAAAACAACATAAATAGAAATTTATGTCCCTATGAAATAATACTCCATGATTCAAATGCAACCAAATAACAAACATAAGCAAAGCATTTAAAATATGAAATATATATCTATCCCATAGTGGATTGGTGCTCCTTATGATGTAGAAAGGATGCCCTTTCCCAATCCTTGATAAGCAAGATTGCCAAATGATGAGCAAGATTAGTTCTCAAAATCAGAGAGTAACCTTGCAAATGAGAATGAGTTGTTGCTAAGCAAATGGTGTTGTGAAGAGCAAGATTGATTCTCAAATGAAGAGAGTAACCTTGCAATGAGTAAGTGTTGTTGTGTTGTAATGCTTTGCATTTTATAGATTCAAGATTAGGAAGAGTGATAGATTTGGATGAATGTGGGATCATTCATGAGCCAATGACAAGATGCCACTTGTCAAAGTGTGAGAGGGTGAGGAATGTGCAAGTCTTGGCCAATGTGCCAATTTGAAATTCAAATTTGGATGAGAAGACATGTTTAGGGGGGATGAAAGGTGCAATGAATGCCATGTTGACTTGTGCAAATAGCATTTAAAACCTTGTTGGAAGGGACAAGTCCCTTTTTGTGGGGAAGATTCAAATTGGAAGAATATTCCATTTTGATGCCATTTTTAGAAGAAATAATAAATCAAATAAATGATTTATTGGTGCAAGTGGGTGGGTTAGTTAGGAGTTTAGATTTGACTCTAGTTGAATCAAAAGCTAGAGAATGGTAATCATGATTAGGAGTTAATTAATTTAGATTAATTAACTTAGGGAGTTTTAGGGATTTGACATTTGATTAAATCAGTTTGATTTATTAAATCAAATGAGAAGAACATAAGGATTAAATAATTTTATTTATTTAATGAACCTTAGGAAATTAATCAATAAATATTTTAATTGATTAATAGAAGAAATGAATGTTAATTTGTATGATGCATGATTGTTATTTTTGCATGTCTACATTTTGCCCCTCTTTGAAGCAATGTACTCATTGCATTGGTTCAAAGAATGATGCCGCTAACATCGAAATTAAAAAAATTCAGACTTTTCGGATGCCCCAGTGAAAATAAGTACGTTAGTACATTGCCCCCTCAAGAGATCGAGCGAAAAGATACAATTTGAGGTGAATCTCACGACAAAGAGGTTCAAAATGGATGTATGGATGGTTAGACTATATGATAATGAAAAGGAGATGACGTGATTATGCATGAGATGGATATGGCATGATTATGCAAGATAAGAGGATGAATGCAGCATGGATGCAGGATGGATGCATTGTTAGCATGAAAGAGGATAGAAGAATGAGAGGGATCAACCCTTAAATCCAAGAAGATGAAGAAGTCCAACAAGTCCTCTAGTCATCGAGACTTTATTGGATATGATGATGAATGATGATGATGTGTTGCTTATCCAAGGATGGGAAAAGAGCATAACTTTCTTTATGTTTGATAACACACATAGGTGCGATGCATCAAGGTATTAAGAACCAGGATGGTGTGGCGCCTAGTGTGATGGACTTTGACTCAACAATTAGATAGGAGTGCTCTTGTTCACACTTGACATACGGAAACCTTGCTAGGACGGACCCAACAAAGCAAGTATTCGCCAGGTTATTTTACAAGACCATCCAACAAGCACAACAGATAAAAAGATAATGATCATTGCCCCATTCTTTTCTCTCTAAACCTGTTTTGTTTAGGCATCATCGAGAGGTCCTTGGAATAAGCACAAAATAAGATAAGTCAAAAAGACCAAATAAAGTAAATAAACAAGCTAATGTTCATCGTACTGCTAGCCAAGGCTAAACTATTGTGGGGTACCTAATGCTTATGTCCATCACAGGAAAGCTCCATCCTAGGACATGTAGTGATCAAGGTTTTGGTGAGACTGATTGGGTGATAAGCTATTGATACTCCGAGTTGACCAACTTGCCTGCTTACTGACTTAGGCTTGAGACTTTGATGGTTAGGTGTTCACTTTGGAACCTGCTAAACTTGCTTCTAACTGACTCACCAAAGGGTGAAGGCGATGATGATTTATTATGAGTGACGACAATCACGGGTGAAAGCGAAATGAAATGGATGCACCATTTTGGGTTTTTCAGATATTTTGAGGCTATTTTTGGAATTCTGAGATGTTTTACAAATGTTTTTGGTATTTTTTCAAGATTTTTCAATGTTTTTGGTATTTTGTGTCTCAGGGACCAATCAAACATGGCCTTGCCTACGTTTAAGCTCAGAGATGACGTAGTTCGGAGGACAAACCTGACTCAATGAAAAGATAGATGGGAAAATGGATTGCCAATGCAACGGACGCCTAACTAGATGGGCAAACGGATGCCAATGTGACGGACGCATAAGGACGGACCTGATTGTAAAAAGAGATAAGCAAACGAATGCCAATGCGACGGATGCCTAAAGGACTAACCTAACCATCTCGGGGGATGATCAAAGATCAACCTTGCCTACGTTCAAGCTCAGAGACGACATAGTTCGATGACAAACCTGACTCAATGAAAAGATAGATGGGCAAATGGATTGCCAATGCGATGGATGCCTAAAGACTGACCTAACCATCTCGGGGGATGATCAAAGATCAACCTTGCCTACGTTCAAGCTCAGAGACGACGTAGTTCGATGACAAACCTGACTCAATGAAAAGATAGATGGGCAAATGGATTGCCAATGCGACGGACGCCTAACTAGATGGGCAAACGGATGCCAATGCGACAGACGCATAAGGACGGACCTGATTGTAAAAAGAGATAAGCAAACGAATGTCAATGCAATGGACGCCTAAAGGACTGACCTAACCATCTCGGGGGATGATCAAAGATCAACCTTGCCTACGTTCAAGCTCAGAGATGACGTAGTTCGACAAGGTGAAAGACTGAAAAGACTTAATGATGAATTTTGAAGATTTTCTGATATTTCAACATGTTTTTGGATTTTTTGAATGATTTGGATGTTTTTGGATTTTTGATGATTTTGGATGTTTTTGGATTTTTGATGATTTTGGATGTTTTTGGATTTTTGATGATTTTGGATGTTTTTGGATTTTTTATGATTTTGGATGTTTTTGGATTTTTGAATCAGTTTTTCTGAATGTTTTTGAATTTTCGCATGATTTTGACAATTTGGATATGGATACGTGATGATATCAGTGCTTTGTTTTGAGATTTTGTTGAAAACCAAGCTTAATGTTGATCAATCTAATTGATGGATTGATAGTTTGACTAAGTGTGTTAAGTCAAACAAAAGTGATAATGCACTTGTAAGTTCCAGGAAGTTGTGTTATCCCAAAGTAAACTCGTACAAAAAGGATAATTTGGCTAGGTGTGTTAAGCCAAACAAGGTGATTATGGATTTGATAATTTGGCTAAGTGTGTTAAGCCAAACAAGATGATAATGAACTTGTAAACCCAAGGAAGTTGTGTTATCTTAGAGTAAACTCGTGCACAAGATGATAGTTTGACTAAGTGTGTTAAGTCAAACAAGGTGATAATTGATTGGATTTGATTGATCAAGATTGATGAAGGTTGATTTGGAACAAAATTATTTTGATGATTTTGATGTGATGTTGAATGTGCACATTAGATGCGACTGATATTGATTGCTCAGATGGATATTCCATGAAAGATAAAGCTTGATTAGGAATGTCGTCTTGCTGTCAAAATATGCCATGGGCTAGTGATTTGGATTTTGGCTCACAAATGATTTGACCAAGTTGATTTCACGTTTGCCAATGCTTGGATCTCCACATAAGTTGGAGGATATAGATCAAGATTTATTGACGAAGCAAGATGTAATTATCTGCCCCCAGTGTCTAGCAATGTATGGAATGCCATGGGTGGATTCTTGGATAGATGGATGGGTATGGATTATCTTGCGATAAGATAAGGGTGTTCGAATAGAGGAATGCTCATTCGGATAATGCTTTGAGGCTCAGATAACATTAGATAGGATGGGATCAATGAAAATGACCCATGTCAAGATGTCTACCATAAGCAACTGTAAAGTGTGCACCAAAAATTTTATCAAGATCAAGGTAACTTGGACCTTGGATGCAGATGGATAAAAATGGGTTGGATAAACAGTTCATGGGTGAATGAATGATACGGCTCAAATGATGGCCTAATAATGGATGCGATAAGATGCTTTCTCTTGAACTGGTGCACGTAGATGCTTGATTCTACACATGACGCCTGTTTTCCAGGTTTTCATCATGGTACTTGTCCAAAGCGCCACTAAAATGGTTTTCGCTAGAGGACGATTTTTTTCTTTACTGTTTTCAATCATTTTTCTGACTTTTTTGTTTTTTGTATTTTTTGATTTTTTTGTTGTCGCCAAGATGCCTATTTGCGAGGTTTTTATCAAGGTGACCATTTTTTCAGGACATTTTTCTGATTTTTTTGTATTTTCTGAGAGATTTTAAGCTGATGCTGAACCACCTGGTGGTGCTAATGTTGATGCTTCTGTCATAACGTGCGATCGGTATCCTGCTTGAAGAAGTTGTTTTGCCAAGACATGTGCACTTGAATGCAACTTTTGAGATCCTTGATTTGTTTTACTGATACTGGAGTTAACTTTGTCTTTATGCGCACGTCGCAATAGAGCGCCTTCTGAATCCTTATGATGAAGGGCCATTGCCAACACATGATCAATGTGAGAATTGGATATCATGTGTGGAGGCATGAATGGAGTGTGTTTAGGAGTAAAAGATGGATTAGTTGATAGTTTGGAACCTTTGACTCTCCAAACTTGGGAAGATGAGCAATAATGGGTGGATATGGAAGTGTGCATGGAATTTGGACCAACTGCTTGATACACTTTGTACGTTGCTTGAGAAGCCTGCTTTTTCCTTTGTGGAAATCTTTGATGGATACTTGCCCCATTTTTATTTTGCCCCATAGTTTCTTTGACTGATGGAGTTTGATAGGGATAATGTTTCTTTGTATTTTTTGGTATCCATATGTACTTGATTTGTCCAATATGCTTCTTAGCTTCTTTTTCTTTGATAACATTCTTCATGCTTCGTTTCAAGTCTTTCTTTTGATGTTGGTCCCAATTCATGGATGGGGTGATGGGTGGATGAAGATTCATGACATGACGGGTTGTAGTATTGGCATCAGTTTCCTCATAAGGATTCTTCGTGCTCCCCATGTTGACGTTTGCTCAAGACGAAGTTGCCCCCAGTTTTGTGGAAGTATTACTGATATGTTGAGATCCCTTGATTGTTGAATAGCCAAGGCCTTAACATTTAGGATTTCCAAAAATCTGCATTGGTTCTAGGATACCCTGTTCATGTAGGCCTAATCCTTTGCCTTGATAATTCATCTCTTGAAAAAATTTATTTGCCATAGGATATGATTCCCCTTGGAAACAAGGTGTTTCTCCTTCTCTACTCTATTGTGGACCTTCAAAAGTGTCAGTTTCTTTAGTGATTTGATAGCTTGCCCTAAGAAAGGTAAGTGATCCAAGTTTATAAGTGATAGGATCCTCCATATATGGGATGAATGCCTGATTGATATCTTCAACTTGATCTTGTGACATATCAGATTGTAGTGCTTCTTCAAGAAGTGTTGATGGTTCGCTGTCTACACAAAAGTCTTCCTCATGACTCACTTCATAGGATGTTTCTGATTCATGACTTATGTACAAGCCTTCTTCATGATCCATTTCTGACATGTCTCTGCATTTCTCTACATCTTGATCATGTGTACAAATTTTAAGAGTAGGAGACTCTTGTTCCTCAGTAAGAGTATGAGACTCTTGTTTTGAATGAAGATCATCTACAGGTCCATCCAAAGAAAGCATCTCATGGGTAGATGGAAGAGTATGTGCTATGTGGATATGGTCATTATTTGCAACATCTCGTATAGATAAAAGAGTGCCCATTAGATCATTGTAGTATCTCGAAGATACAGATTCTTGACTTTGACTAATTCTGGAATTGCTTTCGCCATGCTTTTGATCAAGTTCTTGACATGGGTCAATTTCAAAGGATGGATTGTCTACAAGGGGTTCTTGGACATCGTCCTTAGGCATGGGAAGTGGATTAATATCCACTTGTTCTTTGAATGGATTTGGATCAAGTGTAGTGTCAAAGATTCTTTCACTATTCTCAATCGTAAGGTCGAAGGATGTCAATATGCCTTGGGAGGGACCATTGCTAGGCCTTGATGGAATATTTTGATCATGCTTTGGAATACGTTCTTGAGATATTTCCTCTAACTCATAAGGCGATGTGGAAACTTTTTCGATATGATCATTGGTCGATGGATCGTAGATTATGTCAATGGGATCAAATAATTGTAACACATCTTGAAATAGATCACTAAAAAGTGGCTCTTGATGAATGTTGAGTTGATCACTGGATGGGGTAGAAGCATCTTCAAGATCTTGAACATTGTTTTCAACAATTGTGGAAGAGAGATTACCAATGTCTTCAACCATATGATCAAGTGATGTTGATATTTCTTGAATTTGATCATTGTTGGGCATCATTGGTGAGTTTTGATCATAATTGAAAAGTAGCTCTTGGTGTATGTTGATTTGATCATTTGTCAAGGTTGAAACATCTTCAAAGTGCTTATTGATAGATTGATCTTGATTTTTGATTTCAACAATTGTGGTGGGAATCTGTTGCAAGCTTTGTTGGGTGAGTAATGCCTATGTTTGCTGCTGAGCCAACAATGCTTGTTTTTGGTCATGTTGTTTTTGTGCCAACAAAGCTTTTTGTTGGGCTCTTTGTTGTGCTACTTCTTCTTGTATTGCTTGCAATAGTGCATAGAATTCTGCTTGCGCTTGCGCTTGTTGGGCTACTTGAGCTACTTGTGCTTGAGCTTGTGCAGCTTGTTGGGCTTGGAGTGCCTTTTTGTGGGAAGCTTCTTGTGCAACTTGCAACATGATGGAGAATGAATTGGTCATGTTGTATTTTGGTGGTGGTGGCGGTGGTGGTGGAATGGGAATGGTGTTGATTGTTGGGGTTGTTTGGATGGTTGCCATCTATTGTTGCGATATTGATGGCAAGATGGGATGATTTGGTATGATGTTTTGATTTGGCATGATAGATTGAAATTGAACATTGTTGTGGTTGGGAATCATATTGCCTTGATTTAGGTAACTTTGATTTTGCATGGGGTTACCTTGACTTGAATCAACATATGGAGTTGTCAACATATTTCTTGGATTTTGAACAACATTGGTTTGATTTTCAATTGTGTCTATCCCAAAATTCACCAAGTATGGATTTGAAATGGTCATGTTTGGTAAATTTGCACTTGGCATGTATGGATTTGGTAGGATGACGGTGTTTGGAAAACTCACGCATTGAGCATTTCGTTGATAGATTTTCAGATTTGGACTTGGATTGAAATCTACCATTGGGAAAGGTGTTCCAAACTTTGGATCGGGCATACTCACATTCGTTGTACCATTGATGTTTGTATGAGATAATAATCCCATGTATGCATTTTGAAAATCAAATGGTATTGCAAGGCTTGGATAGTTTAGTTGATTTGGGTTACTCACGATGGATGGATCAAATTTATATTCCATGCTCCTCTTGTGTTGAGATCGAGTTTGAACCATAAAATGAAGATCAATTTTCAAGAATGTAAGAGATGAACCTCTAATCCTTTAGATCAGTCTAAACCTTAGGTTCAAAGAAACGAAGAAATAGGACAATTGAAGGATCAAAATGATGATGAGGATGAGATATACGGAAGATGAGTGATATGGATGAATGGAACTCTTAAAGAAACTTTGGAAGGAATGCTAAACCTTTTAGGACTTTGATTTGATTGATTCGTGATTGGATTGATGGTTTGACTAGGTGTGTTAAGTCAAACAAAAGTGATAAATGTAATCGTAAAGCTCTAGGAAGTTGTGTTATCCAAGAGCGAACTCTTACAAGATGGTAGTTTGACTAAGTGTGTCAAGTCAAATGAGGTGATGATTTGATAATTTGGCTAGGTGTGTTAAGCCAAACAAGATGAGCTCGTAAACCCTAGGAAGTTGTATTATCCAAGAGAGAACTTGTGTATAAGATGATGGTTTGACTAGCTGTGTTAAGTCAAACAAAGTGATTTGATTTCGCCTAGAAGTTTAGCATACCAGATGTTTACAAAGTTTCCAAGAGTTGTTGGTGAGATGGAAATTTGATTGATGTTTGAAATGGGTGAAGAATGGATGAAAGTGATTGAATTTGATCCTAGACTTGACCTAGAATAACACTTCTTCTTACAAGACCTCGGTGTTGAAGAACACGCTATATTCTGAACTCGAAAAGTCTCTCAAGATGCTCCTCACGAGCCTTTAGACTAAGCTTCTTGAACCTTGGTTTTGGGATTTTGAACTTGCGAGAAATCATGTTAGAAAACACATGTGTAATCCAATTTGTCTTTTATCTTGTCTTAGTGAATCCTTTTTACCAAAATCACTTGCTTGATTATGTTTTCAAACTGAATGTCTAATGTCCTGCTTTCTTCTTCATCCCACAAGGTCCATTATGTGGAAATTAAGGAAATTAGGGCAAAAGTCTCCTATGTTTATCCTTAGTGAAAACAAATGACGATAGAATTCAAACACTTAGAAACCTCTAAGGATATGATCCCTAGGGAAAGCAAGAGTGCTTAAATTCGTCAAAGGTATTTGTTTCCTCCAAGGTGTTTGAAATTTGAGGCTTTTGTGAATGTCTATTTTTCAATCGTTTTGAATCCAAGCAAAGTGTTTTTGATTCCAAGCACTTTTACACTCCTAGGTTGATGAGACAATACCTTGTTGGGTTCCCACTTGGATAAATCCAGCTGCGCATATCTTGTGCGAATGGCTAAATGCTTGACCACACTGGCTCCCCTCCACGACACTCACTTATTCGGGTCAGCCAAGCATTAGTACCCATGAATCTCCCATGGCATACTTTCCATTTCCACAACAAGACCACATGTTACGTGGGGCGGCTTCAGAGGACATGACCTCTTGCACCAACAAGATTGACAAGGTTTTGGCCAATTTCTAAACAAGGGGTTCTAATTCGGGCATTTCGTTCGTGGGGGATTATCCAACATCGGCGAGAGTCCATTGCTGTCCATCTCGTCGGAATAATCCTCGTGATATTGGCCTTTGTTCCAATATCCACACTTATATCCCAGGTGGAAGTCGCTTGGCTTTAGCGTGTTCCCAGTTGGGTCGTTCCCTTGCGTGATTACTTTTTCCCACAAGGCAGGCCCTCTAAGATAAACAAAAGCGAGCTAACATATCCCGTTGTTCACACAACCCTTGTTGAAAAACAAAGGGGAGAACCTCCGCAATATATCATGCTCACACTCGCATGCTTTGTTCAATTTTAAATGCCCAAATCAAAATGTGGAGACAATCCTTTTGACAAGTTAATATCACTAAAATACTTTTGATTCTCAAGATCGCTATAAAGCATGAGAGAAGCGCATACGTATTTTAGTGATGTTAATTTGTTAAAAAAAATTCAAAACATAAAAGACACATGTTCAATTTTATCCTTCAAAGCAATGATGAGTTCGTTTTAAAAGCACCAATTGAAATGTGAAGTTGATTGTTCAATTTTAAATCAAAAAACTTAGTGAGTTTCTAATGTTCAATTTTAGCCCAACTTTGAAAAAAATAAAAATCAATCAATGATTAATTTTAAATCCAAATTGAAAGTGAGTTGTCCTAAAACAGAAAACGAAAGCGGGAAATGAACATTTCATGCTTTTACAATAGCATTAAAAAATGATTTTGTCAAGTTTAATGCGAGGAGCTCGGAAAATAAGGTCTATGCTTGTTATTGCTTATCTCCAATGTCACCAATTCTTTATGCTAACCTGCAATCAATACAAAGTTACCAAAAATTAGAAATATGATATTCAAGAAATTAATGATATAATGAATTCAATTTCAAACATAATGAATCCATTCATGAGAAATCAATAAATAAATAAAAATTTGTCCTTTGGGGATTCTTGGTACAGATGATGATATAAATGTTATGTTGATTGCAACTTTAGTCCACAATGAAAGCTTGCTTGGATCTCATGCCTAAGATTGATAGGTAGAGTAAAGACTTTAAGGGAGCTCCTCCTATCTGCCTTTAAACCAATAAATCCAATGGATGAAGCAATGTCAGTTTCTATTTTTGTTTATACATCCCACTCTATGCAGCCAATCATTAATGATAGAAACAATGATATCAATGAGATAAATAGCAATCACAATTATACATAAGCTATGCTATGTGAACCAATAAGATTTTAGTTGGCCTTAAATGCTTATTAATTGGTCTCTGATCAGCAGAGATTTTTGTCTGAAAGACTCACATAGATAAAAGAAATGACCAGTACAAGATCTAGTACAATAAAATCTAGTTCATAAATTCGAACGGGTTGTTGAAGGATTGACAGAATGCTGCGATTTAACAAAGGCTACGAACTGTGTCAGCAAAGTAGTAATTATCTATCATGAATAAACTATGCTCTATTGCTTGTACGAGCGGAATATTCGCAAGGGTTGTTGAAGTGCTCAGGCCTACCAGAGTTACTCAAGCCTAGCTTGGATTTACTAGCAAATACTATTAAGTTTTACAAAATTCTCTTAGTGGCTGATTGTCTAAGATCCCACGCCTTGAACCATTCTGAACCTTACCTACTATTAGCGGCACAAGAATGAGAATTTTTTTCATATGTTTTCAGTTTTATAGCCGAGTACTTTGCCAATCTTGCAGCACACTCATTCTTATTTAAATCAACTGAAGTGGTCACCAGCTTTTAGTCAAGTTTTTGTCCATAACACTTCATTAATTATCTTTAGGTGAAATACACTCCTGGTTTGTCACCCCAAAAGACGATCCTCCTTTCACACATCTTAGCTAGAAACTGTAGCTAGATAAATATGGGATGCTAGCTAGACCTTTTTCTCATGAATGTCATATCTCCACCTGTGAATGTACCCTACTTCATTACTACCACTGGACTAGAACTAATACTTCATTACCTACGCCAACCTACTACCATTCATTGTTGAAATTAATAAAAAGAAAAGCTTAGCTTCCTACAATACCATCGATGCAGGTTGCCAAAGCTCTTAAGCATGATATACGTATCTAAGTGTAGGAGGTTGTGAGTTCAAATCAGAGTAGCACGAATAGAGTACTACAAGAATAGATAGTTAGCGCAATATAACTCTTGGCAAGGCATTGTTCTTTTGAGGAGATGTATAACCAGAGCAAATACCATTCACATAAGATCAACACCCACAATATTAAATAAGGCATATGAACTAATTGATGGTGTACCCCAACGACATAGTCTTATGGCCAGCAATGACTGCAAAATTGGTACAAAATGGATTCCTTGAAAATGCATTGAACACTTTCAAGCAAATGCTATTATCAGACCTATAAAGATGAATTCTGCAACTTTTATCAGCGCCCTTACTACCTGCGCCCAGCATGGGAGGTTTGAAATGGGGTGTGGACATCCATGAAAAGCGTAGAACATGGAGAAATGTTTTTCAGATGTTATAGTTGGAGATGCTTTGGCAGATATGTAAGCAAAAAGGACTTGAGGCATGTGGACTGTTAGATAGAATGTACTCAACAAAAAAAAAAAAATGTGGTGCAGCTGTTACAGGATATGCATAAAATGGATTTGTTGACAGGCTCTAGAAAATTTCAAGCAAATGTTTTTTGACAGGCGCAAATCCGCACTAGGTCAAATTCTCACTTATCAGCTAGCAAATGTATCTGGCAAGTGAACAAATCGAATTCAAGCTTAGTGGCAGGTGTAAACATAGGCGACATGCAACATTGCTAATATCGTTTAAGTAGAAAAGGCATTTGATAAGAGTCGTTGCAGCATGTAATATATATAAAAATAAAAAACATCAATATATATTAACATCTTCAAATATCATCTGTCTATCCATTTCCATCAGAAAAAAGCACAAAGAATCGATAAAGAATTAGAAGAGATGATTGCTATGGAATAAGCATAAAAGGTCAGCACCTATCAACGATAAATTAGAGGAATCTTTTTTTTTTTTAACAAATGAAATATCAGATACAGCTAAACAACCATCCCTTCCTCCAGATAGGTAGACAAATTTGTTATTAATAGCCTATGACAATTGTTTGCCATTAGTCATTTTTCTAATATTAAGACATGAAATCAGACCAAATACAAACATAATCTGCATTAGATCAGTACTTTCAAGCCATGAAATAAAGTATAAAAGTCCTCGGCTAAATTTTGTCAACAAAACAAAAAAAACTATGTTACGTAATTTTTTGAAAAAAGAGGTTGCAGCCCTCCTTCTAGTGCCATTTTGTGGACATGAAAATCTGCATATGGTTAGCACAATGACAAAACAACATAAACAGAAATTTATGTCCCTATGAAATAATACTCCATGATTCAAATGCAACCAAATAACAAACATAAGCAAAGCATTTAAAATATGAAATATATATCTATCCCATAGTGGATTGGTGCTCCTTATGATGTAGAAAGGATGCCCTTTCCCAATCCTTGATAAGCAAGATTGCCAAATGATGAGCAAGATTAGTTCTCAAAATCAGAGAGTAACCTTGCAAATGAGAATGAGTTGTTGCTAAGCAAATGGTGTTGTGAAGAGCAAGATTGATTCTCAAATGAAGAGAGTAAACTTGCAATGAGTAAGTGTTGTTGTGTTGTGGATTTTGTGTTGTAATGCTTTGCATTTTATAGATTCAAGATTAGGAAGAGTGATAGATTTGGATGAATGTGGGATCATTCATGAGCCAATGACAAGATGCCACTTGTCAAAGTGTGAGAGGGTGAGGAATGTGCAAGTCTTGGCCAATGTGCCAATTTGAAATTCAAATTTGGATGAGAAGACATGTTTAGGGGGGATGAAAGGTGCAATAAATGCCATGTTGACTTGTGCAAATAGCATTTAAAACCTTGTTGGAAGGGACAAGTCCCTTTTGGGGGGAAGATTCAAATTGGAAGAATATTCCATTTTGATGCCATTTTGAATGTAATTAGAGGAAATAATAAATCAAATAAATGATTTATTGGTGCAAGTGGGTGGGTTAGTTAAGAGTTTGGATTTGACTCTAGTTGAGTCAAAAGCTAGAGAATGGTAATCATGATTAGAAGTTAATTAATTTAGATTAATTAACTTAGGGAGTTTTAGGGATTTGACATTTGATTAAATCAGTTTGATTTATTAAATCAAATGAGAAGAACATAAGGATTAAATAATTTGATTTATTTAATGAACCTTAGGAAATTAATCAATAAATATTTTAATTGATTAATAGAAGAAATGAATGTTAATTTGTATGATGCATGATTGTTATTTTTGCATGTCTACAGATCTATTCCTTTTACACGCCATCACAAATTGCACTCAAATTTGAATTCACTTGCATACAAATTTATACACACATGAGCTTTCAATGAAACATGTACTTGATTAATATTGCATTTAAAAATCTACGACTTAAAAAACCCAATGGAATAACATATCTAAAAGGTGATCAATAATAATGAAATCTAAGAATATAAATAGCGAAAATAAATTTCAAATGCATTAATGAAAATAAAAAATATAATGAATTAAATAAGTTCAAGATCAATGTACTTTCAAATATAGCTCTCCTATTGTTTAAATACATTTTCTTTTGTCAAAATAAACCTTCTTTTCTCGAAATAAACCTTCTTTTCTCGGAATAAACCTTCTTTTGTCAGAATAAACCTTCTAACTTGTTGAAATAAACATTATTTGGTTGAAATAAGCTTTCCTTCGTCGACATTGTTTGGATGATAGTATATCGACCGAGTGGGTTTTGGTTGAGTCAATAAGCTTTCCTTAGTCCAGATCAGTCTTCTTTGGTCGAAATACATTTTATTGAATTACTTGAGTTGAAAAATCTAAACAAAAATAAAATATATTTTATACCAACAGTTTTCGGTTGAATCACTTTAGACCGAAATTTTTTTGGCCAATAGGATATCGACCAAAACAATTTTGATTGAAATGTACTTGACCGAACATGTCTAGGTGGCATCCTACATGGCAGCCAACTCACCCTTTTTCAGAATTTTCTGAAACATTCAACTTTGGCAGAGTGTTTCTTCTCTCAGAATTATTATTCTGCCAAAAAAAAAAACCCTTTTGTAGAGCTCGGAGTGGTGAATCCAAATATATAATTTTAAAAATATTTTGATTAGTTTTAATATATGTTATTTTTAAAATAATGAAAATAGGTTGTTAAAATGAAAAAAAATGTTGATTAGAAATTTTTTTAAATATAGTAAAACATATTAAAAAAATTAAAAACTTATATGGTGTAGTAGAGGAGAGAGTCTTCTTCAAAAGGGTATAATTTTTTTTTAAAAATGATTAAAGAAATTGAAAATAGTTGACGGCCCGTGAAAACTGTCAAATTCTTGCATGTTTAACTTTAAAACATTATTACTAGCAAAATATACATCAAAATTTGAAACAAAAAATTCCATGTAGTAGATATTGAAGTTACCTAATTGGGAAAACAAATTTAGAGAAAATAAGTTTTTTTTCATTTTGTTTCTTAACGGCCCGTGAAGTCATTGTTTTTTGAAATTTTTCGCATTCCAAAATTTGTCCTAAAATTGAAAAAACACAATGAAAATGATTTTTTTTTAAATTTAAAAAATTACAGGAATA
The DNA here is from genome assembly GCA_007115665.2 of Sequoiadendron giganteum. Taxonomy (NCBI): domain Eukaryota; kingdom Viridiplantae; phylum Streptophyta; class Pinopsida; order Cupressales; family Cupressaceae; genus Sequoiadendron; species Sequoiadendron giganteum. The sequence continues at coordinate 57,054,310 of CM021107.1, read as the reverse complement.
ATCTTCATCAAAAGTTCTACATTTCATTAGTTTACACCATTTCAAAATTCAAAACATAAAGACTACTTTTATGTGGCCGAAGTTCAGAAATTTTTTGTTGTTGTTGGTCGATTCCTTTATAAAGTGTGACACGGGTTTGTGCTTTTACCCACAAGTAACACTCCCTATCAATTTAGACCAAGAGATAGGAAATTCTCATAATTTTTTGAATCATTTCATGTGATAATGTTGCAATTATTAAGTAAAAAAATCATTCAACTACCTATGATTAGACATGTTGACACAAGTAAACCTTTACCACCAAACTTTAATGTAAATGAATTTTGTCAATACTATTATACACCTAGACATGATATGGAATGATGTATATGTCTTAAGAACCAAGTGCAAGACCTCATCAATTCTAATCAAATCCAACTAGATTACGTTAATGACAAAGGAAACAAATATTTACTAACCCATTACCAATTTATTCATCAAACTTTTTGTAATGTAGTGATCATTATGAAGAAGATGGTGATTTTTCCAACATGGTAAACATAATATAAGTTCAACCTCGTAAGGACCAAACCACTTTGTTTTGTAATATTTCTCTCACACATATTGGTGCATTTGTAAATGCACCTGATGGTCCTCTCTATATCATAGGCCAAATTAATGATAAATCCACAAGGGAATACTCATTGATCCCATGTTTTGAGAGAATGTGATCACTAAAGAATTCTCCTTTATGCATGAACTCTACAAAGATAATTATGAACAATCGAAAGAATGGTTAAAAACTTATGATGGCTATGTTCTGATGGGTTTGATCACTCTCTCAGTAAAATTTGGACCCAAATGGTTGGATAGTTAAATTCACCACCATTCTAATGTCAGACCGATTTCATTTGAAGTTAGGAAATCTATAGTTATTCTCAATGAATGTGCTCCCATCGGTTATACACAAGTTCATAAACTTCTCATTAGATTATTTTTGGCCTCAACCTATTGAGCCCATTAAGTCCCATGAAGATCACTTTTTCATATTATATCAAAATTTTAAAGCTAAACACATAGCTGAGTTGTCTCTTAGTAGTATTCCACCCAAGGTTACTAGGCCTACTATAACTTCAACAAATGCTTCTCCTGCCCCAAAGATAGTGAAGGAACCTAATTTTGATTCGGGTATCATCTCTCAACCACCTGTAATGTATGATGCATTTTCACCTCTATCATCTTATAAAATAGAAAAGGATAATCATATAATCAAATTTGTACCTCAAAAAGAAAAAAAAATTATATATAACCTAAGAATAAGATAGTCTCACAAACCGTGGTGGTTCCTTCAATTCCTTGAAAGGAAGAAAAGAGACCTATGCTAGGGGATACCTCGATTACTCCTTTGAAGATGAACTTGCGCATGAAGAAATAAAAGTGTAAAAGAGCATAAACATAGATGTTGTGCCATAGCTCGCAAACTCACTAAAAATTATCTCTTTTCCATCTATCGTCATCCTTTCCTAACTCTACTCCTCCACTCTCCAAAAACCATGAAATTGAACCTTATCTATCCCAACTTAAGTAAAGAATGAAAGAATAACATATAAAATATGTTGCCTAAAATCATGATCTGATAGTAAGCAACCTATTATGATACCTTTGTGATAGGTCTAGATAATAGCTTGTTTTTTGTTGGTTTTATGCATACTTTAATATACTTTTAAGCATACTTTCTAAACAATATTCCATATCATACTATCCTTTTTATATCCATTATGCAGACCTAAACCCAAAAAAACATGGTGATGGAATTATGACCTTTAATATATTAGAATTAAATGGTTTATATGAATATATGTATGGGAATGTTGATGGAATGTTATGTTTAATTATGATGGTTATCCTTAAGTACATGTTTTTTGAAACTAACGTGTTTGCAGCTAAAGGAGGAACCATGATACACATCAGTTGCAAGATGAACCTGTAGTAAAAGGGGCATTGGACACCGAAATAGGGGAAACTGCAGAAACTGTTGAACATGATGATTATTGGTTGAAGGCACTTAATGAAGATAGAATGTTTGTTATTATAATCAGTTAATAAACTAAAGAAGAGGTCTTTCTTACATGGTACTTTGATAGATGGGTGTATGATTACATGCATTCTATTTTGACAGAGTTCTATTTTTAATAGGATTCTCCTTCTTTTTTTCAGTTGTACTAGGTTGAATAATTCCAAGTCTTAATTATGCGCTCTAAATATCTAGGAGTGGAATTAATGATTTTGGTTAAGTTGTTGCTTTCAATAAATTTTCCCTCTATTTGTATATAACCATTGGTTGAATCCATAGGTTAGTTAGTTGGTTGTGTGCAGTTTTATGTTATCTATACTTTTTAGTTTGAAACATGAATCTACAGAATGATTGAGTATGATTTACAGTGCAAGAATATTTTGTAATCTTTCATCTTATGCAACAAATAGAGATCAATTCATGGAATGCATGAAATCTATTAGTTAAATTGAGTTTAGTTAAAGTGGGAACAATTACTTGAGCAAGCCACTCAAGGTATTGTTCTTCACTTCACCTTTCAGTTGATTATTTATGTTGATATTTGTTATCATTTTATTATTGTTCATGAATCGTATGCAAGTTAATTGGAATTTCATTTCTTTCTTATTATGAATGAATGTTTAGGAACATGCATGTAATAATTATTAGTAGCACTTCGGAGGATAGCTTAGTTGAGTCGGTAATCTTTATCAAGTTTTTATTTAACATAGTGTCATTTTATTAGAAATAATTTAGTCATGGCCTTTACTGTAGGTACCCGTAGCAACTAGTTTCAATTTATACTTTAAATGTTTTACAATTTTGTGAACTTCCAATAATTTGAATGACTTCAGAAGGATAGTTTAGCTAGTTTAAGTCCATGAAGGCATATATTATGTTGCACCATCATAAGCTTATGCACCTTGGTTGATGCTTTAATGTAGTCTTAAGAAGTGTCAAGTGGATTATTTAGTTAGTTGACCCTCTAAATTGAGTGGATTCCACCAAGTTTACAAAATATTAGATTTGACTTTACACTTTGGATAGTGAAGAAGAATAAAAATAAGAACAAAAATAATACCATAATGAACTTGCTCTAATATTTTATAAATCAATGATTTTGAATGGGGTAATCATGATGATCCTCCTTATGAGAGTGATTAACCATGTATTGAACCTAGATCTACTCCTTTTACGACACTTGTTGTAGTCCCTTTGACATATTTTCCACCTTCCATTTATGATGAGAAACATTGAGATGCAGACGATCTTCTTTAGATCAACTCGCATGTGTAGTACCTCTTTTGTATGTTTTTATGTGCTTTCTTGCATGTGATGTGATCTCACATGATGTGCTTCTTGGCATGTCTTTGTGTTTGTTATTTTTCTGTGGATGACCCTTGTTGTTCTCATTGGCATGATGATATAGAGGAAATGAATCTGTTGACATGACATTCATCTATTTGTATCTCCATTCTTCTTTTTTGTAAGGATTTAGTTTTGTCTTATTTTTTCCTTTTAATGATGATGCAAGGTGATGAGACATATAGTTCTCTTCCATGTTGACCCAAAATCTTGTTATGTGTCTTAATGTGTCATTCCTCCATTGTGTTTTTAGTTCTATGACAATCTATACAATAATGTTGATTCTGAGCATAATCATATTACATATTATCTATGGTTTATATTGATCCCAAATTCATGGATCCCTTATGTGACATATTTTTTCTTTCTTTTGACTATGTTTTGGGGGCAACCCCTTGTCATGCATCATTCTTATTAGGAACATATCATTGGAATAGGTTTTTACAATAAGCTCTGATGGCCTTTCATGTTACATAGATTATCATACTCTTCCATAAAGGAAATTGCTCACAATTAGTGTTATCAATTACTTGAAGGTGGGGGCATGCATTCCATTTTGTGCTTCACTTAGTTCACACACATTGGACTTGGTGATGCATTGGCTTGGAATTTTGATAATTTTAAGCACCTTATTAGAGCTATTAGGACTATAAATTTTGGTATGGTTGACATGGGATCACACCTAGTGAAAATTCTACCTCACTAGCCCTTGTGTGTTTCTCATTTTTTATTCTCAGAAATATTACCTGGTGAATATTGGACTTCACTAGCCTATTGTGCTTTGGTTCATGGTTCACCTCACAAATATAATACTTTATTATCTTGTGACTCATGAGTGCCTTGGCTATGAATCTTAGTAATAATTCTACAGATCTTGCTAGTATGTGATTTTCATACCCCCTTTGCATGCTTGCATCATGTTTGCATTGTGTTTGTGTTTTCTATCATTATGTTTCGTTTCATGTCTATTTTTTTATATTTTAAGTCTTCATTGTGTATGCTTTATTTTTTTCATTTTACATTACATCTCATATGTGTGTCCCTTTTTCCTTATATTATTTTGTCATATGATCTTGAATCTGGGGACTAGCACATCCCCTAGATTCAATGTCATCACATCTCCTCATACTTTACCTAGGAACATCACAAAAATTTGTTGCATTTTCATAGTTTACCAAGGAACATCATTGCATCTTAATATTTTGATTAATTTACAATCAATCAATCATCATCAATCCTCCACAACAAAAACACCAATGGATTAAACCCCTGATCCACCATTCTAATATTCCATTAAGGTTTGTAGTCAAGTAGGTTTTGAGATCATTTTTAATGCACACATCACAATTTGGAGAAGTGTGATTTAAGACCTAGATCCCTTTTCCCAATCAAACACAAGGTGATTTTGTGTTTTCATTTATATTTATCTTATGTTTTTTGTCATTTATCCATTTCATCATCTTCAAGACCAAATAGTCTACAATACTATTTAGAGATTAGAAATATAATATATTTTTTTTAAATAACACCTCAAAAGGATATCATTTGTGAAAGATAATTCATTGAATTTCCAGAAATCATGACTAACCGATAAGATCTTATAAGAGAAAAACAAAATTATAGAAAATAGAAGTGTTAGATCAAGAACCCACTTACAATATTCTAATATCATTATATTCTACTCCCAAATTTAATAAATTTATGAAAAGGACCTTTGCATGGCTAAGAATGGGCATCTCAAATTTTTCCTATAAAACTAAAGTTGTTCAAAGGAAGAGGGGTAGAAAATAATGTTCATTTGGAAATGGACTAATAACACCATCATTTGAGGTAGTGTTATGGAAATAAATGATAGAGTTATCAAAGGTAGCAATGCATATGTAGGTGGTTTTAAGACTAATTTGAAGTAGCCACCCTAGTGATTATTTTCTAACTACTAGTGGTTAGATAATCACAATACAGAACACCCATCAATTTTTTTATGTTTCAAATATTTGTATGATAAATATATCAGCTATGATTGTATGACCTATTGCACTAATTATTTTTACCCAAAAACTCCAAACTCTAAAATGGACAAGTTTTATATCAAAATAATATTCAATACCTTTTCAATGTATTAGTAAGGCTCATTTGGCTTAAAACTGGTCCCAAAACTAGTTGATTTCCTAAGACATGAATAAAACCCTATTTGAAAACACACTTATTGATCTCTAATTTTGAACAAATGAAAGCCAATATTGAATTTATCTAGCCTTCTAGATACCATAGACTAGCCAAAAAAGTTGTTAGCATTACCAAAAAATGCAATCACCTAGATTTCAAAAACAAGTGTAAACCTTAGAGGCTAGATTTTTTGCATCAATCTATTTTTATTCTCTATATCATTCAAGGATAAAAGATAAGAATATACTAGGTACAAGAAAAAATTATATATAAGCTAGAAAGAAAATTTGAATCACTAGAAACTAAGAAAATTATCCTAGCACAAAATCTCTTATGCAATGTTAGAACCTACATAATAGATGTTAGCCTAGAAATTAGTGCAAGTGATGAAATTCATAAAATATTAAATAGAGATAAAAATGAAATCAAAATAGCATAACAAAGTTAGCTTCATAAGAGAGATGATGCAAAAGTTTAGAATTTTTTCATTCAATATACTTTGAGGACGGAAAAGGTTACAATAAATAGCCTCAAACATTCAATTCTAATGAGGATGAGGAAGAGGTAGAAAGAAAAAAATAAGGGATTTATTTAACTAAGTTTCCAAATATGTGGAGATAAGAAAATAAGAAAAGAATCTCATGAAAGAAGGAGATTTTGTGAAAAAATTTATCCTATCATACTTAAGTAAAACTAAATTACATGTGTAAACTTAATGGATAAGTGTAATATCACACTTAGGATAAACATATTTAAAGTGAAAAAAATATTACACAAACCACTTTTTAATATTCAAATGTAGAAAATATGTATACTTATATATCTAAAAACATGATAAAGGTCATTGGCCACCAAATAGGAGATAATATGAAGAACTCATACAAAAAACTAGACCAAAGATATAAACCCTAGAATAAAACACAAAAATGGTTTCCACCATACTTAGAGAAATATTGAAATTAAAAATTTGGTTCCCACATTATCTATTGTGAGAAATAATAGTGCTATCAACCTAACCCATGATCAACCCTCTCTGTACTAATTTTAAAAAATGAAACCCCAATTTGCAACATCAAGGGGTGTCAAGATAGTTAAGACTTTTGAGAAAAAAATATCATATGTCTTGCTTTCTTCGTAAAATAAATTTACCTATTATTAGTTATGATTTGTGAAAATGTTGTCCAAGGACCACCAAAAAATCCATTTTCTAATAGTATAGGCCCGCCTATCTAAAGTAACTATGTAGGAGTTGTCATAACTAGAGTTTCATCAAGCCTTCCCAAAAGGTTATTTTTGAAGATAATAATAACCAACTTCTTTATCATATCAATCTCCTCTCCTACATATAGAAGAACCCAAATGAGCATGAATGAAATGTTTGTATTTACTATAGTATGATGCACCACATGTAAGAATTCATTCCACAAAACCATTAAAAAATGAAGGTAGCTTAACCAAAATTGTGCTTAATTATTCTACTTAAACAATTGTTAGATAAGAAAATGAAATTTTCATTTTTATAGAGGTTAGGTAAAACATTTATTCCATGATAATAGATAAAAGGATATTTTAAGCATGATCTACAATGAAAAAATAAAATGCAATACAAATTACTTTTGGAGCCTTCACACAAGTAGACCCCTTGTTAAGAAACCAACAAAGCATGATTAATATCATAAATTCCATAAACACTCACAGATTGATTCCACCAAAAAGTACAAATGGGAGAGCATTAATTGATTGTAACCTTTCTTTGTATCTAGATTAGTGTATCCATCCAAATGATGTTTTGGATTGAGGAGAAATGGGAGTACAAATGTGGCAAGGAATTATGATTTTAGCCTAGTGATTCACATAGACTTGACATATTAGTTGTGTTCAAATGACTCGAAGGCATGGAAAGCAATACTCATTGTAAATATTGATTATATCTCTTCATCTATTATGATATTGGCAAGAGATTCTACTTCAAAGTTAGCTTCATTAAAGACATTATATATAGTGAAATATCTCATATTGTTGAGAAGGGAGGTGATTTTCAAGATATCATTAGTTTTCCAATTTAGAGTGCTCTTTTTGAATTGTATTGATAATTATAATTTAATTATAATTAAATTACAAATTGAATAGAAAACAATAAATAATGAGTGGCATCTTCATTGTTATGTCAAATAGTCAAGTTTTCTTAGTCACAATAGAGATGAAATAGCCACTAGAATATTTGTAATTGTGCCCAACACCAAAAGGACTAAGATTTCATTTAGAAGCACCATCAAAATTTTAGTTTAATCCATCTCTCTAATAAAGGTTACCACCCAATGTGGGCCCTTTGAAGGAAATAAGACTTTAACTCTTCCTACCCATTGAATGAAGTACTTAAGATTTATTTTATTATTTAATGTCATCACTAATATTATGTTTATTATTAGATATTTGTATTAATATTTTGACATGTGTAATAATATATTTGGGTTTTTTGAATGACTTTCTAATTGTTAAGAGGTTGTAAAATTTACTAGTATTCAATCGTGTTATAAAGAAAAGATCAAAAACAAAAACACAACCATTTCATAAAATAAGTTAAAGCATTGCTAGATTAAACTTTATTACTATTTGAAATGGTAAAAAATGTATATCTTGAAGTATTCGGTTTTGTCTTAGACTTATGTTGATTATGTTAGTTTTCATGTAATTAGTAGCATATCAATTACATGAATTCACACGACAATTGATAAACTCCTTGAACTTGTTTGATTTTTCTCCAACACATTCCTTAAAATAACCATTGATACAACAATATTTATGAACTCCAAATTATAACTTATTAACTCTCCTTTTAATATAATTTCAAATTGATTTTTCTCTATTTTAAAATATCTATACTAATCAATTAAATTAATTAAACGATATTTTTAAGAATAATTAAACACCCAACTCATACACAGCTAGAAATCACCTAAAAATAATAATATTTTCAGCTATAATGCCCTTGAATGCCTTCAATACTTTTAAAGATTTCACACTATCGTTTTTCCTCTGTGCAAATATATATAAATAATCATTCCGATCCCAGTTTCCAAGGGATTTTGAAAACATAATTTGTTTCTTAAAAATATATAGTTCATATCTCCATAATCCCCGATCTGAGTCTTTGATTTCCGTGTTAAACGTATTGACGGGTTTACGAATCGGTCAAGATTTACGGCTGAAAACACAGATTCCGTCCAAAAAAGAGACGGAACGGACCCACTGAGCATTGTGGTTGGGCATTTGACCGTATTTATTAGTTCATTTGAATTCAAATATAACATGATTTTGAATTTCATTTGATTAATCAATTCGGTCAAATTTACCCTCTGGATAGACATTGCCCTAAGCACGATTGTGGGACAGCCCTTATTTGACTTTGATTTCCAATTTCCCGACAACACCTGGCAAATTTATTTTTATAATGGTCGAGGTCCTTGGCTTTGGTTATATTTTAGAGAGGAAGCAAGTGGCAACCAACGCATAACCCACGATGACAATGGTTTCCTCTTCCCTGTATAAGGTATTTTAGATAAAGAATTTATTCAAGTGTCCCTGGCCTTGTAAGCAAAATACTAACACTCGGCTCTCTTTCTTATTTGATGTGTGGAAGCGTATGGATTCCACACAGATGGAAATGCCTTCCTATTTCTTGTGCCCGATATCGATGCAGCTGATGCAAGACCCTGTCACGCTCTGCAACGGTGCGACCTACGACCGACACAGTATTGAGAAGTGGATATATACCATGGGGAACAACACCTGCCCTCTCACAAGACAATCCCTTCCCAACACCGAGCTCACACCCAACCACACATTGAGGCGCCTCATCCAACACTGGTGCGTCCTCAACTCTTCCACCGGCGTCCACCGGATCTCCACGCCCCGGCCGCCCCTCGACGCAGATCGCCTCAATAACTTACTGCTAGACATGCAGTCATTTCGAGTGCAGGCGTTGAAGAAGCTCAGATCTGTGGCCGGTGAGAGCGAAAGCAACAAGCGGTTCATTGCTTTCTCTGCCGCACCGGCTACCCTAGTCTCTGTCATTGAAAGCTATTCCGCAGAAAGGTATGATGAGGGTTGCTGCCACGAAGTTGCGGCGGCCTGCGAGGAGGCCTTGGGAATTCTTTATTCTCTTCCGTTGCTGGACGAGACGCTGGATTTGGTCGCCACAAGTAAGTGCCTGGCTTCCCTGGCCTCCATTCTTAAGAGAGGTACCTCCAACGCACGGTTTCATGCCGCCATTCTCTTACAGACGCTTTCAAGGAAAGGCCTGGAGCGGCTTGTTATGAACGCCAATGGTGAGTTAATGGAAGGGCTACTGGACCTGTTGACGGAGGAGGTGTGCCACCAGGTTACCATGGCCGCCCTTGAAATGCTGACTGCAATCACTTCCAACAGCCCATGCAGTAGAATGAACGCCATCGAGGCAGGTGCAGTGTCCGTGTTGATCGAATCTCTTCCTGATAAGACTCCCGAGAAAAAAAGCAGCTGCGAGAGGATGTTATGTCTTCTCGACGTGTTGTGCGGATGTGCAGAAGGAAGGGCTGCCGTGGCTGACCACGCGATGGGTATCCCTGCAGTCTCTAAGAAAATAATGACAGTCTCCGACTTGTCAACAGAAAAAGCCGTACGGATCCTCTGGTTGCTTTGTAAATTCTCTCCCTCTAAGCGATTAATGGATGAAATGTTGCAGATTGGTGCAGTTACCAAACTGTGCATGCTCATGCACGGCGAATGCACGGTCAAGACCAAAAGTAAGGCAAAAGAGGTGCTCAAAGTGCATGGTATGTGCTGGAACACCACATCTTGCTTTTCCTCCGTAAATTTTCTGGAATAAATAAGGCATCGCATTTCTGTGTGGAAACTATTCTAGTTATACATCTTCTATGACTCATCTTCAGCTATGGAAGACAATTGCATTTAGCAGAGGCTTCTTTGATCATATACTCGGTCCTACCTCAGTGTTAGCAATGACGAAACATCAGATAAATGTAAAACCCCTATGCTGATAATAGAATGTAATGGCTATTCTTGAAATTAACAGAATAATCGTACAAGGCAAAAAGATTTTGATGAATGTTTACCCCCCGAGTACAGAGGAACAACATTTACATGCGCACAAATCCAACGGAAAATGAGATGTGGTCGATGAAATAGAATTAGAAGAACATCAAAGGACAGTTGAAGAACTCACACTCTATATTTTATTCATTGACAGAACTACATTTGTATAACTTCAATGACTTTATATAATCATATTAACTCATTTGACAGCAAACTGAAATTGTTGCCAGCGAACTATAACTAATTGACAATTAACTAAGATTCTCTTCAATTATTGATGACACATACATAATTATGAATTATATTTTGTAACACTTCTTTATAATGAACAACTGAAATTTGATGGACTTCAAAACATATGTCTACATAGTACAAACTGGAGACTAAACTAACTAACAATATAAAATAAAGATAATAGAAAATATATTATGCATAAATTGTTCTTTGAAAATAGTTTTCAGACCAGAAAAACTTCTTCAAGGTGCTTCCTATTATAGTCACTTAGCTATAATGGAAGTCTCCAACATCATTGGACACCATTTGCACATGAAGTGTCTCCTTAGCTTCGTAAAGGTATGAAATTGAACCTTGATATTACGGATCACTCCTGAACTATTAGGCATCAATCCCCACATGTATGTCTCATAACTCCAATAAGATATAGTTACTCTGATCTACAAGCACCTCAGACCATTGAGCATCTATCTATTTTCTATTGCATCCTTCCTTGTCTTCAAAGTGTTACCCCATCAAAATAGGACAAGTGTCTCATCTTCAATCAAGTCTTCATCACTATCAAAATTCGGTGACTCTTCTACAAGCCTCACCACACACAATAGTCTATACATCGATCGTATGACACCACCCAAAGTATCAACATGAAGTTTTATCTACTCCTCAACTAAGCACACATAATGCTCACAACTTCTCAAATTCCTTTGATTCCTTCCTTTGAAGGAAGCTCCTCTTTCACCTTAAGATACCCAATATCCTACACCAACAAATATTTTTTGTCACTTTGTAATCTCTAGATGCAACTTCTATTTCCATAGCACTCACACTCAAAATCCACAAGCAATCTTGGCTATACCAATGGAGACTCTAGGTTAGTGAAGAGAGGCTAACAATACATCCTTGAACATATTTATGCCACAATATCCATTATGTTGTCTATATCCACAGTGACAAGGGGTGGTGAGCAGCTTACATGCAAGTTGAGAGCAACTATCTAGCAAATAAAATTGTAGAAAAATAAAGAAGAGATAACTACATTAGAGTATGCCTACAACAACTATAGACGATCAAACAACTTTGATACCAAAATAGAATTAGAAGAACAACAAAAGATAGCTTAAGAAATCACACTCTATTTTAATCATTGATAGAACTACATTTATATAACTTAAATGACCTTTTATAATCATGCTAACTTGTTTGACAACAAATTGAAATGATTAACAGTTAACTAGATATTATTGAAAACTAACTGAGACTCTCTATAAGTTTTGATGGCATGTACAGAGTTATGAATTATAATGTCTAACACAATGTATTGTGAACATTCAATTTCTTAAGAATTTCTTGGCTACTATGAACTAGACATTACCATTTGGCTAAATAGTAAGCTATTTTTATACAATGTTGGAGATTTTTTAGGATAAGTAGTTCTTTGATTTCTCTCTTATTTTTATCATAATTATAACATTCTAACTATTTTATAATTATTTGGTTTTTGAGGTAAGTTATAAAAGAAAATTAAATAAGAGGAGAAATGAAATTATATGTGTAGTTATATAGTAAATTTATGATTAAACAATTATTTTATATTACAGTCTTTTCTTCATTTTTTAAGGTTAAATTTTTTAATTATATTTATATCATTATTTTAGGAGAAATTTTAAAATTATATAGTATGTTTATTACTACTAGTTTTAGAAATATATTCTTAGAATTTATGTAATTTAAATAGTTTTTACGTATTTTTTAAGTATCATTTAGTTTAATGGTCGAAGGTAAATTTTGATCAATAAAAGTAGGACAACTATTATCCTTTTTTTTTTGGTAGAAATGAGATGTAAAATTAGTATTGTTTGATTGACTATTAAAATGGGCAATCTTTAACTGAATTGATATTTTATTAATTTGGAATCTTTTTTTAACTTCAATGTTAGAGTGAATGGTTTTACCATTCATATTTTTCTTAAGTTAACTTAGGGGTAGGTTTTTCTTTTAATTTATTTAATCACTGGGTGGTTTTTTCCCATGCAGGGTAGTTGTGCACCTGTCACATATTTTCATGTCTATATAAGGCACTTTGTACATTATGTATTTCATCGCATCTCAATGCATTTGTTTTCATTCCTGGTGAAATAACTTCTTTTGTTGCTTCTCTCATTTATTTTTGAAGGTTTGTTTTGACCTTGTAGTTGTTCTTGGGTGCTTTTCTCTAACATGATATCAGAGCCTGTCTACTGCAACTTCCTTCCAGAAGAATTGAGGCTTTGCTGATTGTCAAAAGATATTTTGTGCATTGAAGGAGTACAGTTATGGTGCTATCGAGGAATGAATTTCCTTTTATTGGTGGCGCCAGGCATTAATTTGTTGTTGGAGGCAGCAACTCTCATAATCCAAGTGTATGAGGCACAATTTTTTGCAGTGATTGGTGGCTACGAATCTCAGTTTCGAGGGGGCATTTTTTTAGCTGTTTGAAAAGCACCATTTTGTTGTTTACTCGACTGACCCATTCTTGGCTTTGTTGTGGTGGGGAACCACTCCTTTGTTCAGGCTTGGTATATTTTTTTTGTTAAAGGAGGCAACGAATTTTTTTACAAAGGAGAAATCTCTGACTGCAATTTTTTGTTGACCTCCATCCTCTATTGCAAGGGCGATCAGAGGCATTATTATTTTTGCATCTGGAGCCCCAATCTTTCTTCTTGGAGGTGCATCTCTTGCCAGACGTTTAAAAAAAATTTCCTTGAAGAGGCGTCTTTGGCAAGCAATTTGAGGAGGCTATTTGAGGTGTGAAAGATCTCCTTGCACGCTCGCATGACGGTATTTTCATTGTTGCTGGGTTTTTTTCTAAAGTTTCCCTGAAATATTAATTTAGGGCATTGGGTGTTTTGGAGGTGGGCCCGTGCATTTAGGTATTTCCTTGAAGCTAGGATTTAATCCCACATTGGTGAAGATTACAATAAAACTAGTCGTTTTACTGCCTAGCACTCCTCATTTGATTTAATTTAAGGCCTTGTGTGGAATTGCTATTTCTTGTTAGACACTGTTGAGATATCGATCTGCCTTGGACATTTCTACTCGCTTGGAGAGGTGCGTGAAAAATTATGTTCATATGGTGTGATAGGAATTTGACTATATTTCTTTTTTCTTAAAAAGAATTGCCTCAAATTGCAAGATTTTTCGCTCCATTATGTCGTTCTTGGAAAAAGTTTGTTTTGGGGAATTGCATATTGTTGGTTCTATTCATTTTTAGGGGTATAAGTAGTATATTTGTCTATTTTTCACATTATAATTGAACCACTCACCCCACACAACTATCACACATGGAAGCTCAAAATATCACAGTTGTTATAATCTTTGGGGTCTTTGGAAAATGTTGGATGCCAAATAACTCGAGTTCACTAGGGGATTTGAGAAGTTTATTCATAGAAACAAAATGGATGAGTTGAGAGGACTCATAGATCTCCATGTATCTAATAATTTGTTGTTTCATATTGCAAAGTGTACAACAACCAGGGAGGTATAGGATAAGCTTTCTCTTGTTGTATGGTAAGGTCAATCAATTCAAAATCTTGCAACTTGAAGCTGATCTCACCTCTCTCTCTCTAGATGCCTTTCCCATTATTCAATATTTTCTTTCATAGTCCAAATTGTTTTTTCACAATTGAAAGGATGTGGTCATGCCAAAAATGACCAAGAGTGTATTTTCTTGATCTTGTCAAAACTGAGAGGTCCCTTTCAAGTGTTTACCTCTACCATCTATTCTACTATGGATGGCATGGGAGATGCCAAATAACTCGAGTGCACTAGGGGATTTGAGAAGTTTGTTCATAGAAACAAAATGGATGAGTTGAGAGGACTCATAGATCTCCATGTATCTAATAATTTGTTGTTTCATATTGCAGAGTGTACAACAACCAGGGAGGTATAGGATAAGCTTTCTCTTGTTGTATGGTAAGGTCAATCAATTCAAAATCTTGCAACTCGAAGCCGATCTCACCTCTCTCTCTCTAGATGCCTTTCCCATTATTCAATATTTTTTTTCATAGTCCAAATTGTTTTTTCACAATTGAAAGGATGTGGTCATGCCAAAAATGACCAAGAGTGTATTTTCTTGATCTTGTCAAAACTGAGAGGTCCCTTTCAAGTGTTTACCTCTACCTTCTATTCTACTATGGATGGCATGCGAGAAGATTGTAAGATGCCTTCATTTGAGGAGTTTTGTGATAGATTGACTAGGGAGCATGCCAAGTTGATTCAGATAGATGCTCTTCCTAAGAGTCATGCCTTGATGACTCAATATTCAAGTGGTAAGAACAAGAAATAGAATAAGGATTCTAAGTCTAATGAGAAAGTTAAGGATCCTACTCTTGAGATCTAAAACTCTTCCAAAGAGGAACCATCACAAAAGAAGAATATCAAATCTACTTATTGTAAGAGATCTGGACATGATGAGCATATGTGTTATACTAACAATATTGATGAGCTTACTCACCTTCTTCAAAAGAAAAACGTCTTGCTACTCTCATTAGAGTCTCCTTCTTCTTCTGCATCTCCATCTGCATCATCATCCAAACTTTCATAGACAGGGAATGCAGGATTTGCTAATGGGATGAAAGGTAAAGCACACTTGGCTTCCATTATTCCTAAAAATGGGCAATGGCTTCTTGATTCAGGTGCAACTCATCATATGGAATCTTCTATGGATATGTTCTCTTCTTTTGAGCCTTGTAATTCATCTAACATTTTTGTTAGTGTATTTAAGTTTAACGTAGGGTAATTACTCTAGGTGGTTTTTCTCGTTAAGTAATTTTCTCACCTGTTTGATATTTTCACAACTTTAAAAGCCTATACCATTATGTATTTTATGCATCTCATTTTTATTCTCTCTTCTAGTGAAATAGTTGTGCTTCTCTCTATCACGTGAAGGTGTTTTTTGTAAATGGTGATCTTAGGCTCCACCTACATGACCTATCAGAGCCTTCCATTCTGCAATCCTTCCTTTGAGAATTTTCATTAGAGAGTTTTTAGATCATTTTTTTTGGCATTTGATTTTTTTTCAAATTTCAAAGTTGCCTATTTCTCGATTTTCCTGTTGATTCCAGTTTGCAAATGAAGTTGGCTAGAGGCATCATTGGCATTGATTTGCATTTTTGGGATCATTTTTTTGTGTTGGGCACAAATTTCCTTGTGTGGAAGGCGTAGCATTCTCCTAAAAGGATTTTTTTTACCAAGGTGTTTTTGGAAGGGGCATTTTGTGGTGAAGATGCAACTGCTCATTGCTTGAGACGCGATTTATTTCTAGAGCTTGCGATTTGTTTCTTCAAGAATGTGATTTTTTTTGAAAAGGCCTGATTTTCTTGGTTCAAAGAAGGAACTTTTCTTGCTATGTGTGAAATACACCTGCTACATGAGAAAGCTAAAGGGAAAACAATGTGGATCTACTGACCCAACAGTGCAGAATACATTCCCTTAACGCCAATACAACAAGGGAGAGAAGCAAAAAATGATTCTAATAGCTACTAAAACTACTTGAGATGAATACAACCAATAAAAGAAATAACAGAAGAACAAAGTAATCACAGATTGATAAAGAGATTTTACATGGGAAAACCCTTTCAAGTAAAAAACCCACCACACAAAGCCAAGACTATTGTATTATAGTATTGAAACAAATACATACAATTTCCAATCTTCTCTATATAGCTTAGAAATGCCCAGAGAGATTTAGATTCACTGTTACAATGTTTTCACAACATACAAATCGAATCGCCTCTCTTCAAGAACACACGTTGTTTCCTTTCGTTTCCTCTTCAACCCGCGACTTCAAACTTGCTTTGCAACTTGACTTAACTTAACTTAACTTATGAGAAATAGCATATCTCTCATCCATATGTAGCCAACTCAGAAGAGTCCTACACAATAATGAAGTCTATCCTCAAATCACGCATCTGATCGGATCTGACAGATCTCGCTGCAACAAGCCAACTTTGCATTCAAAACCATTACTCAAAACGGTTGAGTTTGCCACCTTTTGTTGACAATGCAACTACCACAATAACTATTTTGGTTTTCGTCAATCACTATTCAGACAGGTGCCATGCGTCCAAGACTTCCAAGTCATTCTAACACTGCCGGAGCCGGAGTCGGAATGGGAGTCAAAACAGGACTCCACCGAAATTACAGGTTCAGGAACCATTTCGGTTCTGCGTCCACCCACGGCAAAGAGGAACTCATCAGATACAGTTCTGATCGGGGTAAGTCAACCCAAGGTCAAACCAAGATGGGAACACAAAAGACCGGAGTCGGAACAGGAACAGAAAATAGGACTTCAAAAAAAAGTCCAAGATCAGGAAACAATCCGGTTCTGGTTCCGCCTCTGCCAACTACAAGAAACAACAATCCAGAACCTGGACTAAGTGGAGGAAAACACTCAGAGGAGAATCCAAGCAACCAAAAGAACCAGATTGCAAATGCAAGAGTCGGACCCAAAGTCAGAACATAAACTGAAACAAGAACCTAGCAAACAAACATTGCCAAATTCCAAAACTGGTTTTGCCTCCGCTAGAACTTGCGAAGCGAAGCGAGAAGAACAAACGATAGGAAGCGGAGTCAGAGTCAAAACAAGAACATAAACCCAGAACATAGGCAAATGGAACAATGCCAAGTTCCAACTCGGTTCTGCCTCTACTAGAAACTGTGAAGCGAAGCTAAGAGTCTAGACAGAGGGAAGCAGAGCTAGAGACGGAGAGGGAACAAAAACCCGAAACTAGGTAAAAAGAACAATGCCAAGTTCCATTTCGGTTTCGCCTCCGCCAGAACTTTGCAAACAACACAAAATCACCAAGGCATGAAAACAAGGACTTCAAGCTGGAAGTTGAGACATAATTTCTCAACAATCTCCCACTTGGTGAACACTTCCAGCTTCCTCAAAACCTCAAACCTTATTGTCTATCATAGGCCCCAAGCCCCATCGATTTTGTGCACCATCTGAACTTGTCTATGCTAACCGGCTTTGTCAAGGCATCTGCAGCATTCTTCAAGGTGTCAACCTTATCTATACTGACCTTGCCATCTTCAACCATATCCCTCACGAAGTGATATTGCACATCTATGTGCTTGGTCCTGGCATCGAAGGTCGGATTCTTTCCCAAACAAATGGCACTTTGACTGTCACAGTAGATTGAAATTTTCCTAGCATTAAATCCAATGTCTGAACACAAACGCCTTAGCCACACTGCCTCCTTGCAAGCATGAGTTGTTTCCATGTACTCTGCCTCTATTGTAGATAAAGCAACTATAGCTTGTCGCTTTCTCATCCAGCTGATTGCTCCACCATTACGCATGAAAGTGTATCCACTAGTGGATCTCCTGCTGTCAATGTCCCCTGCCCAATTAGAGTCAACATATCCTTGAATGCAAAGAGCCCTTTGTGATGCAACCATACTGCCATGGTAACACAAAGCATAATCTGAAATACCCTTCAAATACCTGAACACTCTCTTTATAGCATCCCAATGTGATCTCCCTGGATTTTCCATGAAATGGCTTAGAACTCGCACTGCTTGGGCAATGTCTGGTCTTGTGCAAACCATAGCATACATTGAATTGCCTACTGCACTTGCATAAGGCACACCGGTCATGTCCTCCATCTTAGTAGTTGACTTTGGACAGTCTTCAGCAGATAGTTTCAATCCTTGCATGATTGGAACAACTAGCTGCTTGCAATCAGTCATGCTAAACCTCTCTAGAACGGTTTTCACATACTTACTCTGATTGAGCCAAAGCTTTCTGCTTGTTCTATCCCTAGTTATCTCCATCCCAAGAATGTACCTTGCTGCTCCAAGATATTTCATTTTGAACTTAGCAGACAACTGAGTTTTAAGGTCAGAAATCATAGCCTTGCTATTACTAATGAATAACATGTCATCCACATACATAGTAATAACAAGCACACAATCATTCTCACATTTATAATAAATGCAATGATCAAATTTTGATCTAACAAATCCAATTGACAACACAAATGTGTCAAATTTTTGGTACCACATTCTAGGAGATTGCTTTAGACCATAGAGAGATTTATTTAACTTGCAAACCAGATTTTGTTTACCTCTTTCAACAAAATGCTCAGGTTGGGACATGTAAATTTCTTCTTCCAGCTCACCATGGAGAAATATTGTCTTCACATCCATCTGCTCAATTTCAAAGTCATATACAGCTGCCAATGACAACAAAAATTTGATGGATGTCAGCTCTGGTACAGGGGAAAAGATCTCTCCATAATCAATTCCCTCAACTTGGGAAAAACCCTTTACAACCAGTTGTGCCTTATACTTCTCTACAATGCCATCAAGGCATGTCTTCCTTTTTAATATCCACTTGCAGCAAATAGGCTTTCGCCCTTTAGGCAGTGGTACCAGCTTCCAGGTATCATTCTTTTTCAAAGAATCCATCTCCTCATTCATGGCTTCTAGCCACGACTTTGAATCAGCCATGTTGATTGCTTCTTTCACAGTCTTAGGCTCATCAGTGCTAGGTATTAAAGCATAAGCACAATTTGAATCTAACATAGAGAAACCATACCTAATTGGTTGCTCTTTTCTCATGTAGATCTCCTTAGAGGCTGAGGTTGTTCTTCATCATCAGAACTCCTAGAGCTGCTTGAGCTCTCCTCAGTCTCAGGTACACCATGCAACTCTTCCCTTTCTGGAGTTTGGGGAATCTCAACTGCATCCTTCTCCTTGTCACTCTGATTTGTCTTACACTATTGATCACTTACTAAAGGTTTCAGCTCACGAAATATCACGCTTCTCCTATACAAAACCTTCTCAGTAACAGGATTCCAAAGCTTGTATCCTTTCACACCAACTCCATAGCCAATGAGAATACATTTCACAGCCTTGTTATCCAATTTAGATCTCTTTTCATTCAGCACATGAACATATGCCTCACAGCCAAAGACCCGAACATGCCTCAATGAGGGTTTCTTGTCTAACCATGCTTCCAAAGGTGTCTTGTCAACAAGGGCTAAACAAGGAGATCTATTTATTAGATAACATGTTGTAGTAACAACCTTAGCCCAGAACTTCTGCTCCAGACCAACACCACTCAACATACTCCTTGCCTTTTCCATCAACGTCCTATTCAACCTCTCAGCAACTCCATTTTGTTATGGAGTGTAGGGGGTTGTCTTATGCCTTTTAATTCCATGATCAGTGCAATACATTTCAAAATATGTAGAACAAAACTCACCTCCATTGTTTGTCCTTAAACACTTTATTTTCCTTCCAGTCTGATTTTATACCAAAGATTTGAACTCTTTAAACCAACAGAACACTTCTGATTTACTTTTAAGAAAGTATACAAATGCCCTTCTCGAACAGTCATCAATAAAAGAAACATAATATCTAGACTTTGATAACGAAGGAACATTAACTGGACCAAACACATCAGAGTGAACATAATCTAGTATACCAGAAGATTTGTGAGGACTAGAGGAGAAAGAAATATGGTGTTGCTTTCCAGAGATACAATGTTCACAAAAATCGAACTCAAGGTTACAATCATCGAGCCCTTCTACAAGGTTTTTGTTCTTCAAGGTTTTTAAACCTTTCTCACCAATGTGACCAAGTCTATGATGCCACAACATAGTCTTCTCTGTTGGGAGTTTCACCTCCAAAGCATTTGTAGACAGAGAAGAGTCTTCATATTTCTCTATAGGTGTAGAATTACATGACTTTACAGAGGCACTGTTACAAAGAACAGGTCGTGCATCTAGTTTGTACAGAGCTCCAGTACGAACACCCTTAGCTAACACCATTGCACCTCTAGCCATTTTACATCCCTTACTAGGAAAAGAAACTTCTACACCAGCATCATTTAACTTACTAACAGAAAGAAGATTTCGAGCCAAACCTGGGATGTGGAGAACACCACCAATTCCTTTGACTCTCCCATCAGGAAACATAATTCCGACCCTTCCTCTACCAACAATCTCCACCGTTGAATCACTTGCCAAGTATACCTTTCCACCATCATATTTATCATACTTTGAGAACCAATCTCTATTGGATGTTATGTGAAAGGAGGCACCTGAATCAACCAACCAGACATCAGCAGATGCCTGAGTTGTCAAGGTTGCTACAATGAAGGCATTTGCATCACTTTGATGAGATTCGTTCTCAGAAGTATTCTTCTTCTTCTCCTTCCAGTCCTTCCTTATATGACTAGGTTGCCCACAGTTCCAACACTTTACTTTGAAATTTTTACCAAGAGACTTTGATCTCCCTTTAAACTTGGATTTTGACTTGTTGTCTTTCTTCTTGCCTTTCTCCTTTGTTCTGCCTTGAACAGAAAGAGCATCTTTGGCCATCTCAGAAGATTTCCTTCACATTTCTTCAGACATAAGTGAAGCAACCACATCATCCATCTTGAAACCAGTGGTTGTGCTTCCAATAGCCATCACAAGATGATCACAACTGTCAGGTAATGAACACAATAGGAGCATGCAACGATCCTCCTCCTCTATTTTTACACCTACAGATGCCAGCTGAGTAACACTCATATTAAATGAGTTCAAATGATCTGCAACAGATGCACCTTCATCCATCTTCAAGGAGTACAACTTCTTCCTCAGGAACAACTTATTTACCAGGGACTTTCCCTGATAAATGTCACCAAGTTTCTTCCACAAAGAAGCTACAAACGTTTCCTCATGAACATTCAGGAGCACAGAATCGGCTAGACTCAGTTTTATCAATCCTCTTGCTTTTCTATCAGCAAGATCCCAAGCTTCTTGGGTCATAGTTTGTGGCTTAGTTCCAGACACTGCAATCTGGAGGTCTCTATCCACAAGCAAGTCTTCTATCTTGAGTTTCCATAACTCAAAGTTGCTACCATTAAACTTCTCAATATCTTTCCTACCAAATGTACTCGCCATCTCACAATAAAAACAAGTTTAACAATGCAAGTCTCCCACTGAAACAGTATTAGTGCAAAAAACTAATTCGCCCTAGCAAGGATAACACAAACTGGCCAAGCTCTGATACCACTTTGAAGGGAAAAGAATGCGGATCTATTGACCCAACAGTGCGGAATACATTCCCTTAACGCCAATACAATAGGGGAGAGAAGAAAAAACTGATTCTAATAGCTTCTAAAACTACTTGAGATGAATACAACCAATAAAAGAAATAACAGAAAAATAAAGTAATCACAGATTAACAAAGAGATTTTACGTGGGAAAACCCTTTCAAGTAAAAAACCCACCACACAAAGCCAAGACTATTGTATTACAGTATTGAAACAAATACATACAATTTCCAGTCTTCTTTGTATAGCTTACAAATGCTCAGAGAGATTCGGATTCATTGTTACAATGTTTTCACAACATACAGATTGAATCACCTCTCTTCAAGAACACACATTCTTTCCTTTTGTTTCCTCTTCAACCCACCACTTCAAACTTGCTCTGCAACTTGACTTAACTTAACTTAACTTATGAGAAATAGTATATCTCTCATCCATATGTAGCCGACTCAGAAGAGTCCTACACAACAATGAAGTCCATCCTCAAATCACGCATCTGGTCGGATCTAACAGATGTCCCTGCAACGAGCCGACTTTGCATTCAAATCCATTACTCAAAACGGTTGAGTTTGCCACCCTTTGTTGACAATGCAACTTCCATAATAACTATTTTGGTTTCCATCCAATCACTATTCAGACAGGTGCCACGCGTCCAAGACCCATTGGCAATCGCAGCTGATAGAACTACCAAAATGGTCATATAGACACCGAGCGCGTCCAAGACTTCCAAGTTATTCTAACACTGCCGGAGTTGGAGTCGGAATGGGAGTTGAAACAGGACTCCACTGAAATTACAAGTTCAAGAACCATTTCAGTTCCACGTCCACCCACGGCAAAGAGGAACTCACCAAATACAGTTCTGACTGGTGTAAGTCAACCTGGGGTCAAACCAAGATGGGAACACAAAAGATTGGAGTCAAAGTCAAAGTCGGAATAGGAACAGAAAACAGGACTTCAAAAAAAATTCCAAGATCAAGAAACAATCTAGTTCCGGTTCCGCCTCCACTAACTACAAGAAATAATAATCTAGAACCTAGACTAAGCAGAGGAAAACAACTCAAGGAGAATCCAAGCAACCAGAAGAACCAGATCGCAAAAGCAAGAGTCGAACTCAGAGTCAGAACAAAAACTGAAACAGGAACCTAGCAAACGAACATTGCCAAATTCCAAAACTGGTTCCGCCTCCGCCAGAACCTGCGAAGTGAAGTGAGAAGAACAAATGGTAGGAAGCGGAGTCAGAGTCGAAATGAGAACAGAAACCTAGAACATAAGCAAATGGAACAATGCCAAGTTCCAACCCGGTTCCGCCTCTACCAGAAACTGCAAACCGAAACTAAGAGTCCAGACAGAGGGAAGCGGAGCCGGAGACGAAGAGGGAACAAAAACCTGGAACTAGGCAAACGGAACAATGCCAATTTCCATTTCAGTTCCGCCTCCGACAGAACTTTGCAAACAACACAAAATCACCAAGGCATGAAAACAAGGACTTCAAACTGGAAGTTGAGACATAATTTCTCAACAAACGTAGGTGGTGTTTGAATTTTACAAATTGAAAAGGCCACTATTTGAAGATTGCAATCCCAATTTTCTTTGAGGAGGCATTTTTTGTTTGTTTTCCTCATCGAAGTGCCTTTGAGAGGCATAAATTTCTCAACCTCGTGTTTCTTCATCTTCCTTTGGTGACCTGCGAGGAAGGCAGATTGGATGCACAGGCGGCTAGTTTTGTTAAATCTACTATTGAAGGCATTTTTTGGCTAATATTTGATTCCATAATTTGAAGGCTTGCTAGAGGATATAATTTTTTGAAACTTTATACTTTATAAATTTTGCCCCAAAATTTTAGGGCTTTTGCGCAATTGAGAGGAAGTGGGCCCAAGTTGGTTTTGAAGTTGTTGTTGAAACCATTATCCCACATTGCCAGTGTGGGGAATATTTTTTCTATTTAAATAGCATTGCAATGTGCATTGGTGGTGTGAGAAAGTCTCATAAATTAAGGGGAAGTTGTTGAGTTGTGAAGAGAATTGTGATTGTGTGCTTTGTGTCGAGGTTTGACAATTGATTTGGTGTAGCAATCTACCACAATCAAATAGTAAAAGGTGCATAACTTTTTCTCAAATTTTCCAGATTCAGTCCTAATTTCTTGAGTAATATTTTTTTGACATAATTTTTTTGGAGAAGTTGCTTAGTTGATATTTTTTTAGAGGTTTTAGTTTGGTGTATTTTTTTCATTTTGTTGTGCAATGACTACTCCTAATTCAATTAAATTGTTAACACCCCATAATTACCATACCTAGAAGATGAGAATGCGTAGGTTGCTTCAGTCTAAGGGTTTGTGGTCCACTCTGAGTGATAACCAACCTACTCTTACCAGGGATTATGAAATATATTTCCATAGAAATAAGTGTGATGAAGCTATGGGTTTGATAAAATTGAATGTTTCTGATAGTCTCCTTTTTCATATTGATGAGTGTGATACACTTAAGGAGATATGGGATAAGTTTTCATATTAATGGTCTATTTGGTCAAGTCAATGAGTTATGTGCCTTGCAATTAGAGGTTAAATTGACCTCTCTTACCCCTAATGCATTTCCCTCCATTGCCTCCATTGATGACTTTCTAGTCAAGTTCAAATCTACAAGGTCACAATTGGTGGGATGTGGAAAGAGAAAAACTGATAAGGAGTCCATCTTTTTATTTTGTCTAAGCTAAGAGGCCCATTTGCAGTCTTTTCTTCTACCTTTTATTCCACCATGGATGTCCTGGGCAACGCATTTCAAATGCCTTCTTTTGAGACTTTTTGTGACTGGTTGACAAGGGAGCAAGCCAAACTTGTCCAGTTAGAGGGGTTCCCTATAAATCATGCATTGGTTGCACAAGGATCTAAGAGAAAAGGGAAGAATAAATCTAAACCTAAGATAGATTCAAATGAGGCTTCCACCTCTTCAAAGGAGGACAAGCCTAAGAAGGAGAAATTCAGTTGTGTATATTACAAGAAGAAAGAGCATGATGAAAATCATTGTTATATGAAGAAGATGGATGACTTCTCACATATTCTTCAGAAAAAAAATTCCATTGCCCTCATCTATGACTCCTTCTACAACATCTACATCTTTATCTCCATCTGCATCATCATCCAATCCTACACAGTCATGGAATGTAGGGTTTGTAAGTGGAAAATAAGATAAACACTACATGGGTAAACAACACGCACTGGTGACTTTTGTATCACATTATGGTCATGATAGATGGTTCTTAGATTTAGGAGCATCTCACCACATGGGTTCTACTCCCTATCCTTTTTTGGGTCTTCATCCTATTGACACTTCCAAGATTTTGTTGGGAGATAATAAGCTTTTGGCGGTTGCGGGGGTAGGAAATGTTGAAATTGGTAATGGTTGTTTCAGGGATGTATTGTGTATACCTGAGTTGCACACAAATCTTCTGTCCATCTATCAAATCACTCATGGTGAGGTATCTAAAATTGTAGAGTTCACTATAGATTTTGTTTTCATTAGAGAGGTTGATACTGGAAAATTCATTGTAGTTCGTAATGTTGATCATGAGTCTCATTTGTATACCTTCTCTCATTTTGTTGATGATGATGACTATGTTCCTCACACCCCTCTTGTTAGTGTTGGTCCAAAAATTCCTAAGGACAAATTGGTCATCTGAACTTTGGAGGTCTTTAGATTCATGTGGATACATCTCCTATTGCTTCAAAGGTTGATCCTTCAGCATAGTAGGATAATTTTGATCCCTCTGATCTTGTTTTATTGGATGATTATTTGGCTGGCATCTCAAATTTGTTTGTGGAGTCTCATCTTGCAAATTTGGGAGATATACTTGAGGGGATTTCTCTCCTCTTTGATACAATTTCAGCATGGTAGTTGATACATATAGATTGTCTTTGGAGGTTGACATTATTGAGCCTTCACTTTCACTTGATTCGTCACATTTCTTGGTTGTTTTTTATCATGATTATGTGGTGGATTATTCTATTTGGAGACTTCCTTCCCATTTTCAGTTGGACATGTAGTGGTTTCTTCATCACCTAGTGGACTTGTTTCTTCCTAAGGGGAGAGGAGTTGCTTGTAGGCATTGGACCATCTTTTTTTTTCGGGCATATTTCATCAGCATTGGACATTCTTCATTATGGGGGGATATAATATCTCCGTTTTTTCCTTCTTATGGGGGGATCATTTATTGTATATACATAATCTATGTAGTCCTTGGGGGGTGTGATTGAGTCCTCCATCCATGCATTATTTTTGTTTTTTCTTTTCTCTCTTTTGGAAAGGGGTTTTTTCCCACAAGAATTTTCTCTTTTTCTTTGGTTGTGAGAGTTTGCATTGTAAATGTGTACCTAATATGCTTGTGTAGCCAAGACCCATATTGTGTTTTTTTCTTTTTGCATCTTCATTCTCCCTAAGTTTTCACTTAAGGGGGGATGTTAGCATATTTAAGTTTAACTTAGGGTAATTAATCTAGGTGGTTTTTCCCATAGAGTAGTTTTCTCACCCATTTGATATTTTCATGGCTTTGAAAGCCTATACCATTATGTATTTTATGCATCTCATTTTTATTCTCTCTTCTAGTGAAATATTTGCGCTTCTCTCTATCTCGTGAAGGTGTTTTGTTGCAAATGGTGATCTTGGGATTCACCTGCAATTTGGATGGGTAACAATACTTACATGAAAGTTTGTGGAAAAGGTTCTATTGATATGGGTGAAGGATATTTTAATGATTTTCTTTATGTACCCTCCTTGACCACTAATCTTCTTTTAGTTTATCAAATTTCTCATGGTGCACAAGGTAAGACAGTTATGTTCACTGCTGATCAAGTATACATTCAGGACATACATACTAAAGCTATCATTGCTACACGGGTGGTGGATCATGCATCTTTCTTATATTCTTTTTCTCATTTTTTTCCTTATGATGATGTTTCTCTAGTTGATGTTCATACCCTTCCATCAAGGGTGAATCATGTTTATGAGGAGAAGTTTGGTCACTTGAATCTTGGTGTTCTTGAGACTAGTGTTGAGATTCCTCTTCCCTCACCTCCTACTTCTTCAAATTTGAGTTCTTCTCTTTAGCAGGTTGGTCATAGTGTTTCAGATCTTGCTTTATTGGATGAGTATATGGTAGGCATCTTAGATTTGGGAGACATACTTGAGGGGATTTCTCTCCTCTTTGATGATAGTTTCAATGTGGCTGTTGATACATCTAGATTGTCTTTGTAGATTGATATTGATTAGCCTTCACTTGATTTATCACATTTCTTGGTTGTTTTTTATCATGATTATGTGGTAGATTATTCATGCTTGGAGAATATTCCTCACTCTTCATAGATTTCTATTTGGAGACTTCCTCCCTCTTTTCAATTAGACATGGAGTGGCTTCTTTTGGTGGACTTGTTTCTTCCTAAGGGGAGATGAGTTGCTTGTAGGCATTGGGTCATCTTTTGTTTTCAAACATACTTCATTAGCATCAAAGCTTCTTCATTATGGGGGGATATAATATCTATTTTTCCTTCCTATGGGGGGATCTTTTATTGTATATACATGATGTATGCATTCCTTGGGGGGGGTGATTGATTCCTCCATTCATGCATCATTTTTTGTTTTATTTTCTCTCTTTTGGAGAGGGGTTTCTTCCCACAGGGTTTTTCTCCTTTTCTCTGATTGTGAGAGATTTATTTTTTTGTATTGTATTTGTGCATGGGTACCTAACATGGCCTCATTTCCAACACCCATTTCTTGCATCTCATTTTTCATTTTTAGTTTCCCTAAGTTGCACTTAAGAGGGGCGCTAGAGTGAATGGTTTTACCATTCACATTTTTCTTAAGTTAACTTAGGGGTAGTTTTTATTTTAATTTATTTAATCATCGGGTGGTTTTTTCCTGTGCTGGGTATTTGTGCATCCATCACATATTTCCGTTCCTCTATAAGGCACTTTATACATTATGTATATCAACACATCGAGCAATGCATTTTTTTCATTCCTAGTGAAATAGTTTCTTATGTTGCTTCTCTCATTTTTAAATGAAGGTTTTCTTTGGCCTTGCAGTTGCTCCTGGGTGCTTTTCTCTAACATTCAATACAAATTCCTTAAAACTAGTATTGTATTTAAGATATCTATACTAACTAGTATTTTTACAAAGTAATTATAACTTGTAAATCTTAAATTACTATAAAATATTTTCTAAAGTAAATTTAAATTACTATTTATTTGGATGAGATAATAATAATTTACATTAGTGTCCTCAAAGCAGTTGACCAAAGTCCAAATATGTTGAACCTTAAACATAGGTTCAATAGCTTGAACTTGAATCTACACATGGGCACATGGGCACATAGGAGATAACCAAATGATTGGAGTAATTTGTAAGACTAATTATGAATAAAGAGTTTGCAAGATAACATAATTCTTATCTTTTCCAAATACCAAAAAAAATTGAATCTAAGATTATGCCATATATAAGAAATACAACTAGAAATTTCAACCCAACTCCTAGACTAACATTATTCTAATTGAATAATTCTAGCCTTAAAGGTCAAAGAACTCATATATCTAGTGTCAAGCATTTTGAGCATGAACATAATACTAAAAAGGATGGAAAGATTATATTTTATCATAGAGAACATCTTGTATTAAAAAACATTGAAATACAATAACTAGATGCCAATAATCAACACTTGTTATACTAGAAGCTAGGCAAATGAACATGTCAACTAACATTTATTTTTTGAATCATGGGTGAATGAGGTCAAATACACATATAAAATTTCATTGGCATATTATTGTGGAAGGGAGTGTTGATGTTCCATAAATATTCCTTCCACTAAGGTCTAAGAGATGTCATCAAAATCTTGTGCATATGTTGAGAAGGGACAAAGTCAATTATAGCTTCATAGATTGGGAAATAAAAATAGTATAACATGAATTTTTTCTCTAGCTTAAGACCATGAGAGCCATGTAGAATTTCCCTTGGAATAAATATCTTGGATATGTCAAATTACTCTCCTAAATAATTTGAGGAAATGAATATATAGAGTATTTGTAAGTGGATTTTCTTGAAAAATAATGATATGAGACCACTAAATGGAGTGCTAGTTGATGGGAAAAATATTAAAAAATGTATCCCCATTCCAAATCAAATATTGCTTCAAATACTCCTTTGATTTCTAGAAAATTTTAGCAATAAAGGTACCATTAATTTTGATGATCAAGTTAAAGCAGTAGGAAGAGAATTAAATATAAGACAAATCTAAGTTTGTAATTGTTATAATTGTGAAAATTGAGAGCCACAAGATCAAAAAATGAACAAATACACCTTCCACGCAAGACATATACAAACAATATGTGCAACATTCCTCAACAAGAAAAATCTATAGAATGAACCTCAAGAATCTTCAAGGAAAACAAAATTCCTCAAAGGTTGAGAGTTTGAGAGTAAATCTCTAGAGGAGAAAATCTCATAGAGATAATATAATAGAAGGTTGAGTGATTTATAAGAGAAACCCTAAATGTTGCTCACTTCAGTTAATAAAAAAAAATTAGTTAATTGAATAAAGAACTCCTAAGTTTAGCTTAAGTGCATGAGAATAAAGTAGTTTAATAATTAATTAAAGGTCAATTAATTATTAGCTAATGCATGATTACTCTAACACCCCCTTAAGATGAACTTATGGAGTAGCTAAAAATCCTCAAAATAATGCATGATGGGTCCCACCAAACAATACCTAGTGAGGTACCCATGTACAAACAAAAGATCTCTCACAACTAGAGAAAAGGGGAAAACCATAGTGGGAGAAAACTCCTCTCCAAAAGAGAGAAAGACAACTAAAGGACTTAAAAATCCTCCAAAATCAAGGTGTGAAGGATTGAGAAGCATCCAACCAAAACAATGTCTTGAAAAAGAGGAAAATTTAGAACATCATTGAAGCATGAAGAAGTTGTAGACTGCAGTCAAATGATGGTTGATATAGTGCTAAAATGAAGAACCTCTAGAAATAAGAATGTAATAGTGTCCAGATGGTAAATGATTCATCTCATTGAAATGCATGTAACCATTTGTTGATGTATATTGCATCTGAAAGTAAATAGGAACAAGAACTATATACATAGATCACTCCAAACTGGGAAACCAAGGAACCATTAGCACCAATAGTAGAAAACCCCCTATAATGCTAAAAAGGGAGAGTCAAAATAGGTACACTAAAACTATGTGAAACTAATAAGTGCGTGTAGGAGAAACAAACTACAAATAAAAGGGTGTGCAAACTAAAGAATACACAAGTGAGACAAGAATCACTAGGATTCACTACTATTGTGGAAGTGACACTCACTTGAAAAAAATTTAACGGAAAACCAAAGGAAAACATCAACCCCCCATGGCACTTTATATCATAGTGTGATTACAAAAGGCACAACAAGATGTACAAAATCCTCAAAAAATATACACCAGAATGACACTTTATCTCAGTGCATCTACAAAATAGAATGTGCATGAAAATATGTCTACAATGTCCAAATAGGAAAAAATACTAGTAATACATATAGAACAACTAAAATGAGTTATCCCATGCAAACAAAAAAATTCCAAGAGCTAAGATGTCCAAGTAATTCACTAGAGTTTGAAAACACAAAAAATGAATAACATGTACTTGAAGAGAAATATAGAAAACATGCATAGATGGCTATGAAGAGCTCTGAAAGATGGTTCAAACACTACTAAAATCATGAAAAATGGAGTAACTAGTCAAAAGTGCTTGGGAGTGAAAAAAACACCTCTAACTTCAACAGGCTATAAAAAGCACTAGTAGCAAAAATTGAGAAAAAAACTAGCACCATTGGATAGTGCTTAGAACTAGATTTATGATGATATCTTGTTTGCCCAATTTCGATACCCGAGCAAAAAGTTATTCCCATTTTCTTGACTCTACCTGTAGACATTGAAAATGTACAATTCGATCCGACACACTGGATCCTAATTTACTAATCATCTCCTTCGCTAGTCATTTAATCGAATAATATGTGTTTGATTAAATTCATCACTCTTCATCTCTTAATTAAATAAATCAACTTTATCTAATTAAGTCATCATCTCCTATTAATTAAATAAATCAATTTTATTTAATTATTTTTGTAATCCCTCTTTAATTAATAATTCATCTTATTTAATTAAATCCCGAAAGTCCTTTTATTAAATTGAATAAATTAAACATTATTTGATTTAATCTAACATTATCCCCTTTAGTTAAATAAATCAAAATCATTTATTTAATTAATAATTTCCTCTCAATTTGATTTAAATCAATTCATAAACCTAAGTCTAAATTGTCACATCACCTAATTCTTCATTAAGTTAATCAAATCCTTGATTAAATTAATCTCACATCCCTAAATTCCTCTAGAGAATGCAAGTTGCACAATAAATCAAATACTTTGATTTATTAATTCTTCTATTTTCCCTCACAAGGCATCAAAAGGGAATATTCCCTCATTTGAATTCAAAAAGTCCAAGTCGACTTTATCCTTCCAACAAGGCATTCAATGCCTCTTACATGTCCTTGTGCATTGAGCCAAGTGACATTAATTCCATTTCTCTTTCCCTCTCACATGTCACATTCAAAATTCAAATTTGAATCTCATGGCATTTATCATGCACATTGACCAAAATGTGCTCATTCCTCAACCATTCACATCTTAACAAATGGCACTTGGCCATTGGATGTTGAATGATCTCACATTGCTTATTTTCACTCATTTTTCCAAGATTGAAATCTATAAATGAGAGACTCTTCCTCTCATTCAAACATCCACAATTTGAGTAAACTTACTATACTCAACTTCTTTCTCAAGCATATCTAGTTTCATCCATTTCTTCACATTCTTGGCTAGGTTATGTAGATTTTTATCATGAAGCTTGATTGAATCTTCATCAAGGTGGATCACTCATCAAATCATCAACATTTACAACTAAGGAGTTGGGAAAGGGCTAATTGCAACATCTCATTGGCACCAACTCCCCCATGGGATCAAGAGTTTTCTTTGTTTAAATTAGGATTTCATTTATCTTTCATGTTGTTCTTCATATTTTCCTATTTTGAGCATTGTAAATGGATTTCATGGGGAATCCTTGTCTTAACTTGCATATTTAATCTAATTATGTGTTTGTTTCTCATGTTTATGCAAGTATAAAAGATTGGGGTTCACACTACCTATTTTGAAAAAAAAGAAAAAAAAATTAGCTCCTTAGGGGCTAGGAATTGGTTGCCCATATGACCCTGGGTGGTGGATTTTTTTTGTTTTTGTTAAAAAGTAAAAAAACAAAAACAACAAAGAAGATTTCAAATTTTCTCTTGTAAACCTAGTTGAAGAAAAACCTCATAAATCGAGAAGGGGTTTGATGATCCACACTCTAATACCATGTTACAATTGTAAAAAACATGAGCCACAAGATCAAACAATGAACAAACACACCTTCCACACAAGAGATTTGTAAACATTATGTGCAATATTCCTCAACAAGAAAAATCTACAGAATGAATCTCAAGAATATTCAAGGAAAACAAAAGTCCTCAAAGGTTGTGATTTTGAGAGTAAATCTCCAAAAGAGAAAATCTCAAAGAGATAATATAATGAGGGTTGAGTTCTTTATAGGAGCAACCCTAAATGGTGCTCACTTCAGTTAATGGAAAAGCACTTAGTTAACTGAATAAAAAAAAAATTAAGTTTAGCTTTTAATTGGATGAGAATAAATTAGACTAATAATTAATTAAAGGTTAATTATTTATAAGCTAATGCATGATTACTCTAACAATAACACATGTAATGTGATAAAATTGGTGGAATTCATCAACCAAATTTCTATGGTTCATTACCATAAAATTCTCTAACAATATATTTGGCATAAAGAATGAAACCCTACTTGTAAACATTAAAAATACCTAGCCCTCCAAATCCCTATCCAACTAGCATGTATCCCAAGTAACCTTATGAAATCCTTTATCATGTATAATTTGGACGAAAGTAAGTCTTGTAAAATATTTTCAAGGTTGTAGTATGATAGCTAGGAAGGAAACAAGTATGAATAACAAAAACAAGTTATAACTAAAACTTTAGATAAAAATTTTAATTTAGTTTCCAATATATAAAGGTGGCTTAGTGATGTGGTAAGAAAGATAAATTCCTCAACTATAAATACCATATTGCCAAAGCATTGATTGGAAAGAAGCTAAAAATAATTCCTATAAATTTAAAAATCTATTCATAATTAATGTATTTACATCCAAAAGTATGAAGCTAGGCTAGATGTTGGAAAAAATATTACATGTAATAGTAATCTTATTCTACTAGATCCTAGATCAAGAGGCTAGGAAAAATTATTAACATGAAGGATTGGTGATCATTATCTTTCTCTTCAATGGGAATCAAGAAGGATTCATCTATGAAATATCCATTAAAAAATTATTGGGAGACAATACTAAGTGGAGAATAACTTCAATACTTTACTATGAGATAACCTTGGCAAGGAGATATAAAAGACCCTTAGTAGCAATCACATAGAGAAAAGGTACAATAGGAGAACCTTATCTTATCAAGGAAAAATGACTAAGGGTTTATATTTGACATTATTAATTGTGAGAAAAGTATAAGAATCAAGAAAGATGTTTGAATAGATTTAATGAAGGTGGGAATAAACCCCAGAGCTCTAAATATGGAAACCTCAAAGGCTACTTCAAAACTGTTCACGAGTAGCACTTTCTGATTTTGAACCACCTCCACCATGGTAAGAAAATGAATCTCCTCTTATTTTTATTTACCTCTCTTGAAGCTTGCATTGTTAAAGGTTCCTATCCTCCTTTACACTAGGGACTTATCATGGTTCTATATAAGTATTATCTAGAAATGAGTCCATCCTCTAATCTGAAGGCTCATTCTAGTGTCAAAATTAAACTTATTAAAGAAAAACCCTATAGGACCCCCTACCCCTGCTAAATCTAACCCTTGCTTTGCTGGCAAGGTGGGTCCTAGCCATAAGGGTAAGGGCCTTAGTGTGATTTGTGACATCCAACTTGAGATTATTGACACCTCACATACCAAGATAAGGAAAGCATCCCCCCAATTTGAAAGACAAACAACATGGTAGTTCAATAAAGAAACCCAAAAGCCCCAATACAAATGATGGTGAGGCTATTGAAATTTTTGATGCCAAACAGTTGAAAATTTTCTTTGGAGCCTACTCCTAAAAACCCCAAAGGATCTAATGGAAAAAGTTCCATGATAGTTGCTAAATCCCTTGCCATTGCTAACCCTAACACTTGTAAAGGAAAAAAAATTCAAGAGATGATTGAGTAGGATGAGTCGAAGGAAGAGGAGCTCCTCCCTCAAACTGAGGAGGACTTAGAGGAGGATGACTTACACCATGACTTGGGGAAGATTTAGGACAATGAACCTAATGAGTAACAAGTTATGGTGGAGGATGATGTTGTGGTCGATATTGACTATGACATTACTATTGAGGAATACCTTGAGATGAAAAATGATTACATCCCTCCCTCCCCTAGCCCTATGTACAACTATAATGACAAAGATGTATACTTTCCCTCCTCATATCCTTATATGAAACACTAATGGAAAAGATAATGATGTCATAATGAAGCTACACAAGTATGTGTTGGAGCTTGAAAATTTAGTGTCTAATAGTCTTGTTGATAGGTATACTTGTCTAGAAATTCCCTTCCTAAGATTTTTAAGCTGAACCATGGCATAATGAATAAGGTTGTTATTGGTATTATCTCTAACTATTTGAATATTAACAAACACAAAAAGATTTGTGATAAAGATAACACAAAGGAGACCATGCATATTATTTTTTTTGTTTGTTGTTTCTTTGGGCCTTCATGCCCTTTGTTGTTTCTTCAGGAATGTGTTCCTTCCTAGAGTTTTCTTAATTCACTATTAATATTCTAAACTTTTAGGATCAAGGCCCTTTCCCTAATTTTATAATTAAAAAAATAAATATAGTTTCTTACATCTCTATATATGAACCAATTAAAAATAAATAATTTAAAAGAAAAATAGAACCCATATCCCTTTCATTGGATCTAAGAACTCTATGAAAAAATTGAATTGGATAAAATCATATTATCATAATCACATTCAATGTCTATAACTTGTGATTCAAAATTATGTAAAGGAGATCTAATTCAGATGAATTTTTACATAAACAGAAGGTGAATAAGTTGCACATCCAACCCTATAAATAAATGATGCGGTTGAAGAAAATGGAAGAATATGAAGCCATTATTACCTCAATTTAAAATCTAGTATTCTGAAATGACCTCATCTAGTCTATCCTAATAGTGTAGAGCTCATTTATCAAAAAATGTAGTTTTTCACATCTACATGTATGAATCAATTCAAATTGAAGGAACCAAAAGAAAATAGAATCCATTTTATTATTTTGGGATCAAATAAACCAATGTAAAACAAATTTGAATTGGATGAAATAAAATAATTATTATCACATTTAATTTCCCTAACATGTGATTGAAAATAATGTGAATCAACAACCCTAATTTTGTACATAAAAAAACTAGAAGGCTTATATTCCATGCATGAAACATAAATGGATTGAATGCCTTACTAAGAATATCAATATCAAACTTAAGCACCTTCAACCTGTACCGTCAAAAAAAGAAACCCTTTTTCATGCTTAGTTTGAGAATTAATAATTAATGATAAAATGGACTTAATTGTGCCTTATTTAGGGTGTTGTAAGGTGTTTTCTTAGACTTTCACACTAATCTAGGGATTTATTAATTAATTGAGTTTAATTAGAGCTTAATTGGCCCCTTTAATTCAAATCCAAGCCTTATTTATTGCATTTTTCAAGGATTTATCCTAACACTCATTAATAATATTGCATAACATTTAACTTGGCAAGTTTTGAGTCCTAGAAAACTATGCTTGGACCCATTCGGCCAAGGTGACGAATGGGTCCTCCTTACCTACAACACCCTTTTTTTAACATATTTATGATCGGATTTTAGGAATATTTCACCTCCTTGAAACTTGGTCCTAGAAAATTGTGCTAGGACACATTCACCCAAGGTGGCAAAGGGGTCCTCCTTACCTAGGACACCCCTTTTTAAACATTTGTGGTGACATTTTAATGATTTTTAATCCTAGATTTGATGTTGGCCTATATTATTTGAATTTCAAGGTTAAATATTAAGTTATGTATAAATATAAGGTTATTTTTACATAATTTCACACTAGAGAAGATGAGAAATCTATGAGTCTAGATAATTTTCATGAGATCAAGCATTCACATTCAAGAATCAAGCAAGAGTGAAGTTTTGGAGCAGCATTACAAGTCTTCAAACTCAATTTGTGTCAAAGATCAAGCATTATTGAAGGATTGATGATAGATGCCTATGGAGTATGTTGATGGATTCTACATGTTGGGAGATGCATAAGACATACCCTCAAGCCTAAGGACTTGTTTCCTAAGTGATTCCATCTTCTATGATCATCCTACTTGCAGCCTAAAGAGAGGTACATTCAGATTTGTGTCTTATCAAGAGGATTTGGTATCTTCTATAGTAGGTCATTTGCATTGTTTATGTTTCATTTTAGGGTTCTATTCTAACACAATTGAATAGGATTACCTTTACATTATTATGGATACTAATATTAGACACACTTGAGGTTAGGATTGCACACACATTACATATTTTAGATTTTCATTCCTCAAGGTTTAATTACCACCATGGGGTTTGACTGAGGCAAACCCCTATCCACCAACAAACTTCAAACTTTGTTTTGTTTAGTAGATTTGGATTTGAAAGTAGGAGTTTCAAGCTACAGGGAAGGAGTGCAGATCTTGAAGTTAAATATTAGATTTAGAGTTTTTCAAAAGGGCCTAGTAGGACCCATTCACCCTAGCTGGTGAATGATTCCCCATTAGGGTTTCAAGGACAATAGAATTTTACATTGTACAAGCTTCATTTCTAGATTTAGATCTCTTGAGATAGGTACACCAGGGCCCATTCGCCCAAGATTTCGAATGAGTCCCTAATAGAGTGACATAAAACAAAAAAATTGATCAAGTGCATAGCATTCCTATTCCTCACTTTTCTAGAAATGTTATGGTTTCTCTCTATTTTGTGTTAGATTCATTCATTGTATGTGATAGGCCTAGAATAAGGGTTAATTTACTAGTTCAATTTCTTCTCCCCATATTGTGATTTAGCTCACCACCCCATCCTTGTATAAAGGAGAGATTGCAAGATCCCTAAGTCTTGACTTAATTCACCTCTTAGGTTGATAGTTACTTCAAGGTTTTGGATCTCATTTCTTGAATGAAACCATAGTGAAAAAGAGGGTTAGACATCAAAGCCTCCCTTTTTTTCTTTGTTTCATTTTGGTGAACCTAGCCTTTGGACACCTTATTTTTGATATGGAATGCATTTTAGTCCTAGATCTAGCTTACATTAACTTTGTATTAGGTCTTTCATTAGTTAATTTGCATTTAGGGCTTCTAAATCATACATTAGTGAAAGTGCATATCGGTTGCATTTTTGCATGTTGCATCATTGAATTTCATTTGAAATCTTAAATTGCACATAATCAAGACTACATACAAGTTAGAAACCTTAAAATTCACTCATAATTTACTGAATTTAGTGTAAAAACCCTAATCAAGGACTCATTCGCCCCTCTAGGTTATTTATTCCTAGAACAAGTTGTTTTACCTTATTTTTGAGAATTCTATGTTGACTATTTTTCAACATTTGAACCCTTCAAAAACCCTAATTGGGACTCATATGCCACTCTAGGGTATGTGCAGGATCATGATGGACAAAAAAGTGGTGATATGTAAGCCATTTGATGGCCCATGTGGCTGACAACTCTTTTTTTACCCAAAATTGATGAAACGAAAAGGGTTTTTAGAGGATATTCTCAGCTTCCACCAATATAAATTATTCTTTAATTTGAATTTAATAAATAATTATTATTCATTTTCTATTAGAATTACGAATAAAGTCCTAATTGATAAGCTGATTGAGAAATATCTATAACTTTCAAACGGTATCACATTTTTTGAATCTGAAACATGCATCACATTCTATGCTTTGCATACTATAGGATTAAAAAAAAAAAATGAATTTCATGAATTTTTGACCAAGTTAAGGTGGTTAGACAGAGAAGATTTTATATTTTTTTTAAGTTGTAATAAAAAATTCATAATTAATTATTTACTTGGAAATAAATTATGAAAAAATATGCATTACATCGGGAAATGAGTCATTTACTTATATCTAAAAGATTATAAAAAAATATTATCATTTTATTGTGGTTAGGGTGGTTAGACAGACACCTACTTCTTATTTTTACCCTGAAATTTAAATACTACTACATTGAAATTTCAAATTTTCACCAAATAGATTTATTTTTTTAAATAAAGGTCTAGTAGTTTAGAAACTAAATTCAATTTTCTACAAATTCTATTTTTACATTTTTTTGAAATAATATAGATAACTTATTCAAATTTT